>CP131462.1:23363550-23963550 GCA_030664755.1 Microcos paniculata | reverse complement strand
AATGTGGCGATCATTACATCAAGAATCCCCAAAATCACTTAATCTCTAACACTTCCAAGATTAATAAGCTCAGAAAATTGAAGAATACAATAGAATTGGAAGCTTTAAGTTCGAGATCTTACCATTGATTGAAGAAGAATTACAATTACAAGCTACATTGGATTAGAAGTACTTAGCCACCCATGGGAGATGAAGAAACCTCCATGAAAGTTGAGAGAATTCTTGAATCTTCAGAGAACTAAGTTCTTACAAGAGAGAAAAATGAATTTTCGTGCTTTTCTCAGATCTGAAACTTACAATTCAAATTCCAAAAGCTCACTTTTATAGTCTAGCTAAAAATATGTAAATGTAATAATCTATCCTTTCCTAAATCATGATTACAAAGTTAAGTGAGGGTAAATGTGTCTTTTCCATCTCCTTAGCCCAGCTAATTGGCAAATGGAAGGATTTTTGCGGCTTTTGATCGCCCGTCGTCAAGACGATCAAAAGAATGAAATTTATAACCTTACTTAAACTAACAGTATAGAAAGCAAGTAAGGGTCAAACCCAAAGGAAGCAAGAGCAATCTTGTTTTTCAAATAACAACAATAAAACAGGGGGGATTCAAGGCAATGATAATTAAAACTTGAAATTAAACAAACAATAAAGTAAATAAAGACAATAATATAAACAGGCATCCATCTCACCACTATTAATCAAAGGGAAAGAAGGTGTTAGATCCTTGACCCACAAAATATAAGATTAATCAATTGAATGGCATACTATAGACAGAGGTACTAAAGATTCCCTAAGCCAATGTGGAGACTAAACAGTATAATCTAGTACTAAAGATTCCTAGAAAATACCCTTTTACCTCGCCTGAACCAATGACTCTTTACAATATTGATTTACAAGTTTGATAAAGCATGAATCACAATCAATCAGTCAAGTATGCAATTGACTCGAAATAGCTTCGTGCATACCCAGTCATCAATTAATCAATATCCCAAGAAAGATGCAAATTTCCCTCTTTTGTTACCAAATATTAGAGCAAGTTACTAAAGATTCACTCTCTCTAATACTAACAGCAATTATCTAGGATCAAATACATGCGTCAACTCATATATCAAAACCCAAACAATCAGAAAAGTAATATAAACAGAGATATTGAAACACCCAATTAACAATCCAAACTAAGAACAGAGAGTCTCACTAACAATATTGCCCCTTTGATCAATAGACGGTAAGATGGATTATGGGTTTAATCACTTATTGATTTAAGTGTAAACCAAAGAGAAAATAAAGTAAACTAATTAATCAAAGTAAATAAACAACTAGATTGATGGAAAAATGAAAGATGAACTCTCTACAGAATGGGAGAAATTCTCCAGAGAAAATCGCAAGAAGGAAATCCGAGTGTATTCAATTCTATTGAAATCTCTAAAATCTGTCCGTACTTGTACTGAAAACTAATATTTAAAGGGCCAAATTACATGATTGCCCTCATAACCCTAGGTCCTTGATCGGCACAATATCATACTTACTTTATGTGCTTATTTCCTATGATTATTGTGCCTATCTTATCTTACTTCCACTCATATAAGCATGGTTTTGTATTTGAAGGTTCTAAATGAGCTTTGAGTGGAGAAATGAGCATTTGAAGATGAAAAGAGTCAAATTGGAATCAAAGGAAAGAAAGGAAATTAAAATGTCAAAGTGAAGGTGCAGGCAAATTGGCGACATCTGAAAGATGGCTGAATTTCACCACCTTAAAGTCTTCAATTGCATTTGTGATCTCATCAAAGTTGTATACGACATCCTAAGCTTTCTAGAATGCCCAAGAACGCCCCAATCGGAGTCCATTTGGCCCTCCAAATGCTCATTCTACCGAGACATTCCAAACCAGGCGAGAAAACAAGCTAATGGCGCCATTCCACTTCCTAACGGTGCCATTACACTTCAATATTGCCCAAAGCTGCGCAAATGAAGATAAAGACCAAGCTAATGGCGCCATTCCGCTTCCTAATGGTGCCATTACACTCCAACATTGCCAAGCCATGCATTTCAACACACCAAAGGCAAGCTAACGGCGCCATTACACTTCCTAACGGCGCCATTACACTTCCTAACGGCGCCATTACACTTGAAGATTGGCAAAGATGGGCAAAGTCAGCACGGGCTTAGAAATAGAAGACCCTAACGGCACCGTTCCACTTCCTAATGGTGCCATTAGGGTTAACAGCCAGACAACGCAGCAAGAAGAGCATAACAGCGCCGTTCCATTTTGTAATGGCGCCGTTCCAGGAAATGTCTCTAACGTCCTTCACACTCTTTAGTCAGCAACTAGGTCATTAAGGGTATTGATGTAATTTGGTCATTTAAATACCTTGTTTTCTCTACTGCGTGAACAGATTTGGACAGATTACAGATTTTAGTTTTGAGAGCAGCCAGAGAGAAAGAACTCGCCGCAAGAGGGAGGGGCTTTCCCCTCTCTCCCTCCGTTTGTATTTCTTAGTTTTTAATGCAATTTCTTTATGTCTCCCCTCAATTAATGAGTGGGTAGACTTTAGTTTTCTCTAATCTATGTTTTAATTATCTTTATTGTTAGATTTGTGATGAGATTCTTGTGCTTAATTATTGAATTAAACCTTGGGTATTCTTTGATTGCTTGTTATTATTGACTGTGTTTACTTGATTTGCTTAATTGGACCGTTACTCTTAGGTTAATCAAGATTAACACTAGCTAAATTTAATCTAACGAATCTTTAGTAGTTAGATTAGATTATTAGTAGCAAGTGGGTAGCTTAGTTCCTATCCATAGCAATCAAAGGGATTATCTCAAGCGAAAGCGCGAAGTGTTTCGTTAGATAAGTGTGGGCTAATGTCTATTTAGATCAATTAATGCTTTACTTGGCCTGTACATGGTTACTGCGGAGGAATCATGCTTGATTGGGTAAAAGGGTCTAGTTTGGGAAGCGATAGGTACCGAATTAGGCTAATTAAGAATAGACCGAGACTTAGGGGAAGTGATAGTACCTTAAGTCTACGCCTGCTATCCATAGGTTGATTCAATATCCTTAGTGAGTCTAGGAATCATATTTCTAGTCAATTAGATAGTTAATCATAGGTTAGAGGTTTTAGTTAGATAATTAATTTTACTCTTTATCAATTATTGTTTTCTTTATTTTTGCTTCAATATTTATCTGTTCACTTTCCACAACCCCCCTACTCTTTATTTTCTGTATTTGTTATTTTGCCTCCATAGAGTAAGTTCATAATTGCCACTCTCCTCGTGGGATCGACCCTTACTTTCCCTGCTACGAGTAAGTGAGGTATTATTCTTTTGGTGGCGTGACGACCGTCCATCAGTCCTAGTGTACTAAAAGGAAGGGCAAAGTGGAGACTTCACACTGAGTTGCTCTGAGTTAGGCCGAGTCCAATGCTTCCTACCGTGGCTTCTTGTAACGGCGCCATTAGGATATGGAACGGCACCATTAGGGTCTTTTGATTCTAGGCACATGCTGAATTTTCCCAAGTTGCAAATCTTCAAGTGTAATGGCGCCATTAGGAAATGGAATGGCGCCGTTAGCTTTCTTTGGTGTGTCAAAATGCAAGGCTTGGCAATTGTTGAAGTGTAATGGCGCCATTAGTGATTGTAGTGGCACCATTAGGGATTGATGTCTTAATGTGTCCACGGCTTGGTGATAGACACAATATAAGGCTTTATGTGCTTATTTCTTATAATTATTGTGTCTATCTTACTTTAATTCCACTCATATAAGCATGGTTTTGTATTTATAGATTCCAAAAGAGCTTTGGGTGGAGAAATGAGCATTTGAAGATGAAAAGAGTCAAATTCGAAGCAAAGGAAATAAAGGAAATTAAAACGTCAAAGTGAAGGTGCAGGCAGATTGGCAAGACCTGAAATATGGCTGAATTTCACCACCTTAAAGGCTTCATTTGCAGTTGTGTTCTCACCAAAGTTGTAGAGGACATTCTAAGCTTTCCAGAATGCCCAAGAACGCCCCAATCGAAGTCCATTTGGCCCTCCAAATGCTCATTCAACAGAGGCATACCAAACCAGGCGGGACAAACATTGTAATGGCGCCATTAGCAAGTGACAAACATTGGAATGGCGCCATTCCACTTCAACTTTGTCCAAAGCCACATGCATTAAGTCAGCAAAGGAAGTAATGGCGCCACTCCACTTCCTAATGGCGCCATTACACATGGAGAATTGCAATTTGGAAGGTTAGCAAGTGTTTAGAGCTAAAAGACACTAATGGTGCCGTTAAGGACCATAATGGCGCCGCTCAACTCCAGCAACCAGACCAAGTCAGCTTGAAGGATTAGTAACGGCACTATTCCAAGTTCCATAGTGGCGCCATTACACTTTAGAGTTGGCAAATTGGAGAAGTGAAGAAGTCAGCAAGAGTGTTAAATGAGAAGACCCTAACGGCGCCGTTCCATGTTCCCTAGTGGCGCCGTTCCACTTCTTCCATTTGGCATTTCATTTCCACACCTGAATGCCGCCGTGCTACTTCATAGTGGCTCCGTTCCAGGAAATTTCCCCTTTGCCCTTCATACTCTTTGGTTAGTAATTAGGTCATGAGGGCAATCATGTAATCTGGTCATTTAAATATCTCTTTTTCTCTAAGTACAGACAGATTTACATAGAATAGAATTCTGAAAGTTGCGATTTTTCTCTGTAGAACCAAGAACAGAGAGCGAAGGATTCTTTCCTTCCATTTCTGTAAAGATTTAATCTCTGTTTCTTTAATCAATTTACGTTTCTTTAATCATCGTTTATTTCTTTATTATTCTTGGTTTGCCACTTAATTCATAAGTGGTTAAACCCATAATCCATCTAATCTCCCATTAAGTTAAGGGATTTTGCTAGAGAGGTCTTTGTTCTTATCTTAGATTGTTTCAATCGGGTGTTTCAATATCTCTGTTATTATTGATATGTTTGTTTAGGCTAAAATATATGAATGCATGCGTATATTTGATTTTAGACAATCTATGGTTATTATTATGGAAGATGAATCTTTAGTAATCATCCTTAATATTTTGTAACAAAAGAAAGGCATAGGACACTTTCTTGGGATATTGGGTAATCAATGACCGGGTATGCACGAAGCTATTACGGGTTAATTGTGTACTGACTAATTGTTTATGCTTTATGCTTTATTAAACCTGTAAATCAATATCGCGAAGAGTCGTTGGTTCAGGCGAGATAAAAGGGTGTTTTCTAGGAATCTTTAGTACTAGTCTACACTGTTTAGTCACCGCATAGGCTTAGGGAATCTTTAGTACCTCTGTCTTTAGTACGCCATTCAATTGAGCAATCTAATATTTTATAGACCGATGACCTAGCTGTTTCACTTTTCCCTTAACTGATGGTGATGATTAGATGGATATTTCCTTTATTAATTGTTCTTCTCTATTTTGTTTCTGCCTTTATTTTATTTGTCTTTCAAAAACCCCCCATTTACATTTCTGTTCTTTTATTTTATATAAACAAAATAGACTCAGTATTGCTTCTCTGTGGATTCGACCTGTGCTTGCTCTTGCTACTTAGTTTAGGACAGTACAGAAATTTATTCTTTTGATCGTCTTGACGACGGGTGATCACTTGGGCAGATTTTGGAGTGTAGTGGCCCCATTAGGAAGTGGAATGGCGCCATTACAATGGTTTCTGGCCTGGTTTGGTATGTCTCCATTGAATGAGCATTTGGAGGGTCAAACGGACTCCGATTAGGGCATTCTTGGGCATTCTGGAAAGCTTAGGATGTCCTCTACAACTTTGGTGGAGAACACAAATGCAGATGAAGCTTTTAAGGTGGTGAAATTCGGCCATCTTTCAGGTGTCTCCAATCTGCCTGCACCTTCACTTTACATTTCAATCTCCTTTCTTTCCTTTGCTTCCAATTTGACTCTTTTCATCTTCAAGTGCTCATTTATCCACTCAAAGCTCATTTAGAACCTTCAAATAGAAAACCATGCTTATATGAGTGGAATTAAAGTAAGATAGACATAATAATTATAAGAAATAAGAACATAAAGTAAGTATAATATTGTGTCTATCACATTTCCCCCATACTTAGACTTTGCTAGTCCCTAGCAAATGTGAGCAAGAATGCAATCTGAAACTTATTCAAGCTAAATCTAACTAAAACTAACTACACAAATTAATTCCATTGTCGTAGGCACACGGTAGTTCTTAGCCTAAACTACAAGCCCATATTAAACCCCTAGTTAAACTAGTAGGATGAGTTATGGTCTCCTTTATTCAACTAAAGCAACAAACAAACACCACAATTAACAATTTAATACATATATGCAAAGTAAGATGCTATTGAATTTCAATGAAAAGAAAGCATAATATCAATAAAAAATGAGGGATAAACAGCCAGAAGAATTCCAGAATGTATATAAAGCTTTCTCAAACCAAGTATAATCAAATAAGGCATGGATTCACACTATCCACTCTTCCTAACCAAGTATAAAGAGGGTACACTCAATACATTCCAATGAAAGCATATTTAACCATAAGCTTGCACTTCTATCTCATCTCCACTACTCCATATATATGTATGTATAAACAAGGATTAAGGCTATATTATGGTTGTAATGGGGCTACGGTGAGTGGGTAATGAAAGAAAAAGAAAGGAAAGTAACAAACACCTAGAATAATGAAGCATCAAAGAGTTAAAAATAAGGGCAATTGTAGCTTTAATAACCCTTCCATAAGCATTATATCTTTAATTTATCAAGAGTTAGGTTTCTTTTTGATCCCTCTCTTTCACTTAATTGCACCTTTATAACATTTTATCACCCTCTGTATGCTTGAATTTAGGCAAATGGGTGCCAATTTCTTCTTTAAACAGGTGCATTCTTCGCATTTCAACTTTCATTTAGGACCAAGTTTAACTAAACAATTCCTCAGCTCTTTATCACCAAACCAAGAACAATTTTAATTCTTCAATGCTTCATTATCCTAAGGCAGGGACATGAATCATTGTTTTTCTTTTAGCTTAGGGTTCTTTGGAAAGTGGCTACAAAGAAATAAGGCTTAACTCATTAGTCATTTAGGCTCAAAATGGTTATCTAATGGAAATTATGAGTTAAGGTTGGCTTATTTGGCTCAAACTTATCCTAATTAAACCTTAATCTTATTCATACAAACACATATTACATGCAATCTTGACAAGGTATGATGCAAGTTCTAGCAATATACAGTCATGGAATGAGAGAAAATATCACTCATGAAAGAACATAAGATTGAGTGCAATCTTTTTAGGCTCAAATTTCTCACTTGGTTTATTATTTACCCAATTTGATTATACTTAAAGCAAGTAACCAATATATACATTCAAAAATTCAGTCAAGTGGTCTATATCACAAATTGACTAACATCATGCTTCTTAGGATCAATAACAACTTAATAAGCACATATACACCAAATTGCAATCAAAGCATTTGATTGTCATCTAACCTAAAGGCTAAACAAAAATTGGATCTTAAGTTAATGATGGTTTATCCATTTCCCCCACACTTAAATTACACATTGTCCTCAATGTGTGTGCATGTGTATAGAGAAAATCATCCAAACAATCAAAAGAAAGGAGTATTTTGAGGGTTTGGTGAGTTACCTTGTTGGAACTGGCACATTCATGCTATAAAAGAAAGCACAAAGGGAATTATAGATAAACACATACATTAAGATTGGAAAAATTATGAAAGGTTGTCATTAAAGAAAGATCCTGGAACAACCTACAAGAAAAAAAAATTAGTACATATATATGAACATAGGAAAAAAAAACAAAGTTCACCATGTAGGAGATGTAATGTGGATGATGCAAGAAATTGGATGCATCTGGAATGAGTTTGGCATATGGAATATTTTAGGTCAATGTTGGCTCAATGGTTTTTACTTCCTGTGTTGGTCTTGTAGCAGTGTGGAAAGACAGAGAACACACGCATTGTGGAACTCTGACTGTGGATATAGAAGAAAACTGATTGGAGTGATGCCATATTGATGAAGATTGAGTCCTGTCATCATGGTGGTTGTGAAAATTCCATGGCTGTCTGCACTTATGAGCTCTTGTTTGGTGATGGAGAAATGTAATGGCACCATTCGAAATTAGAATGGCGCCATTAGCTTGCTTTTTTTTTGTTCTATTCGGCGCATTTCTCATGTGGAATGGCGCCATACTTAACACTAATGGCGCCATTCTACTTGTTGTCTCGCTGGGCTGCACTATATCACCGTAAAATGAGCTTTTGGAGGGCCAAATGGAGTCCGATTTTGATGTTCTTAGGCATTCTGGAAAGCTTGAGATGTCCTTTACAACTTTGTTGAAGATCACAAATGCAAATGGGGCCTTCAAGGTGATGAAAAATAGCCATCTTTGAGAGGTACCCAATCTGCCTGCACCTTAACTTTGAGCTTTAAACATCCTTTCTTTCCGTAGCTTCTAGTTTGACTCCCTTTCAGTTTCCAGTGCTCATTTCATGACTTAAACCTCTCTTGGAACCATCACAATTGCATGAATGAAGAACAATATGGCATGTAATGTTGTAGACATGAGGATGATGAACATGTTCTGCTTCCACTCAATTATTTCAAAACACTGAAAATAGACTCCCAGTAAGATAAATACCCAAAATAATCTTTGCACTTGATCATCAAAGCTTTGAATCATCCATAATTTCTTAGATCAAATGTCACCATGAAAGAATGAAAATGATGGATAAATGACTAGTATGGAATCACATGAGAACTATGGCATATATTATTTCCTACGAGCATATATACAAAAGAAATAAAAAACTAATCTAAGTAGACTAAAGCTAAATCAATCAAGGAACAAACATAGATATAAAGCAAATATGAAGCTCATACTACAAATGCTAAGATGAATACATGTCATTTATCAACAGAGATGCATGAACATATAAACCAATGACATGAGAATGAGGGTGAGGTTTAGGAGAACTCCCCTGTTCTTTAGTTCATAAGCATAAGCAGAGATCCTTAGATTGATTTCACCTATAAAACAAGAATAAAAAGAAATAACAAAGAAGAATGAAATTAGCAAATAACGAAATAAATAAGCAAAAGAGAGAGGGAAAGAGAGAGAGAGATTTCATGAAAATCCTTGATCTGGCTGGTTATTGGTGCTGAAACAGACATGGAGGAGAACTCATGACTAATGGCGCCATTACAACATGGAGTGGCGCCATTCTTCTTGTCTTGCATGTGCTCATTGCCTCGGCCCTCCACCAAACAAATGACCCTCCTAGGCTTTGCTAATGGCGCCATTTTGAGTTGGAATGGTGCCATTCTAAACATGGGTTTCTTTTTGGGCATATTGGTATACAAGACCTTCACCATATCAGGGTAGTAGGGTCCTCGGAGCTGAAGAACAGAGCTCCATCCTAAGACCTGAAACCTTTGAGAGATTTCTAACTCGTCATTTAACTTGTGATCAACCAGTTTCTCCACCACCATGTGATTATTGTATCTATTATTGTACCAAAGAAGAGCTGCATCACTAAAAAAGTTGTCACGACCAATAGAGGGCACTTCTAAACATTCCACAATTTCCACAGGTGGTTGTTGGTTTGAAGATTCACCCTGATACCTTCTCTGTTTTGGCATTTTGAAGTGTATGGGGTGAATAGCAGAAGATTATAGGTACAGGAAGAGATTAGGTAGAGAATAAGAAGTGTAGTGAGGAACTCAGATGGTGAGGCTATTTATAGGCAATTTTTGGAGGAGAGTAATCTGGAAAGCAAAGATATGAAGACAAATATACAAGGAATTTTGTAGTAGTAATGGCGCCATTAGGTTGGTGCTTTCTTGAAAGGCTTTTTGCAAAGCATACAAGGGTTGGTCACAATGGAATGGCGCCATTAGGGAATGGAGTGGCACCGTTAGCTCAACAAAAGAATTGAAGACCAATGTTGTGACAAAGAATTAAGAGTGGCACCATTACAAGTTGGAATGGAGCCATTCTTGGCCACAAAGATGGTGAAGTACCCTTGTTTGCACTAAAAAAGCACTGAGTTGTGATGTAGGAAAATACCAAATATTACTACTATCATACTCTTTGTATATCAGTCTTCCAGTACATGCAAAAAGATTCCCAGATAGAATTGCAGAGCACTTCCAAAAATTAACCCAAAGTAGCATGGTTGCACATAGTAAGAAATGAATAGTAACATGCTAGATTCAGAGAAGAAAATTTCACGAAAATCTCTTTTATTCAGAAAAAGGAAACAAATCAAAAAGAACAAAAATATCAATAACAGCAACACAATTGATTGGATCATGCAAAGTTTATGTCAGAATTAAAGAAGATATAGATGAAAAAACCTGACATTTTACATGCAGTTCAATTGTTCAAGCAAGAGTCCCATCAAGTATTGTTGAGGCCATTGAATTAAAAGCACTATGCAAAAGAAACAAAGAATTACACGTAAAGAAAAGAGACATAACAAGGGAAAGAAACAATTAAACAAAATAAAGGAATAGCAAAACAGCAATCAAAATAAGGAAAACTTGGGTTGCCTCCCAAGTAGCTGCTCTTCTTTTAGGTCTTTAGCTAGACCTTATTCTAATATTGGTCATGCTTATTAGGGTGGATCTTGCCATTGTAATGCAGAAAGTAAATAAGAAACAATTAAAACCAATAACAAAATAAAAGGAACATGAAAGAAAAAGGAAAGAGATCACCAAAATGAGGACCTAAAACTCCATGAAAGGCTAGTGTAGCCAAAGCCATTTGAGATGCCGTAAATGGTAATTGCTTAAGTGTCTTTGGGCAAATCAATTGAACACTAGACCACACCAATGTAGGAGTGCGCTCCTTGGCAGACTTGCAAGCTTGTTTGACATCAAAAGGAAACGCGTAAGGTATCCACTCTTCATATTTGGACAGGAAAACTTCAACACCCAAGAAGTCAAGATCATCATTAGATAAGACCTCATCAATCGGACAATCATTCACCATTTGATTACCATGATAGAATGCATCTCCATACTTTGGTGAAGATGGAACTTGGACGGTGCATGAGTGAGTACTTTCCCCTACACTTGTCTCAAATTGTGAAGCACTAAGTTCATGTGGCTCTTGTGATATGGTTTCGACAAGTGTTGTTATTGGATAATCCTCTTCATCCGAATCCCAGTATCCATGTTTAATGCTATCCTCCTTAACCAATATGTTAGTACTCCATGATTTGTCTTCAATGGGTGCACTTGGAGTGGAAAATGAATGGCAAGAAGGAAGTGTTGATGCTTCAAAGTGCATGAGTTGGGATGGTTGATGGACAACTTGAGGAATCATCATAGGAGAAGTATCAAAGTCTTCCATAGTGCTATCAAATGTAAGATTGGTTCCATGTGTAGTGAGATTGGCACCAAGCTTGTTGGTCATGCCGTGGCTATCTTTTATGCATGAGATTGGCGCCAGACTAGTGTGATTGGCACCAAGCATGTTGTTGCAAGTTGCCAAAGCATGCTTCAGTGTTGAACTAGGCACAAAGAGACTTGATGTTGGTGAAGATGCATTCCAATCCATTGAGTTCATTTGAGTACATTGATTCTCCAAGTCATGAGCTCTTAATGTTGAAGACATAAGATCCTTCTTTACTTCTTCATTGAATTTGTGACTTTCAAGAGCAAGGGCATGGATATTGTCCATCAAAGATGAAGCTGAACTCTGTGGCTCAAATGGACATGTATATCTCATATTTTGATGTTGTTCTTGAATGCTTGGCTGCCCTTGTATTGCTCTTGCAGTGTGAAATTGCTGGTGTTGAAGAGTAAAGGTTGGCAATGACTCATGTTGAGAGAACACATGATCTACAGGTTTCGATGGAATGTAAGACAACAATTGTGCTTGGAGCTTGGCATTGTTGGTCTTCAATTTGCGATTCAAATCAGCCAACTCCAATGAAATAGATGATAAAGACATGGGGCTCTCTTGTATGTTGTTGAAGGGTGGAGTGGGTGGGTAAATCATATTGATGTCAAGGTCCTACAAAGTGATAGAAAGAACAAGAAAAGATTAAAGCAAACAAAAATAAATGACAGAAAACAAGAAAATGCGAGCAAATTAAACTAGTGTTAAAATAAAGACATAAGCAAGATTACTGGAAATAATAGCTAAATAAGTAGACTACCAAAGAGAATAGAATGAAATTTGTAAACAAAAAGCACTGCAAGTAGCAAAACAGAAATGAAGTAAAAATGAACTAGCTAAATGAATAAAAATGACAGGAATGGAAAGAACAAAAATATAAGAAAAACGAAATTAGCTGCGTTGCTTCCCCGGCAACGGCGCCAATTCTTTGATCGCGCGTCGTCAAGACGATCAAAAGAATGAAATTTATAACCTTACTTAAACTAACATATAGAAAGCAAGTAAGGGTCGAACCCAAAGGAAGCAAGAGCAATCTTGTTTTTCAAATAACAACAATAAAACAGGGGGGATTCAAGGCAATGATAATTAAAACTTGAAATTAAACAAACAATAAAGTAAACAAAGACAATAATATAAATAGGCATCCATCTCACCACTATTAATCAAAGGGAAAGAAGGTGTTAGATCCTTGACCCACAAAATATAAGATTAATCAATTGAATGGCATACTATAGACAGAGGTACTAAAGATTCCCTAAGCCTATGTGGAGACTAAACAATATAATCTAGTACTAAAGATTCCTAGAAAATATCCTTATACCTCGCCTGAACCAACGACTCTTCACGATATTGATTTACAGGTTTGATAAAGCATGAATCACAATCAATCAGTCAAGTATGCAATTGACCCGAAATAGCTTCGTGCATACCCAGTCATCAATTAATCAATATCCCAAGAAAGATGCAAATTTCCCTCTTTTGTTACCATATATTAGAGCAAGTTACTAAAGATTCACTCTCTCTAATACTAACAGCATATTATCTAGGATCAAATACATGCGTCGACTCATATATCAAAACCCAAACAATCAGAAAAGCAATATAAACAGAGATATTGAAACACCCAATTAACAATCCAAACTAAGAACAGAGAGTCTCACTAACAATATTGCCCCTTTGATCAATAGACGGTAAGATAGATTATGGGTTTAATCACTTATTAATTTAAGTGTAAACCAAAGAGAAAATAAAGTAAACTAATTAATCAAAGTAAATAAACAACTAGATTGATGGAAAAATGAGAGATGAACTCTCTACAGAATGGGAGAAATTCTCCAGAGAAAATCGCAAGAAGGAAATCGGAGTGTATTCAATTCTGTTGAAATCTCTAAAATCTGTCTGTACTTGTACTGAAAACTAATATTTAAAGGGCCAAATTACATGACTGCCTTCATAACCCTAGGTCCTAGTGTACTAAAAGGAAGGGCAAAGTGGAGACTTCACACTGAGTTGCTCTGAGTTAGGCCAAGTCCAATGCTTCCAGCTGTGGCTTCTTGTAACGGCGCCATTAGGATTTGGAACGACGCTGTTAGGGTCTTTTGATTCTAGGAACATGCTGAATTTTCCCAAGTTGCAAATCTTCAAGTGTAATGGCGCCATTAGGAAGTGGAATGGCGCCATTAGCTTTCTTTGGTGTGTCAAAATGCAAGGTGATAAGCACTTATTTCTCTTATATTTTGTTGCTTATCTTTTGATGATTTAAGTGTTTATTATCTCTAACTAAGTTATTTTGAGTGATTTTATGTCTTAGGAAGCTAAAAGGAAGCTTTGGAATAAAAGGTGTTTAAATCTGGAAATTTGAGATTTTTCCTGTGCAGATAGTTTGTAAAGATGGACAGATTTAACATCCTTGAAGTCCTTTTCTGAGTTCGAGTTCTTTATCAAAGTTGTAGAGGACATCTTAAGCTTTCCAGAATGCTAAAGATCGAAAAAATCGGAGTTCGTTTGGGCAGTCAAAATGTCAAAATACAGAGAGGTCCAGAATCCCTGCGGAAATCCGAGATTAATTCCAATTTTGGGCTTTGGAGCAATTTTGGGTTGGAGATGGACTTGAGCACGTCTTGGCTTGCTTGGCATTATTTTAGACCTATTATTGAAGATATTTAAGGTTGGTCCAAGTTCTCGAAAGATATGGATCAGCCCTTGGAGAGAAGTCCTAATTGGAGTAGGAAAACCCTTTAATGAAGCATGTGCATGGCATGTGGCTTGTGCTATATTTTCTCCTACCTGAAGAAGGATTTCTAGCTGCTGAAAAAGGCTTTATTTAAACCTTATTCTTCATAAGATTGAAGCCCAATTATCCAAGTCCATTAAATTATCTCTTATACTTAGTTAATTCCTTTGTAAATACTTTAACCTATTTAGTATTTTACTAGAATTAGGTTTTCTTGCAAGTTAAGTTTAGGGCTTTTGACTCCTCTATATAAAGAGCCTTAGCCACCACTTCTAAGATGTCTCAATTTTTCTTTAGAGATCAGTCTCCTCTTTATTTTGGAGACCTTTATCTTAATAATTTTATTTTTACTCTTTCTTTCTCTTCATGTTATTCTAGTTTTCTTTTTCAGTTTTGAGCAATTCTGAATTCTTGGAGAAGAAGATTGTGAGGCTATTTTGTGCTTAATGTCTTTATCTTTCATGTATTCTAAATTCTTCTATGCTTAGTGATTTACGATTGCATGTTTTCTTTTCTAGAAAGGCCAACTAGTTAATTAAGCATGTTAATTGATTGCTAGATCTAGGGTTATTTATCCGGAATTGTAAGTAACTCTAATCACAAGTGGCAAATTAGATAGAATTAAGGTCTCATACATCTTAGTTACTTATCTATGGGGAATTTAGACATGGATTAAACAAAGTGCGCTGGTGTAATTTTGTTGTTCATATTGGCTAAGATCTCTCTAGTGTTTTCATGCTTTTATCATCTTTAAATTCATATTGCTGGGATATTGGATTGAGTTGATGAATGCAAATACATGAACAAATTAAGCTCTAACAAATTCCCCCACACTTAAACCTTGTTTGTCTTCAAACAAGCTTAAGGAAAGAAAACAGAATTTTCAACTGAAACCAACATCTTTAAACAACAACACTCAAATTTCAATCAAGATCAATATACAAGTTAATTGACAAATTGCATAGGAATGTAAAGACACTTAGCAATGATTTTCAAGAATTAAGAAAATCACCAATCCAAGAAGTCACAAGCATGTATCAATCCCCAATGCACATATGTATGAACAAGGTAACTCTTCCTTGTTTTTCCACTCCTTTCTCCATTAAGCATTTATCAAATGGACCACACATACTTCTTACACATACAAGTTTACCATATGCTTGCAATTACACCTAACCTCCACTACTCAAAGATGCATGAATGCATGAATCAAAAGGTCTTTCATTTCGATTGTAATGGGGCCAAGGTGAGTGAGCTGCCAAGGAAAGGAAAAGGTGTACAAAAGCATCTCAAGAATGATGAAATTTCAGCTTGACATTCAAGGGTAAATGTCTCATGTAATAGCCCTTTACTTGGCTTGATTAAAATCTTCAAATTCACCATTGGTCAAGGTTTTTTCTTTCCTTTTCATTCTTTTTGTACAAGGGGACACTTCTTTTCTTTGATTATGCCTTTCTTTGTATTTTTCAATTTTGATTTTGGCACTTTCTTTCCTTTTTCATTTTAAGTATCTTCCTTGCTTTCTTCTCTTTTTATTTCTTTTGACCAATACCAAGGGATGGAGGTTTTTCCCCCACACTTATTTCTTTGCTAACCAATCGCCAAGAACAACACTTATGAATTCAAGCCTCAATTCCACCACTCAAGAAATGGGGACAAGAACTTGGTTTTTCTTTTAAAGCTTAGGTTCTTTGGTCAATGTGGCTGTCAAGGAAATAAAGTCAATTCATATCACATTAAGCTCAAAGGGTTTCTAAATTTGTTTTACCATGGTTGGTCTTGTCTCAAACTTATCCCTAGGTGCCTTTGTCACTTCCAATGAAAACACACATTCATGTAGTCTTGAAAAGGTATAAATGCAAGTTCTAGAAACAATGTATGCATAGAAGCAATCAATTCACTCATCAAAGAAAAAGAGATTGGGTGCAATCTCATTAAGCTCAAATAATCTCTCAAGTTTGCTCAAAATGGTTACCTTATTCAATTAACATGCATTAGAAAAATCAACACACTTAGAAACTAAGTGAAAAAGTGATTAACCCACTCTATCAATCAATACTAAGTACTTGATTTCCTAACAAACCATCAATTTGACAAGTATACCAATCCATCAAGGAATTCAAGCATCATCATTCAAAGAATTTAGCAAAAATATTCTGATTTTGAAAAATTAAACCTATGCTAAAAAATAAAGAAAACAGAATGTAAGCACAAAAATGAATTCATCCTCCCCCACACCTAAATGTTACATTGTCCTCAATGCAGCAAGTAACAAAGCAAAGTAAATTTGCTGAAAGAGAAAGAGTAATTTATCTGAAATCCGAGACAATATAGCTACAAAACAACATATAAATCCGAAAAGGAGAGGTGAAATCATAAAGAACAAAGTTTATACAAACCATAATTGTAGAGATGTTTTACCGCTCCGAGAAATGGCGTGAAAAATGTTGGGGACTAAACAGTCTAAAAACAAATGGAGTCGCCACTAACCTTTTATTTGTAATAGGTGTGGTTAGTCACCTAATTGTTTAACTCAATGTAAATCTAGAAAGATTACGTCAAGTTAAGGAAAGAAACTGGTCAACAAAAAAGATTTTAGGTTCGGGAGTCGGTTACGCTCGAGGAAGGATTAGCACCCCCTAGACGCCCGAAAATCGGTACCACAAGAGTCTTGAAAATATTTTACTTGGGAAATGATAATAAAATGTGTTTAAAAATCATTTTAAGAAAACCATAATTTTAAATGTTGGAATAAATATTCCTTTTAATGTGGGATAAACATCCCATTAGAAAAGTTGAATTTAAAATTTAAAGATTTAATGTCAGAATGAACATTCCTTTTAATGTGAAAATCCATAGCCCAATTTTGAATTTGAAGAAATTTCCCACTTAGAATGGAGATTCAATTTCTAAATCCGAATAAATGTTCTTCTAAGATCAAAATCTAATTTGAAAATGGGAGTAAATATCCCTTTTATGGAAAACAAAGGTTTAATTTTAATTTTAGAAAGTCTCAATTATGAGAATATTAATTGAAACCTTCTAGAAAACATTGGCAAAAAAGTTGGGATAAACATCCTCAAATTTTTATTTTGAAATTCACTTTAAGAAACTTTAATTATGATTACTTAAATTAAAATTTCTTAGAAAGACTTAATTTTAAAACAATGTCGGAATAAATATTCCATTTAATTTGATGAAGGGAATAGTTGGACAAAAATTTAGTTTAATAAGAAAACCTTAGTAGATTTAATAAATTAAGACCTTTCAAAAAATGAATGTCCTTCTTATCAAATAAAACTGATTTTGAAAAAAAAAAAAGAATTTTAAAGATTTAAAGAATAAACATTCCTTTTATTAGAGCTAAAAATATCTTTTAATAAAAATAAAGTTTGTTTGAAAGGTCTTAATCAATTAAATTTACTAAAGTCTTCCCAAAAAGACATTTTTGGAAAATTTAAAAAAGGTCAAAAGAAAATAAATAATCCCTTTCATTGGAAAGAAATAAAAATAAATAAAATAAGAAAAGAAATTTCAAAAATGGTTTTTTAATAAAACTTGGATTAATTTGAGAGGCCCTAACTATAACTGGGTAATTAAGATCTCTCAAAAAACTTCTGAAACATGTTTTGAAATTAATGTCGGAATGAACATTCATATTAATTTAATTGGGCCTCTTAAATAAGAGATTTTCTTAAAATGAAATGAAAATAAAACATAAAAGCAAAAATGGATAAAAGGTTTTGGAATAAACATTCCTTTTGTAAAAGAAGGTAATAAATTTTTTAGTTCATTTGCCAATTTCGAGAAATTAAGAAAATCATAAACATGATGCATGCTTTTTATGAAAATTAAATGAGAAAAATATTTTTTTTTTAATTTTAATGGGATGAGAAATTTCTCCAGGCCCGATCGAACTCCCGATTAGACACCAAAAAAACTTCTCATCGGAGAAAACCTTCGGAAACCTCGGACTCCCGAGACATCCTCCGGTCACCCCATGCATATGAAATTTTGAAAATCGATGTTCTAAATCTAATTATGCATGAGTGGGACAAGAAAACATAGGTTAGTATATATAAACACAATTAATTACATAACAGATAAGCAAACTTAATTTAAATAAACACATATATAAAGTCAAAGATGCAATTTTATACAAAATTCGATTTATAATTTAACAAACATGTATGTAAGGGCAAAAGAGTAATTTTACATTAATCAAAATTAAAATATTGAACTAAATAGGCATTTACAAACCTAAAAATATAACTTTTACCTAAAAATATGATTCTTATAACCAAGATTTATTTATTATTTAAATAAATGAATAAATTCAAAGATTTAATTTTTATTAAGATAGGTTCTATTTTTAATTAAGCAAGGATGTCTACAAGCATAAAAATATAACCTTTTTAGCCTAGGCTTAATTCTTAATTAAACAATCGAATTCACAAATTTAAAGGTACAAGCTTTATGACCGAAATTTGATTTTTAAACTAAATAAACATATAAAATGCATTAATCAAGTTTAAAGACAACTAATATGGATATAAGACAAAGAAAGATAGCAACTTTCTCATATAATCAAACAAATAATCAAAAAGTTGACAACTTTACTGAATAAACAAACAAATAACCAAAGTTAAACCCAAAACAGCATGCATAAACCTGAAAAGGCATATCCTTTAATAGGTTCAAGCTAAATTTTATACTAATCTAGTGATTTAACAGGGCTTTAGAACTTCATAAATCATAAACATTAACATGAGAGTAAAAAGGGTAGGCACTTTTAAGCAAATAAATTATAAACAGACAATAAGGTTTAAACTTGTAGTTAGAAGAAAGACGTGAAAGGCCACATAATAATAATTCCATGACAGATTTAAACAAAATTTGATGAACTCGAATAAACAGACACAATCCGATATACACACGTCATGAAGGAAACAGAGTTTCTACCACTAAAAATGAAACTTTCAACAGAACATGATGCATAGCAATTCAATAGGGGTAAGTTTAGTCCTTTAAATGATAATCGAGCAGAAACATGATAAAACAAAGCCAAAAGGTAGTTGCTTTACCTTCAAAAGAGAGATTTTTCCCTTAAAAATAGAAACTTTGTTTACAAAGTAACCAAAAACGTGTTCTTCTTTCCTATTCTTTCAAAAATCTGATTTTTTTTTTAAAAAAAGGACTGCCTTTGTTCTTGGAGAAAGGAGTGGATCAAGTTTGAAAATCAAACAACCTTTCTCCTTTGGTTCTCCGGACAAATTCCTCGGAATAAAGAAAAGAAAAAAGAAAAATGCTCTTCACAACAAAGAAGAGAAAAGAAACAGAGAAGAAAGGTTTCAACGTTCTTCCCCAGGGACCAAAAAAAATCACTTCTATTTTGAACTCCAAAGAACTACTCCTCTGTTTCTAGAAAACGAAAAACCAGATAAGAGGAAAAAAAGGCCGACCTTTTTTGTTAGAATGGAGGACCGAAAAAAAAAACCTGTTTTTTTTGCTGTCGTTAAGAACAGCTTTTATATTCTCTCTCCCTCTTAATCTAACGGCTCTCTTTTCTTCTTTAATTTTCATCTAAGGGCTAACATCTTTTGGCTTTGTGATCCCATCTTTGCCCTTTCTTTCTCTGCTCTCATTCGTTGGGTCTCTTCTCTCATTGGCTGCTCCTAATTTCTGCCCTTTTAGTAAAAGCCTTTGAGCTGGCTGAGACTCACGTGTTGGATTGGTGCATGATGAGGCGAACCTTGCCATTGACGTTGTGCTTCCTTCCTTATCGAATCGATACAGTTTTGCCTTCAGATCGAGAATGGGATCCTCATCCTCTTCACCAGTAATGACAGCAACTCCCTCGAGCTTAACAATGAGAGCGACTTGAGCTCCGATGTCCTCATCCTCCCCGGCATGAGTGTTCTTCTCGTCTTCTCTGGTGCGCTCCTTTGGGTCGGTTTCAGCAATGCTGGCCACTTGTTGCCGATATCGCTGAAGCTTGAATGAATAGCTGTTGGTATTGTGGAACTGCCTGCTGTTGATAGGGGTGACGAACATGGAACTGTTTTGACGATCAGCGTTATGAATCCGGCAAGGAAGTCGGAGATGAGCAGAGTCCCCACCGTCCAGACAAAGATTCTTGCGGCTGACAATGATGCAACCCAAATCAACATACTTCTCTTTCTTCTGCTCGTTAGGGCCAAGCAGCCAGCTCTGCTGGGTCTCATCAAGAGGGCGAGACAAGGCAGCCCTGTCAAAATCCTGGAGATTCCTGCCCCTGTCATCGTCGGTGGTAGAGTTAGCCACGTTTATCTCCAACGGCCTTTCCCATGGATCCCGATTGTACATGCTCATTTTCAGAAAAACTCTAGCCATAGGAAGACAGACACCCAAGCAAAATGACCAGACCCAATCACCCAACAAAGACAAAGAGAAGAGATTAAAGAGGGAGCAGCATGAAAAGGAAAAGAAAGAGCAACAGCAGCTGCAGAGGCACCATCACCGACAGATCTGATGTGATAAGAAAGAAAAGGTGTTTGATGAAATGTGTTAAGTAAGCAGCGGTTGGCTTGCATGGGAATGAGGTGGCGTGGCTCTTGGCAAGGATATCTTTTGCATGGTAATGGGGCCCTAGTTGGCTTAGCTTTGGATATGTATTATATGTATATATATATACACACATATATATATGTATACATCTATAAATATATATATACATTTATACATATACATAAATACATATATGTATATATATCTATGTACATATATAGAAATATATATTTATGAATATATATATATACACACACACACATATATATATACATTACATTATAACCGAGTTGACTCGGTCGATCTTTTCAATGGCTTTCGCTTTGCTCGATGACTGGATTGACTTGGTGCTTTGGCTTCCCGATTTCAGGTTCAAAATTACCTGCAGATTAACAGGATGAAATTAGAATTAGATAAAGTAAAATAAAGTAATAGGAACAAACAAAAATAAACTAAACTTAAAAAAGAAAAATAAAATTTGAAATGATTAATTAATTAATTAATTGACAAATTAGTTAATTAATTAATTAATATTTAAAAATAAGTGTCTACAATAATAGAACATAAAAGTACCAAATGAAATTGTACCAACTACTGCCGAAAAGTTAAAAAACTAAAGGTTGAAATGTAAAGATGCATGAAATGGAATGTATGCAAATACACCACTATTGGTAAGTAAACTAGCCATCACTGGGTCAGGGTATCATCATCATAATTTGAACTCTCGGCCAAAGCTGTCAAAATCTTCTCTTGGTTCAAAAGGACACGGTCGAGCTTAGCCTCCATGGAATCCAACCGATAATCAATGTACTGCATAAGATCTTTAACAGAGTCAATGATGGAAGCATGTTGCTGTTGATGTTGAGACAACTCAGTTCGAATATGTTTCAGCTGTGTCCAAAGTTCTCGCTAAAAGGCAGCAGCTGAAAGGTAGCTATTAGGCAGCTGAATGGCAGCAGAAGCAGAAGGACTAACAGTAGATGGCTGCTGCCTAGGAGTACTGCCAGCAAGCTTGAGTTCAGCACCATCAGCTTCATCATCCCCACCCAAAGTCTGTTTACAATGAAGATCATTAACCCACTGCAGTCCTCGCTTAACAAAATCGTATTGCTTCAGTTTGTTCTCGGTAATGATGTGGTAGTGTTGAGTGTACAGAGTACTCTCCCCAGTGACATTTATCTCACATTCATCAATGATGTGACTGATAAGCACAGGGAAAATGAGGCACTGCTTGAGGCAAGGTTTGCAAGTAACACTCCTAAGTTGATAAATGATGGTAGATGCCAAGGGAACGCCATCAATCAATTGCATCCCAAAGAACAACTTGTCCAAGATGTACAAGTCAGGCATCCGAGCAGTGTAAATGTCACCCTTCTTCGATACTACATTCCTTTGAAGAATGTAAATTGCCAACCGAGGTCGAAAATCAAAGTGCTTGGTGAAAACTTTGTTTTGACGCCGATTATTCCGATTGAAAGGCACATTAAACTTACCTAAAGTGTGTTCTCGGGTCCAGTCCTTCTCTTCATCATGAACATAATCACTCTCATGAGGAATAAATCGAAGCAATTTTCCAACATTAGGACACATGAGGAGTTGACAGAGATAGTGAGTATCGACTAAAATGCGAGTGCCCTTAACCATAGTATCAATGGTGGAAAGTGAAGCATTACCTTGATCTAGCATGTTAGCATAAAATTCAGCCACGAGCTCGGGATAATAAGCACCTTGCAGATTCAAAATACCCTCCCAACCGAGCTATTTGAAGAATGGACTGAGTTGGAATTGCTCATCAATGGCAGGATCAATCTAGTCTCAACTACCAATCGACGCCTAGCAGCTTTGGTAAACCACACCTGAGCAGCAGAATTTCGGAACCTTTGTGCTCGAGAACTACTCTCCCCCACACCTAAAGGTTGCTGAACTTCGACTGTCTTTTTATGTTTGGTGGCTTGTGTCTGAGGCATTTCAGCAAACACCTTCCAAGCACTAAAGAAAGATGAAGAACAGATAAGAAACGGTGCCCATAAAGCACACACAGCTTGCAGAACCTCAAATCTCGATTAGTGGTATAAAGAAAAAATCACAAGAGAGATTATCCTAAAGCCGAGAATCAAACAGAAAAGTTGAGGGATGGAACTGAATAAGGAAGTGAAGAGGAAAGGTGAAGGGTTGCGCGCCTTTATGAGCCGTGAAGAGGACTATTGGTTTTATATAGACTGTGGGCGGTGATTTGCAGCAGAAAAGATTTTAGGCTTATTGGCTTTTAAGGACAGGCCACTGAGAGGCTCGTTCAGAGCCTCTAAATGGCTAACTTGAATGTAGTTGAACAAAGGTTCTGACTTGCTAACTGTTGAGAGGCTCTTGCGTAGCCTCTAAATGGCTACCCAGTTTATGCTTCAAAATTTTATTTCTGAATGGAAGCCTCAATAGTGATAGAACCAGCATAAAGACCAAGAATGTGTATTGTAATGCAAATCGAACATGCTCAGAATATGAAAATGAATGTACCATGCACTAATACTGAGAAATAAGGAATAGAAAAGAATGTGAACATGGGGTGCAACTAAAATGATATGAAAATAAAGGAATGAAGATATCCAAGTTAGTGCAGGACATTGCATTACTACATGAATCTCCAACTGAGCAAGCTACTAAACAGAAAAAAAATGAATTAAAATGAAACACAACCTAAAATGCAAGAAAGAAAATAAAAAATAAAAGAATCAAAGGATAGGAATTGGGTTGCTTCCCAACAAGCACCTTCATTTAATGTCTTTGACTAGACATTGCTTGGAAATCCCAAGTCAAATAAGAAGGAATTTCCAGAGAATTTGTCTCTTGAACTAAAGAGGGCATGGTCTCATGATAGAGCTTTAGTCAGTGACCATTGACTTTAAAGACTTTGTTGGTGGATGCTCTTCTAATCTCCATAGCCCCATGTGAATATACATTGATCACCTCAAAGGGACCAATCCAGCGACTTTTCAATTTACCCAGAAATAACTTCAATCTTGCATTGTAGAGCAGCACCTTTTGTCCTACAACAAAAGATTTTCGAGTTAGAATTTGATCATGAAACACTTTTGTTTTAGCCTTATAAATCAAAGCATTCTCAAAAGCATCATTTCTAATCTCCTCCAACTCTTGGATTTGAAGCTTCCTATGGTTGTCGATATCATCAATGTTCGTGTTGCATTGTTTGACAGCCCACCAAGCTTTATGCTCCAATTCTACTGGCAAATGACAAGCTTTACCATACACCAATCGAAATGGTGACATGTCCAAAGGAGTCTTATATGCAGTCCAATAAGCCCATAATGCATCTTCTAGACATGTACTCCAATCTTTTCGTGTTGGCTGTACAGTTTTCTCAAGAATAGCCTTGATTTGTCGATTAGAATTCTCAACTTATCCACTCGTTTGTGGATGATAAGGGGTGGCTGTTCGGTGGAGTACACCATATCTCTTAAGCAAAGCCTTAAAAGTTCTATTGCAAAAATGTTTTCCTTTGTCACTTATGATGGCTTTGGGAATGCCAAACCTGCAAAATATGTTAGCTCGCACAAAAGTAGTGACTGTTTTGGCATCTTGATGCTTGGTGGCCTTGGCTTCAATCCACTTAGAAAGATAATCACATGCAACAAGAATATAATTAAAACCAAGTGAAGTGGGAAATGGTCCCATAAAGTCAATACCCCAAATATCAAATAAGTCACATACTATAATGGAATTTAAAGGCATTTGATCTCTTGGTCCTATGTTCCCAACCCTTTGACACCTATCACAAGTTTTGCAAAAATGGTAAGCATCCTTAAAAAGTGTTGGCCAAAAGAAGCCACACTCTAGAACCTTTCTTGTGGTTCTTTGAGAACTATGATGTCCACCACACTCTTGACTATGGCAAAAGGAAAGAATAGATGAAAATTCATTATCCGGGACACACCTTCTAATTATCAAAAGCTGCTCATCCGAAAATACATCATTAATTGGAAAGGTCTCTTGAGGAGTCACGAATCTACTCAAATGGTCAGCCACTTGGTTTTCCTTGCCCTTCTTGTCTTTAATTTCAATATCGAATTCTTACAGCAGCAAGATCCATCGTATCAGCCTTGGTTTCGCTTCTTTTTTGTTAAGAAGATATCTAAGAGCTGCAAGGTCAAAAAACACAACAACTTTAGTACCCAACAAATAGGAACGAAACTTATCTAAAGCAAAGTCAATAGCAAGTAGCTCTTTTTCAGTTGTGGTGTAATTCTTTTAGGCTTCATTGAGGGTCCTAGATGCATAATAAATCACATAAGAATCACGTCTAATCCTT
The DNA here is from genome assembly GCA_030664755.1 of Microcos paniculata. NCBI lineage: Eukaryota > Viridiplantae > Streptophyta > Magnoliopsida > Malvales > Malvaceae > Microcos > Microcos paniculata. The sequence goes on along the minus strand of CP131462.1, from coordinate 23,938,535 downwards.
TGCCCAAGGATAGCCCCAACGGCACCATCACTAGCGTCACACATGAGCTCGAAAAGGTGGTCCCAATTACATGGTTGAAAAACCGGAGCTGATGTGAGATTAGTCTTTAGAGTATCAAAAGCTTTCTTGCATTGTTCATCAAAGATAAAAGGAGCATCTTACTGTAATAAGCGACACAAAGGGCCTACTATCTTGGAAAAATCTTGAATAAATCTTCTATAAAATCTGGCATGCCCAAGAAAGGATCACACCTCCTTAACGGAGCTAGGATAGGGTAGATTTTGTACCACTTCTACCTTGACTGTATCAACTTCAATGCCCTTAGAAGAGACTATATGGCCAAGTACTATCCCTTCCTCCACCATAAAATGGCATTTCTCAAAGTTTAGCACAAGGTTAGTCCAATACATCTAGCCAAGATCAAAGCAAGATTATGAAGGCAAGCATCAAAGGTCTCTCCATAGATCGTAAAATCATCCACAAACACTTCAATAATCTTCTCAACAAATTCTGAAATATGCTCATCATGCACCTTTGAAAAGTTGCTAGAGCATTGCAAAGGCCAAACGCCATCCTCCTATAGGAAAATGTACCAAAGGGGCAAGTGAAAGTCGTCTTGTCTTGATCTTCTGGGGCAATACAACTCTGAAAATACCCTGAGTATCCATCAAGAAAGTAATAGAATTGTTTGCCCGCTAATTGCTCCAACATTTGGTCTATGAAAGGCAAGGGAAAGTGGTCTTTCCGAGTAGCCTCATTGAGCTTTCTATAATCTATGCACACCCTCTAACCGTTTTGAACTCGTTGTGGCACCAATTCCCCTTTTTCATTTGCCACCACCGTAATTCCTATTTTTTTGGGAACTATTTCAGTAGGACTCGCCCACTTGCTGTCCAAGATTGGGTAGATAATCCCAACTTGAAGTAGCTTCAACACTTCCTTTTTCACAACCTCCATCATGGGAGGATTTAACCTTCTTTGTGGCTATCTTGAGGGCTTGAAATCATCCTCTATAGGGATTCTATGCATACAAACTGAGGGACTAATACCCTTTATATCAACAATAGTCCATCCTATGTCTTCTTTATATTCCCTCAACACTCTCAGCAACTTCTCCTCTTGAAGAGAATTTAGCTTGCTAGAGATAATAACAGGGAGTGTGTCTCTTTCACCCAAGAATGCATACTTCAAATGTGTAGGTAAAGGCTTTAATTCAATGTTTGGTGGCTCAACTATAGAAGGAAGTAACCTGGTTATGGGAATTGGAAGGTTCACATAAGAGAGATTGAACTCGGCTGGCTTGGTAATTGAAGGAATTGCCTTGAGTGCATAAACCATGTCTTGTACTTCTTCACTTGGTGTGGTATCAATGTCTTCAATGGATTCCAAAGTGAATGAATTTGACAATACCACATCCAAGGAATCTTCTCTTGACAGCTCAAACATGTCTTCAGCCAAAGAATCAATTATATCGACAGAGAAAACAGCATGGAGGTCTTCCGGGTACTTCATAGCTTCAAAAATATTGAATGTCACGATCTGTCCAGCAAACTCCATCGTGAGAATTCCCTTGTGCACATCGATCTTTGTACGTGCTGTCCTTAGGAATGGTCGGCCAAGAAGGATAGGAATAGTCACATTATCATCTTCCTCCACTCTATGTAAAAGTCAACTGGAAACATTAGCTCATCTACTCGAACTAGCACATCCTCTATGACTCCCTTGGGATAAATAATCGATCGGTCAGCTAATTGGATAGTGATACCTGTCTCCATCAACGGTTCTAAGTCCAAAGTAACATAGACTGAATATGGCATAAGATTGATTGAGGCACCAAGATCGCACATAGCCTTATCCACTCGAGTATAGCCAATTTTTATCGGTATCGAAAAAGATCCTCTATCTTTGTACTTGACTGGAAGTTTCGTCTGAAAAATAGTTGAGACATTTTCATTCATCCTTATGCATTCATTTCCCTTCAACTTCCTCTTGTTGGTGCAAAGATCTTTGAGGAATTTGGCATACCGTGGAACTTGCTGGATGGCATTTACTAAAGGAATATTCACCTGAGTCTTCTTAAAGATTTCCCAAACATCTTGTTCCAAGTCTTGATTGGGCTTTTTGGCAAGTCTAGAGGGGAATGGAGTATGAACTTGAGTGTTCAAATCTGGACTTGAAGGGGGTCGAGGTGCCTTTGATTTTGATACAGCTGGTGTAGCTGAAGTAGAAGCTTCATGGTCATTTTTCCACATATTTTGACTATTAGGCCATTCAGAGGCTTCGTCAGAGCCTCTAAGTGGCTGGGGATTCAAAAGTGAAGCAGGGACATAAGTCGATGCTGGCCGTTGAGAGGCTTCGTCAGAGCCTCTAAATGGCTCAGAGTTCTGCTCCTTACTGATATCTAAAATATTTGGCCAGACTTCAGCTTCTCCATCTAGGTCTTCATCTACCAATTCTTGTCTAGATCGACCTTCTAACTTTTTGCCATTCCTCAAATAGATTGCATGAGCAGTTTCCCTAAGATTTTTCAATGGTTGAGAAGGGAGTCGATCAGATTCTCTAGCTTGCATTTCATTCAAAGAGCTGGCAAGTTGACTCATCTTCATATTCATATCTGCCACTTGCACCATCAATTGTTGCATATCAACCTCAAACTTGTTGTGCCTCTCCTTTTGTTCCACAGAATCTCTAATCAGTTGAGGTATAAGATCATCATATTTTCTGGATGGTGAAGAATGATCTTGATGAGGTTGATTACTCCAATTGTGCTGAAACTGAGATAGAGCAGGCTGTTTTGATTGAAATGGAGGTCTCGGTTGTTGGAATGAAGAGGTTTGATTGCCATACCTAAATGCTGGGTTGTCCTTCCACCCCGGATTATAAGTGTTGGAATAGGGGTCATATTTTCTTTGCTGTCCATTGAAGCTAACAGCCTTACACTCCTTGGGTGAGTCTTCCAACAAGGAGGGGCATGCCTCGGTGGTATGATTTGACATAGAGAAGATTCCACAAACACGATACACTCCAGAATTTGTAGCTTGCTGCCCCATAATGTATGAAAAGAGTTAGGCAAGTTGTTGATGAATAGGAGCCATGTGTTGTTGAAATGAAGTGTGTTCCACTTCATTGACCATCTTAGTTTGAGGCTTCACTCTTCGAGTGTCAAACTGTTGAGAATTTGTAGCCATTGTATGAATAAGTCTCCTTGGCTCAGTAGGAGTCTTAGCAAGAAGAGCTCCTCCACTAGTCGTATCCAACCATTTTCTATTGAAATCCACAAAACCTTCATAAAAGTGCCACATCAATTGTTGTTCATCAATTCGATGGTGGGGGCAACTGTCTAATAGCTTCTTGAAATACTCCCAATACTCATAAAGAGAGTCCCCATCCGATTGTTGAATACTAGCAATGTCCTTCTTTATGTTGCTAGTCTTTGTAGCTGGAAAGTAGTGCTCCAAGAATGCCTTTTATAGCTCATCCCACGATGCAATTGAATCAGATGCTAGAAAATAAAGCCAATTACTTGCTACTCCTTCTAAAGAGAATGGAAATGCTCGCAAAAAGTATTTGCTCCTCTGTAATTCCAGTCGGCTTTGTGGTTGAGCACACCACTCGAAGCTTCCTCAAATGAGCATGGGGACATTCCCCTGCCAATCCATGAAACTTAGGGAGTAAATGTATCACCCCTGATTTTAGCTCAAATGGTGCAGCCAGCTCTTGCAACCGAATGCAATGTGGTTGATGGTTAACGGTGGGAGCACCATATTCTTGCATGGTAAGCTCTCTTGCTGGTATAACTTGTTGAGCCATGTTTGATGCTTCTTGATTAGAAAATCTGCTTTCAATGACAATAGGTTCTAGAGATAAGCTCTGAAATTCATATTGAAAAGAAATTTCAGAATGTATAGATGAACTTTTGACTTGTTCAACAAAATTTCTGATATTTCTAAGCTTAACTATGGTATCGCAATCTAGCATGCAAATGTTCACAAGCAAATTAGGCACAAACTAAATTCTAACAATTATTTTGAACAAAATGTGAGCCAAACAGCAATACGATAGCAGCAAAATCAACTAGAACTTTAGCCAAACAGCAAGATATTCACAAGAATTCGATTAAACACAACTACCAACAACTAGTACCATCTTATGCATAAAATCAAACACTAAAAGAACGGAATTTAAAAGACAAATAAAGAGCCAAATAGAATCATAAAAAACGTAAAACAGAATATCGCAGCAAAAGCAAAGAGAGTATGGTTAGCCTTGCTCCCCGGCAATGGCGCCAAATTTTGGAAGGCACTTGTCGAGATGCTCCAAAAGTAATAACTGAACGTATAAAGATTTGTAGCTTAGTGGTTCAGATCAATCCACAGGGAGCTTGATACTACAATCTTCTCTTCACTAATGTCACAAACAAACACCTTTAAACAAGATAAAAATCTTAAAATAGTGATTAGATCAACAAATCAACTAAATTGAAAGTTGTAAATTGAAAAGATTGGTTTGCAATGTTGAGTTTAACAAAAGAATTAATTGATTGACAAGAATTTAAAAGCAATTAACAAAGATTTCAGATTAAAGGAACTCCAATCTAGCAAGTAATTGTAATCAACCTCAACTAATGGATCATTGATCCTTGATCTCCAATCTAATCATCCAATCCTAGTATAGTTAGCGTAGCCTAAGGTACTCCAGTTTCGCCTAGGCCCACTCACTCCTTAATCATTGAGATTAGCAAGCTCGGTCACTCAATCTAACTCTCTTCCCTCGTAATCAACCTATTCCTTAGTGACTATAAGTTTAAATTACAAGAGAGCATTACGATCTAGAGCAATATTAGCTAAGTAGAACCATGTAAGCTCAGCGCATCTCCATGTAACTCCCCTTCAATTTCCCCAAATCTAATCTAAGATTTGGTTGCTACTCAGTTTTAAGCAAAATCTACAATTACGGATAGCAAATTGCCTAGAATAGCTAGTGAATTGAAGAAACCCAAGCAATGCGGCGATCATTACATCAAGAATCCCTAAAATCACTTAATCTCTAACACTTCCAAGATTAATAAGCTCAGAAAATTGAAGAATACAATAGAATTGGAAGCTTTAAGTTCGAGATCTTACCATTGATTGAAGAATAATTACAATTACAAGCTACATTGGATTAGAAGTACTTAGCCACCCATGGGAGATGAAGAAACCTCCATGAAAGTTGAGAGAATTCTTGAATCTTCAGAGAACTAAGTTCTTACAAGAGAGAAAAATGAATTTTCGTGCTTTTCTCAAATCTGAAACTTACAATTCAAATTCCAAAAGCTCACTTTTATAGTCTAGCTAAAAATATGTAGATGTACTAATCTATCCTTTCCTAAATCATGATTACAAAGTTAAGTGAGGGTAAATGTGTCTTTTCCATCTCCTTAGCCCAGCTAATTGGCAAATGGAAGGATTTTCGCGGCTTTGACTGAGTCAAATTCAAGTTTGAATTTTCTGTTGCAACCGTTCCCGCAAAAATTGAACCTGACTTTACCACATCAGAACTCGGCCATTGAGAGGCTCTCGCGTAGCCTCTAAATGGCTAGGTTTCTCTTCTTCCTGACTTTTGAACTTGTGAATAGCCATTGAGAAGCTCTCTCGTAGCCTCTAAGTTTGCAATTTCTCCATTATTTCACCTACAATTGGAAAACACCTCAATTAGTGATTAATTAAATTTGATGTGTCGTTAATCACCAAAATATAATTAACCTTACTAAAACTATAATATAGTGGTAGTAAGGGTCGAACCCACAGGTATTGGATAAGAAAAACTAACAAATTCTAATCTAGGTACGCAACGAAAAGAAAAGAAAATAAATAGAATTGGGAAATCAAAACTAAACTAAATAATAACAGAAATTAAAGAAAGCTAATAAATATAAAGAAAACTTCAGTTTAAAACAATCTTCACCATTGGATTAGAGAAATCGATAATAAGCATCTAATAATTACATTATCTTTTGCATGTAATTGGCGCAGGTTAGAGTACTCAAGTTTCTTATTAACCCTTATCTTTCCTTAGTCCTAGTCTGATTAGTACTCGAGTTTCCTAAAAAGACCCTTTTCATCAACTCAATCCAATATCCCAGCAATATGAATTTAAAGATGATAAAAGCATGAAAACATTAGAAAGATCTTAGCCAATATGAACAACAAAATTACACCAGTGTACTTTGTTTAATCCATGTCTAAATTCCCCATATATAAGTAACTAAGATGTATGAGACTTTAATTCTATCTAATTTGCCACTTATGATTAGAGTTACTTACAATTCCGGATAAATAACCCTAGATCTAGCAATCAATTAACATGCTTAATTAACTAGTAGGCCTTTCTAGAAAAGAAAACATGCAATCATAAATCACTAAGCATAGAAGAATTTAGAATACATTAAAAGATAAAGACATTGAGCACAAAATAGCCTCACAATCTTCTTCTCCAAGAATTCAGAATTGCATTAAACTGAAAAATAAAATTAGAAGAACATAAAGAGAGAGTAAAAATAAAATTACAAAGATAAAGCCTCCCAAAGAAAGATGAGACTGGTCTCTAAAAGAAAAGTTGAGACATCTTACAAGTGGTGGCTAAGGCTCTTTATATAGAGGAGTCAAAAGCCCTAAACTTAACTTGCAAGAAAAGAAAACCTAATTCTAGTAAAATACTAATTAGGTTAAAGTGTTTACAAGGGAAAACTAAGTACAAGAGCTCATTTAATGGACTTAGATAATTGGGCTTCAATCTTGTGGAGAATAAGGCTTCAATAAAGCCTTCATTAGCAGCTAGAAATCCTTCTTCATGCTTCATTAAAGGGTTTTCCTACTCCAATTAGGACTTCTCTTCAAGGGTTGATCCACATCTTTCTAGAACTTGGGCCAAGCTTAAATATCTTCAATAACATGTCTAGAATCATGGCCAAGCAAGCCAAGATGTGCTCAAGCCCATCTCTAACCCAAAATTGCTCCAAATCCCAAAATAGGAATTAATCTCGGATTTCCGCAGGGATTCTGCACCTCTTAGTATTTTGACCTTTTGACTACCCAAACGAACTCCTATTTTTGCGATCTTTAGCATTCTGGAAAGCTTAAGATTTCCTCTACAACTTTGATGGAGAACTTGAACTTAGAAAAGGACTTTAAGGATGTCAAATCTGACCATCTTTACAGATTATCTGCATAGGAAAAATCTCAAATTTCCAGATTTAAACACCTTTTATTCCAAAGCTTCCTTTTAGCTTCCTAAGACATAAAATCACTCAAAATAACTTAGATCATCAAAGATAAGCAACAAAATATAAGAGAAATAAGTGCCTATCACAAATACATGAACAAATTAAGCTCTAACACCTTATAAGCATGTAAGGCTGAATATCAACTAAACATTCACATAGGTCCAAATAAATTTCAAAGTAAAAATTTGTCTCATTCTTAACACATAAAATCTAAATTTGAGCTTTCAATACTCAATGTTCAAAAGAAATTAATCTAGTGCTCACACCCCACAATGCGATCCCAATGTTCATTCATCATCACCTGAAACCGCAATAAATTGTATAATGAGCTTAAAAGCCCTAGTAAGTAGTAAGATCTAACTGTCCGAATCAAGTGCAAGAAAACAATATTTTATAAAAACAAATCACAATTCTCATTTCAAACCTCTGATCAATAAATCACAATAAATTCACAATTTAAAATCGATAAACTTTAAAAATCCATCACAATAACATTTTATTTTGTTCTTTTCCGGCTGCCACAATCACAATCACAATCACAATCACGATCACAATCACAATCCAATATTCCCGTTAACGGTAATGAACTCTAGCCAATAGTTTAACCCCCTGATGCACGGGTCTACTATACAGCCATCCAAGAACATTAAAACACTTTTTAACAGTCTCAAATCAATTTCACAATACCTTAAATCCAAAGCATTTATATTTGCATACTTGATCCAATTTTAAAGAAAATAACACTTGTACAAAACAATTGAAATCAAATCAATTGAAACCAACAATCATTGTAGATAAATCAATTTATCAAACATTTAACAATTTGTAAAACAATTGTAAAAACATACATTTTCAAAACAACCGAAAAGGTCCGACCACTTACCTGATTCGCACAATGCACAATCACACTTCCACAATGCACACGATCAAGCCCAAATTATAATTACCAATTAGAAATCACATGTCACGCCCCGACCCGCAGGCCCGGCCACGTGACAACCACCGTACCACCTCGAGATACGTGCCTTGTCAGGCGGGTAACCAAGATGGCACAAGGCATAAAAATAAAGGGTATTCGAGCAATATATGAAAACATATGAAAATATTATAGATAATATAAATAATATAATTCAAAATATTTATAAAGAAAGTGGCACGTGTTACGGTGCACCATGCAGCGAAAAGTAATATATATATATATATACATATATATATATACGACATGCACTAATATTCCGAGCCAAGATTCACAGGGCAAAAAGGGTGGCACCTACAAAATCGTGTCCAGAGTGTCGTACTGGGATCACTGACCACCGGGACGTCCTCCGTCCGAAGCCTGATGACCTGACAACAAAAGTGAATGGAGTGAGTACAATATAATTGTACCCAGTGAGGAACCCGATTATAATGACCGATCACCTCAGGTTGGGGATATGAAATAATCCAAAATCAATTTAATAAACCATTTACTAAAATTATAAGAAATCCCATGCCAAAACCATATTAAACCAATAATAATATTACTAAGTGGGCTGGCTTCTGAAATTGTCCCAAAAGGTACACCCGTGCACTGGGGTACCCGCTGGACCGTCAAGGGTTACTTTATACTTCAAAACACTTTTCTTTGTTCACTGGCCCATTCCCTTGACGTTTGCATTGCTGTGGTGGAACACAGCAAACTGGAGCCCTGGCGAGCTTCCCTTCGCGCCTCTCCCAGGGTCTCGTCTCACCGTGCCCCTCAACAGGCGGTCCACGACTGAGAATCTTGCATGCTTCTCTAACTCGGTCCACGCTCCCGCAAATTGGAGCCCCGAGGAACCCGCTCAATCTCTTATCTCTCAGGGGCATCGTACCCCAAACAATTATCAATAATATCAATTTATAAAAATATTTGAAATTCCCACCCTTTAAATCATTTGTAAACTTGGTGTGTAAGGGTGGACATTTCATACCCCAAAACATGTAAAAACAATTTAATAAAGCATTTATAAAGAAATTTGAAAACGGTTAACCCTTAATGGTCAACCAATATAATCCAAGCCACTCACAAGATAGGAGAGTTGTATACTCCCCGATTACCCCACGAATGCCTTAGCTCAAACTGCCACTGGTTCCAACCTCGTACAATCACGTACCTAAATAATCAAATTAAATCTAATTTGATTAATAAAGGCAATTGACTAAAAATTAAACACCTAGGTAAAATCTAATTAGAGTTTCTAAGGTCTCAGAGTAAAATTGGGCAAGTCCGGAAGTCAATTGAAGTAAATTTGAGTCAATTGGGGTCAAATGGGGTCTAGGGCTGCAAAATGACCATTTTGCCCCTAGACCCGAATTAGGGACTCTCCCAAAACAGGGAGGATCCGGCCCAGGGACATTGCTGTCCCTGGCCCGGACCTTTGCTGCACCTAGGCAGCAGCAAGGCTGAACTCGACCTTCCATCTTCTTCAGTGCGATTCTACTTCGATTTACCACCAAATCGCACAAGAATTGAAACAAGCAATCTTAAGCATCTAAACTAAGAACCTATAGCTTCAAAAATGGATTAAAACAACCAATCATGCACGAAATTTGAATCAAAACATCAAGGGTCGCAGAATTTTCTAGCAACAACGAAAATGTAGATTCAATTGAGCATAACTTTCAGCTCAGACCACGAAATGAGGCGTATAAGCTATCAAATTAAAGCTTGATGAGTCTAGAACAACATACCAAAAACCCAGCCAATTGCCACGGTTGAATTGAAAGTTATGAGCTGATGAACAATCTATCCCTAGTTTGACAGATTTCTGGATTTTGAAAATTCTTCATGAATTTGGTGTTTTTGATTCTCAAACAAGCTAAAGGAGTTGTTATTGATGATTGATGAAGTGTTTAATGATGGATTGAAGGCTGGAAATTTAAAGGAAATTGAAAGGATTTGAAGAAAGAAAGAAATGAAGAGAAGAAAAAGAAAAGAACATGAAAAGAAATGGAAATGGTGGTCGGCTAACCGACCACCACTTTTATTTAGTTAGGTTGACTTTTGGTCAACCCATCTGGTTTGACCATTGGTCAACGGCACCATGGGTTGACTTTTAGTCAACCCGGCCTTCTTGCCTCGGTCTTCGTGCCCAAGGACCCCACCAACTCCGGATAAAATTTTTAAGCTCCCAGGCTCGAAATTGAGCTAAAGGAAGTTCAAAACGTCTATGAAAAATCTAATTTGGTCTCTTGGCTAAATAATTTACATAAATATAAAACTTGACACGTGCGGACTAGGTCCGGACGTGTCATCACACATCATCAAATAATACAATACATGCCCATTCTACCCTCCAATAAGACCTAAATATCATTAGGGAGTTGCTAGAATTTTCTTAAAATATTTAGAAACCAATTTTCACACTTTTCACCATTTTCACTAGTTGAAAAATACTTTGAAAACACAAAACTATCCTTTTCAAGGAGTGAACTTCAATTTAAATAAATAGTATTAATACTGGTAATAAAACATAATTTCTGTAAAAATATCAACTCCAAATCATTTATAAATTATCCACACTCTCCTTATACTTTTAAATAAGAAAATAATTTATGAAAATTATTTTGTACTTTGAAAACTTCTGGAAAAATCTCATAAAATCAAAAAAAAAAAATTTGAAGCAAATATCCAGAAATTGGTGGCCAGAAGACCTATAGGTGAACTACACTCTTCGAATCAAAATGTGCCTGAGAGTGGGCAAGTAGATTCACTGTTCATTATCTTCATGAACAAATTTGAAAATTTCATATTTGTCCTACCAACTAGCCAACTTTAAGGCTCCGGTTCTCTCTCTACAAAACTCCTATGAAGGCAAGGTTGGTACCTATGGAAAGGTCTCATTTCCTACTACACGTTGGTCATAATCTCGGCCTCTAGAGGCCTCCGGTTTGCTGGATTTTGGCAAGGAAATGTGGGCTGTTAATCATAGATTCAAATCTATGGTTCATAACTTCAAAACACCATAACTTTCAAACCACACAACAAAATTGAGTGATTCAAAATCCCACAGAGTCCTCATGGCCAGAGGAATCCATTGATGCCAATATGATGGCTGGAGGCTAGCCGGTCAGTGGCCAGTGGCCAGATTTCTCTCTCTAACTCTACCTAAAAGTGTAACATGCAACAATGGTGGAAACTTAGAATACTAACCTTCAAACACCCAAGAATGGTGAAAAATAGTAGAAATTAATCCTTAGCAGCCCTAGGATGTTCTCCCTCTTCTTGTCAATTTTCTAACCCTAAAATCAACAAGAAAAGATGTATTTATATATAGGTTTAAAGGTTTTTAACTAATTAATTGGGCCAAATTTAAAACAACACATTTTGACAACTATTTGGGCCCGAATTCTAATACCCAATAGGTTGGGGTTTCACAACAACTATAAAAATATAAGTCAAATGCCACATTATGAAATATGGTATGTAGTCAATTTTGGAACATACAAGTATAAGCGTATATAATATAATCCACAATTTCATATAATCGTTCAATCATTACAAGTAATTAAGTATAATGAATCAATAAATAATGGATTTGATCTACTTATTATTGATATTTTTTATTTTAATTATTTTGGATAGTATTGATATTATATTGTTTGTTCCTACAATGAATTGTTTATATATGTTTAATGTAAAAAAAAAAAAGAATTGTGTAGGAATTGGTTAATGAATATAATAAGGTCACCTTAACATAACATTCATTAATAATTAATCATTTTCTGGTCTATATTATATAAAACCACCTTAAGTAATTACTAATTAACAAAACATTCTTAAGGGCAATTTCAAACATGCTAAATTAAAATTAATAAACTAGCAAATAGAGATGTTAAATTTATATTTTTAATAAGAGATTTATTAAAATTTTGAAAAGTTATATACTTATATTGTATCTTTAATGAAAAGTAATTTGATCTATAGACTATAATTTATTCTAATTTGCTTAGAATAGATGTAATATTGTGTAGTTCAATCCAAATTTCAAAATATAAACAATTACCAACCCCACGTTGGTAATTGTTTATATATGTTTACTGTAAAAAAAAAAAAAATTGTGTAGGAATTGGTTAATGAATATGATAAGGTCACCTTAACATAACATCCATTAATAATTAATAATTTTCTGGTCTATATTATATAAAACCACCTTAAGTAATTACTAACTAACAAAACATTCTTAAGGGTAATTTCAAACATGCTAAATTAAAATTAATATATTAGCAAATAGAGATGTTAAATTTATATTTTTAATAAGAGATTTATTAAAATTTTGAAAAGTTATATACTTATATTGTATCTTTAATGAAAAGTAATTTGATCTATATAATTTATTCTAATTTGCTTAGAATAGTGTTAATATTGTATAGTTCGATCCAAATTTCAAAATATAATTAATACAAATCTGTATAAAGAATCCGTTTTTAATTACTTTTTATCATAATATATCTAACATCTATCATAAAATAAAAGTGAATTGATACATCAATATCTTATAATAGTAGGATATACCCAAATCTCGATATACTTTTGATGCATATGGATTAGGCTCAGTTAAGGTATGGTCAAGCCTAACTAACTAAATATGCCATTTTAATTTTTAAATTTTAACTATTACTCAATTATTTCTCGATGTGATAAGTGATGATGAAATCAACATGATCTTTGTAAATTCTCAAATTTTCTTTAAAAATGCTCATAATTAATATTATTAAATTTAAGTAATTATCTACAAATTCATGTAATTTAATCATCACAATAAAATTTAAAAAATAATTATGAAAATATGTTTTTTAAGTTCCTTTTTTTTCAAAATTTAACCAATTATTTATTTTTATTTTCTTTATCAAATTTATTTATTAAATTTGAAGTTTAGAAGATATATAAAATGATTTTATTATTTTGTTAGGTTTTTGGGATAGATTTTTGGGTTTATCAAATTAGGTTCTCAGATCAATTAAGTTTTGGATTAATTGGGTTTTGAATTTATCAAGTTTCAAGTCTATCAAATTTGAGTCAATTGAATTTTGAGTCAGACGAGCTAGGATCGTTTATTTTTTTTAATCAAATTAGATCGTGTTAGTTTTATATTCGGATCAGTCGGACATATTTTTTTTAATTCGGATCCGTTTTTGTTTGACAGTTCAAATAACACCGTCCGACTAAGGGTTTGTTTGGTTCAAAGGGGGGGGGGGAAGGGAGGGGAAGGAGGATTTTAAGGGATGCTGGTCCTTTTTTCCTATTTGATTAAAAGATGAGTTAGAAGGAGTTTAATGTATGTTTTTACCAAATTATCCTCATATATCAAATCTTTATTACTATCATTATTAATATTAATATATTTTTTCTATATTGTCATGCCATGTAAAAAAAATCTTTGTCAAATAATCTTTATTAATTATTATTATTCTTGGTTTTAAAAATATAAAATATAAACCAAATATAAATTAAAATAAATGAAATTTAAAAAAATGTAGGTGGTGAAGATTAAAAAAAAAGAGGAAACAAAAAACTAATAAAAATTTATAGACTATAAATAAATAATTAATTAAAAAATCAATCAAAATTAAAACATGAAAATGAAAAGAATTAAATAAAAAGAAAAATTAAAAAAACATTAGGAAATTATTTGGTAAAATATATAATTTTAAAAAATAAAAAAAGAAATGAAATAAAAAGGAGAATTTGAGAGAAAAAAAAAGAGAGATAAATTATATAATTAATATATATTGAAATTATTAATTAATGAAGAAGTAAATTTGTCAAAAAATTATCATTTCTTCAAAAGACCCTAAATTAAGAAAGTGAAATATAAAGGATTAATAGAAATTTTATCCTACTCTCCTCGCCCCTTCTCCTCCTTCATCCTCCCAACTAAATAAAACAAATTTCCTCCTAACTTCTCCTAGCTCTCTAAATACCCTAAGCAAACAAGTGGCAAGAGAAGTTAGTATCTGTGGACCTAATGGCTGGAATATGTATAAGCTCTATTGTCGCCAGAAGCCACCGAATATTGAAAAGAAAAGCACTCTTTCTCTGATCGAAATCTTCTTCTCTAATTCTTCCCTGGTAAATTCTTTTGCTCTTAAATTCTGGCTATCAGCTCTTCAACGTTGGGTTGCCCAAAACCTTCGCCCAACTTTCAAACTCGAAATTAGAAACCCAAATAACAAACATTTTTCTTCTCTTTTTGTTTTTTTTTTGGTGATTTTCGTGTGTGGATTCTTGTGTTGTGAGTATCTCTCTGTTGGAAAAGGGTTTTCATATTCTCCATCAAAGGGTTTTTATAAAAAAAATCCTGGAAGGGTTAAAAAGGATGGCTTCAACGGAGGGTTTGGTGCCAATAACGAGGACGTTTCTGGCTTCTTATTACAACAAGTACCCGTTCGATCCTCTCTCCGACAACGTATCTCGCCTTTCCTCTCAGATTCGCTCTTTTGCCCAGGATTTGCTCCGAGGCTTTCCACCGACTCAAGGTTCGTTTTTTTATTTTTATTATTAAAAATTGCAAATACATTTTCATTTTTGTATGATATATATAATGCGATAACCTAAAGCACTAGGTTTAATTTTGTATCCAATAATCCCGAGATGAAGAATGCTTGTTCCTAAATAAATTTTTTGCCAATAGCTGCATACTCTGTTGGACTATTATTTCCAATGACTAGGTTTAAATCTCTGGATTCTCATGTACCAAAATTGAAGAATGTTGCATTTCTTTTTTCCAAGACCATATTTGATTACTTATAACATAAATCATTCGTTTTGCTCTTTTTTTTCCCCCAAAAAAATAGTTCTTCCATTAAGGTTTACATAACATGAACGAACAATTATTAAGGTTGTTTTGCCGTTTTCTTTCTTATTTGATGTTCTAGGTGAACGTTTATTAATACAAGAAGCAGACAGTCAGCCTCCACATAAAATTGATGAGAACATGTGGAAAAATAGAGAACATATTGAAGAAATTCTGTTTTTACTTGAAAGATCTCACTGGCCACCACCGGTAAGAAACATAAAACTTCCTATATTCCCCTCAAAATTTGATTTGACTTTAGATTTACTATAATATAACAATATATGACGGTTCTGATAGTTGATATTTTATTTCCTTGCTTCTACTTCATTTTTGCAGCTTCAGCACCCATCAACATCTGAGGTCGATGAATTTGCTACTATTTGTGGGCGGCTCAAGGATAAATTTCAGAGGACTTTGAGGATATTGGAGTCTTTCCAATTGAGAAATTCAGAACGTGTATTCAACACAGGTCAGCTCCATCTGTTGGGGCATTTATATATACATGCATGCATGAACATAAAATTTTGTAGGCTTGCACTGTGCTTGCTAGTTTTTATGAATGAAAATATGTGTGGGTGCAAACATTCTGCTGGCTTTTTAGGTTTCAAAGAAAATTTTATTTTGAATGCTTTTGTATTTTTAAAAGTAGCCATGCCAATTGGTAAGTTCTGTTAGTTTCTTGTGATTCCACCAGTCTAAAAGCTGTTGTATGTGCAAAGATGAATTCAATTCAATCAACAGCTTACAAAATACTTTGTCATTTAAGCATCACAAACAATGGTATTCAGGTCAGTGCTCTTCTATAATTTAATTTTAGGTAGTCAAAGTTGAAAATTCTGTCAAACTGACGATTATACATAAACTTGGTTGATTCCTAGAAGAGTTGTTATTGAATGGAACCATAATAGGTAGGATGAAGTTCATTTTTCTTGTTTCTTTTGATGTTCAAATTGGAAGTTCTCTTTCTTTTTGGCAAGATTTTCCTGTGATAGTGCCCATGGAGGACCTTCTCCCACATCTGTTTTAGTTGTCTAGAGACAAGAGGGGTCTTGTAAATTGCTTGTTCCTCCATTTTTAGTTTGACTGTGGCTTGGAGGCAATCTTCAGAAGTATGCACAATTCCATTTGGTTTAATTCCAAGAAAGAGTCAAACCCAGCTGAGAAATTTCGTTTCTAAACAGAAAAATGATGAGAGTTAAAGCTTTTCTTGATATTCATTTTGCTTTTGTGAAGTGGATGTGAAATAATAGCTATTGAGGGTGATAAAGTGCCCTTATAAAAGCTCCTAGATGTTGCTTACTGCTTGGTTTGGTTTAATAAGCACCATGGTTTGAACGTGCAAGATGCTTTAGACGTTGATTATTGATGCTCACACTTTTATCATTTTCAAGGGGTTGGCAACACCTCGATGCCCTTGAATTCTTGGCTTATATATTTATTATTTATTATTTATTATTTTTATATCCTATAGTTTCACATATCGAGATGAACTGGACATTTTATCTTCTGGGGGTTGCTATGTTTGGCTAGAGGCAGCTAGGTTTTATTGCACAGTATATCACATACGAGTATTCGACTAGTTGACCTATCCAATAGCGCAATTGTAACTTTTATGGTTGTGGATATATCTTATGACCAGCTAAATACATTTTCTCGGGTTGCAGTTATGACCTACATGCCTCAAGATTTTCGAGGAACACTGATCAGACAACAGAAGGAGAGATCAGAGAGGAATAAGCAAGCAGAGGTAGATGCTTTGGTTAATTCTGGTGGAAGCATACGTGATCGATATGCTTTGTTGTGGAAACAGCAAATGGATCGGTGAGCCTCCTTGGTTTTCTTTTGGAAGTTTTTGTGTATTTTTAGGAGGAGCCCTTTTTTTTATTTTTTTGCCCACGTGTATGAGTCTAATGTTGTGATTATGCAATACCATAGGAGGAGACAGCTAGCACAGCTTGGTTCTGCAACAGGAGTCTATAAAACCCTTGTAAAGTACTTGGTTGGAGTTCCTCAGGTTGGTC
Source organism: Microcos paniculata (assembly GCA_030664755.1). NCBI lineage: Eukaryota > Viridiplantae > Streptophyta > Magnoliopsida > Malvales > Malvaceae > Microcos > Microcos paniculata. The sequence goes on along the minus strand of CP131462.1, from coordinate 23,921,430 downwards.
TTAGTAGCCCCTGTTTTATGCTCCTCTTTTGCATCATTTCAAATGTTAAAGCCTGTTTGCTGGGACAGAATTGATACGTTGAAGAGTATTTTTAGTTTGGTTCATAGAATGAGAATTCTGTGCAATGAACAAAACACTGACCAGATCTGGTGGCAGATGGCCAGATTGGTGCAAATTGTAGCTATATATATATATATATATATATATTTTAATCACTGGTGGCACTGATTGCCACATTGGATTCCTAATATGGTCACTGCTGCAGCCTAATTAATATGGTATAAGTTAAAATAGCACTATTTAAATTGAAACGCTAAAATGATATTTTTGTCCAATTACTTTTATATTCCTTGATCTTTTTCCATTTAACCGAACATGATAATATTACTAATTTGAGAGGTGGGGGGGAGGATTCCACATCATGAAGAGTCAAAGGATTGGACTGTGGGTTATAAACAAGGGCCGGCCACTCTCCCCTATGAGGCGCCTATTCTCAAAGGACAAAAATGCTTGGCAGCTTGGCTAGCCCAAAAGCGGACCATCCCTTCTAGACATCAACACTACTCTACTCCATTCTCTCCTCTATCTTATTTCCAGATAGCTATTTTATTCTATGAACCAGTGCTGTTAGTTGGGACACATCTTGTCCTATATTATTTCTCAGCTTTCAACTAGCAATTTATCATGCTTTCTGCTAATGATATTACATTTCCTTAATTTGATGAATCTTAAATTATTTGCCAATAATTACGCATTAAAGCCTCTCAAGACAGTGTTCAAGCCTTCATCAGAATATCTTCTAGTTTAATCTTCTGTTCGTTTGTTGGGTCATTTGTGCTTAATGTGCAGATTGCTCTTGTAGTCAGATGCTACATGCAATTCTATATCTTTAAGCGCTAGTATTTCTCCTCAAACACATTGCACATGAATGTCTTTTTTAAATGCTGTTATATGTTGAACATAGACTTGTATAAATCTTATTAATATTCATAATAAAATAAAAAAATACTAAAATTGGAAATTGAGAAATATAATAAACAAAGATTTTCATTTTTTGCCAATTAAAAGTTTGATGGACCCAAAACTATCCAAAATGCTTGTGGCTAGTGGGCTAACATCTTTTCTTTCTGGATCCTATTGCAGGTTTTATTGGATTTTATTCGGCAAATAAATGATGATGATGGGTAAGCTTGTTTTGTTTTTACATAGCCCTTAAGTTTTGATAGATTAATACTTACCTGTTTGTTTAATAGAATAATTGCAAGTGATTATTTAGGAATTGCTTAAAAGCTTGAATTAAAAATAAAATATTCCTACAAATAGGCCCATGGAAGAGCAGCGCCAACGTTATGGACCCCCTTTGTATAGCCTGACAAAAATGGTTCTTATTATCCGACTCTTTCTCTCACTAGCTTGGCAGAGATTTGAAGCTTTTAAACTGTGAGACTGCAGTCTTCTTATATTTAATTTATTGTCTCTTTACAGTCATTTTATGTAATCGGTAACTAAATTTGTATGGTAACTAGATTAATATTGGCAAGAACTACTTTTTGTACTTTTTTGCATCTTGCTGCTTATGGTACTGATGCTTTATCTTGGTGATTTTTCATCCATTACATATCTTCAGAAATAAGAATCAGATTTCAGTGCTGGAAGAAGCGGTTGATGTCTACACCTCTGAGTTTGAGAGATTCATAAACTTTATAAGGTGTTATTTCTGCTTTCTTCATTTGTATGGGTTACAATATACTTCACTACATTATTGTTATTGATGATGATGCTGTTTTCTCATAGCAGCTATAATGACAGTGATGGTTGTTATTTTTGCAATTGCTTTATGTAGTTGGGATATTTTCATTTATTACTGTTTGGGGCTGTAGGTCTAGTTTAACTTTGTACCTTTAGGAGAGATGGGGTTTGCTAAGCTGGTTGACTGACTGCCAGATCTTGTTTTGACAGATTCAGCCAACTTTCATTGTTTTCCTTATTTGGACCGTTTAGTTGGAATGCCACCTGTCTGTGTTGTGGCTAACCAGAAATTACCATGCTATCACTTTGGTTGCATTCTGCTAAAATAGCAGGGATTGCAAATTGAATGCTTATTTGTTGAAGTATCTTGCCTGACAATCTGCTTATTTGAACAACCATATAGGATGCCTGAGAAATGCTTTGATAGCCATTCAGTGTGAATATCCAGTTTATCGGTGAAACTGCTCAATCAGTCCCTGTACTATATCGTTTCATTCATTTTAGTCCCTATACTCCGATTTTGTTCAATTTAGTCCCTGTACTCTTCTAAAAGTGACAAATTAAGGACAATTACTAATTGTATCCATCTGTTCTATTAAATTAGATGACATGGCATTGAGGTGGCAACATACAATAACATGTTCTAATGAGAAGTTGGCGGTGGCATCTACAAGGATTTAAAAAATGAATTATTTCATAAAAAAAATATTAATCTAAGATTTTTTATAGAAGAAAAAAGACAATATGTGAGGACAAGCATTGCACAAAAAAATAAGAGATCTTTACCCGTTTTGCAAACGAGGATGCCGTGTGTCAACTTTTCATTGATCACATCTTCATATATTACCGTCTAAGCATTATGTTATCAAATTAACAGAATAGATATTGATTGATCTTAATTTTTCACTTTTAGAAGAGTATAGGGACTGAATTGAAAAAAGTTGGAGTGCAGGGACTAAAATGAACATAGAGACTAATTGAGTAGTTTCACCCCAGTTTATCATAAGGAAAATTTATTAGTTTGGTCCTTCTTTGTGTATCAAACCTGTGTTAGTATTAAATATCACATGAACTGACTACAAAAATGAAATAATTGCTTTAGCACTCTTAGGTATACTAATGATGATTTACCCATTAAGGCAGTCTATATGACAACAATAGTGTTTGCTGTTTACATATTAATTATCCAGCAGTATTGAACTATTTATTTCTATATGCATTTATCTATCAGTGAGGTCTTTGCAAATTCGCCATTCTTTATTTCAGCGGAGGATGCCAGCATGTTAGATACAAGGTAAGTGTCCAAGTTTCTAGCTAGCTTGGTATCCATTTTTTCAGTTCAAATAGTTTCTCTTGTTCTTTTGCTTTTGTAGCAAAAATGATGAATACAAGGAGATAACTGTTCCAGCCGGGAAAAGTTATGAGGTTTGTTCTTGACAGTATTGTTAAGCAGAACTGTTGTAACTCATTTGTGTTCATTCCAAACTTCAAGAATGAAGTTTGTATTTAAATTATGTTCCCCCCCTTTTTTCTCTTAATGTTCCCTTATTTTATATTGTTGCTTCCCCTGATTTTTTTTGTTGAAACTTTTATTGGCGCCTTAAGAGTTTGGTACAGATTGCTTTTGTCAACCATTATTTTTTCTTTTCCTTTTAAATGGCATTGCTTGCAGATTTCATTGACAGTGGAGTCAGTAAACTCATATATTGCTTGGGATTTCTCATTGGTTCAGGGCAAGATGATCATGGTATTGTAATTACCTTCTCTTCTTGAACCTTTTTTTTTTTTGGCAACTCTCTTCTTGAACCTTTAGTAAAGCATTTAGGTTACTGAGTCACCAGGTGTTTTCAAAATCATTTAACATACACAAATAAAGTACCATGTTGGTGGGATGTCATTGAAAGATAATCTACATTTGATTTTAATAAACAAGATGCTGGATCACTTTTTGCTTCGTTTAACTTTACCTTATTGGTGTCAGGATATTGGATTTAGTGTGGAGTACACAAATACTGGTGGTGAGAAAACAGTAAGTTGGAGAAATATATTTCCACGTACTGCTCTTTGATGTTTTAGTTTACTTTCTTGGGTTGCGGTCATTGGTTCTCTCTTTTCTAAGCCTGTTGTATCCTCCTTTTTTTTCTGCCTCTTTTCTTCTTCAGCTCTCTTTTTTCCCATCTGTTTTGAATCTCAATTTTTATCCATTTGACTTTGATTTCCTTTCCATGTGTTGTCCTGTGGAATCGCTAATTGCTCTTCAGCTAATACTACCTTACCGGCGTTATGAGTCTGATCAAGTAAGTTATTTGGTTACTGAATCAGCTTTGAAGTGTTAAGTTCTACCTTTCATGTATACACCTCCAATTCTTCCCCATATTTTGACAGGGCAACTTCAGCACGTGCATGGCTGGAAACTATAAACTCATCTGGGATAATTCATATTCAACATTTTTCAAGAAGGTAGGTGGCTGTATTTAAGGATTTTCTTGACTTTCTTCTAAATGTTCCTTTTTACTGCTTGATTCTTTTTAACCATTATCACATGTCAAAGCTGATGCATTCTAAAGATTATGCAATTTCGGTTGATTAGAATGATTTTTTCATGTAGCTGACCTCTTGCGGTTTCTTGTTGGCTTTAAACTTTTAAGATTAGAAGCTGGCATTTTAGCTTACGAGCAAGTTCTCTTCTTCCCTCCTACCCAATTTGTTTGCAATTTCCTATTTGTGGTGCTGCAAGGTTTATATTTCCCTTACCCAGCATCCCAAAGCCTTTTCACGAATTCTTATTGGCCCATTAGTTGTTGATTTTGTTTAGCAAATGATTAAGTTATGATTTTACCTAAAAGAAGGTTCAATTTAGTTATTGCTTTTACTTTCTGTCGTTCCATAAACTTTTAAAATAGAAAAGCAAGTGACAAATATCATAGTAATATGGTCAACTTAAATACAGGGAAAGCCAGAAATAAAATGATGTATTTGTTTCATATTAAAGCATTAATAACTCATTGTCATTAGCGATAGAGGTTAAAATATTTTATTGTAATCATTAAAAATATTGTCTGTTGTCTTTCAAATGTTCTTTCTGTGAAGTAAGAAAAATAATTATATTCGTTGGTTTAAGTATTGTTATTCCATTTACAGGCAATGAATTTTGAAAAACTCACAAATACCCTTGGACTACTGACAAGCATCCTTTAATTTATTTATTGTAACATTTTTTTATTAGGGTAAATTACATGAATTGTCACTTAACTTTTGGTAGTTTCTGTTTTGGTCATCTAACTATAAAAACTCACGATTTAGTTACTTATGTTTCTCAGTTTCTGACATTTAATTTTTTGGTCATTTGACCGTTAAATTCTAACAGGTGGCTGACATAGACTAACAGTTTGATGGCATGGCAAAATCTATTTTTCTTTTTCTTTTCTTTTTTTTTTTCGTTTTTTTCCTTCTCACTTTTCTTGTACCGAAATGATACCGTCTCACTAAATTCATTATTTCTCTGTCTCTAATTTCCCCTTCCCCTCTCTCTCTAAGCTCTCACGTCTCTCCTCCAATTGAAGAACAGCCATGCTGCTCCTTGTCGCCCACCGTTTGGATGATGCTGACCACAGATGTCTGTGGAGACCTAAACTAGAAAAAAATGCATTATGATTAACAATCTATTACGATTGTGTCAAATCCACGAGAATCTAAAAATGGAAACCACCTTTTCCTCACTAGAAATCTCTGAATGAAGACCTGAAATCACTTATTTTCTCCTTACTCCTTGTTCCACCTTTCCACCATTTGAAACACCTTAAAACCCTAAGCTCACATAAACCCAAAAGCCCCTTAACAGAGCAACCACTTGCTCTCACATATTCTCATCCTTGACTTTATACCACGTCCTTTTCCTCTAGGGGGGGAAAAACCCTAAAAATGATTCAAAACTCAATATTGCTAAAGAAATTCAGATTTTTTTTTCCCTTTTAATGATTGTTGTGATGAACGATGATGAAGAATTAGAGGGTTTGACTATGTTGAATTGGATTGTGGGTGAAGATTCCTTGGTTACACTATTGGATGGCTTACAATCTTAACATTAATTTCATGCTTTTAGTGACCTATATTGGAAGGTTAATGGCCGTGGGCTTAGGCTGCAAGGGTTTAGTGAAATTTCTTTTCTTCTGTTTTGGATTCTTGAATGGTAATTTTATTTTTCAGAATTTTCGTACTTTTCTTTTTTTTTTCTTTAAACATTTTGAAATTCCACATTGGCATCCATGTGGCATAGAATCTGATGTGGCACTACTACATGGCAACAATCAGAAGACATAACATGCCATATCATCAAACCGTTAGCACGTAATGGCAAGGTGACTAAAACATGTAATGTTGCAAATTTTTAGTGACTGATAGATTTTATAATTAGGTGACCAAAATAGAAACTATTTAAGTGACCGTTCATTCATGTAATTTACCCTTTTTAATATTTTCCCAGCTCCGGTGGTGGAGTTTTTAAGCTCTACTGAAAAGTAGACGTGGATAATTTTTCACTTTTGAAAGATATGACTTGAGAATTTAGCCTTATGTTAGTGCTGCCTTTTCCTATTTATTATAATTTTCTTTTGATACATGAAAGGAGGGAAAAGAGTCTACCTAGTGAGAAATTATTAGATAGGTCAGATATACCATGTCATCCATAGGTCCGACCAATTAAATTGTGACAATTCAAGGATTTTGATACATTTACTAAAACCTTATCACAATTATAGTTTAAATTTAAGGACTTACCTTTTAAATTCTCTTCTTTTGTAACGTGGAGTTACCTCTTTATATCAAATTAGTTCCTCAATCTTAGAAAACTTTTTGAGTTGATGCAAATTTATTGGTCGGGTCTATAGATGACGTAGTACACCCGGCTTATCTAATAATTTCTCCTACCTAGGTGAGTGGGCTCTCGAACTCGAGACGTCTTCGGGGTGAATTCCAACTTTTAGCCATATCAACCCGAGTTCATTCATCTAGAATTTTTTTTTTCTTAGGTTGATCAATAATAATATATTAGTAACAATGGTAGCAATACGTATGTTGTTGCAGGCGCTTAGGTATAAAGTGGATTGTATTCCACCAGTTCTGGAGTCAAGCCAGTCAAATGAAGTGGAAGGATGCTGCTGATGATATTGATACCTTGCAGGTAGCAGTGTCTTTGCATTTATTTGTACTATAAATCACTTTCACTTTCCTTGGTTTTGATTATCCAATGGTGCCTCATCCAAACCCCGATGTTTGTGCATTACATCACTCTGCCATACCAAGAAACTGATTCTTGTTACATTTGAATTATGAATCCAAGTGTTATTTCTCTCCGGAACATGTCAGCCAAGCATACATAATTGTCAACCTAGCTATTTTTTCCTTCTTTCAGGTGCCCCTGCATTTTTTTCATTTTCAAGTGGCAAATCCGGTTTGATCAAGAATTTCCGACAGCCCCATTTGTCCTAGTAGAGTTTGAAACAACCAAAATTTAAATCAAAGTAGACTTAAGCGCAACTCCTGAAAAAAAAAATAGATCCATTCTCAACTTGAGTCGAATTCAAACAACGTAAAATACGAACTCGAATGAACATGACTCAAGGTATCATTTTGATCAACACCGATAAATTTTTAGAACAAACATCCAACCTAAACACGGTAAGTTTTATAAGGGGAGAATTTAGATTGTATTTAAACAAACTTCAATCCCGAGAACAAGTGATGTGTATTCTTGTCACACGCGGCGAGAGAAACTTGACATAAGGGATAATGGAGTATGGGTTTGATACCATAATAAATTTTACGACCGGATATCCAACTTGAAATCAATTGATAATCCCTTTCAAACTCAACATGAAGATGAAACAACCAACTTGAGTTTAGAAACAGATCGTGAAAGGTCAAGATGAATGGGTTTTAGTATATATACGTGTGCAGTCTGATCAGTAAATGAAATAGCATCAATATGAAGCATCCCTCGAATAAGATGTCGCACGAAATGAACAATCAATCTTAATATTATGTTTTTAAGAATTCATGAAACACATCATTAATATTGCAAACAATTTGAATAGCACTATGATTATCACAACAAATAACAAATAGTTGTAACTTTCAATTGTGAGACACCCATATCTTGCAATAACTAAAGTAGCTCAGAAGTAGTATCACCCACCACAAGAAGTGCTAGGCTGCTAGCGAAATACTCAACCTCATGATAGATGTAGCAAGAACATTTTGTTTCTTCTCCTAGAGATAAGACAAAACACCTAAGAAGCAATAACCTTTATTCTAATAAAGTGTCTATCTATATGATCCCCAGGCCAACACAAATACACATCAAAGCAACTCAGATCGGGTAGAATAGTAAACACCATGAAACAAGATGCCTTTAACAACATACCCAAGGATATGAAGTACAACAACAAAATGAGCAGTCATATATAAACTTGACTATAACAACATGTACCGCATCTGCATGAGCTATGTCAGGGCAGATAAGGCTCCCAACTAACTACGGATAAAGAGTAGGATCTTTCGGAGTAAATCTCCATGGCTTTTTCAAGAGGATCGCCATCGCATTAGACGATCTATCTGCTTGAGGAATTTTTTTTCATAGACTTCTGCAATGAATTTGTCTTTTCGTGACAATTTTATTTTGTCACGCAATTCATGGTAAATTTGTGATCAAAATTTCCCCGTGCCAAATTGTCATGTCATCGGCTAATTTCTCCTATGGATATATATAGTTCACACTAAATTAAAAAAAAAAAACTATTAATATAATTCAAATGCTTTTTTTTTTAAAGAAAATCCTATAATTACTAATTCTTTTTTGAAATCAAGAAACGTTAATAATTAGAGACACAGAGAGAAGAATGAATAGATCCTACTACTAGGCAATCAGTCCCATTGCCACCTCAGCAATGTCATGTCTAAAAAGTATTAGCTCCTCTCTATAACATGAAAGACCGAGAATAGAACACTACTTTTAAGTACCAGGCCTTATCCCCCACTCCCATAAGGTAGGACCTAACCTAACTATTCTCTTGCAATATACTGCTATTCTCTTTAATAGCCAACCTATAATTAGATTCGTTGCCAAGAGCTCGCCATGCACATCAGTTGATTTTAATCAACATTAACGGTGGTGGAGTTATATACGAAAAAGTGGATAAGTTTCTCTCTTTCTTCACGCTGTGTGTATGGAACTATGGATTAAATTTGATGACAAGTAGAGATAGAGTTTGCAACTTGATCAACAAAGTACATACCCAATACCTTTCTTTTAAGAGAAAAATGAAAAATCAAATATGGACAATAAGAATGAAACAGAGTTTGATCAATATTTCAAAAACCATAAATTATCTAAGTAAATTGTGGAAAAAAGAAAAAAAAAAAAAAGGTCATTGACACTAGAAATAGGGCTACTGTGTCGCAAAGAATTTCCCATCACAAAATTATGTGATATATAGTATTCGTGACAAATTAAGTTGATAAAATAAAAAGATTGAAATAAACAAAAGAAATGAAAGACTCTCTCACCCTCATGACCCATATATGAATTGTTGACAAAATCTAAGTGAATGGAAGGGATTAGGCCCACAAAAGGATCCCTTATTTGACAGCCTACCGGAATTATATGTGGGAATGAATGGAATTAATATTGATAAAATAAATGCAAGGTGGTATGTTTTTAGCTTTAGTAACAGCAATAGCCAAGGCGAAGGCGAAGGCGAAGGCAGCAGCAGCAGCAGCAGAAGCAACAGCATGTTTGGTTTAATTTTTGGCCTAATGCTGTGAGCCGCATGCAACTTTTTGCGTGTTAATTTTTATATGTACGCCGTTGTTGTGTTGTTAAGCCTCGAATGTTTCTGCGTCTTTTTGCTATCAATACAAATTATCTGCTTCTGCATGAATATTTTTTAACGTAATGCGAAGATATAATATTTTGTTTGCTTAGTAGTGTTCCAGCCCCTCATGTGACCCCTACTTTTGGTGTTTGATATGACCATCCCTGTCTCTCCTATGTCCTCCCTTTGCCCCCCTCTTTGCTCTCCCAAGATACGTAGTCCACTCCGCGCACACCTCCCATCCAGCAACAAGACACCCGCTAGCTTCCTCTCGCATACAAGGAAAAATTTTGTGTAAAAGTATGTTCCTGTTTCAATAATTTCATTCCTCCTCACCTCCTTCCTCCATCATTGGATACTCATTACAATCAAATCCATCCATCATCGCTTGTCTCGGTTCATTTTATTTTTTATAGAGATACCAAAAAAAAAAAAAAGAATCCCAATCTGAAAACCTGTTTGAAAAATTTTTCCCATTTCATACAATTTATGAAATAACACAAACTTTATGAATATATAACTAAAGAATTGCCGAATTTAGTAATCAAATGGCATGTGAAACAATATTCGAAATTGTTTGTCTGCCCCATATTACACTTTATGAATGGAGATAAGAGTTTATTTCTCAATATTATATAAAAGGGCATCTCCTGTGCATGTTCGTGTGCGTGTGTGTATATGGTAAGGAATAAAGGGTTAAATCAGCCTCTAAATCTAATCAATCTATGTTGTAAATTATTAAGTGCAAATGGAAATGTCCAACCCAGCCATCTTGATCTTGTACATACATCAAAATCTAAAGATTGTACATACTTCAAAATTTAAAGGTAGCATTAAATTTGCTAAGCTCAAGCTACAGAGGATTATTTTTATCGCCCAATCCGTCGAACATTGTCTGTAACTCTGTATTGACTTTATCTTTTTGTATTCTTTCCTGCGCAGCAAATAGAGACAAAAGAAAAAGAAAAAAGAAAAAAATAACCGTTATGGATGGCCATTGGTCGCGGTAAAAGGAAAAAAAAAGTTGCAAACGCAAGAAAAAATAAAAGAGAGGAAAGAGCATATAATGTAAGAAGGATGGGAAATCAAAAAAAAAAGAAGAGAAAGAGGCATTAAAATTAAGAAGCAGAAGCGAACAATGAGAGTGAAGAGCAACAGAGACGTGAGAGTAGTGGGGCACAGGAAAAACAAAAATGAAATGAGAAAATCAGAAGCGAGGGTTTTGAAAAAGACAGATGCGGCTGAGATCTTTCATCGCAATCAGAGGGGTCTGTCTTTACCTCTCTGCCTTGGGGAATGTGCCTCTCACGTGTTATACTTGTACCCTCTTGCCTCTTGTGTTCTGTTGTGTTGTGTAGCCTTGGATAAATGAAATAGTGGTAGTAATTGAGTAGAAATATATTCACCTCCGGAAAGGAAAATAGGAACATATAAAATATTTGCCTACATGTGGCTCGGCTGAGTTCATAAAGTCTTGATCTCTGTTTAACGTTTCGGGGGTCCTAAGTTTTATCAAATTTTGGTGGTGGTGATTTTTAAAGGTTTATGTAAGGGAAGATAAATGGAAGGATGAAAATAGTAGGGGTAGAAAAATGGAAAGATACATTGAGTTTATTAGAAAAGTTCAATCCTTTTAAGTAAATTCTCGAATTTAAATTTTATTAATAGAGAAAATAGATTTAAAAAAAAATTTATTTGAGTTGGACATGACTCAATTTCAGATTATTCGAGGTTTAATATTACTATTAGATACCGAGGATTTTATACCGAAAAAGAAAAATGTGAAGATAGAAATATATATATATATATATATTTACATATTCTTTTATATATTTGGTAGAAAAGATAAAAAATAAAAAGAAAATTTAATTTTTTATTACTTGGTAAAAATATTAAAAAATAAAAAAATAACAAATGACACTAATTTACCATTATACCCTTTTTTAAGAAAATAAAACTTTTATTCATTCAAATGAAATTATATTCACAAATCTAATAAAATTTAATATTACAATAAATTCAAAAATGTTTTCCCATTCACTTGAAAATCTAAATCTTACTTCATGACTTAACTCATCTTGTTAACTATTTGGAATGTCAGATTTTTTTCATGAGTTTCTAATACGTCAATCACTCTCTTATTTTTGCTTTACTGTATTACTTTTAATTGAGGTTTGCAATAGCGATAAAGAAATAATTAATTCGAAAACCTCTTTTGACCTAAAATCATAAAATAAAAGCATCATCATCTAAGGTTAAAAATCTTAAATTTATTGTAAATTGAGATAAAACAAACAAAAAAATTAAACTAACTGAAAAAATTAATTGACTGATTGACTCAGATAAAACTAAGACTTAACTATCTAGATAAAAAGTATAGAACTTATTTTAGTAAAAAAATAAAGAAATACAAATATGAAACCATCCCCTTCCGGCCTCCGCCTCTTTGATGATAGAAATCAAGGACGAAGTGGAGAAACGAAAAAATTTGAAAAAAAAAATTATGGAGAAATACCTTTTACAATTTAAGATAATAAGTTAAATTAATACACATATATATATATATACTCTTAAAAAATAAATATAATTTAATAGTTATAGTTATACACCCTTTAATCACATTACTTTTATTTTCTCTCCACTATTTTTTTTCTAATTTTAGAGTTTGTTTTTTATACTTAAAGAGAAAATGTCAATTTCTCACATTTTCTTTTCTCCTTAATTTCTCATCTACCAACAACCAGTTCATTTCTTTTGAGTAACTCCACCTGACCTAATTGTAAAAGAGTTAAGGCAATTCACTCTTTGATAACCGAACCCTGACATGCGAGATTTAGGTTGTAAATATCCACTTACGCTAGAGCTAAAAAAAACAAAAAAAAAGAACCATATGTAAATATCGTCATAAGTTCTTTGAGATCACTAACATGCCCTGACCTTGAACGGTGACCAAATCCCCATTAGTACAGAAGAGAATAACAGAAGAGATAAAAACTCAAAAAAGAAGACTTGTTTTATTATGTGCTTGTGGCATGTGAAAAGGACAATGCTATCGTTGCTCTTTCTCTTCTCTTCTCTTCCCGCGTCCTAAATCCCAATCCTTCCCCCCCTAAAAGACGTTCAACTTTTTCACGCCAAACTACCACTGCTGTGGCCTTTGTGCCCCTTTTTGTGCTCTCCAAATCTCCATGTGAGAAGTAAAAAAAATTTTCAAAATTATTTTTCTTTTCATGTCCTCGTAAAATGTGTGCTCTGTTTCTTTTTGGTTCGTTGGCAGTGTGCAGTCACCTTTTCATGGATCGCTTCGCTACTATTACTACTAGCCACCCTATTTCTACTAATAATACACTTCAACGACAAATGCAATTGCATATTTCCACACATCTATGCCAAAACACCGAAAAGTCTAGTCTATATATCTAAGAGGGTAGCTCGCCGCTGGCGCTGGGCTCTTCTTCAGTCAAACAAGGCCGCCTCCACCCTCCGGCCACAAAACAAGGTGAAATTAAAAGTCACACCTCACGAATTTAATGAGAAAAAAAAATGAGTCTCTTTACTTTGTCCATTGATGACTACTGATTTTTTTTAATTTAAATCTATGATTAAAAGTTTTAATTTAAATGTGTATTGCAAAAGAAGTCATGTTCTAATTATAAATTAAGGATTCAAAGAATCAATAGACATAAATAAACAATTTAGAGAATGCTTGAAAAAAAAAAGAGAATCAAAACTACCATCCAGTTTCTTCCATCTTATAAGAATTTTTTTTTTGGCCAATCTCCATCTTATAAGATAGAGTGCTATCATATTGTGTTAGCCGTTAGGTGTTAAAATTCAAAAAGCTGTGATCTCTAACTCAATGTCAAAGGATTTTTTATTTCTGCCAAAAAATAACTACTTTTAACAGCAAAATCTCACTCAATTTAAAAAGTTGATATTTTATTTTACGTTTTAAAAGTAACTTTTAATTTTAAATTAAAACTTAAAGTCACACATTTTCATAGTAATACCAGATACTATCAACATTAACTTTATTTTTTTCATAGTAAATTTAATTTATTTCAAACCAAACTTTTTTCAAATCGCAATAGTAATACAAAAATAACCTTTTATACTAAGCAACTGAATGCCATAAAATTATTAAACAATTTATTATCTTGAAATATATTCTTAATCACCGTATTACCTAATTTATTATCTTGAATTCAAATATTAACATATATTTTTTTTTTGTGGATCTCAAATGCAATTAATTAATTTTTTTTAATCATACACTAGGTTTAAACCCTCATTTAACGTCGGAATCATTACATTTAACTATAAAATTTCAAATAAATCAACAAAATAAGTGACGAAATAATTATTATTAAATTTTATAATCCCTATAATTGGATGATATAGTAATAAAGCATGACACTGAAAAGAAAAAAAATAAATTACCATTAAAATCTTTTTGGAAAAAATAAAAGTCTTTTAACATATTATCATAATTTTTTTTGTTTGTTATCCTTTTGAATATTTATCTAAAGATATTGATTGTAAAAAAATTCTAAAATCATTTAATCTAACAAAATATTTTAAAAATATCAAAATTACCATTTGGAGTTCTCTGGCATTTAGAAGAAAAAAATAAATTACCATTAAAATCTTTTTAGAAAAAACAAAGTCTTTTAAAATATTATCATAATTTTTTTGCTTGTTATCCCTTTGGGTATTTATCTAAAGATATTGATTGTCAAAAAAATTCTAAAATCATTTAATCCAACAAAATATTTAAAAAAAATCAAAATTATCATTTGAAACTCTCTAAAGTCAAATTTTATAAATACTTTAAATGTATGTAAGATTTTTTTCTTATAACATGAGGGTTTAAACTTAAGAAAGTCTATCTATCATTGAATTTTGTACAAAAAAAAAAAACCCAAAGTTTGAGTTAAAAAAGTCCCTGAACTAAAATTATTAGATATAAAATCCTAAATATTTATTCACACTTCTTATAATAGTATAACCGAAATTGATCGGCTCTCTTTCTAAACTTTCATAACTGAATTAGACTATTAATACGAGTAAAGTTGGTTAGATTTCTTATTTGACAACTGTTAAAGTTTATCGATTATAAGACCAGAGAAACAATTATAATCATATTGAAAGCCTAACTATAAATCAATGTGTAAAGACTTATTTAATTATAATAAAACTTTAGTGACTTAATTGATTAATTCAAATAAATTTAAGAACTTTTTCATGTTTAAACAAAAAAGTTGAATTACGGCTAATATAGAAAATATTATTGTTACTTATTATAAATAATATATTATAATTAATCTTAAAAGTAACCCAAAAAAAAAAACTGGCTACGCCCAATTGATCACATTCAGATATGGTAAAGTAATTAAATAGATTAATATTAAAAAAGTGGAAAACGAAAAAGTTGGTGGGGAAGGACAGAAGATAATGCAGCTTAATGCAAAATGTCAAACACTAGGTTGCAGTTTTGGGAACTGGGGTTTGACAGTTCCTCCTCGACCACAACACTGCTTGCCCCTTCTTCTCCTGTCCTTTACTTGCTAACCTTAAGGTTCTTGACTTTACATGTTTCTCATCTCTATTATATTATTTAAGTATATTTTAAATATATAATAATTGTTTTGAATTTGCATTTTTGTTGGGTAATGGCAGGGGTTTTTCTACCCCTACTATTCTCTACTTTTAGATTCTTTCATTCACCCTAATCAACTCAACACCCTTTTCATTTCAGCCTAATAAGCTACTAATAGTCTCTCTCTCTCTCTCTCTCTCTCTCTCTCTCTCTCTCTACGAGTAATAATAATAATAATAATAATATAAATACTAAATGATACATTCATACATCATTTAAGATAATAAATATAAAAAGTTTTATATCATTAATACTTTATTTTTTTTTAAATTTAGAAAACACTATTACATTAAATAAAAATATCTTCCTTAAATAAAAATTTCATTCATGTTAAATGATGTATGGGTACATCTGTTAAAAAAATCGATAATAATAATAATAATAATGTGATATAAAAGGAGAAAAAGAGAATGGCAGTCTTAAGCCTATCTTTGCCAATTGCCAATAACAAAGAGACCTGTGTAAAGTTCGTTGACTATTCGCGTCTATTAATAGATCAGACTTGACCCCAAAATATATTGCACTTATGGATTTAATCACCCACTGTGTCAGGAATATAAAAGGGAAACAGAGGAAGGAAAAAAAACCCATCAACACATAACAAACCAACTAATCCATGTTATATACACCTAGGGTGCGTTTGGTTGGGGTGATGTTACATTACCTGTGGACATAAGATTACCATCACATTACCAAGCAATGTGATTGCCTGGTAATGTGGGCATTTTGTGTTTGGTTGGAAAGATGGGCATCTTAGATTACCATGTTTGGTTGGTGTGGGAATGTGACATATATGAATGACTATTTTACTAATTTACCCTCACTTATATAAGAAGTTTTCAAAACTTATATTCTAACTAAATTAATAAGGTGTTAATAAATGAATTTAATATCAAAAAATAAACTTTAACAAAATAAAAAAATCAAATAATTAACATTAAAATAATAACTTGTTAAAAAGGATTTGTAATTGTGCTAACTTTTGCTTTATATATATTGCCGTTTCTTACTCACCCTCATTATGATTCTTTTGTTACTAATCATTCTTGTTTAGATTTGGCTAAAAACATTATTCTCAATTATTTAAAAGAAGATTTTGTTACAACATCATGGAGGATGGAACAATCAAGGCAGACAATGAGCAAAACAACCAGCAAAAACAACAACCCCCTCCCTAAAAAAAAAGAAAAAGGACTGAATGGACTGAAAATAAAATGAGTGAGGGCAAAAAGGAGAAATTGAAGTCAAAAGGGTAGGACATGTAACAATACCTAAGGAGGGGGTGGTAATCACATTCCCACCAATATTACCACGTCAGTGGTAATCACATGTCCTCTGACACTATTGTCAGAGAAACCAAACGAGGACATGTAACTTGACATAGTGCACATGCCCATAGGACATGTAACATCTCCCGAACCAAACGCCCCCCTAGGGTGTAATCGTGTTGAGTTGAGTTGATTCAATGTTAAGATGGAGCCCGCTTCGTTTTGGAAAATCGAGACTTGAACTCTATCAAATTTTGTTCTTTTAGGTTCAAGTTTAACTCGAACAATAATTAACCTACTTGAACTTGACTTAATTGGTTTCGATCGTTCATAATTTCATAATTTATATCAAAAACTCGAAATTTGACTCGAGCACAAGTTTAACATAAAAAGTATATTAAGGAACAAGACTTAATAGAACACGATTCTCGATTTTTCACTATAATAATTTATTTGAATTGTATCGAAACTTGACCAGAATTGAGTTAGATCCATGAGTACTCTAGACAGAAGATTTGATCGTTGGACACCTTTAGACAAAAATATTATATGGCATTCTTTTAAAAGATCGAAAAAGAAAAAAGAAAAAAATGCATTTTGTTAATAATTATATAATCTCTTATTAAGACACTACGGGACAATTGGTTCAAGTTATTATTTAATATAATTAATGCAAAATGATCATGATAATATCATTATCACTAATAACCACAAACCAGGCAACCTTGCTTTTACTTTTAATGACTAAAGTTTCTAAAGCTTTTTTAAGTGAAATAATGATGATGATGTCCCACATCCGCTGTGGATTTGACTAAGCCATGGACTTAAAGATCACATTTAATTTGCCAAATTGCGCTTTCGATCAACGCCGCCTATCTCATGGCTTTCGATAGGTCTCGTTATATGGATCTTGACTGAACACATACAATGTGCATTGCAAATCACTTTTGAGTTTTATATTTCTATAATTTGTAGATGGTATTTTTTTTTTCGGTTTTATTAGCGGTATACTCATGCATCATTTAAAATTAATTAAATTTTTTATTTAAAAAAAATATTTTTCATTTAATACAGTAACTTTTTTGAATTAAAAAAAATAAAGTATTAATTATATAAAACTTTTTATATTTTATATCTTAAACGGTGAGGTACACCATTTAGCATTATCCTTTTTTTAATACTATCTCTATTTCATATTAAATGTCGTTTTAAAATTTACATAAAAGATCATTATATTATTATAAAATATTCAATATTGAAGAATAATAAAAATAAAGTTTTATTCTAATAATGGAATGAGAAGCAATGGGGCATAATCTAATAAGAGCTAAGACATGCAAAATTGCATGGCCTCAAGCTAAAGAAGAAATTTTTGCTCTTATCAATAAAGTTTTGACGATTATTTGAATCCGTTTAATCAAGAATTATGTTAATTCATTTTGAGTATGAACATGTTAAATTGGGTGCTCAACCTCAATTTCTAATACTATGCAAAAAGCATCAAAACTTTTTTATGTAAATTTACTAGTATTATCCATTCTTATGTTTTGATTTGATGATCAGGAAAATATGCCCGAAGTATTATAATTTGCACAAGTAAACATGTAAATGCGACGTTGCACGAGGATATATGGTAGGCAAACATGGGAGCATCTGCTGGATGCATCCACTAACATGATAAAACATTGGAATAGTCCATCATAAAAATGATGGTGATTTATGATCAACCTTTGTAATTGAAGGTTTGATAATGAGTTTTCCTTGTGAACAAAATTCGCAATATAATCTTTGAACAACAAGACTTTCGAGTCTTTTAAAGGATATCCTTTTGTATTATTGATGATTCCATACATCACCGTAGCTCTTGGATGACTAAGGCAATCATGCCAAAGTCCAAACACATTATGGTTCACTAATTTTCAGGGCATAATCTCTTATGACTCTTTAGCTCATATGGAAAAACAATAGAATCCAATGTTAGAAGCTTCCAGCTTCTCATGATGGTCTTCTAGACCATATTGTAAGAAATAATGCAGAGAAAATCTTTACTTTACTCATTCATTGTCCCATGATGGATGACACCTATTAAGGCCCACATCTTTGTAGCTAAGAAAATTTCTCTTTGATCTACCACTTAGTAATATATCTTCTATATACAAGGTAGTACCATTAAATAAAATAATTATGGCATTTTCATAACCATCTACAATTTTAACAGGACCGGATATGGTATAAACATTTACCTTACGTAATGGAATAGTTGAAAAAAAGTCTTTATGACACAACACGATATATGTTGTAGCACTATCAAGTAAATAAATTACTTGTTCTTTCTCCTTTCCTATTTGCATTTCGCTAACAACTTTTGGTGTCAAATGTGTTGCATTTAATAGGTACTTATATTGACAACTTCATGTGTCAAATGCACAAAACAATTCTATCCATGTTATTGATAACTTCTAATGTCAAAAGCACATAAAAATTATCCATAGGTAAATACCTTCCAAATCAATATGAATAATTATAAAAATTACATCAGGTAGATCCTCATAAAAGAATGAAGGGATCACAAATAGTCCCACTTAAGTTCTAGACTCATTAGATAGAATTTTCCTAATAATTAATATCAAAATCATGACAACTTCAAATGTCAATAAGATTACCCAACAAGAGCGCTAAAAATTATTTAAATCAGCATGATAACTTCAGGTGTCAATAGGTGTAATCAACAAGAGCAAAAGAAAAAAAAACAATATGGCAACTTCCGATGTCAGTTTATAACAAAAAAATCAAAATCACCAAAACAAATAGTTATTTTCACTCACATTTTAGATCTGGAATTTGGGCTTCTCAATGTTGGCTATAACTCTATAAAACTACTAACTTAACAATTAGTGATTAATAATGACAACTTCAGGTGTTTACAAGAGCACAAAAATAACTTAACTGTAAAATAACTTCTAGTGTCAATAATAAAATGACTAGAACCTATATGACAACTTCAAGTGTCAATAAAAGAAATTAATTTTCAATTAACAGAATCAATATAATAAATTTAACAAGAATCTTTGAACACTTTAGGTCAATAATTAATTTTCAATCAACTTTAATAAGAATTTTTTAACAGTTCAGGTGTAAATAAAGAATTTGTATTCATACAACTTCAGATTGTGATATAAAAGAAAAATAAATTTAATATTTTGTATAATAACTTTTGGTGTCATCTAAGCTAAATTTTCTTTTTAAAAAAAATTGTAACCTTTGAGAATGAAATCAATAGGGTCGAGGTGAATAGATGAATAATATAATTATATAAAAAATTAAATAAAAAATCCAACTTTAAACGTTAAGATAGCATCCTCGTGCTGATAACATGTTATGAAATATTGAATATTATAGAATATAAAGAACAAGAAATAAGAAAATATTCAATATTGAAGAACAATAAAGCGTAAGAAATAAGAGAAGAAGAGAAGTAGAAAAAATTTTATTACTGCATAAAAGAGAGAATACAATTATTGATGAGTTGTATGAGATAATGATACAAAAGGTGTGGGGGGTTCCCTATTTATAATTGAGAATCCCTTTACAAATAACACAAGTTTAACATAGGTTGCAAGCCAAGTTTACTTCTAACTCTAGGCCAAGTAATCTTAATCATCTCTCTCTATTAATTCTCTTCAAACGTGAGCTTATCTTCAAGATAAGATAAATTAGTCATGGCATGAAAGTCCATTATTTCATAGCATATATAACATATTTATAATTTTATTGGGATTATGTCACGCCCCGACCCGCGGGCCTGGCCACGTGACAACCGCCGTACCACATCGAGATACGTGCCTCATCAGACGGGTAATCCAAGATGGCACAAGGCATAAAATAAGGAGTATACGAGCAATATATGAAAACATATAAGAAATAATATACAAAATATTATTTAAAATATTTATAAGTGTAAGTGGCACGTTTTACGATGTAAACATGCAGCAAAAAAAGATAATATATATAATAACATGCACGACTATTCCGAGCCAAGATTCACAAAGAAGGAGGGTGGCACCTACAAAATTGTGTCCTCAGTGGTATATTGGGATCACTGACCACCTGGACGCCTGTCGTCCGTAGCTTGATGGCCTAACAACAAAAGTGAATGGTGTGAGTACAAATATATATGTACCCAATGAGAGACCCGATTATAATGACTGATCACCTCAAGCTGGGGATATGAAATAATCCAAAATTCATTTAATAAATTATTTAGTAAAATCATATGAAATCCCATATTAAAACAAATATCAAGTATATTATTCATAAATAGGCAGGCTTCTGAAATCATCCCAAAGGTACACCCATGCACTTGGGTGCCCCGCTGGACCGTCAAGGGCTATCTCATAATTAAAATCCTTTATCTTTACTCATTAACCCGTTCCCTTGACGTTAGCCTTGCCGTGGTGGAACACAGCAAACTGGAGCCCTGGTGAGCTTCTAGAGGTGTCAAATGGGCGGGTTGGGCGGGTTACGGGTTCGGGTCAATCGGATCGGGTTAATTTGACCCAAAGAAAATTTCGGGTCACACGGGTTTCGGGTCATTTGGGTTCGGGTCACACGGGTTTCGGGTTATTTGAGCTCGGGTTTTTCGGGTTTGGACCTCGGGTCATTCGGGTTTCGGGTCGTTCAAACCCGGGTTTTTCGGGTTTGACCCATGGGTCATTTGATTTTGGGTTTTTCAAATTTGTTCATTGATTCATTTTGATATGAGTCATGGGTGTAGTTCGGGTTTTTAGGTTAATTCATAAATTATTTTCATTTGAGTTTCCAATTATTTATTTAAAAAAAATTAAATTTATAAGTTAACTTTTCAATAATATATCAAGTAATCAACTAATCGAAATCAAGCAATTATTTATTGTCATCTGCTAGCACGAGTCTTCATGCACATAAATTACATACCATTAAACTTGTAATTTATAAATCTTAATTATTAAGTAACAAATTAATAAGTAACTCTTCAATCTTCAATTCTTTATGTTTTTTCTTTCCACTCTCCACTTTCTATTTCTAATTCACCAGTAAACTTTAATTTTATTAAGTTGAATCAAAATAAGTAAGTAATCAAAATAAGTAAATAATTAAAACAAATAAAATTATGCATTACTGCTTTTTAATACTATTTATACAACATATTAACACATATATAAATAATAAAATCAAATTAAAGTATGAAATCTATAAATATATTGGGATTATATCAACTTATAATTTATGATAGATGTCTCATGTAACATGTCACACGTTACATATGATAAGAATTAAATAGATTTTTTCAAATATAAACTATCTATCATTCTATCTCTTATTAGAAGTATAATATAATAAGAGATATATTAAAGTATAACTTATAATTTATAAATTGTAGGACAAAGATTAAAATTTAAGAATATGAAATATGTCTTTTATTTCAATTTAATAAGACATTTATTTTTATTTTTATTTTTTAACAAATTTATTAAATAAATTTAATAATATCTAAGAATGAGAAGGTAATATATTACTTAATTAGGTTTTCGGGTTATTTCGGGTTAGCCTCTCAGGTTAAACGGGTTTCGGATCAAACAGGTTTCGGGTTAATCGGGTTTCGGGTCAATCGGGTTTCGGATCGGTCGGGTTCGGGTCGTTTACTTTTTTTGGTCAAATCGGGTTGGGTTAGTTTCGGATTCGGGCGGGTTGGGCGGGTTTCTCGGGTCGGGTCAACTTTTGCCACCTCTATGAGCTTCCCTTAGCGCCTCTTCTAGGGTTTTATCTCACCGTGCCCCTCGATAGGCAGTCCACGGCTGAGAGTCATGCATGCTCTCAAACTCGGTCCACGCTCTCGCATAATTGGAGCACCGAGGAACCCACTCAATCACTCAACTCCCAAGGGCATCGTACCCCTAATAATCATAATAATAATAATTCATAAAGTCTTTTAAAATTCCCACCCTTTAAATCCTTTATAAACTTTGTGTGTGAGGATAGACATTTCATACCCCAAAATATTATAAACAATTATAAAATAATTTATAAAATAATTAGAAAACGGTTGACCCTCAATGGTCAACCACTATAATCCAAGCCACTCACAAGTAAGGGAGAGTTGTATACTCCCCAAATTTACCCCTCGAATGCCTTTAGTTTAAAAGCTACCGGTCCAAATCACGTACAATCACGTACCTAAAAATTAAATTAAAAATCTAATTTGATTAATAAAGGTAATTGGCTAACAATTAAATATCTAGGTAAGATCTAATTAGAGTTTCTAAGATCTCGGAGTAAAATTGGACAAGTCCAGAAATTAATTAAAGCTAACTTAAGTTAATTGGGACCTAGGGCTGAAAAATGACAATTTTGCCCCTTAGGACCCAAATTGGGAGCAATCCCAATGAGTTGGATCCAACCCGGATCCAAATAGATCTGGGTTGAATTGTTTTTCAGCAAGCCAAAATCTGGCTTGCACCTTTCCAAGTCAATTCTCTTTCAATTCTCCATCAAATGGCATAAGAATTGAAACAATTAATCTTAGATACATAATCTCAGAACCCATGGCAAGAAAAACGAAATTAAACAATAAATTCATCAAGAATTTCGAATCAAAACATCAAGTGCAGAATTTTTCTGGGCCGTCACGAAAATCAAACTTCAAATTAGCATAACTTTCAGCTCAGACCACGAAATCATGCGTATAAGTATCAAATTAAAGCTTGATGAGTTTAGAACAACATACCAAAAATTTAGCCAATTCCCACTGTTGGTCAGAAAGTTATGAGCTGAGGAAAAATCTGTCACCAGTTTGACAGACTTTTAGATTTCGAAATTTCTTGATAAATTTGATGTTTTTTATCTTTGATGAAGCTCAAGGAGTTTTTTATGATGATTAATGAAGTGTTTGATGAAGGATTAAAGTGATGAAATTGAAAAGGGTTGAGAGAGTTTGAAGAGATGAAGAAACGAAGAAGACAGAAGATGAATAGTGAGCTGAAAATGGGGTTGGCTTTGCCGACCACCATTTAATGTAATTGGGTTGACTTTTGGTCAACCCGACCATGGGTTGACTTTTGGTCAACCAGGCCTTCATGCCTAGGTTTTCGTGCCCAAGGGCCCCACAAACTCCGGATAAAATTTTAGGCTCCTAGGCTCGAAATTGAGCTAAAGGAAGTTCAAAACATTTATGAAAAATCTAATTTGGTTTCTTGGCCAAACAATTATACACAAATATAATACTTGACATGTGCGGACTAGGTCCGAGCGTGTCAACTCTCCCCCTTTACAAAAATTTCATCCCCGAAATTCAATTAAACTAATTATCAAATAAATGGGGGAAGTCACGTCTCATATCGCTCTCTGGCTCCCAAGTCTGCTCCTCGATTAATATGGAACCGCTTTGTTCCTCAAGGATCGAACCTCTCGATCCAATATGGCTACAGATCGAACCCTGAAGCTCAAACTTTTCTTCAGCTTCACAGGTGGAGTTTGAAGAACATGCGACAGATCAGGTACATATTTCCAGAGCATAGATACATGAAAGACATCATGTATGTGAGCCATGTCGAGTGGCAACTCCAAGCGATACGTCACCGGTCCAATCCGTCCGAAGATAAGGAATCGACCAATGTACCTTGGGTTCAGCTTTCCCGCCTTGCGGAATCGAATAACGCCTTTCCAAGGAGAGACCTTCAGGAAAACTTGATCTCTCACTTGGAATTCCAAAGGCACCTCCTCCGTTGCGCATACTTTCGATCTCAATCTTGGGCTGCCTGAAGTCATTCTCGGATGAACTTCACCTTTTTAGTGGTGAGTTCAATCTCTGCCTTGTCGAAAATTCGGTTCTCGCCTACTTCATCCCAATACAACGGGGTTCTACACTTCTTTCCATACAGGGCTTCATACGGAGCCATACCAATATAGATTGGTAGCTGTTGCTGTAGGCAAACTCTGCTGACGTAAGGTATGCGTCCGTCCCACCAGCAAATTCAAGTGCACATGCTCGCAACATGTCTTCCAATATTTAGATAGTATGTTCTGACTGATCGTCGGTTTGTGGATGGAAGGCGGTGTTGAAACGAAGCTGAGTTCCCATTGCTTGCTGAAAGCTGCTCCAGAACTGTGAAGTAAACTTCGGATCTCCATCCAAAACTATGGAAACCGGGACTCCATGGAGTCTAACTACTTCGTTCATGTAAAGTTGCGCTAACTGATTTACACTCCATCTCATGTTTACTGGGAGAAAATGTGTTGACTTGGTAACTCGGTCAACAATCATCCATATGGCATCAATTCCACGTTTAACGCACGGAAACCCAGTCATGAAATCCATGGTGATGTGTTCCCACTTCCATTCGGGAATCTGAAGAGGCTGAAGTGTCCCGAAAGGCTTTCGACGTTCCGCTTTCACTTGCTGGCATGTCAAGCATCTCGCCACGAATTCAGCAACTTCTCTTTTCATTCCAGGCCACCAATAATGATCCTTAATGGTTTGATACATCTTAGTGCTGCCTGGGTGCATGGCAAATGGAAAATAATGAGCTTCCTATAGAATGGTGCCTTTAAGGTTAAGGTCGTGTGGCACGCAAATTCGACTCCAAAATAGTAGAACTCCATCACTGCGAACTGAAAACTCCGATGGTTTGCCCAACTGTAACTTCTGAAGTTCTTGCTGCAATCTTGGATAAGAAGTTTGGAGATCACGAATCCGATCATCTAACACTGGCTTAGCTGGAATCTGAGCAATCAATGCACCATCGTGATAATCGTAGGCCAATCTGGTTCCAGTTGACCTTGGCTTCACCAATTCTGGCAAGTGGATATCTCTAACTATGGCCAATGAAGTAACTGCATTTCGGCTTAAAGCATTAGCAACTACGTTCACCTTGCCTGGATAATAGTCGATTACTAGATCGTAATCCTTGATGAGATCTAGCCATCACCTTTGCCGCATATTCAAATCATGCTGACTCATAAAGTGTTTGAGGCTCTTGTGATCGATGTAGATACGACAAGTTTCACCATATAAATGGTGGCGCCAAATTTTCAAGGCGAAGACTATAGCCGTAAGCTCCAAGTCATGTACTGGATACTTGACCTCGTTCGGTTTCAATTGACGGGAAGCGTATGCAATTTCCCATTCATCTTGCATCAACACGCATCCGAGTCCATTGTACGATGCGTCGGTGTACACAGTGAACTCCTTGCCGCTTATAGGTAAGGCAAGTACAAGTGTTGTCGTCAACTTGTCATTCAGCTTCTGGAAACTCTCTTCGAATTCCTTTGACCAAAAGAATTTGGTATTCTTGCGAGTCAATTTAGTTAATGGTGTAGTAATTGCGGAGAATCCATCCACAAATCTTTGATAATATCCAGCTAGTCCCTAGAACCTCCGAATCTCAGTGGGATTTGTGGGACGTTTCCAATTGGTGATTGCCTCAATCTTGCTGAAATCCATAAATATGCCATCCCTAGACACGACATGTCCAAGGAATCCAACTTGCTGCAACCAAAACTGGCATTTGGAGAGCTTAGCGTAAAGCTAGTTCTCGAAGAGTTTGCAGCACAACACGAAGATGGTTAGTATGCTTTCGCCGATTCCTTGAATAAGCCAATATTTCATCAATGAAAATGATGACAAATCAGTTTAGATACGGATGGAATATACGATTCATCAGGTCCATAAATACCGCTGGAGCATTGATAAGTCCGAATGACATCACACAAAACTCGTAATGTCCGTATATGGTACGAAAGGCAGACTTATGAATATCTTCCTCTCGTATTTTCAGTTGATGGTAGCTTGATCGTAAGTCAATCTTAGAGAATACGCCGGCTCCTCGAAGTTGGTCGAACAGATTGTCAATATGAGGCAATGGGTATGTATTCTTCACAATCACCGCATTCAACTTGCGGTAGTCGATGCAGAGTCGCATGGAACCGTCTTTCTTTCTCACAAATAACACTGGGGCTCCCCAAGGTGATGTACTCGGCCTAATGAACCCTTTATCCAACAATTCAGTAAGTTGTTTCTTCAACTCAGCAAGTTCAGTGGGTGCCATTCGGTATGGAGCCATAGAAATTGGGTCCGTACCAGGATAAACTTCGATCGAGAAGTCAAAGTCTCTCTCAAGCGGTAAACCAGGTAATTCATCGGGGAAGACATCCGGAAACTCATTAACTATCGGAATATCTTCAATGTTAGGCTCTTCCACTGAATTATCTACTACATGGGCTAACACAGCTTTACACCCTTTAAGTAGTAGCTTACTCGCTTTGATGGTGGAGATGACATTCGGTGTGCCTCTGCGCTCGCTGTAGAAGTCGATCATGCTGCCGTCGGGTTGTGGAATCCTCACCAAATGGTGCTTGCAGTAGATCTGAGCGCGATGTCTCCCAAGCCAATCCATCCCTAAGATGGCATCGAAGTCGGACATTTGAAGTAGAATTAAGTCTGCTTCGAAAGTAAGGTTTTCCAGCTTCACTATACATCCTCTGTACACCGTATTTCGAACCATCCTTTCACCTAGAGGTGTATTCACCAATAACTCGTGCCCCAAGGGCAAACTAGAGGTGTATTCACTATCCTTTCACCTAGAGGTGTATTCCGATCCGCATGCATGGTGAACTTGGTATTAACATAGGACAAAGCAGCTCCAGTGTCCATAATCACATATGCCAGTTGATCGAAAATAACTACCACGCCTAATGTTCAAAAATTTTCTAAAGCGGTTATTTTCGCTCGACAATCAGTTACGAGCGCAATGACATCTTTATTCGAGAAAAAATAACTGTTCGTGAATATTTAAATATATGCTTACCGGTAACTATATTAGGACGAGCGTTAGCATCCTCCTGTGATATGGTGTAAACCTGAGTATGCTGCGGCTGCTGCTGGTGTGGGGGTTGCCTCAGGGGTGCAGAACTACTACCAGCACCCGAATGCTGCTGAGAAGAAGAGTGGGCGGCGTAGGAATGTCGCACTGGTTGGAAAGGACGGAAACCTTCATAATTGCTTGGTTTGGCAGGAGGCTGACCAAAACTCCGTCTAGGAGGTGCAGAGGCTGCGGATGGGCATGCGTACGACAGGTGACCCATACCTATGCACTGAAAACATCGAGGTCCAGCCTTGCACGAGCCAGAATGAAAGCGTCTGCAAGTTGGACATCGTGGTCCAGACTCTCATCTTTTCTTTCCAAACCATCCTCTGAACATAGACCTAAATCCCATCTTTCTTTTTCCTCGACCACCAGATGGATGTGGTGGCAGAGAAGGTGACATCTGTGGTGCTAAGGACTCAGCTGAACTACCCCTAGATATCCCACCGTAGGAATATGTGCTCTGATTTTGTCTTAGCCCCAGGTCCATCGGTACATCGGAAGATCGTTGACCACTCAAACTCGATCTCTCCGGCTGACGCTGGGTAATCATAGCCTCAGCCCACAATGCATTCTGTCGACACTGCTTGAAGGTGGCTTTAGGAGTAGGCTTCATAAACTGTACAATCTTCCACCGAAGGCCGTTGACAAACTGAAGATAAAAGGCCTCCTTGGTGATAGATGGAAGATGATGTGAAAGTCTCCGCAACTCCATCTCATATTATTCGACAGATCTAACACCTTGCTGCAGTCGGAGGAACTCGCCATATTGCCTCATTGCCATCTCCTCCGATATAAACCTCTGTCGAAACTCAGTAACGAACATCTCCCATGTCACTGGTCTGGTGGTTCGGCTATCAAGTTTGATCCACCAACTCAGTGGCGGCCCTTGAAGATATTGGGTAACCACACTCACTCGCTCCTCGGAGGTCATAACCAAACCCTTCGTGTTCTTGGTGACAAAATGCAGCCAATCCCACGCTGCATCGGCGGACGTGTCGGAGAGCTTTAGGGTGTCTAGTCCCTTCATGATGCGAAGGAACCTCACCAGACGAGTCTCCGAAAAAGTGGCACCCGTAAAAGTGCTCGCTGCACCGCTCAACTGAAAGTGCATTGGTGTCGGTGTTAGCATCCTTGGTGACAGATGTTCGGGTGGTGTAGTGCCGGTAGGTGGATATGCACCAGTAGCCATCTATGATGACAAGAATCTGTTGGCCCAACTGTCAAACATTCGCTCAAAATCAACGGGCGTGTACTGCACCGACGTGGTAGTCGTCGGAGGTGGGGGAGGTGGAACCTCAGTATGAAAACCTTGATGATGCGTCTCATCAACAGGTGGAACAGGTGCAATAGGTTCGTCCGGGATCGCTGTGGTCTCCAGGTCTACGCTAGGCTGTGCCTCAGGCTGCCTACGTGATCGACCTCTCTGCCTAGGTATTGGGGGATCAGTGGTAGATATGGAAGGATCGGGGATATTCTTTCTTCTAAGTGGCACTGTGTAACACTACATAAAATCTAGGTCAGTAAACAGAAATATCTATACTAATCGTACCTCTTAATTTTAACCCCAAAATAAAAAATCTCAAAATTATCTGAACTACTCGGCTTGGTATAATTTAAATATAATGTATATTTTAAAATTTGCTCTGATACCAATCAAATTCTCACTCCCTGACCTGCGGGCCTGGCCACGTGACAACCACCGTACCACCTAGAGAAACGTGCCTCGTTAGGCGGGCAATCCAAGATGGCACAAGGCATAAAATAAGGGATATACGAGCAATATATGAAAAGCATATAAAAAATAATATACAAAATATTATTTAAAATATTTATAAGTGTAAGTGGTATGTTTTGCGATGTAAATATGCAGCAGAAAAAGATAATATATATAATAACATGCACTACTATTCCGAGCCAAGATTCATAAGGAAGGAGGGTGGCACCTACAAAATCGTGTCCTCAGTGGTATACTGGGATCACTGACCACCTGGACGCCTGTCGTCCGTAGCCTAATGACCTGACAACAAAAGTGAATGGTGTGAGTACAAATATATATGTACCCAGTGAGGGACCTGATTATAATGATCGATCACCTCAGGCTGGGGATATGAAATAATCCAAAATTCATTTAATAAATCATTTAATAAAATCCTATGAAATCCCATATTAAAACAAATATCAACTATATTATTTATAAATGGGTTGGCTTGTGAAATCATCCCAAAGGTACACCCGTGCACTTGGGTGCCCCGTTGGACCGTCAAGGGCTATCTCATAATTAAAATCCTTTATCTTTACTCATTAGCCCGTTCCCTTGACGTTAGCCTGGCCGTGGTGGAACACAGCAAACTGGAGCCCTGGCGAGCTTCCCTTCGCGTCTCTCACAGAGTCTCGTCTCACCGTGCCCCTCGATAGGCAGTCCACGGCTAAGAATCATGCAGGCTCTCAAACTCGGTCCACGCTCCCGCATAATTGGAGCACCGAGGAACCCACTCAATCACTCAACTCCCAGGGGCATCGTACCCCTAATAATCATAATAATAATAATTCATAAAGTCTTTTAAAATTCCCACCCTTTAAATCCTTTAGAAACTTTGTGTGTGAGGGTGGACATTTCATACCCCAAAACGTTATAAACAATTATAAAATAATTAGAAAACGGTTGACCCTCAATGGTCAACCACTATAATCCAAGCCACTCACAAGTAAGGGAGAGTTGTATACTCCCCAAATTTACCCCTTGAATGCCTTTAGTTTAAAAGCTACCGGTCCAAATCACGTACAATCACGTACCTAAAAATTAAATTAAAAATCTAATTTGATTAATAAAGGCAATTGGCTAACAATTAAATATCTAGGTAAGATCTAATTAGAGTTTCTAAGATCTCGGAGTAAAATTGGACAAGTCCAGAAATTAATTAAAGCTAACTTAAGTTAATTGGGACCTAGGGCTGCAAAATGACAATTTTGCCCCTTAGGACCCAAATTGGGAGTGATCCCAATGAGTTGGATCCAACCCGGATCTAAATAGATATGGGTTGAATTGTTTTTCAGCAAGCCGAAATCTGGATTGCACCTTTCTAAGTCCAATTCTCTTTCAATTCTCCACCAAATGGCATAAGAATTGAAACAAGTAATCTCAGATACATAATCTCAGAACCCATAGCAAGAAAAATGGAATTAAACAATAAATTCATCAAGAATTTCGGATCGAAACATCAAGTGCAGAATTTTTCTGGGC
Source organism: Microcos paniculata (assembly GCA_030664755.1). Lineage (NCBI taxonomy): Eukaryota > Viridiplantae > Streptophyta > Magnoliopsida > Malvales > Malvaceae > Microcos > Microcos paniculata. The sequence continues at coordinate 23,890,741 of CP131462.1, read as the reverse complement.
AGTCACGAAAATCAAACTTCAAATTAGCATAACTTTCAGCTCAGACCACAAAATTATGCGTATAAGGTATCAAATTAAAGCTTGATGAGTCTAGAACAACATACCAAAAATTCAGCCAATTCCCACTGTTGGTCAGAACGTTATGAGCTGAGGAAAAATCTGTCACCAGTTTGATAGACTTTTAGATTTCAAAATTTCTTGATAAATTTGATGTTTTTGATCTTTGATGAAGCTGAAGGAGTTGTTTATGATAATTAATGAAGTGTTTGATGAAGGATTAAAGTGATGAAATTGAAGAAAATTGAAAAGGGTTGAGAGAATTTGAAGAGATGAAGAAATGAAGAAGACAGAAGATGAATAGTGAGCTGAAAATGGGGTTGGCTTTGCCGACCACCATTTAATGTAATTGGGTTGACTTTTGGTCAACCCGGCCTTCATGCCCAATGGCCCCACCAACTCCGGATAAAATTTTAGGCTCCTAGGCTCGAAATTGAGCTAAAGGAAGTTCAAAACACTTATAAAAAATCTAATTTGGTTTCTTGGCCAAACAATTATACACAAATATAATACTTGACACATGCGGACTAGATCCAGGCACGTCAGATTATTTACTTTCATTAGTACACTCCCTATCTTCATTTTTCTAGATAACATTAGTTTAGAGGAAGAATGGCAAAATCGAGAAAACAAAAAGGTAATTGATACTTAATAGAATTTTTAAAATGACATATTGTCACGTCCCGATCCGGAGGCCAGGGGCGAGGCAACCATCGTGCTACCTCGAAATATGCTTCTACAACCATGCATCCTGATACAATGCAAGGCATGAATCATTATTGAAAAATAATTTAAAATCAAGTTAATTAGAAAACATTTATAATAATAAAAAATTACTTAATAAAACAATTTAATTAAATCCAGTACCAGTAGACTAACTCTAGAGGTACATACGCAATGGAAATAAAATAACTACTAAGCCACTGACACCTCTTAGTGAACCTCTATACATTTAACCAGCAAAACATAGGAAGCAACATGTGGTGAGTACAATTATGTACTCAATGAGTGACTCCGATTCAATGCAAAGTCAAATAGGGTTTACAGAGTCGGGAAATCTAAAACAAGTTTGAAAACATTTTGTATTTTACTTTTACAACACTTTTAAAAATATTTCCCAAAATCTTTTTCATTCAATTTAATAAAAAATAAAAATACTATGAATACTAATGGGTTGGGCTCTCTGCTTACAAAATCCTTTGCCAATTGTTTACTACTATAGATTTTGGGAAATATTTTTAAAACAGATATGTAAGGATAAGAAAAGCTTATCCAATAGCCTTTCATTCAAAGAATAAAATATATTTTAAAACAAGTTTGAAAACATTCAAAGAAGGAGGAGCAAGGCAAGGAAGGCTGCAAGACATTCCAATAGCCTTATATATATATATATATATATGAACTTTTAGAAAGATATTCACGAAGAAACAGTGGAATGTATTAGGTACCTTAGGGATTTTGGTACATCAAGGAATGGCACGATCTTATGCATAGATTGGAGGTCTCATGCCACTGAGGGTTATCTCATCACACTGTACCATTATATATATATATATATATAAAAGTATATAAACTAACTCATAAACTTGTTCCTTGATGGTGCCATTGCTGTAAGTAAGTAGAACTAATGCTACCTTGGTAAGCTACCCTCTGTGCCTCTCAAACTAGGGTCCAATACGAGTTCGTACCTTTCAATAGGCTGTCCACAGAAAACCCTCATCTCAACAAGCATGCTCCCTTTTAGTTTCCACCTACTTTCTCATAGAGCATTAAGCATTGCCATCAAAAGAACCATCCCTGAATGAACCACCATCACTTTATAAATCTAGCCCCAAAGGGCTTTCATCTCATAAACATATATATATATATATATATATTTAAAACAGCGTACATCTACACATACATGCATGATTCAATCATTTAATTGATTTAAAACAGCCCACACAGTGTGGCATGCTATAAAATGTGTGCATGTAAGGGGAATACTTGAATCCCAAATATGCAAAACATTTTATAAAATAATAAAAACATTTAGTCCTAAATGGCTAAACACTAAAACAAAGCCACTTATAGTACTAAAAGGTTTGTATACTCTCGAGAACTCCACCGTGATCGGTCTCCAGAGAATCGTAGCACTTGATCGTCTAGAACCTAGTTATATAGGAATACACATTAACATTCAAAATCATAATTATGAATACACTTATGAGCTTTACTATACTCTAAGATAGTGTTTGAAAGTAATTAAGGAGGATCGAAAGTGTCTTGGGTCAATTTGAGATCAAATGAGGATTTTGGGAGCAAAATGATCATTTTATCCCTGGAAGGCAACATCTGGCGTCGGTTATGCCTCGGGTTTCACCCGAGAGTTCTCTTCCTCACTTCAATCAACATTTAATTACACTTTAAACTCCCACATTTTCTATATAACTAAACTTTGTTAGATTTCTTACTTAATAGTTATTAAAGTTCATAAGATTAAAAGGATCACACGATTTAATTTAGTTATATCAAGGGGTTAATTGGATGTAAATCAAAGTTTAGAGACTTATTTAATTATAACAAAAAGTTTAAGGGCTTATTTGGTCACAATAAAAGGAACTTATTTGATTTTTTTAAATAAGTTCAAGCTCTTCTTTTTCTTTTTCTTTTTTTTTACACTTTAGCCATTTTTGAACTATAATAGCTTCTTTAAAAAAACTTTATAGACAGAATGATTTCATAGAGAATGTTTCCAAGGAATAACTCTCCTCGGAAAATAAATTAATACATTTGATATGATCATAGAAAGTTACAATTAAATTCCATGAAAAATTATTTGAAGTATTTAGTTAGTTTAAACCTTTCATAAAAAATGTTGTTTGTTGTCTAATATGCTATTGTTGAACCTCCTTTTTAAGATACCATCTACTACATAATAACTTGCAATGCACTAACAAAGCCAAGTGACCACGTGTTATATCCAATTTGTTCTTGGTGTAAGAAATAATTTGGCTTCCTAGTTCATATAGTCCTTTTTGACTATATAACTCATAATTGTTAACCATATAGGGGCAAAAAATAAAAATAGAGCTGCAGCTCTTCCAACTTTGCTTAAGATAAGTGAAGGCTTGAGTAATTTTGCTTGCATTTTTTTTCCTTAAAAACTCTAAAGCTAATGGTAGAAAGGAGATCGTCTGAATATGAACAGAATAGAGTTGGCGGACAAAATTGGCACTAATGCTCGGTGATTTAAAGAGTATTTTTGAAATTTTATTATTTTTATACTTGCCTTCAAACTAGGGAATTCATATTCTCATTTCTTTTTCCTAGAATCATTCTCCCGTAGAGTCACTTTCGCTGATATGAAGGAGAGTGTCTCTAAGGAACCACAAGTTTATCTATTTTTATAACTTATCAAACTAGAAAAAATGATTCCAGGACCTTACTTTTTTTAGAAAGTAGATTAAAATCTTCATACTAAATGGTCTCTAAATGAAAAAAAAAATAATTTCAATGCCCCCTAAGGAAATTGCACAAGATATGATGTTTGTCGATTTTCTTTTTGACTTTAACTTATATTAGGATCATCCTAAAAAGCAAACTTTTTGACATTCAATAACTGAGTGAAACCTCACAAATTTCTAAAGACATGCAGATTTTGAATATATATTCATTCTCACTAAATAACTTTTCTAGAGAGAGAAAAAAGTCTTTTATAATAAAAGTTTAGCCCCAAATTAAATTTTTTTAATTTTTTAAGGTAACTTTCAACATGAATTACATTTATTATTTTGAATTAAGTTTAGATAAAGAAAAAAAATAATTTTTGAGTTAATGAGAATTGATTTAGTGTAGAAGAAAATAAGAAAATTATGGTGTATCTTTTAAGATCTATATGATGTCAACATATTATTAGATACTTAAAATATTACTTTTTAATATCGTCTTGATATAAGTTATACTCTCTTTTTTTTTATCATCTTACGGTTTGGAGTTACTAAGGTTTCATTGGTTGTTTTTCTTTCAAAAGAAAAATTATTTCAAATATATAAAGTCTGTCTATTTTGTTAAAAATAAAGAAAAGTTTTTTTTTGAGATATATAAAAAAAGAAAAGTTCATTGGTTAGTTATAATATTCTTTAAATATAAATTATAGAGTGACAACTTACATATAAAGGAAGGTAATTAAGCATATCTCTAATTTTATGTCTTTTTCTTGTTGGCCGATTAATCTCTAATTTTATGTTTTGATAATTAATGCTCCTATTTAGTATATTTTTGTTTTCATCAGTATTATGAAGTTTATTTGTTTAGCGCAAATTTAACGACAGGAGCTTGGAAGGTGGAGATCATAAAATCGGTCATTTTCAAAGTCAGGAAATCAGTTTTGCTTGCTTTGCTATCGCATTAAATCTTGACCTACCATCTCATGTCGAAGTTTAATGTCAGATATTTACAAGAAATTAAAGATCAAAACATACTATAAGAAGATTTCCTAGTAATATGATTAATTTAAAGCATAAAAATCCAAAACAAAAAATGATTTTTGAAGGGAAGAAAAATATATTTTTTACTTATAATCAATAATCAGTGTCCTAAACATATTCTTTAAAATAACGGTAATATATATTTGTGTAACATGATAATTGAAAATAGAGGTGGTCAGGTTTGCTTCGGAACTATGGAACTAAGTCGAATTGTAAATTCTAGAACCTTAAGTGAATAGAAATTAAAACCGTTTTGAAATCAGAATCAAATCAAATTGAACCATCATACAACGATTTCAGTTCCGATTTTGGTTCCAAGGTTCTAAGAACTGAAATTGTCGATTCAGAACTAGAACCAAACAATGATCACTCTTAATTAACGAAAGCCAATATTATGAATTTTAAAAAATAAAAATAGCCAATAGACTGGGTAATGGTGTCTCTAGTTTGATTTCGATTCGATCTAAGAAAAAATGAGTTTTTGAAGGGAAAAAAAATATATTCTTTACTTGTAATTGATAACCAGTGTTCTAAGCCTATATATACCATAAAATAATAATATATTGTAAAACGTGATAATTGAAAGCCAATATAAAGGATTTAAAATATTATAAATAGCCAATAGGGTAGTGGTGTTTGTGGTTTGAATTCGGTTCAGTTCTAAGATGTTTTGGTTTATTTTTTAACTGAAAAAGTAGCTTTTTATTTAAAAAAAAAAGTTAAATTCGATAAATTAATGTATTATGCATATAGAATCAAATATTGGTATCGTCAAAAAGTGACAAAAATTATTAAAAAATTACGGATATTTATAGTAAACGTTGGAATTTTGAAATGAAATTTCAGCATATTTTTTTTACATATTTTTACATGTTTTAGGGTTATAACATCTTAATTAAAGTATATTTAAATGTAAAATTAATGTGTTGATAAATATTCAAATCAGTAAAAATATATGAAATATAATAAAAATAAGACTATCAAGCATATATATATATATATATATCCAACAATATAAAATATTACAAAGTTTATCGAATTGACAATATCTAATACCACATTGAATTTCTTGGAGGCTCATAATTAATCTGACTTTCAGCCTTAGGTTGAATTAAGGTAGGATATTCATACCAACTCATAATATTTGTATAATGATTCACATAATTCTGCATATGAGTAAAATATTCAGTTGAACTAGCTTGTATAAGATATTTAAGGCGGTGGAACTGATTATAATCCACTAGTAGTTGTGCTGGTTGTGCTGGCTGTACTGTCTGATCATCATAAGAAGGCTGTTGTTCAAGAAGATTATATGATGTATACTAACTAGTTGAATATGGTGCTCCATGATAATATTCCCATATCTACCATCAAATCAATTTCCAGAATATGAGTCCATTGGTGCGTTATAACCGACTGAACTTTTTTCTGTGATTATGCTCGTAGAGCCAAAATCATCAGTAAGATTACCTATACCTTTCTTCCCTTTTTTACCTTTTGCTCCACGCCCAACTTTACGAGATCCATGATTCTCATCTTGCGTAGCATGTGTGAAAGTTGCTTTGCATGTAAATGGACTTATTGGTCTATAATAATCACTTTTATATGAAGTATCATACCTTGCAACATTTTCTGTTCCTCTTTCTCCACCCCTCACCTTGAGTCGCTGTTGTTGTAGTCCCTTCTTCATTTCCTCCATCATCATCATCATCTTGGTTCCTTAAATGACCTTCGGATCCAAGTGGAAGACTAACAATTTCATTTCATGAAGAGTCTAAGTCTACCTCTTTGGACATGACTTTATCACATCAATCCCAAAATCTTGAGCACGAATGCCAATTTCTGGATTAAGCTTCCTATCACGACTATCGAAATGTACAGGCCTAATCCTTTAGAAAAGAGGATACTCATCTTCATCACTAATTTCAACAGTAATATCAAGTAGATTCAATGGGTCTAACACCGACGTCTCATCTTCTGTAGCTTCTATATCTCTAACCCGTAATTTCATATTGTAGTAACAATACACATGATTTTGTAGAGTTCTATGAGCTAATCGGTTTCTTTGCTTTGTGTGGATTAAAGCGAATGTGCCTCGATTTTGCTTGCAAGATGAAGATGAAGTAGTTTGAGATAATATCCGCAAAGCCAATCTCGGCAATAGTGGTGCACTTTCTCCATATAACTCCCACCAATCAACTACACCAGATAACAAGAACATTTTACATTGAATGAACTAAACTAATAGTAATTTGTCAAGAAAAATTAAATATTCATCAAATTTACAATATTAAGTTTGTAACTGTACCAAGTTTTATGGTATCTCTTGAACTTTATGCACAAGTGTCTCGAAAAGATTTTCTAGCTTCTCAGGAAAAGAAAGGAAGAAGGAAGAAGAAATTATTCTTACATGCACTATTTGACCTATTTATACTACTTGGAGAAAATGTCAATTTTACCATTCTTCATTTCCTCAAATTTCAATTCTTGCCATAAGTTTAATTTAACACTGATTAATTTCTCCACATCATACCTAGAAAAAATTTAATTTCACCATAAATTTATTTATTGGGAGTTCAATACTATATTAGATTGGGGTTGGAGTCCAAAAATATTCTTTAAACTAATCCTAAAAAAGATATTGGCCCAAGAAAGAAATATATAAAATAGTTAACAAAATACTCTATTTTTCCTTTAACTCAAATTACTATTCAGATTTAATGTTACATTCACTAAATTTGTTGTTATATAATTGCAAGTTAACCAAATAGCTAATGCAATAAAGATGGGTCCCAAAGTTTAGTTTTTTAATTTTTAGGATATCAACATTAAATTTGACTTAAATGGTTCATGAATACAATATAGTGATTAAATTTGAGTATTAAACTTGAGTCTTCCACTTCCACCATAGATCTCAAGTAATTCTCTATTTGGGTCAAGATCCCAAATATTTTGGATCAAATCACTATTCGAGCCGGATTACAAAAAGTTAAGGCACAACAACAAATAAATTTCTTATAATATATTACTGATTTTTACAAATATATAAATATATAGCAATTATATCACGGATATATCAATATATCGCCGGATATCCTGTGAAAAAGAACGACCGTAGATATATCACAATATCATTATCTATATTGGATATGTTGATGCATCGATGGATATTCAATTCCATGATTATGCATATCATATTATATAAGACTTATAGGTATGTCTATTACACCAGATTAGATTGGATATAATGAGAGGAAAAATTAAATGTAATTTGTAGTGTGATTTTATAGTAATGATATAGATTTGTATTGTAAGGAGGATTATTCATAGGATGATTCAATCCTCTTGCATGTTTGTTACATCGAATTGAATTGTATAGGATGAGGAGGAAAATTACATGTAATTTGTAGTGCGGTTTTATAGTATTGACATAAATTTGTATTGTGTGGATAATTATTTATGAGATAACTTAATTCTCTAGAAATGGAGAAGATTGACTCATCCTATGAATAATCCTCATCACAATATAAATTTATATCATCACTATATATATAATTACACTATAAATTTCAAGTAATTTTTCTCCTCATGCTATCCAATCCAATCCTGTATAACAAATATGTCCATATATCATATTGCATATAGTATATAAAAATATAAAATAATTTAAATAATAAATATGATATGCATTACATTTTTTTTGGTTACAATATGCATTATATATTTGATATATTAATTAACATCATATTTTATATTAATAAAAGGGAACCGAAATCAAAATAGCCAATTTTGATTTCAATTTGGGAGAAACCCAACCAAAATCATTTTAAAGTTCCAAATTGATTCATCGGACTGCGATTTGCATTCGATTTCATGGCTTGAACCGACTTGTGGTTAGATCTACTGTGGGTTGATAAAAGTAATAACAGTTTGGATTACTTTTAGATTTGAGCCGCACTGTCAATTGTAATTTGTAAGTTAGATAAGTTGTAAAAAAGAAAAATAAGTCATAATCTTAGAGGTGAAGTACCCTCTCTTAAAATGTTACGTTAAATTGAAAAGAATGACGAAGTGTCCATCAGGTGGTGATTTAATTTAAAAAAAAAAAGAGAAAAAGACAAGGAAAATTGGGTAAGCATGCTGGTTGGCTTGGAAAGACAGGCAGGAGAACGGGAGGGGGGGAGAGGGATCATAATCATATAGATTTCATAGTAATAGTCGTTGGAAGAGCAGTAGCGAAGAAGTCAAACAGGCAACGACGAACAACAACAGGCTATCATTCCCACTACACCAATCCAAGTCTTTGCTTCTGCTTCTGCTAGTGCTGCTTTCCTTCCCCTTTGCTTCTCACTTTGACAGGCTATCACCCTTACCTGCTCCTCAATTCCTCATTTTCTCTCCCTAATTAATTGCTTTAATCACCCTTATTCAATGTTCCCATTTACTACTACTAGATATATTTTCCATAAATTTTGCCACTCGCAATAAATTCTACCACTTCACCAACACCAGCAGCACCACCAACATTCCTATTCCCTCTCCCTTTTCCTTAATTTTACTTGCTTTTTTCAATTTACAAGCTTGCCCACTTGTTTTAAAATACAGTACTAGTATTTGCTTCTCCTGAAAGTGAAGAAAGAAAGAGAGCAAGAAAGAAGAAAAACGTATCCTCCTCTATGTTATAAATAAATAAATAAATAAATATACTAATTTTTGTTTCTTTTTCTTTGGTTATATATATATATATATTGACACGAAACTAAAAGCGAAAAAAGAAAAAGAAAAAAAAAAAGAAAAGCATGGAAGGTCGTGCTAAGAGATTTAGAGAGAGTTGAGCAAGTGAGAGAGAGGAATCCCAAAGCTGCTGTCCGAGCTCTCATTACCGTTTTCTGTTTGGAAGCCCTCTATTCTTGCTCCCTCGCTACCAGCTGCTGCTCAATATTTTAATCTATTTTAATTTTTTTCCCTTTTTTTTGCTTGTTTGTTTACTTAAATAGGGTGCATCATCGTCAAGTAAGCTTGAGTCCCTCGGCCTTTTGTTTCTCTATGAAGAGCAGATACTTGGTTGTGGTTCCTTCATGGCCGCTTGTGATTTGGTAAGTGAAAATAATGGAAGTGAAATCAACGGCAACGGCCGAGACAGCCCGGTGACGAGCGCATCCAACAGCAACAACACCAATAATAATAATAATACATCGACGGAGGGGAAAATGATGAGGAAGAGGATGGCTTCTGAGATTGCAGACTACCACAGCAGGTTTCCTCGCCGCACCCTTCCTTCTGAGAACATGGGTTGCTCTTTCATGGCCGCAGCGGCTGCTACAACCACCGCTACTAATGTTAACCCTAATCCACTCCTCAACTACTCCACTATCAATATGAATACGACCATAAATATCCCTTCTGGGAACTTGACCGCCGTGACGTCAGGCGGGGGCCCTGCTTTTCTATCTACAACCACCTCCTCAAATCTTACTTGCATCGACACCCTCTCCACTAATAATAGTCCTCAGCCCCCTGCCGTCTGTGGTTTTTCGGGTTTGCCTTTATTTCCGCCAACAGAGAGAAACCGAAACACCGTCGCCCCCACCGCCGCCGCCGCCCCCACTACCGCGGCTGCTGCCGCTGTTGCCTTAACCCCGATTTCGAATTCTATGGATGACACCTCGGCCACGGCATGGATAGACGGCCTCATAAGGGACCTCATCCACAGCTCCTCTAACGTCTCCATTCCTCAGCTCATCCACAAGGTCTGGGAGACCATCTACCCCTGCAATCCAAACCTCGCTGCCCTCCTGGAGTACAGGCTACGGTCCCTGATGGATCCGCTTGAAAGAAGAAGGAAAGAGACGCCACCGTTGCATCTGCCTGTGGGCTTGTTGCAGAGGCACCACAGTCAGCAACAACAAGGCTCCTCAGGGCTCACGCTTAATTTGGACTCCGCCCTCGATGGGCTTCCTAATTACTCCTTGACCGAAACTGGTGGCATGATTCCGTACTTGAGCTGGGAGATAACTCCACTATCCATCTCTAACAGCACAGCCACAGGTAACAACCAACAGCACCCCCAAAATCAGATTAGCAGCAGCCCTCCTGCGACTACACCACCGGTTCTTTCGCTAAATCAAACACAGCATCAGGCTCAAGTACCTCAGCAGCCTCAGGAGCAGCCACTGCCAGAAGAAAATTCTTCCCCAGTGGAGAAAACAACGATAACCACCTCAACGGCTGTTGCAGCGCCAACGTCTACAGTCCAACCATGCAGCGCCAGAGACAGGAAAGAGGAGCTACGGCAGCAGAAGAGAGACGAAGAAGGGTTGCACCTCTTGACCTTGCTCCTGCAGTGTGCTGAGGCGGTTTCAGCTAATAACTTCGAGGAGGCAAACAGGATGCTGTTAGAACTCTCTCAATTATCAACGCCCTTCGGGACATCTGCTCAGCGCGTGGCAGCATATTTCTCGGAGGCTATGTCTGCAAGGCTGGTCAGCTCGTGCCTGGGAATATCCGCCGTGCTTCCATCGATTCCACAGAGCCAAACCCAAAAGATGGTGTCGGCGTTCCAGGTGTTCAATGGGATAAGTCCATTCGTCAAGTTCTCGCATTTCACAGCTAATCAAGCCATACAAGAAGCATTCGAGAGGGAGGAGAGAGTGCACATAATAGATCTTGACATAATGCAAGGCCTGCAATGGCCTGGGCTGTTTCACATACTAGCCTCAAGACCTGGTGGGCCTCCGCACGTGCGCCTCACGGGGTTGGGAACGTCCTTGGAGGCCCTGGAAGCAACCGGGAAGCGTTTATCTGACTTTGCAGACAAACTGGGGCTTCCCTTCGAATTCTGCCCGGTGGCCGAGAAGGTGGGAAACTTGGAACCCGAAAGGCTGAACGTGAGCAAGAGGGAGGCCGTAGCAGTTCACTGGCTGCAGCACTCTCTTTACGACGTAACTGGTTCTGATACCAATACGCTGTGGCTCTTACAGAGGTGACTAATCGACGTCCTTTGCTTTCACAAGTCTCTTCTTATTTTGTTTGTTTGCTTGCTTGCTTAAATTACTGTTCGTTTTGGACATAGCTAACACTTAACATAATTACTTTACCTATTTGTATAACATATATATATATATATATATATATATATACACACACACTAACATGCAAACACAATGCCAGGATCGCAGATATCACAACTAACTTCTTGCCCTTTCTGCCATCGATGGACGACTACTTATGTTTTCTTTGCATGTCTTGGATGGTCTGAAGCATAACTATCCGTTAGCTTTTATTTGCTGTTGTTTTTCTTAAGCCACCTCTCTCTATTATCCTCTCATTATGTATAGATAAATGATTGCATGGTGTGATTTGCATATTTTCTCCAAAAACAAAAAAAAAATAAAAAAGAAAGAAAGAAAGAAAGAAAGAAAGAAAGAAAGAAAGAAAGAAAGAAAGAAAAGAGTATGTGATTTGAATATATGTATGCATGTATATATGGGATAGCAATCAGTTAATATTAATATGCCCTAACACATGCGCTTGTGTTGATGAATGATTTATATATATATATATATATATATATATGTATTCAGATTGGCACCCAAAGTGGTGACGGTTGTAGAACAAGACTTAAGCCATGCGGGATCGTTTTTGGGCACGTTTGTGGAAGCCATACACTACTACTCAGCGCTATTCGATTCGCTGGGGGCCAGCTACGGCGAGGAGAGCGAGGAGAGGCACGTGGTAGAGCAGCAGCTTCTTTCAAAGGAGATACGAAATGTTCTTGCGGTAGGAGGGCCTTCCAGGAGTGAGGAGGTGAAATTCCATAACTGGAGGGAGAAGCTCCAGCAGTCTGGCTTCAAGGGTATCTCTCTTGCTGGCAATGCTGCGACTCAGGCCACCCTTCTTTTAGGCATGTTCCCTTCTGATGGCTATACTTTGGTGGAGGACAATGGCGCCCTCAAGCTCGGTTGGAAAGATCTTTGCTTGCTTACTGCTTCTGCTTGGAGGCCCTTGCATCATCATCATCCCACTGTGGCCGCAAGTATCCATCGTTTTTCCCACTAAGCTTTCCTTTTCTTAGATATTAATTTTGTATGTCCTGATCATCACGAGTCTTCGAGGGAACATTTATTACTCAGTGAAAGGGATCGGAATGTGTTGCCAATCTCCTTTTTACCCTTCAAAAATCTGTATTTCAACATCATAGTTATTTTACATTATTATTATTATTTATTGCTTTCAAGCTTTTGGATTGATTGTTGACGGTAACATATGAAGACCGACCATCCATTCCTGATTCCCCACACCTCCCTAGGAATACTACTAATTAAGGGAAAATGATGTTAATTTGTATGGTTAGAGATTTGCAAATATAACAAAGTCTATAGTAATAATAATTGAAGTTTAAAAACACTAATAGGGTAGGTAAGCCAAGTCAAAAGTTCCTTTCCATCATAACGGATATGTTGTAGAGGGTCTAAGCAATTTCCTTTTCACAAAAATGGAAATCCACAAGACAACTACTAAATAAATGAAGATAGGAGTTGATGTTGAACTTCGTTTTCTTATTTACAAAATGGAATTGAAAAGGAACCAAAATTATGGAAGTAAATGAATTAGTACAGCCATCGACGCCGTTAATAAAAATATAGAGATAGAAATAGACAAAAGGATTCCAAGAGCTTGCAGCCATAAAACGTACCAAGTCTGGCAACGAGGGGCGCTAACGCTCTGTTTGGTATAACGCAGTGAGATTGGTTCCGATAAAATTAAAATGATAAAATTACTTACTATGATAGTGAGATTGAAATTATAAACGTAAGAATAAAATCAACGTTGAAAAAAATATGTTTAATAAAACAGCGATAGTAGTGAGATGAAAATGAAAAATAACCAAAATAGTATTAGTTAGCAAAAAAATTCTTTTAACAATAAGATTCTTAAAAAAAGAGAGAAAATAAGAGTGGACATTTTTGGAAAAAGTTGGCCGGTGGAATAACCGGTGCATTATGCACGAATGGAAAATTTGGGGATCTAGTGCGTTAGGAGATTGCCAACATTGAAATCCCCATCACACAGGTTGCTAGCCTAAGCACCAGCAGATTCACCTCCAAATGGGGCTAATCACACCGCGCTGGTGTGCCAAACAGGCCCTAGGTAGGACTAGCAAAATAGCAAGGTGTTATACAACCAAACCGTTGGTTTTGAAATTCCAATTTATAAACCCAATGAAATTAATTATATACAAAACCTATACTAATATTTTTTTGGTATGATTACAAGTGTTCATATCTAGTTAACGGTTTACGACTAATCCTATTCGAACTGCGTCAAACCCTAAATCGGGGAAGCTTTTTCAAACTTATTTTTTCCATTTACAAAACTCAAATCCAAGATCGTACCTAAAGGGTATTGAACTCTTTCCACTCAGCTCAATAAATGTTGGTAAACCTATAATAATATGATAAAATGAATTCGAATCCAAAATTTTTTCGGCAAAATTCCAACTTGAGTCTGATAAATCCTTGTTTGGTAAAGAAAGTCAAAAGCTTGAACTCGTAGAATTTCAAACACTGGCTCGTATTCAAAATGATTTAAACGTGAAATAGCTGATGTCAATGCCAATCTGAATTAGAGTTAAAAAATAACCCTAACTTAATGCAAAAAGAAGCTATAAAAAAGTTTGGTCAAATTTATTAATGAAATGTCCAAAGGCTTACTAAAGAGCTCCAACTTAGAACAACCCAAATCCAAAATGAACCCCAAAACATTCAAACTTGAATGATCGAAATCCGACCGGAACTTCTCTATCTATATAAAAAAACCGTAAAACTTATATCATGGCAAAACCAGGTTTAAAGGAAGAGGCCGTGTCCTTAACACTTTGGCTACAAAGACGTGCAATTTTCCAAGTAAACATGCCACAACTTAATTAGGCTACGTCAATTACATGAGACTATTGAGAAATCTACCATCAAACATCAAATAATACAAATCAATTGGAGAATCAGTTCACTATTTCCCTTATGACCTAAACAAAACAAAATTTTAAATCAAATAGAAAAATCCAAATCTGAAGGAATGGCACATCACCACTCACTCTTCCAACCAACAATCAAGCATTGTCTTGAATGGCCATTGAAAATCCATGGAACGGACATGCAAATCATACCCTTCTCTGTATATGATTATTTGTCTATGTTTCTCACATTAATTCACTATACAAGACAAAGCTAGATGCAGATAATGATCCTCTTCCATCACTCTGCATTCCCACCAATCACTTCAAAGCCTCAAATCCATCTTGCTCTAGCAACTGTAGCCACCTCTGGGGAAGTCAACCCAAAGTTTTGCAGTCCATTTATTCACTGAAAAATATCAGAAATATCAGCATGACGTTGATCACCGGCTACACTTTGTTGCCATCAAATACCTTCAAAAATCTAGCTCAATGTCAAAAATTCTGAGCACCAAGTTCCTTGAGCCCTCCAAGGATTCAAAGAGTCAATCCGACAACCATCTCATTATGGATTTACATTGCAATCACTTAGAAATCGACCTTCTTGGTTCAGAAACTTCTTCCAGTACCTTTTGTATTTGGGAATTCCCAAATCAAGCCAAGGTTTCATATTTCCATTATAGTGCAAAACTGCAACTTTCTCAATGTTTTCAATATTAAGCCCATAGTCATGACCAAGGCCTGATAAAACCCACACACCATCGAGAGCATAAATTTGATCCTGAAAAGTAAGCAAGCTCGCAAGCAGAGCTGATCTCTCTTTCATGCTGACCTGTGGTTAATGTATCAAAGGAAGTCAGACTGTCAGAAAATTTAAATATTTTACATAGCAGTAGTTCTCTTAATGTTCTAAGCATAGGTTCAAAACCACTAACTGCTCAATAAACTATAAAAGTAGGATTTCTATATTATAATGGAGTGCAATATCAGAGGTGCTGTAGCAAAAAGTACAGATACCACATCTAATATGGAGTTAGGTAAGAGGTTCATTCCATACCAAGTCAAGCAATTAATTTCATTTTTAAAACATTGTTTTTGCACATGCAATTGGACTAATAAAATATTGTCCAACAGAAACAGTCACGCACCTCTTTCACCAATTTCCAGTAAGTTTCAGAAATGCCTAGCTCTCTCCACCTTACCAGATCAATTACATTCAATCCAGACATCCAAGAACATGAATCTTTATTGAAGCTTCTTTCACTAAAATAGCTCTGCAGCTGACCCAACCTCACTGAACAAATTCGGACAGCTCCAGTCACTTTCCCTCCCAAGTCAAGGTTCCATAATGCTGACAAGTCTTGCTGGACAACAACATCATCATCCAAAACCACAACTTTCTCCAAGTTTTTGAATATCTTAGGAAGATGGTACTGAGAATGAGAAAAAACAGATATGTATTCTGTTTTATTATGGATTGCTGGTGTACCATCACTGCCAGGAAAGGAAACTCGAAACTCCACAGGTAAGGTGAGGTGAGATAGAGTTGCTTTATCGTAGTAATCTGGATTTAGATGTTCAATATTCAAAACCTGAACTATAGCATCCTTAAAGTTATTCTTGCGAAACCAAAATTTCATCGCATAGTAATTCTGACCATCAGTCAGCACATGAAAAACCTGGTTCATACTGTCCTGAAATATTGCAAGATGTGTCAGTGCACCACTAGAACTCAGTCATAAAACAATGAAAAATCATCAAAGCATAAATAAGACATACCCTTGCATGCACAACAGTTGAGTTTATTACAACTGATGATGCAATGACATTATTGGAGAATATAACATAGTGTTGGAATGAAGGATCAGAATATTTCTCAGACAGCTCCTCATTAAATGAATCTTTGAAATATTCCAGAGTCAGTCTCATAGAAAGGCAGTGCAGACTCTTGGGCATGGTCTGGACCGCAAGTTGGTAGAGAAAGGCACTCTGCTTCATGTGAAAGTTAGCTTCATCCTCAGTCAAGTCAAATATCTGTCTCAATTTCTTGTCAACGTTATTACAATCCGCAGAGACTGATTTGGCTCTGACTATTGCAGCTTCCATCCTTCGAGACTTCTTCTGAATCCTGAAACAAATAACAAAAAAATACACTTGGTGCTTAGGCAAGTAACATATGGCTTTTAATAAAAAGACGTCTGCTGTTACCAATATTTATCTGACCAATCTCCCAAGAAAACTGGTGGACAAAAGCTTAAAACATTCCAATCATGAAGGCCCATAAAAATGTTGAATCCAATGCTATATTTAGGATCTCTAACTCAGAATGAAAAGTTCAATTAAACTGCTATGATAGGCTACGTTTAGGAGGGCGGTGAGATTGGTTCCGATGCGATTGAAATGATAAGATTAGTTACTGTACATGTGAGATTGGAATTGTGGTGGTGAGATTAAAACCAGCGGTGAAAAAATAGGTTTCGCAAAAACAGCGGTGGTGGTGAGGTGAGGATGTAAAATGACCATTAAGGCTATTAATTAATGTAGGGGGAAAGGATTTGGTGAAAAAAAAATTTATAAAAATAGGGTTAAAAATGAAAAAATCATTCCCACCGGTGGTGGGAATTCCAAATGGTGCTTTTTGCACCAATGGAAATGGTGTGGTTGGGGACTGCCACGCAGGCAAACCCCACCGCACCATAGCATGCACCAAACAGCAAATTTTGCACCAGTACGGTGCAAATTGGCCCAATCGCACCGTACCGGTGCACCAAACATAGCCATAGTCAATGAGAAAGCCAGGCAAAAGATCTTGCTCATCACAGCAGGTTGACTTGATACTAAGCGTTAGGAGTTTCATCCAATGTCTTCCAGATTATATCAAATCATGAGGAACACTTACAAAAGGAAGTTAAAAAGCTTGCAGGAAAGACATGGTTCTACCATATGCAACACCTTAGCATATCAAGGGCAAGATAAAAACCAACACTACTTGTAGGCAAACATACAGCAGCCAATTGTTAGTGTTCCAAAGAAACTCAAAAATAAAGTCCCTACTAGATTGGGACAAACCAGCACGAAGGAAGGATCTAACAACTGCAAAAGGAAGAATTGTCCATATATTACTTACTTCGATTTAAATTGAATGCCTAGTTTTACTATTGTGGGATGTTTCAATACAATATCCACTTTCCCAAAATGGAATACAATTTCCCAATTTACCTTCCATTGAAGTACTAACAGCGTAGGTGGGCACCTCTAGCTTTTATGACACTGGAAGCATAAAGTTTGTAAAGCAAGAAAAAGAATACCCCAAGATAAAGCTTCCTACCACAGTGGGCATCCATTTCAAATAGGAGTACAAAATTTTATATGCAAATATGTAAATCATTCAGTATGCACCAGTTATCCAGAGTCAAAATTGTAACAATTGAGCATACTCATGGAATTTTAGGAAGTAATGAAAGAAAAGCACCATAACTTACTCCGGTGGAAAATCAGCATCTGTAGTAGTTTCACTAAGGATGCGCTCTAGTTCTTGAATGTTCTGTCTCAGTTCACGAGATAACTTGTTCTGGGCTGGGATTTTAGCAATACTGGGAAAATATGCTCTGGCCACAAAAAGCTGGTCCTTCAATTTCTTCACCATGGAATCTTCCATTTCTTCCCTATTTTCTTCACGCCAGACGCAGTAGCTCCCATATTTCAACTCACATAATCCATCACTTTCATCAATTCCAGCTTTTACTCCAGGCTTCCCACTAACACTACTAATCTGTGAGAGAAAATCAAATTATTTGGAGATATTATGTCTAGGGACAAAAATAATAGTAACAGTATGTAACAAAGTATTCAGCAATAAGCATACATTTTTATTGGTAACTGGTTTCAGCACAACTTGAGGTGGAACCAGAATACCTGTTGAATATTTAAAGACAAAAATCAAAAGAAAGTTGGTTCCAACTGAAATCCAAGAAAAGAGGCAAGGAAAATTACCTCAGAAACAATTTAGACAAGTTCAACCTAACCTTTTTTCTGCTGACTTTTAGGTGTTGTATCTGTATTGCTGGTTTCGTTTTTAGCTCCATTTACAAAGCCTTTTAGAATATCCTTAAATGAGAAAAGAAAACGATTAAAAAGGTTAAATGTAAACATGTATGTAACTATACACTCATGCACAGTCGTAAAGATTATAAGCAACCTAGACACACATAATAGGTTCTTTTTATAAGCCTAATCACGAGTCATGTATGTTGCAATGATGCTCCCATGCGAAAGGGTTTAGTCTCGAGCCAAAAAGACTTACCAAAGAAAAAAAAAAAGGTTTTTATACTTGGTTGCTAGGGTTAGAGGTGGTTTGAGTGCTGCAATGGATCTGGGTCAACAAAATAAAGAAATGGCAGATCATTTTAATGCCTTCTTTTCATGCTAAGCCCATTAGAAGTTTTCCAAAAACAAACAAAAAAAAAGCAAGCATTAGAGTAACCTAAAAAAGAAGAAAATATAAATGAAAGTCTTCGGCACTATTCATCTTAAAACATATATTCAAGGATGCAAAGTAATTTGGTGAATAGTGAAGTGATATGAAATACTGTATGCAACCCTCAGTTAAAAAATTCATGTTACATCAAGTTCTAGTACAAATTAAATAAAAGTTTTGATGTTTGAGAACTTTGAAACCTACAAAATTAGGTCATTTTATACCTATCTTTTCTTAATAGTAAATTTTGGATGATCATGACATGTAATAACAACTCATCTGAAATAGTGCATTGAAACATACTTATATCAGTTTGTACTTTATCAAAAGAAAAGCAGAAACATCGACCAATACAGTAGTAACAACACCATTGATCCCATTTGCTCATGGAATATAATTTATTTGGCATTGTCAAAAATGAAAGAAGAAAATTAGTGAAAAGGAAAATGATATGGAGTAAAGAGAGAACATGGAGGATATCCAAGGAAACAAGTTCACCATGAAGGCGCTAGCTGAAATTGTCTGCCACAACAAGGGTATAAATATAAATATTTTCTAGTTGTTTTCAAAATGTCATAATATATATGTATATACAAACATAATATGTTACTGTTTAGAAGAACTTTCTTCATGAAAGGCACCGAGGCTACTCGGCTTTCTTAAAATAGCATATGATTATTATAATATTATTTACTACATTTTAAATATGTTCTATAACTAAATTTAAATAAAAAGTAAAATTTCAATAATATAAAATTATTACGGACCATGCCAATCTGAGCTTGAGCCATAAAATTCATGTCCAATGCCTGGCCCATTCAGGCAAGGCCCATAGGCCGCCTCAGTGGGTAGCTCGGCACGTGAACAAGTTTACTTGATCGACATAAAAATTCTTCAAACCCTCTACCCTGGTAAGGGTGAGGACACAAGTTCGATCCTCCAGAAGCACACTTGTTGGGAGGGCTTTACAACGCTCCCAGCCCGAAAGGGATTAATCTTGGGCCAAAGGACGGGGTATACCCTTGGTTAAACCAAAATAAATCTACAAATCCATTGACATTATTTAAAATTTTTTTAAAGATATCAAAAGGATATTAAGCATTGGTTCAAGTGTACAAATTTTGCTTAGCTGTCAATTTAACCATTTTACTTCGCTTTCAAAAGCAAAAAGCTATGTTTGGGTACAGAACAGAAAGTACTATAAAAAACTAAATTTAAATCTTTTATTTTCATTACTGACATCTATATCACTACATTGATACAAAGAAATATTCATACCATCGTTGCCTGTAATATATCCACTGTTGATTTTAAAAGATAATAAATCTCAAAATGCAATAGGTAAATAACAAAAGGTAAACATTACTCTAAACTGTTAAAAATGGGGAACTTTAACTTTTATTAAAGCAAATATGGAGCTTACCATTATTTGTTGGTGAAAACATAATTTTGAACTCTCGGTCTCCCACCAATTAATTCAAGTCTTTTTCTTGAGTGACTTATGGTATGGTGCCCAGTGATTTATAATCATAACTACTACTAACTACCACTATAAAATTTTCAGTAAGGGCATAAGCACCAAATGATTGTTGCCTACATGTTTGCAGAACTCAATGGGCTTCCATAAGTGATTCCCATGCTACGGATTTGTTTACCAGATAATTTAAAGTTATAAGTGAGTTATTATTAACATTGATTATTTTGAAAATTTTCTAACTTTTTGGATATCTAAACGATATTTTTCCAAATTTACTAGGGGAAACTAAGAGGTCAGCAAAATTGTCACTACTTTGATATTATGTTTAAGCCAGTTCAGGATTTGAGTAATGTAAGCTGCTTAACTCTACATCTTTTCCTTCTCATATATCTTATATATGAAGCTTAACATTTTGGCACGATAAGTCTATATTGGTAGTAAAAGATCCTCTCGGCAATTGAATACCCAGAACATGTCATCAGGAAAGAAATCAAAGAAGCAAGGCCGAGGTAATGGACTTGTACTAGAGGTGCATACTTAAGGAACTTTGCTGGTATATCAGAGAAAGACAACAGAGTTCATATTGTTATTTAATAACTTCAAACTTATAAGATAGGAACTCTGTGTGCGTGTTTGGAATATGGGAGAGGGGGGGGGGGGGGGGTTGTTTTGGTTTTGTGTGCGTCATACAAATATTCTAATTTTCTTGGGGTTTTAATAGTTATCAAAAATAGAAAAGAGCAAGTGCTTAGTTTGAAATAAAAGAGTAATAAGAGCACAAATACGAAAGAATCTTTAGAGAATTTCATGTGAAGGAAGTGAGACCTTGAAAGAACTAGGAAACACTAATAAAAGGAACAATAAGAATAATAAGAAGTGAAGTTGTGACGTCCTAATACAAGATACAATCTCTCACCAAAATTATATACATATACATATACATATACATGCACATACACATGTATGTCTCTAAAACAATTCCATAACAGCATATATATAAGCCTGTAAAACAATTCCATTACAGCATCATATAGGAAACAAACATAATTTAGATTCTTACACACCCAATTAAAAAGTATGTTCGTTCTCATTTTTTTGATACACTATTAATTACCAATCAAGAGGTGAAACAAACATAACTGTCAATTTAGTTGTTTCAGTCTTCATCCAAAGAAAGGATATCCAAATATCCCTCAAATGACCCTACTGGAATTTAATGTATCAACCCCTAACAAGATACCAAGAGCAATTTGGGAATCTGATTCCCAGATAAGATGTTCAAATTTGTTAAACAGTCTGCTGTAACTCTATAAAAAAGAACCCCAAGTACATTTTCCTTGTAGAAGTCATCTGGAATATGGTTCATAACAATTTATAAGTTTGGTTAAAACTAGAGCATTATCAACACCGATCATAAACAGGGAAGGGAGGGTGGGGAAGGAAAGACACATCATATTCCAAAAGCGGACACAAAACATAAAGGAGCATCATGGAAGACAAACCTTTGAAAGAGTAGGTCCAAATTTTTTCACAAGATTATCTACACGGCTTGAAGGATCACCCTGTCAGAAGATTCAAAGCATGAGTTACTATAGGACTATTTCATTTTTCCACACAATGAAAAATTGATTATTTCATCTGTGTTCCACTTAACAAGATCTTTTGCCCCAGATAAAATACAATTCCGTTAGAGAATAAAAAAAGAAACTGACTAATACAGCATAATAATGTAAAACAATGACATTTTAGCTGCCAGAATGATTCGTATAGAAAATTCTTAAAGGTTTTTGGTTCACTAGGGATCACAATATCAAAGACTATATATCCTATTTCAAGACTCTAATAGAAAAGAAATTGCATGAAAAATGGAGTGAAAGCGAGTAAATGGAATTGTATAAATAATGTAAAGTACTCACCGAAGGTGAAGTGTGATGAAGAGGCACAAATCCTGCAGAGGAGGCAAAATAGACTGTATGAGAAAGAGATACAGGTAAAGCGTAGAGATCTGGTTCTTATTGCTAATAGATAGACGTGCTTTAAAGTAGAAATGCAGAGTAACGGCGCGATAAATATAGATCTCGGACTCGCATCGGGATACAATGAGAGGAGCAGCAGCAGCAGCAGATGCCCAAATCGGAGGATGGAAGGAAAAACAGATCTGTGAGAATTTGATTGGAATCGGGAAGCGAACCTGTGGAGTGAAATCCATTGTGCAGGCCAAGTAAGAATCCAAGGGGGACGAGCATTGAGAGGAAGACGAGGAAGAGCACGCCAACGGCTAGACCTCTCCACCTGCGCTTCGCGGGAGCAACTCCTCCACCACCACCGCCACCGCCACCGCCACCTTTCATTTCCTCCCTTCTCCACCTTACTTCCTCCTTTTCCCTCACGTTTAACACTCTTATATTATTGTTGTTGTTGTTGCTGCTGTTGCTGGTAGTGTTATTTAGGAACAACAATGAGTCGTTGTGTTGTTCATAATTTGAAACTAAATTAAGATTTTCCCGGTAATCTTACTTACTATCTGGAAATGCATATAATGCCAGAGGAGATGCGTGGGTGGGTTGCCTTGCCTGCCTCTCTGCTTTTCTTTGATTTCTTTCACTCTTTTTATTTTGATTATTATTAGTATTATTATTATTATTCTTTTATTTTATTTTATTTATGTAAGTAAAGCCGCTGCGTTTGCTTATGTACGCATCGTATCCCTACCAAAGACTAGGGGTGTACATGGTTCGGTTCGGTTCGGGTATTAAGGTTTTAATATCCGAACGCTTCGGTTTCGGTTCGATTCGGGTTTTTTTGTGAGTTTTCGGGTTGTTAGAGTTCATCCAATTTTGAACTTTTATTCTTTTATAAAAGCTCAAATAAGATTATAAAAACTTTAATTCATTCAATTTTGAACCAATAAAATCAATTTTAGACTTTTATTCTTTTACAAAAGCTCAAATAAGATTATAAAAACTTTGAATCATTCAATTTTGAGCCAATAAAAACAAACATTTTTTTTAAATTTTAGCTCATTTGGACAATTCGATTCAATTCGGTTTCCATTCGGTTAATTCAGTTTTCGTATGATCAGTCCAAAACCCTAATTAAATTATCGGTTCGGTTCGGTTATCAGATTTTTCGGTTCGTTTGAACAGTACCAAAGACACTCAGCAAAGGGAGCACCAACAAAACTCCGATTGCACGCACGTGGGAGTAGAGGTGGTGAAGTGAATAAACCCTAAATCAAAATCGTCAGTTGATAAAAATAATAAAATATCCAAATCCACAAAAACTTGAATATGAAGTTATTCGGACCCGAGATTAAGCCCCGAATATACTCAAATATATATAGTATAAAAACTAAAATTTGGAATTGAAAAACTATTTAATTTGAGATCGATTTGATACCAAATCTAAATCAATTCAGACAAAAAACGACTTGAATTTGAAATAATTTAAACTTAAATGATCCAACCTACTTGTGGAGAGTAATATCACCTTACACCCAATTTCCACCCTTGT
The DNA here is from genome assembly GCA_030664755.1 of Microcos paniculata. Lineage (NCBI taxonomy): Eukaryota > Viridiplantae > Streptophyta > Magnoliopsida > Malvales > Malvaceae > Microcos > Microcos paniculata. Next base: position 23,866,796 of record CP131462.1, on the reverse strand, counting down.
GTTCTGTTTTTTCTTTTCCTTTTTTCACTATTACATAAGAGAAAGGGAAATTGGATACTTAGGGGTAGGATGTTTTAAAAGGGAAATTGGCCTACTTAGGGGTAGCATGTTTCAAATTCAAGACCTACTTAGGTGTAGGATGTTTTAAATTGAAGATCTTGTACATGAATTCTAACAACTTTTAATCATCTCGGTTGCATTTTATTAATGATAAAATCAATCCTATTATTATTAAAAAAAATTCAAGCCTAGAATCTTGTTTTTTTTAGAAAAAAAATTGAAATAGTCAAATCAATGACTAGAACCTAAAATCTAAATCTATATGAACTCAACCTTAAAACAACCTCAATTTTGTGCTCAAATCTTACAAAAAAATGTCAAATTTGTAATTATATTTTAAAAAATAAAATCACTAAATTTATTAGTCTAATGGCCGAAACCCATCCCAATCGAGATTGAACTTGATTTAAACCCAAAAGAATAAAGAACTTACCCTTATTTGGTTCGGGGGAGGGGGTGAAAAGGAATGAGTAATGGTAACTTTATTGTTTCTGTTTGGTTAGAAAAGGGGTGTCATGCCCCGATCCATGGGCCTAGCAATGTGTCAATCACTGTGTTATCTTAAAATACATATTGACCATCATGCACCTTGATCGATACAATGCTAGGCATTTATAGATATCATCTTTAAAACTCAAATAAACTTTCACTACATTAAAAATGCATTGCACACATTACAATATAATAATACTGAAAATATCCAAATACATATTTTTCGATAAAACATAGTGGAAGTCTTAAACACAATACCAGTGGATTTACAAATTATAATTAGGCAGACCTAATAACTGAGTGAAAAGAATCCTATGCCACCAAAGTTACTAATGAGCCTCATGACACATCTGAACCTTTTCTGTACCTTTCTATATAATCAGAATAGTGGAAAATGGTGAATTAGTATGGGAAATGTGTTTGTCTAGGGAAAGAATTAACCTAGGTAGGGAAAGAATTAACCTAGGTATGGAAGAATTAACCATGCCTGGGTTGAAGAGAAACGGGAGAGAGAAGTGGAGAATCAAGCTCTCAAGTGGAACCCAAGGCATAATAGGCGTTGGATGTAGCATGAACCGGTGCCAGATATGCACAAGGCCAGAATGTGCATGTTATCAATTCACTCATTCATGCATTTGTTCAACCACGCGTACATGACATTCCATGCATACATGCATATAAGAGTTTTGTTAATGAAGAAAAAGCTAACATCTTTGTCAACAAGTGCCATCATTGTGTAATATCCCAAACCAACTCTTCATGATATATAAAGCTTTGTAAATAGCATGCCAATTAGGGACAATCTCTAACATTTTTTAGTTTGTATATAATGTTACATTTTAAATTAATACATAATTTTAATTGAATGCAACAATTTTTGTGGATAAACTTTTGGGTTTTGAAAACCATGTCATGATGCTTTAATTCGAATTCTCCCTGTAAATATCAACTTCTTTTGATTACTCATCTTTAGGAATAAAAGAATTGTATCATCAACTTTAATGGACATTTTTGCAAAAATTAAAAAGAATTGAAATTTCCTGAGAATAAAAAAGGATCTCAAGAATGTTGCCAAAAAAAAAAAGATCTCAAGAAAAGTTGGTGGTTACTATCAGAAATGATTCTAAAAGTTTGTTTGGGCCGGCTAGAGTTTTTAGTGAAAGTATTGTTTTAGTAGTGTTATTTTATAAGTGCTGTTTAAAGAAGTTAAATAGTGTTTGAAAAATTTATTACATAAGTGCAATGAGATGTAGAAAGCTATTCGGCACTAATATTGTAACACTACTGTAACATGTTAAAATTACAAAAAAAAATATGTGTTAACTAATAACTATTACATAAATATGTTAATATATATTATTATATATGTGAATATATATTATTAATTAATAAGTCGAAAACTTAGAAAAAGGGGAGCAATTTAACCCTATGGAATAACTCCCCTTAGAAGAAAGGTAAGTGAAGAAAGGATAAGAATGATGAAGTTCAGATGAAGGTAGAGTTGAAGTATCTAAGTGCAGACGGGAGTAGAAGATGCTACAAAAGACCCCTTTTCGATCAATGTAGCAGTGATGCGAAATCCAACCTGACGATTGCAAGGAAAAGTGGTACAGAGTGCTACTTAAAGCACCCATGGGAATAAGAAGAAAAAAGAAGAACCAAGAAAGTGGAGTAATCGAGCTTAGAAGCAAAATCAAATCGAAAAGAACACAGGGGATGAAAGAGACCCACAGACGAGAAGCAAGAAATGTGAGAACTAAAATGAAAGAGAAAAAAGAACAAAGCACGAGTATTTAATGGAAAAAGTATAGGGATAAGGAAAAAACTGATTAAGCTTATATACTTCTATGAGCACAACCAGTATAAGTAAAGGAGGAGAGGAAATTCTAACACCTAAATGAAGTGTAGGTGTTAGAAGAAAAGTAAAAAAGGTGGTGACATGAAAAGTAAAAGAGGAAGAAAAGAGTAGCGAGATGGACAAACCGAGACAAAAAGTAAAGATGAAGGATAAGCGAAAGAAACCACGGATAAGGAATACAAGATTGTGACAACCAAAACATGACAAAGACAATAGCAAACCCGAAGCCTTAATAGAAGAGTACGAGGATAAGGAAGCTACAAGCAATGCTAAGTGGCTGCAATGTGTGTGATTGCTAGGATCCGAGCAAACGAGAAATGAAAACGAAGAAATGGAAACTAGGAAAAACTATTGATGAAAGGAAGAAAAGAAATAAGGATACCAAGCATACATGATATCAATGGCTCAATACATGCTTGTAGGAAGCATGCATATAATCAAGGCTCAAGTATAAGCAACTTGGAAGACAATTGAGGCATCGCACCTAGATAGAGGATCAAAGTTCGAGATCTTGGGGATCTCTAAGATGAATACTTTGTTGGACTGACCTAGAGTATGAGTTGGGGAAAGCATGACACCTCTAGAGTTTTCTATCCTAGAGAAGAAAAGAGATGAGATAAGATGGGCTGAGGGCCCTATATAAGATAGAGATGTCGACCAGAGAGTGAGTTAGATTGTAAGAGCCGAAAGGGCATAAATCTTGATCCCTCTTATATGCTGTCGACACGTTTACTGCTTCGACGATAAATGATATGGCGTAAAAAATGTTCGGGACTAAACAGTCAAAAAACAAGTGGAGTCGCCACTAACCTTTTATTTTTAATAGGTGTGGTTAGTCACCTATTGGTTTAACTTAACATAAATTTAGAAAGATTATGTCAAGTTAAGGAAAGAAAACCGGTCTACGAATAAAAGATTTCAGGTTCGGGAGTCGGTTACACTTGGGGAAGGATTAGCACCCCCAAGACGCCCAGAAATCGGTACCACAAAAGTCTTAAAATATTTTACTTAGAAAATGATAATAAAATGTGTTTAAAATCATTTTAAAAAAGCATAATTTTAAATGTCGGAATAAATATTCCTTTTAATGTAGGATAAACATCCCTTTATAAAAACTAAGTTCGAAATTTAAAGATTTAATGTCGGAATGAACATTCCTTTTAATGCAAAAATCTATAGCCCAATTTTGAATTTGAAGAAATATCCTACTTAGAATGGAGATTCAATTTCTAAATAGGAATAAATATTCTTCTAAAATCAAAGTCAAATTTAGAAATAAAGATAAATATCCTTTTGTGAAAAACAAAGGCTTAATTTCAATTTTAGAAAGTCTCAATTATGAGAATATTAATTGAAACCTTCTAAAAACATTTTACAAAGAGGTTGGAATAAACATCCTCAAATTCATATTTTGAAAATCAGTTAAGAGACTTTAATTATGATTTCTTAAATTAAAATCTCTTAGAAAGATTTAACTTTAAAACAATGTCGGAATAAATATTCATTTTAATTTAATGAAGGGAATAATTTGATAAAAATTTAGTCTAATAGGAAAACCTTAGTAGATTTGATAAATTAAGACCTTTCAAAAAAAAATTTAAGAAAATGAATGTCCTTTTTATCGAATAAAACTGATTTTGAAAAAGAATTTTAAAGATTTAAAGAATAGACATTCTTTTTATTGAAGCTAAAAATGCCTTTTAATAAAAATGAAGTTTACTTGAAAGGTCTTAATTAATTAAACATACTAAAATCCTACCAAAAAGGTATTTTAGAAAAAAAACTGAAGAAAAGGAAAAAGAAAATAAATATTCCCTTTCATTGAAAAAGAAATAAAAAGAAATAAAAATAAGAAAAGAAATTTTGAAAGTGGGTTTTTTAACAAAGTTTGGATTATTTTAAGAGGTCATAACTATAGTTAGGTAATTAAGATTTCTCAAAAAAAACTTTTAAAATGTATTTTGAAATTAATGTTGGAATAAACATTCCTTTTAATTTAATTGGGCCTCTTAAATAAGAGATTTTCTTAAAATAAAATGAAAATAAAACATAAAAGTAAGATAGGAAAATAAAATAAATAAAAATAAAAGATCTTGGAATTAACATTCCTTTTTGTAAAAGGATATTTTTTTTGTGGGGTTCATTTTCAAATTTTAAGAAATTAAAGAAATCATAAACATGATGCATGCTTTTTATGAAAATTACATGAGAAAAACATATTTTTTAATTTTGAAGGGATGAAAAATTTCCTCGGGCTCTATCGGACTCTCGATTAGACACCGAGAAAATCTCTCATCGGGGAAAACCTTCAGAAACCTCAGACTTCCGAGACACCCTCCGATTTCCCCCATGCATATGAATTTTCGAAAATCGATGTTCTAAATCTAATTATGCATGAATGGGACAAGAAAACATAAGTTAGTACATATAAACAATAATTAACCACATAGTACAAAGTAAACTTAATTTAAACAAACACACATATTAGGTCAAAGAATACGATTTTATACAAAATTCAATTCACGATTTAACAAACATATATGCAAGGGCAAAAAGGTAATTTGGTGCAAGATACAATTAATAATTAAGCAAAAATACATAAAAGGGCAAAAGAGTAATTTTACATGCAAGATTAAACCTTGAATTAATCAAACATACATACAAGGGTAAAAAAGTAATTTAATGCAAGATACAATTACTAAATAAGCAAAAATACATGTAAGGGCAAAAGGGTAATTTTACATACAAAATTAGATTTTTAATTAGGAAAGCATGCATAAAGGGCAAAACAGTAATTTAACACAAGAAATAATTACTAAATAAGCTAACATATCCATAAGGGCAAAAAGGTAATTTCACATACAAGCCTAAATTTTTATATTAAGCAAAACACATATTCAAGGGTAAAAAAGGTAATTTTCATGATAAAAAATTAAATCTTAAGCTAAACATGCATTTATACAAGCTTAAAAAAAATTTCAATTTTTAAAATCAAAGATTATTTCTATTTATATAAATAAAAAAATAAAAAAAAATAAAAAATAAAAAAAACTTAAAGATTTAATTTTTATTAACCAACCTTTTATTTTTAATCAAGCAAAAATACCCACAAGCAAAAAGGTGCAATTTTTATAATCCTAGTCTTAACATTTAACTAAACAAACAAGTTAATCAACTTAAAGTTGTGACCTTTATAATCAAGATTAGATTTTTAATCAAACAAGAATGTGATTATGAGCTAAAAAATGCAATCTTTTTAATCAAGATTAAAATTTTATACTAAACAAGCATATTGAATATACAAGCAAGCTTTAAAAATAATAAATAAGGATATAAAACAAGAAAGTTAGGAACTTTTTGTATAATCATGTAAATATTTAAGAAAAATGACATATTAATAGAATAAAATAGATAAACAAATAAAAATGTATTATCTTGAACATATTAAAACATATATTAAACTAAATAAATAGAGGTGTCAAATCGGGTTGATCGGGTAGGTTTCGGGTTCGGGTCAATCAGGTCAGGTCAGTTTCGGTCAAAAGAGATTTTCGGGTCATTTCGGGTTTCGGGTCATTCGGGTCTCGGGTCATTCGGGCTCGGGTCATTCGGGTTTTGTCTTCGGGTTTGTCGGGTTTCGGGTCATTCGAGTTTCGGGTTCGGGTTTTTCTGGTTTGACCATCGGGTCTTTCTGGTTACAGGTTTTTTGGGTTTTATATCATTTGGATTCGATTTTTTTTATTTAACTCTTGAATCATTCGGGTTGTCGATTTTTTTAAATTGAATTAAAGTTTTGATTTTACAAATTAATACTTAAGAGAGATTTTATCAAAAATATTATTTATTAGATTTGTTATAAATTGTAATTAAATTAATTAAATTTGTAATGTTATAAATGCATTAATTACATTAGTAATATTTATAACTTTTTTAAAAATTTTCCTATAAATTATCTATAATTTTAAATAAAATAAATATTTAAATTTTTATTATTTACTAATTCATTTCTAAATTCTAATTGATATATAATAAATTCATGATTCATACAGCTATGGCCACCATGAACCACTAATCTTAGTATCTTATTATCTTAGTGCTAATGACTTTGTTTTATTCTTTCCTTTTTAATACTTGTATATAGACTATACTTTATAGTGATTAGTGATTAACATCACCTACTTCTGCATAATAGAATAACTTGCACACACACTACATTCGGCATTCTTATTAAATTATTTGTTTTGGTGAGAACTAAATTATAAGGAGAAAATATATGACAACATATTGAAATTTTAATTTCAAATTTTTAATGTTTAGATACTTTTTGTTGGATAGATAATTCACTAATTTGATATGAATATTAGTAATTTATTAATACTACTATAATTTATAAATTTTCTTAGTTAGAATGGAAAATTGTCATTCACATGAAAAAATTTATTTATTGATTTGATCAGTAATGATGAAATCAACATGGCCTTTTGTAAATTCTCAAAATTTCCTTAATAATGTTCATAATTAATATTATTAAATTTAAGTAATAATATTCTATAAATTCATATAATTCAATCATAAATTCATAATAATAAAATTTAAAAACCATAATTATGAAAAAATATTTTTTTAAGTTCACTTTGATCAAAGTTTTATCAAATATTTATTTTTATTTTCTTTATCAAATTTATTTATTAAATTTGAAGTTTATGAGGTATATAAAAATACTTCATTTGTTCCTATTTGTCTATTACAATTAATCATTTCATACAGGGCAAAAAAAATAGTTATGGTACAAAATTTCATACATATTTACATTGACTTTCTTATTTTATCCTTATCTCTCTTCTTCTTTAATTCTCTCTCCTATTTAGAAAAAATATTTATTTAAGAGAGAAAAAAAGTAGTTTAAAAGGGTAATTTTAAAAAATTAATAATTAATGCTGGGATATAGACAGATAAAAAGGAATAAATAAAGTTTCTAGAAACAAATAAAGCTTCTAGCAGGAGGCAGATAAATAGGGACAGAGGGAGTATTTCATTAGTTTGTCGGGTTCTTTCGGGTTAGATTCTCGGGTCAATAGGGTTTCGGGTCAATCGGGTTTCGGGTCAATCGGGTTCCGGGTCAATCGGGTTTCGGTCGGTCGGGTTCGGGTCGTTTACTTTTTTTAGTCAAACCAGGTCGGGTTAGTTTCGGGTTCGGGTCGGTCGGGTCGGGTTATCGGGTTCGGGTCAGCTTTTGACAGCTCTATAAATAAATCACTTAGCAATGTACAAATGCTTTATAGATCATAAATATCATTATAAAAGAGAAAGTTAACATTTTTATGTATAAGGTTAATATAATACGGTAAGAATATTGTATTTAAAGCAAAAAGAAATGATTTTTACATAAAAAAGTAAGAACTTTACCTAAAAAGGGATGAAGTTTTGTATCAAGACTAGAAAATAGTGGCTTTGTGGAGAAGAGAATGGCTAATAGTTGAAAATCAACAAGCCTTTTCTCTATTTTCTCTAGCCAACCCTTTTTTCAAAAAAAGGAAAAAATAAAGCTTTTTGGATTTTCTTGGCTCACTGTTTCGGACTACTGCTAGTATTTTTGAAAGACGCAGAGAAAACTTTTGCTCTTTTTTTTTTTGGAAAACCGATTCCTGGAAAACAAAAATGAGAAAATGAAAAATCCCCCCCCCCCCCGCTGATTCATTTGCTGAAAGCAGCCTTATATACCCCTCCTTTTCATCTTTCATCCAAGGGCTCTCCTTTCTTGTTCTCTTTTCATCTGATGGTCCAAGTTTTTGATATGTGATTTTCCTCTCTTGCCCTTTCTATCTTTGCATTGGTTGGTTGACTGCTTGGCTGACTACTTTCTCATTGGTCGTTCCTAATCTTCACGTTTTCTCAGGGGCACACTGCAGCTGGTAGAACACATGGGTATAATGCTAGAGGCTGCTGCTCTAAAAGGACTCGTGACTTTTTCTCCTCTTCTTTCCTTTCCTCAGCAGCGAGTTTTTCTCTTCGTTGGCCGGTGGTGGTGGCAGCGGAGGAATGAATTCATTCCTGTTAAGAGCTTCTTGGACAAGCTGTTTACAATAAGCACAAAGCTTTTTGCGGCAATCATCACAGATGTGCCCAAATATCAAAGTAGCTATTGCTGTGGAATCTTCAAAGGTACGCATGCCGCTCAAGAGAATATCAATTACCAAAGGCAACTTTGAGAAACCACTTGGTGGAGCATCAAACCACTTAAAGTATGCTCCAATGATTAAGCAAACTATTTGAAGTAGCTGGGGCTGATGAGGTAGTTTTGAGAGCAGATCCATAACTTGAGGCATTACGTTTGCTTCAGCAACTGAAACATAATTTGATAGAGCTCGAATACAAAATAAAGCAGCCTCAGCTGGACGCCATTCACTGCTTTCATTTCCACAGTAAGACATAGCCTCTACAGCTTTACGTACAGAATTTGCAATGTTGCGTCACCACCTAAAACTGATGCCGCATCGGTTAGCACATCCGTAACAGCATATCTAGTCTGTTTGACTTCCTTGAGATCCTCATGCGAAAGATCTTGATAGCCTTAAGGATATTGAACTCGGGAGCTAACCAAAGACGCAAGAGACTCATAGGATTGATAAAAACTTGAAGCCTCTAGTTTCTCTCAAGTTCATCATAACAGAAACGAGTCTTATCTGATATCCATTCTTCATTTATATCCTTACTCAAACATGGAATGAAGCTCTTTGGTGGGGCTGCAGTTGCACCAGTATGCGTGTTGACACTCATTGAGGCAGAATTAGATGCACTTGATGAAGGAGTGCTATGGGCAGCAACAGGAGACTTCACAGACCTTGGTCACACTGATGCAGCAGCAGCAGCTTGTTGTTGGTTTAATGGAAAGGTAAAAGCAGAACCATGCAGGACATTACTGGGTGCTCCTGGAGGCAGGATGAGTCATATGAGTTGCAGAGAGCTGAGGAACAAGAGGGCGTGAAATCTGAAGCTGCCTCATGCTAGGAGCAAGGCCACCAACGCCACGGACAGGGCCAATAAGACAGGCTCATGAGCAGGCCAAGCATGGCAGCTTCTGCTTCAACATCGCTGACACCCCAACCATCAGAGTTTGATGAGAACGACTCACAACAAAGTTGCCGTTTCCTCTTCCCCACATATTAGTAAAGCAATAGGTAAGGCTTTTACATGACAGCTCACAAGGTCGACCATAATTCACTAGGTTTGCAGCCATTAGCCATTGTAACAAGCGAGGACCACCACATCGCTCCCTTGTGTCGCTCTGGTTGGGCATGTGAACAGGGTCCATTAAGAACGAATAAACACCAATAACTAAGCTGCTTGATTACTGAGTGGCGTAATGTGCTCGAGCATTGTTAGGCTTCACTGCCTGTGACTGCGAAATAGCATTAGGAATAAAAGTTCGCTTTTCCTCGAATATTCCTTTCCTAACAAAGCCACTTGAATCCCGAGTCTGCCTCGAATGTGAAATGGGTGGTCCATTGGAAGTTTGAGACAAACAAAAAAAACTTTGTGCATGGTTTCGATTCATTTCCAATACTAGTTGGAAAAGACTCCACTTCTTGCTTGGATTTCCTGGGGTCACCATTCTGTTCAAGGCAGCATCGTGCCTTCCTCTCTTGCGTCCAACACTAAATTCCATTGGGCGAGCAATGACATCCGAGAAGAAAGGAAACAAAATGTAGGAGAAATGAGGGAAGATGGTGCAATCGACGTGGCCCTAGCATGAAAGGCCAATCGAGGAATGTATAGCAGCTATGGCTCATGTGCGATCAACAAGGGGTACAAGGATCACGTGCAAAATTATGCCTGCCAAGACCTTCGACTTCTGGCACATGCATATATATATATATAGATATATATATATATATATATATGTAAATATAAATATATGCACATATACATACAAATATATGTACATATACACATATGTATAAATATGTATACATATATATATGTATATATAAAAAGATATATATATATATATATATACATACACATGTAAATATATAATACATATAAATATATATGTATAAGTATGTATACACATAAGAATTTATATATATATATACATCAATATATGTATAATATATGTATATATATATATATATATATTGCATGATACCCAATTGACTTGGTTGATCTTTGGCTTTCATGGTTTTCTGGCATTTGTTCAAAATTACCTGCGAGGTAATAAAAACAAAATAGTAAGATAGAGTGATGTAATAGTAATAAGCATGAATAAAAATTTGGAAATATAAAACAATTAATTAATTAATTAAAATTAATTAACTAAGTAAGGTTAGAAATAGGTGTCTACATATGGTCTGGTCAAGAGTGGCCAATGTGTACTAGAGCTTTACTTATATGTCTAGTGATTAAGGAAGTGATCGAAAAGAAAGAGAAAAAAAGCCAAAAAACGAAATGGAGATGAAAGGCTAAGGTTAGGGAATGACAAAGAAACTCACTACACACCTTACCTTATAGGCGAGGGAGTTTAATTTGAAGTCTTTCTTGGTATCTTGGTTACAAAGATGAGTATAAGAGGTATCATAAGGATGAAAAATGCATCGATGGGCAGCCCTAGATTTGAAACTCAATGACAGAAGTAAAGGTTGCCAAAGAAAGGAAGAGTAGTGGAACCTCAAGAGTAATAATGTCACGCCCCGACCTGCCCCGGGTCGGCCACGTGGCAACCGTCGCGCTACCTCGAAATACGTGTCTACAGCCACGCATCCGAGGCACCGCAAGGCTTGAAATAGATATCATCGCTGCAAAACAAAACTAAAATTTTAATTAGAAATCATTTAATAAAATATTTAATTTATAAGTGACACCAGTGGATTAATTTTAAGAATACCTACACAGCGGAAATCACTAAGCCTAAGCCACCGACACCTCCTAATGAGCCTCCTTTCTAATAGCTGACCCCGTACGTAGGTTTGCATCCATCCACATTGGATACAGGTGAGTGATTGAGGTTCAATGAGTCTCCATTAGGGTTAGGGAAAAAAAGGGGTAATCTAAAATATAATAAAATAAATAAATAAAGTACATAAAATAAATTTTGTTTTCAAATCCTCTTTTGAAATTCTCCCAAGGGGAGTTAGATTTAAAACCTTTAAAATAAATATATACTCAATGGGCTGGCTTCTAATACATTGAAGGCACGACTGGCCGGTCGTATGCCTTACTGCACCGAGGGCTATCTCTTTTCTCTTAAAATATACATTCATAATTTCTCTTTCTCTAACCCGTTCCCTCGGTGGTAGCCAGCTCTGGTGGAACATAGCTCTGGAGCCTTGGCGAGCTTCCCTACGCGCCTCTCCCAAGGTCTCGTCTCACCGTGCCCCTAGACAGGAGGTCCATGCTTTCTCCAACTCGGTCCACGCTCCTGAATATATTGGAGCCCGAGGAGCCACTCAATTACTTATCTCTCGTCTCGCATCCTATCCATATATTTATCATATATAAATATATATAATCAAATCATTTATGTTTTAAAACATTTAACACACACAAACCTTTAGATTTTAAAATCATCCCACCCTCTAAGTGGGCGTATCACAAAATAAAAAGTATGTGTCGTTGATTACCCTTATCCCAAAACAGTTGTAAAACCTTTTTAAAACAATTTATATTTTGAAAACATTTTTGAAAACATTTTGTCCCTAGTGGCTAAACACTGAAAACAGGGTCACTCACAGTATTGGGAGGTTTGTATACTCCCAAGCGCTCATGTAGCTTTAACCTTCAATGCATCGCAGCATTCGATTATCTGGAGCCCTAATACATGGAAATATACGTTAGCATTCATAATTACATTTATGAATGCACCTATGAGGCTCTAACATGACCTACGAATGGGCTTGAATGTGATTCGGGGCTTAGAAAAGTGTCCAAGAGGTTCCAGGGTAAAAATTGGACACTCGGTGAAAAATTACGAAAATGCCCCTAGGCCCATGGGCCGCCCACTTGGGCTGGGCCCGGCACAAAGAAAAGTGTCCGGGAGATTTTGTGGCTAAAATCGGACTCTCAACGAAAAATTACCAAAATGCCTCTGGGGCCCGTGGGCCCACACCTAGACTGGGCTGGGCCTCACCCAGGCTGGACCAAATTCTACTCGAAATCGGGCCCCAAAAGCCCTCCTACGAGATATTTATATATTATAATGATATAATAGATAAATATATAAAATATATTAATATAATATATAAATATCTTTTAATATAATAATATTATATATAAAAATATCTAAACAGGGACTCGATCGGCCTGTTTCTCGGCCGGTCTCTCACCCGGTTTTCACACTCGTTTCTCCTCCTTTCGACTTACAAACTTAGAGAGGCGATCCTCATGGCATCCATGACGTAGATTAAGGTGAGTACTATAACATATTAAAAACTCACCTTTTTCCACCGGCCCGAAATCCGCCGATTTGAGTTTAAAGTTTTAATCCGGTTAAAAGCTGAAAACTGAGATCTAGGCTAAACCGATGCATGGATGTGAGAAGAACACCACATAACGTAGATCGAGGTGAGAAGAACACCATACTGGAAACTCACCTTGATCTGACGACCGGACTGTCCAGATTTGCCAATTATTCAAAATGCCTCTGTTATGCTCCAGAGAGAAAAAGAAGAAAAAGAAAAAGAAAAATGAAAGGAAAGTGTTCGGCCCTCGCCTATTTATAGGGGAGCCCGACGCCGGGTCTACTCGGGCCATAGGTCAAACTTTTTCTCCTTTTTCAACTTTCTTCCATTTTCACCCGTTGGCTAAATCCTTTGATTCCTTGTGCCAACGGGGCCCATAATAAATTTCTAGGGACTTAATTGGAGGTCTTTTTGGTGCACGGTTAATTACTTTATCTTCCAACTCTGTCTTATCTTAATTTGAACTTCTCTTCCGACTTGACACAGCCGGACCGACTTAGTGTTCAATTACAACGTCATCTTGCACCATTCCGTTCGTATGAAAAGGTCATGCTAGGTCCGGGTGTGTCAAATAAGGAGGAAGTCTCATTAGGAAAGACATTCAAAGAGAGGTGAAGAAAGGAGTAAGAGCATCAGAGTAGCGCAGCTGAAGCGAAATGAGCCCTAACCCACAAGTAAAGTAAGGAAGCGTTGGAAAAAAAAAAGGTGAAATTCAATCTCAGGGATGGAAATCAATCTTCCACAATGACCTTTGAAATTTCGAAGATGAAATTCTTAGAAGAAGGGAAGAGTTGAGACATCTGGACCTAATTGGGCCTTTCTGTACTAATCGAAATAGTAGAAGATGGTGAGTGAATAAGGACAAGATGTTGGCCTAGGTGTGTCTAATAAAGAAGAGATGTTAAAGATAGGATAAGATATGGTTGGAAGATGAGGTCATCCTTAATGCATGGAAAGTAAGTAGCCGTCGCCTTAATTCCATCTAGGTCCATAACCAAAGGTTATAAGACCCATTGGTGTAAGAAATTCGAGAATGGAGCCAAGAGTCAAAAATTGAAGAAGTCGAAGAAATGGGTAAGAGGCTCGGTGCTGAACCCGAATAGGTTTGATGCTAGACTCGTGCCTACATAATGGGGAGACCAAACCTCTCCCTAATTCTCTTGTCCCCCCCTCTTTCTCTACCTTTCTTTTTCCTAAAGGAGACATTTTTGAGTTTTGACAAAAGCAGACAATCCGATCGATCAATCAATGTGAGTTTCAAGTATGTTATTCTGTTCACTTTAAGCTTTAATTTGTCTACTTGCTTGCGTAAATCCATGCATTGTTTTAGGAGAAATCAAGGCTCAAAGTTAGGTTTAGGCTTTTAGTTTAAATTAAGCTTAGATTTGAATTTTTAGAATTTTAAGCCGATGATTCTCATTTTTTCTTTGGTGAAGTTGTTGCGGATGTTGTGGGGAATGTCTGTCTCAATTTGCAGGTCGATCCATTAAGCAACTGGCTCAAAAAATTAGGCAAAACCCGATTTCTAGGGTTTTTATTTCGAGTCTGACATAGGATTCATTGAGTCTAAAGTCGGACCTGAGCAAGTTTGATGTCGCACTCATTCGTGAGATCAGAGGTATTTTCATAATTTTACTCAAAATCTTCAATTTTGACTTAGAACTTCCCAGACATTTTTCTAAGCCCTGAATCACATCCGAACATCATCTTAGGTCATAGTAGAGCCCCGTAAGTGCATTCATAGATTAATTATGAATGTTAATTCATACTTTCGTGTAATTAGGGTTTTCAGATGACCGAGTGTGGCAACACTCTTGAGATTAGTCTACGTGGATCCTTTAGGAGTATACAAATCTCCCAGCACTGTGAGTGACTTAGATTTCATTACTTATCCATTAGGGTTAAATGTTTTCTAAAGGTTTTAAATATAAAATGGTTTATAAATGTTTTGAGATACAGGTAATCATCCTCACGCACTTTTATTTTGTGATACACCAATTTTAATAGTGGGATAATTTTAAGAAATTATAAATGTTTATATGTATGTTTTATATATTTATATTTTTATGAAACGAGTACATCGATGAACCGTCACCACCTGACGAGGGATGTGCTAGATGAGATAGAGACTCCATGCTCTGATGCAAGTGACTATGAAGAAAGTGAATGGGCCGAGCAGCCAAGTCATCGACCAAGTAGCTGTGGATCACCTTTTGAGTGGCACGGTGATCAGAGGTCCCTGGGACAGAGAGGCGCTTAGGATAACTCGTTAGGGCTATGCGTAGCTATGCTCCACCTGTCGAGACATTGTACCAAAGTTACGCCTGACGAAAAAAGTTAAAAAAAAACTCAGGACTTAATAGTCGAAAAGCAAAATAGAGTCGCCACTAACCTTTTATTTTAACTAGGTGTGGTTAGTCACCTATTTGTTTAACTTATCTTAAATCTAAATAGATTATGTCAAGTAGGAAAGAAACCGGCTACAAATGAAGAGATTTTAAGGTCGGGAGTCGGTTATGCTTGGGGAAGGATTAGCACCCCGAGATGCTTGAAAATCAGTATGACTAAAGTCTTAAAAATGTTTTGCTTGGGAAATAATAATAAAATATGTTTAGAAACATTTTAAGAAAAATATAATTTTAAATGTCGAAATAAATATTCCTTTCAATGAGGGATAAACATTCCATTATAAAAACTAAATTCGAAATTTAAAAATTTAATATCAGAATAAACATTCCCAAGAAAAGTGAATAAGTTTTTATATGTTCGAGTAAATACTCCTTTTAATGTGAAAGTCAAGAGCCCAATTTCAAATTTGAGGAAATTTCTTACTTAGAATGAAGATTCGATTTCTAAATAAGAATAAATATCCCTCTAAGATCAAAGTTTAATTTAAAAATAGGGATAAATATCTCTTTTATTAAAAATAAAAATTTAGCTTAAATTTAGAAGGTCTCAATTATGGGAATGCAAATTGAAATCTTCTAGAAAACATTTTTTTCAAAAATTTTGGGATAACTGTCCCTAAATCCATGTTCCAAAATTTACACTAAAAGACTTTAATTATAACTATTTAAATTAAAATATCTTAAAAAGATTTAATTTTAAAACGACGTTGGAACAAATATTCTTTTTGACTTCATGAAGGGAATGATTTAACAAAAATTCAATCTAATTAGAAGACCTTAGTTGATTTAATAAATTAAGACTTTTCAAAAAAAGTTTTTAAAAATTTTAAAAACATGATGTAGGAAAATAAATATCTTTTTTTATTGAATAAAATCAACTTTGAAAGGGAATTTCAAAAATTTAAGGAATAAATATTCCTTTTATTAAAATTCTACAAGAAACTTTTTAATAAAAATTGTCTAATTGAAAGGCTTTTATTAATTTAATATACTAAAGTCTTCCCAAGAAAAACACTTTGGAAATTTCTAAAAATGATAAAAGAAAATAAATGTTCCCTTTTATTGTAAAGAAATTTTTTTTTTGAAAATGATTTTCTAATAAAATTTGGATTAATTTAAGATGCCTTAACTACAATTGGATAGTTAAGATCTCTTAAAAAACTTTTAAATATGTTTTCTTTTAGAATTAATGTAAGAGAAAACATTCTTTTTAATTTAATTGGGCTTATTAAATAAGAGATTTTCTTAAAATAAATAAAATAAATAAAATAAAACAAAAAAAGAAATTGGAATTAACATTCCTTTTGTAAAAAAAAAGAAGATAATTCTTGGGTTTGTTTGTAAATTTGAAAGTTTTAAAGAAATCATAAACATTATCTGCGTATGCCTTTTTTATGAAGATTAAATGAGAGAAATTCCATTTTTTAATTTTGATAGGATGAAAAATTTCTTGGACCCAATCGGACACTCGATTAAGCACTAAGAAAATCCCCATTTTGAAAAACCTTCGGATACGTTAGACTCCCGAGGTGCCCTTCGATTCCCCATACATATGAATTTTTGAAAACGATGCCCTAAGTCTACTAATGCATGAATGAGACAAGGAAAATATAATCAAAGCATAGTATACATAAATATGAACAATAATATAATATAATAAATAAATAAAATATGAAAATTTAGATCTAACTTTGCGAGCTTAAATTGTATAGTAACAAATTTTAATACATGAAATAGGTCAAAGTAGACAAATTATCAATCCAATTAATCGCTAACATATATAGAAGCCTAAAGATGCAATTTTTACACTCAAGGTTTAATTTTTAATTTTTAGTTAAGCAAACATATATATAAGTTCAAAGATGCAATTTTTATGCTCAAGATTTAATTTTTTATCTAAGCAAGTGGCACAAAACATACATATTAAGCTTCAAGGGCCAAAAGATTGACATAAAAGATGTAAAGTTAAGACGTTTTAACATAAGCATACAAATTATCAAAGTTAAAAATATATTAACATTGATACAAACAAAAAGATATCATTTTTAATACATCTAAATCATGCCTTTGACATAAAAGCTTCACAAGTTGCAAATATCATTCTAAAAGATGAAAAGCTAGCATTTTTATACATAAATTAACCATAATGAAACAAGAACATGGCATTTAAGACAAAAAGCAACAATTTTTCATAAAAAGAAAGGGACTTTACCTTTAAAGATGGGAGATCTTCAATAAAAGGACCCAAAGGTTCTTACAACAAAAAATGTAAATGTTTCTCTCTTTCTCTCTTTTCTATTTCAAATTTCTTTGTCTCTCTTTTTCTTTGAGAATGGCTGCTCTACTTTAGAGAAAAAGAATAGCGTAGGTTAACAAACAACCAACACTTTTCTGTTTCTATTTTGTAGCTAGCCCTCAGAAAGGAAAACAAGTTGCTTTCTCCAAAAAATCGAAAAAAGAAAAACTGAAGCCCCCCCACACTTTGCTTATCAAAAATTGGCTTTTATACTTCCTTCTCTCTCTTATTCTCATCTGATGGCTCTCCCTTTTCTTTCATTTTCATCTAAGGGCCCTTTTTTTGACCTTATGCTCTCTATTTTGCCCTTTCCTCCCTTGCTATGATTGGCTGTTGCTTGGTCCCCGTTTTATTTTCATTGACTGCTTTTATTTTGCTCTTTTTCTAAGGGCACCCTGTCATGCCCCGACCTGCAGGCCCGGCCATGTGACAACCGCAGTACCACCTTGAGATGTGCGCCTCGAAAGGCGGGCTATCCAAGATGGTACAAGACATAAATAAGGGGTATACAAGCAATATATGAAAATATATAAGAAATAATATAGAAAATACTAATAAAAGGTTTATATAGTATAAGTGACACGTTTTACGATACAAATATGCAACAGAACAAAATAATAATATAATAATGTACACTACTATTCCAAGCCAAGATTCACAGGGAAAAAATGGGTGGCACCTACAAAATCGTATTCGCAGTGAGATACTGGGATCACTGTCCACTAGGACGCTTGTTGTCCGTAGCCTGATGACCTGACAACAAAAGGTGAATGGTGTGAGTACAAATTTATATGTAACCAGTGAAGGACCCAGTTATAATGATCGATCACCTCACGCTAGGGATATGAAATAATCGAAAATTTATTTAATAAATCATTAAGTAAAATCATATGAAATCCCACACCAAAACAAATATACAATAATAATAAATGGGCTGCATCTAAAATCGTCCCAAAGGTACACCCATGCAATTAGGTGCCCCGCTGGACCGTCAAGGGCTATCTCATAATTCAAATAATTTTTCTTTACTTTTTGGCCCGTTCCCTTGATGTTAGCCATTGCTGTGGTGGAACACAGCTACCTTGAGCCCTGGCAAGCTTCCCTACGCACCTCTCCCAGGGTCTCCACTCACCATGCCCCTCAAAAAGAGGTCCACGGCTACTTGATTGCATGCTCTCAACTCGGTCCATGCTCCCGCATATTAGAGCACCGAGGAACCCACTCAATCACTCATCTCCCAAGGGTGTCATATCATCAATAATCATAATAATAATATTTCATATATTCCTTTAAAAATCCCACCCTTAAATCCTTTTTTAAACTCGTGTGTGAGGGTGGATAATTCATACCCCAAAATATTATAAATAATTTATAAAACAATTTATAAAGCAATTAGAAAATAGTTGGCCCTCAATGGTCAACCACTAGAATCCAAGCCACTCACTAGTAAGGGAGAGTTGTATACTCCCAATTTCACCCCTCGAATGCCTTAGCTTGCACGCTAGTGCCCGATCTCATACAATCACGTACCTAAATAATCAAATTAAAATCTAATTTGATTAATAAAGGCATTCAGCTAACAATTAAACATTACAATAAAACCTAATTAGGGTTTCTAGGGTCTAGGAAGTAAATTGGATAAGTCCGGAAGGTAATTAAGGTCAATTGGGGTCTAGGACTGCAAAATTATCAAATTGCCCCTCTGCTACAGTGCTCCAACATCACTGGTGGCTTACTCCTGGGCAGGAGTGAGTCAATTTGGGGGATTTCACCCAAATTTGGTTAAGTCCCTTGTGGGACTCAATGAGTGCTGCGCGGGAGTGGCCTCTAGTGCAAGGTCGAGCTTCAGCCTTGCACCAAATCAAGCTCGGTTTGAGCTTGACTCTCCACCAAATTAGACAAGAATTGAAACACAAGTAGTTTAACATTCTAATTGAAGGATCACAACTTCAAAAACGGAATTAAACATCTAAGCATGCTCGAATTTCGAATCAAAACACTAAAGGTCTAAGTGTTCTTGAGCTAAACCGAATTTCAATCTTTTCAATTCATGATTTCTCTCAGCTCACTCAATGAAATCATGCGTATAAACTATCAAATTAAAGCTTGATAAGTCTAGAACAACATACCAAAAGCTCAGCCAATTCCTACTGTTGAATTGAAAGATATGAGCTGAATGTCACCGAATTGGCAGTTTTGGAGATTTGAGAATTTCTTGGTGAATTTGGGGTTTTTGATCTACTTGGAGGCTAAGGAGGCTAATGATGGTGTCATGTGTCGTAAATCACCAAAATATAATTAACCTTACTAAAACTATAATATAGTGGTAGCAAGGGTCGAACCCACAGGGATTGGATAAGAAAACCTAACAAATTCTAATCTAGCTAATCAAGCAAAGGAGATACAATAGATAGATTTTGGAAATTAAACTAAAACCTAAATTAAACTAAATAAATAAAGAAAAGATAATCAAGATGTAATACTTCAATTTAAAACAATCTTCACTAGAGAAATCGATCTTAGGCATCTAATAATTACCTTATCTTTTGCATGTAATTGACGTAGGCAGCAATACTACAAAGCTTCTCACTAACCCCTTTCTTTCCTTAGTCCTAGTTGAATAAGTACTACAAAGCTTCCCTATTAAACCCTTTTTACCTAATCAATCTAGAAACTAGTATCATAGATTTAAAGAAGGTAAAAGCATAAAAACACTAGAAAGATCTTAGTCAATAATGAACAGTCTAGGAACTAGCACCATAGATTTAATTCACATCTAAATTCTCCATAGATAAGTAATTAAGATGTATGAGACCTTAATTCTATCTAATTTGCCACTTGCGATTAGAGTTACTTACGATTCCGGATAAATAACCCTAGATCTAGCAATCAATTAACATGTTCAATTAACTAGTTGCCATCCTAGAGAAGAAAACATGCAATCATAAATCACTAAGCATAGAATAATTTACAATACATGAAAGATAAAGACATTAAGCACAAAATAGCCTCACAATCTTTTTCTCCAAGGATTCAGAATTGTATTAAACTGAAACATAAAACTATAATAACATGAAGAGAAAGAAAGAGTAAAAATAAAATTATTAAGATAAAGGTCTCCTAAAGAAAGAGAAGACTGGTTTCTAAAAGAAAAATTTGAGACATCTTACAAGTGATGGCTAAGGCTCTTTATATAGAGGAGTCAAAGGCCCTAAACTTAACTTGCAAGAAAAGAAAACCTAATTCTAGAAAAATACTAACTAGGTTAAAGTGTTTACAAAGGAATTAACTAAGTAGAAGAGCTCATTTAATGGACTTGGATAATTGGGCTTCAATCTTGTGAGAATAAGGCTTAAATAAAGCCTTTTTCAGCAGCTAGAAATCCTTCTTCAAGTAGGAGAAAATACAGCACAAGCCACATGCCATGCACATACTTCATTAAAGGGTTTTCCTACTCCAATTAGGACTTCTCTTCAAGGGCTGATCCACATCTTTCTAGAACTTGGGCCAACCTTAAATATCTTCAATAACATGTCTAGAATCATGGCCAAGCAAGCCAAGACGTGCTCAAGTCCATCTCTAACCCAAAATTACTTCAAATACCAAAATAGGAATTAATCTCAGATTTCTGCAGGGATTCTAGACTCTCTGTATTTTGACCTTTTGACTGCCCAAACGAACTCCAATTTCTGTGATCTTTACCATTCTAGAAAGCCTAAATGTCCTCTACAACTTTGTTGAAGAACTCGAACTCAGAAAAGGACTTCAAGGATGTCAAGTTTGGCCATCTTTACAAACTATCTGCATAAGAAAAATCTCAAATTTCCAGATTTAAATGCATTTTATTCCAAAGCTTCCTTTTAGCTTCCTAAGACATAAAATCACTCAAAATAACTTAGTTAGAGATAATAAACACTTAAATCATCAAAGATAAACAACAAAATCTAGGAGAAATAAGTGCCTATCATGGTGATTAAAAGGGAGTTTAAAGAGGGATTGAAGTGTTGAATTTGAAGGAGAGTTGAGAGAATTCGATGGAGAAGAAGAAAGAAGAGAAAAAGTGAAGAATTTTATTCAATTGGGTCCAGCGCCGGACCCGACCAGGTCCGGTGTCGGAGTCAACTAAAATTGAGTTGACTCCGGTCAACTCAACCCAATCTCCTTGGTTTCCAAGTCCAAGCGGGCCTCACCAACTCCGGACTACCAAATTAGGGTTTTTAAGCTCGAAAATGAGTTAAAGGAAGTTCAAAAGGTCTAAGGCAAGTCCAATTTCATTTCTTAACCACACAACTATATACAAATATACAACTTGACACGCGCAAACTAGGTTCGGGCATGTCACACCCTTAAAGAAGAAAGAGTACAGCTGGGAAAAAATCATGTTGGCATATGCTGTTAAAATGGAAGTGGACATCGTTTTATCTTTTCTTTCATCTTAAGCTCCTCAGATTGTCACGGGTTTATTGTAGCTTCTAAAATTTCTCTTCCTTATCATTCCTTACATCATGGATAAATTGTATTTGTTCCTTGAAGAGTTGTTCTTGGAAATCCATCTCTTCTTTGTTCTGTTCATGCCACATTTTGGTTCTCTGTTTTTCAATCCTATTCTCCTCCATTGTCTTCTGGAGCTTTTCACTCACAATATTAAAAGATTCTTCAAGAGCACTTTTTGGCCTCTCTCTGGCATAACTGCATTCTTATGGATTGCACTTGTTCATAAGCACTTCTAACTTGCAAAGTGCTTTCAAATATATTTTTCTTGGTATCTGACCTTAGCTGCATCCAACGTTGATCTCTACTAACCCATTTCTAGTTTTAGAAATTTAAGCTCCAATTTGAGCTACTGTATTTCCTCATTTTGGCCATTTTGCTATGGTACTTTATCATCCTTAGGAGTATTACCAACCACCTATGCCTGGAGGTTGCTCAAAAGTCTTTCGAATAACTTAACTCTGGCTTTTGATTGCTCCAACTCCACAGATAATGTGTCGTATGCTTCTATTGCTTTGATTACATCACAACATAGCATTTTTATTATTTTATTTGTTACTTCCAGTTGCATTTGGGCTTTGCTCACAACTTCACAAGCATGGGCTTCAAATTTTCTGCAATCAGTGAGCTCGAACTTAAGTTGTTCAACCAATGAAAGAGTTTCATGTAGTTTAATTCTCAAGTTCTAAATCTTACCATGTGCAGATTCAGCATGCTTTGTTTGAACAGCTTCAGATTCATATGCCTTTCGATATTCTAATTCTTCTACACTCTTAATGCACCATATTTATCCATCTTGTCTTTTTAAGTGTGGAAAACGTGTAAAGCAGTTAGCAATTATTTGTGACTTTCTTCATTATCTCTCGACAGGATATTAGTCCAAATCATAGGCCTTTAAAGTGTTAATGCCTGCCACAAGGAAGATATTGCTGGCACTACACCATTGATAAGAACATCTAAGAAAGATTTTGCTAGACTAGTAAGGATCGTTCCTGTCATACTTGTACTCCCTACTTGCTTAGGCTTGGTTTTCTTAAAGACAAGCTTCTTTAATGCATCAAGATTATATTGAAATCCCAGAGAAATTAGATCAAGATGTTGTAGGTCA
This sequence comes from Microcos paniculata, assembly GCA_030664755.1. NCBI lineage: Eukaryota > Viridiplantae > Streptophyta > Magnoliopsida > Malvales > Malvaceae > Microcos > Microcos paniculata. The sequence goes on along the minus strand of CP131462.1, from coordinate 23,843,626 downwards.
GTTTCTAAGTTAAAAGGGTGTACAAGGGTAAAACACTTTTGAACTGGAAAAAGAGCTCTAACACTGTCATGAATCAGGTTTTTTGGTAGTTTTGTCTTCTCCCTTGTGCAGCACAGGTCTTAAGGCTTTCTAATAGACACAATATAAGACTTACTTTATGTGCTTATTTCTTATAATTATTGTGTCTATCTTACTTTAATTCCACTCATATAAGCATGGTTTTGTATTTATAGGTTCTAAAAGAGCTTTGAGTGTAGAAATGAGCATTCGAAGATGAAAAGAGTCAAATTGGAAGCAAAGGAAAGAAACGAGATTGAAATGTAAAGTGAAGATGTTGGCAGATTGGAGACACCTAAAATATGGCAGAATTTCACCACCTTAAAGGCTTCATTTGCATTTGTAGTCTTCATCAAAGTTGTAAAGGACATCCTAAGCTTTCTAAAATGCCCAAGAACGCCCCAATCGGAATTCGTTGCCCCTTCAAATGCTTAATCAACACAGACAAACCAAACCAGGCGAGAAACTATTGTAATGGCGCCATTACACTCCAACAATGCCAAAGCCGCATACATCAAGTCATCAAAGGAAGCTAATGGCGCCATTACATATGGAGAATTGCAAGTTGGAAGGTGAGCAAGTGTTTAGAGCTAGAAGACCCTAATGGCGCCGTTAGGGACCATAATGGCGCCACTAGGGTCAGCAACCATATCGCGTACCATGGAGGATCTGTAACGGTGTTGTTCTAGTCTATAATGGCACCGCTCTAGGAAATTTCCCCATTTCCCTTCATACTCTTTGATTAGTAATTAGGTCATAAGGGTAATCTTGTAATCTGGTTATTTAAATAGTAACTTTTACCCCGAGTACAGATAGATTTGGAGTGATTTAGATTAGAATAGATTTTGAAGAGCGATTTTCTCTATAGAAAACTTAGACAGAAACATGAAGGAATTCCTTCCGTTCTATAAAGAGTCAATCTCTTTTCCTTTAATCAATTTATTTTACTTCTCTTTAGTTTTTGTTTTAGTTGTTTATTGTTCTTGGTCTACCACTTAGTTCATAAGTGAGTAGACCCATAATCCATTATATCATCTATTGATTAAAGGTTAGGTCAAGTTAGTGAGACCCTTGTTTATATTATCAATTGATGAAATTGGGTGTTCTAATATCTCTATTTTACATGATTTATGAATTCCTTGTTTGTGATTGACGAATGCATGCGTTGATTTTAGACAAGTAATTCTATTGTTAGAGTTTGGTAAGTGACAAAAAGGTTAGATTAGTTCTCTGCCTTTGGGATATTAGATAGTCAAGATCAGATAGACGCAAAGTATATTTGGCTTAATTGTATACTTGATTGTATTCATTGCTTAAAGCTTTATCAAATTTGTAAATCAATATCGCGAAGAGTCGTTGGTTCAGGCAAGATAAAAGGGTGCTATTTGGGAATCTGTAGTACCTAATAGGACTAATTGGTCACCACATAGATATAGGGAAGCGATAGGTATCTTTATCTATGGTATGCCATCTGATTTATCAATTGAATCTTTAGTGGGTATTGGATCTAACCTCTGTACTTACCTTTAATTGATAGTGATGGAATGGATGTTTCTTTATATTGATTTCCACTTTATTTTACTATTGTTTTATCTACTATTTCTCCTTTGATCATTTACTTTACTGAAGCTTCAAAACCCCCATTTACATTTCTGTTCTTTTATTTTTTTATAAACAAGATTTGCTCAATATTGATTCTCTGCGGATTCGACCTGTGCTTACCACTGCTACCCAGTTTAGAAAAGAATAGAAATTTATCCTTTTGATTGTCTTGATGACAGGCGACCAAAGTTTTGGCGTCGTTGCCGAGGAAGAAATGCAACTAATCTTGTTTTTCTTATATTTCTATTCTTTCATTTATGTCATTTTGTTATTTTAGCTAGTTTGCTGTCGTTTCATTTTTGCTTTTTTTTCTATAGTATGTTTCTGTTTTCAATTTCATTCTATTATCTCAGTAGTCTGCTTGTTTAGCTATTTTTCCAGCTTTCTTACTTGTTTCTTTAGCTTAACACTATCTTAGTTTCCTAGTATTTACTTATTTTCGCCATTTATCTTTGTTTTCTTTGATATTTTCTTGTATTTTCCATCACTTTGCAGGACCTTGACATCAATGAGTTAACATCCCACTCCACCTTTCAGCAACATACAAGAGAGTCCTATTTCTTTGTCATCCATTGCATTGGAATTGGCTAATTTGACTTCCAAATTGAAGGATAGCAATGCCAAGCTCCAAGCACAATTATTATCCTACATTCCATCCAAACCTATAGAGAATCATGGACTCAAATGCAATCATTGGACTGGAATACTTCTTTATCACATGGTGCTTAACATGGAAACTCTGTACCTCAAGGATAGCAGGGAGAGTCCAACCTCAGTCAAGTTTATGGTTCATCATTGCCTTCAAGACACAAACATTTCATGGACAACTCTTATATGGTGCCATCTTCATTAGAAAACATCTCCTATGTGGTACCAATTTCATCTCCAACCCCACCACCAAATGTTCAAGGACCAACATCAAGTCTCTTTGTGCCTAGTTCAACATTGAAGTATGTGTTAAACCCCTTTTTATTACTTAAATTAGGATTTAAGATCACTCCTCTTTCTCCTACTTTTATACTGGGAAGCTTAAGTTAGCTCAATTCTGCTTTGTAGGTGTACTTCAAAGGGAAAATGAAATTTGAACTAAAAAGGGACAATTTCCATGATTAATTGAACCAACATACAGAGCCGTCGACGGGTGACTTATTAGACGTCGACGGCTACTCGAGAAATGAACAACGGGATCACTTGCTCCTGCATAGACGTCGATGGCTAACTCATTAGATGTCGACGGACAAGCTACTTGATGACCATAATTCCAAAATCCAAAGCAACCGTCCACGGATTGAAGCTAGACATCCACGGCCAACATTTCCAGGGAGTTCATCATGTCAGACGTCGACGGCTAGTCATTAGACGTCGACGGGTAGAAGTTTCTGACTTCGAATACTTAAAGGTTGAACACTTAGACGTCGACGTGCACATTTTTAGACGTCTGTGGATCGATCGAGCTGGGAAAAATATGAAGAAAACAAGCAGAGATGTCGACGGGCACACACTTAGACGTCGACGGCTAACAAAGTCAATACATCGATAGATCCATTTAAATGCTGTCATTCCACTATCAAACTCTTGAAAAAACATATTCCGGAGATTCAGTGGAGAAGAGCCATAACTAAATCCCAATTTTCCTCAGACTTGTCTCCCTTTTTTCCTCAATGGCTTTTACTTTAGCTTATTTTATTCTTAAAGATTCCTTATCTTAGATGGAAGGAATTATGGAGGAGCAATGGATTGTGGGCTGGCAGCTGGAGACAGAGATCCGAAAATGAGAAGAAGCAGCTGGAAAGTGGAGTGGATTCAGTCTATAAGTTTGCATCTTTTGCTGGGTTTAAGAGGAACTTATCATCTTGTAATTTTCGTTTAAGCAAAATACTCTATAACTCCAATCTATTATAGGATTCAATCACTTTTTTCTGCATTTGTGAGATTCTTGTTCTTAATGCTTTCTTGCTTTTTGATTGTTCTTCTATCTCTTGAGCTTTGAAGATGATTATCATGTTTATTATCTTGTCTTTTGAATTGCTGAGTTAATTAGTTGCAAATAATTGATTAAGTAGTTCATTAGCATGCTAATCTTTGAACTCCAATGCTAGAGTTGGGGATTTCTTAGAACTTGAGTAGCAAGAGGATGTTTTTACATCCAAAGAGATTTGAAGATGCAATTGGAATAATGAATGCTGGGTTTGTTATTGATTGTTGTTAGCTTTTACCTTTCCATTGCTCATTGCTCTTCTAGACTTGAATTTGGATTGCTAGGATTCAAGTTAGTCATAAGAAGAAGGATTAAAAGTGAACCTAGATTCAAGGTTAATCAACATTGAGAAAGGTCTATGGACTTGAAGCTGGTTTCAATTCTATGAAGTTAACCAATTGATGATAAGAATATTTGATTAGTGAATCTATGATCAAATGTTAGGTTAAAAGATTGATCATATAATAGATTGGAGGCTTTGTCTTTTCATATATCACATTACTATTGTCATTCTTGATAAATCCTCACATATTATTTCCACACCAACATAAAACTCCCCTTTAATTTATTGTTTAGTTTGATTTATGTTTAGAAAGTAGTGTGAAATAGAACAGCCTTTCCTCGTGGGATCGATCCTTGCTTACCCTACTACATAGTAGATTAGTAAGGTTAAATTTTGTTGTGATACGACGCGCAACAGATTTTTGGGGCCGTTGCCGGGGAAATTATGCTTTATCATTTCACTTTACTTTCATAGCATTTTAGCTTATATAATTCTGTGTGTGTTTATCTCGTTGTTATTGCAAAGTGTTAATGAAGTTTGTTTCTATTATGTTAGTATGCTTATTTATCTAGCCATTACCTCCCCTGATTTTGTTTGGTTTACTTTCTTGTATATTTTCTTTGCTCTCATTTTTGGTTTTATCTCTTTGTTGTAGATATTGTATGAGTTTTGATTCTTCCATAATCAGCTTGAAGGAAATCAGGAAGTTTGTTGAACAAACTAAAAAGTCATCTTTGTAAACTGAACGTTCTTCACCCTCACCAATCATGGAGCCACCACAGAACGAACCACCAATTAATCCACTGCCTCCAGTGATTCCACCAGTACAGAACGAAATTCAGCCAACAATCCGACAATTATTGGAGCGTGAGCCAAATCTTCAACCTCTGTGTATAGTTTTTCTGGAAGTCGAAGGAGCTTTTGAGTTGAAATCCAACTTTGTACACTACCTTCCAACATTCCATGGTCTCCCTAGTGAGGATCCTCACCAGCACTTGAGGGAATTTCTAATGGTTTGTTCAACTATGAAATCGAGTAATTTGACAGAGGAGCAAGTCAGATTACGTGCTTTTCCATTCACTTTGGCAGACACTGCCAAGGCTTGGTTGTATCGATTGGAGCCTAGTTCCATAACTACTTGGGAGCAACTCAAGAAGCAATTTCTTACCAGGTACTTTCCAGCTGCCAAGATTCTTAATCTCAGAAATCATATTAGCACCATCCGACAGAAAAATACAGAGTCTATCTATGACTATTGGGAGAGGTTTAAACATTTGGTAGCTAGCTGTCCTCAGCACCAAATTCCTGAGCAATGCTTGCTGAATCATTTTTATAATGGCTCTTACCTGTGAACAAATGACTCATGGACGCTGCTGCTAGTGGAGCACTTCTTGATCAACCTACAGAGCAAGCTCGTAAAATCATCACCACTATGGCATCGAGCTCTCAAAACTTTCAAGCGTACGATGATGCTTCCGGTCATCAAGTGAATGAAGTTAGCCGTTCTCAATTAGAGCAGCAACTTGCTTCAACAAATCATCAACTATCTAAGTTGACTTCTCTTATGATGTCTCAAATGAGTGCGTCTTCAAACTCTCGTCCTTGTGGTATATGTTCATTCATACTCATGAGACAGACACATGCCCTACATTACAAGAATCCAGTGTTGAGGATGTTAATTCTGTTGGATTTCTTGGACCTCCAAGGAGGAATTTTGACCCATTTGCACCTACCTACAATCCTGGTTGGAGAGCTCATCCTAACCTTAGGTATGGAAACAATGTAGCCCCTCATTTTCAACCCATACCTCAATTTCAACAAGGGCCTAGTGCTTTCCAAAACAGACCAACAGCACCCTCACAATCCAACCAATTTCAAGCTTCCTCTCATAATGCTCCACCTAATCAAGGACCCTCATCCACACCATCCTCTACATCCAAACTCGAGGATTTAGTGACTCAACTTGCATCATCTCAGTTATCTTTCCAAGAAGCTACCAAGTCGCAATTTCTACAAGTGAACACCTCCTTGGAAGATCTTCAAAGACAAGTTGGGCAACTTGCTACATCTGTTAATGATCTTACATCCCAATCTTCGGGAAAGTTACCTTCTCAATCCATTATCAATCCGAAGGCTAATGTTAATGCAAAACATTTACGGAGTGGTCAACTTCTTCCGGATCGGCACGAGAAAAGAAAACACAAAGTAAATGAGGAGGAAAACCTGGAAGGGGAGATGGAATCTTTCTCCCCTGTTCATGAAGAGACGTCAACGGACAAAATCACTGGACTTCGACGGGCAGGCTTGGAGCATGATGAATTAGTTTCTGACCCTTCAGATCCGTCGACGGATAACTCACTTGCCCGTCGACGGGCAAGCAGCATACCTGAAAATGATTTACCCAGAAACTTTGATCCGTCGACAGATGAAGAACTTGGACGTCGACGGGCACAATCCCCTGACCCTGTTCCACCTTTTCCCATGAGACCAAATGACTTTGAAGCCTCTACATCCACTTAAAACCCAAAACCAAACACAAATACTTCCCCTCCTAATCCAAGGCCTAAAGGAGTAGCTCCTTTTCCCTCAAGACTAACAAAGAAACCCAAGGAAAGCATTGAACCAGATATCTTGGAAGTCTTTCGCCGAGTACAAGTGAATATTCCTCTTCTCGATGCCATCAAGCAAGTTCCTAGATATGCCAAGTTTCTCAAGGACTTGTGAACTCATAAGCGCAAGTTTAAGGGGAATGAAGTAATTACCTTGAGCGAGAATGTGTCAGCAGTTCTTCAACACAAACTTCCACCCAAGTGTAAGGATAAAGATTCATTTTCTATTCCTATCACTATTGGAAAGACTCAAATTCCAAAGGCTATGTGATGCGTGTCGCAAAGCACCAAAAATAACCTCACTACTCTAACATGTAGTTAGGGAAGCAAGGGTCGATCCCACAAGGAGCTATCCAATTTATCATTACTTTTCACAAAGCATAAATCAAACTAAACAAGAATTTAAAGAGGGGGTTTTTGTATTGGTGTTGGAAATAAGATATAAGGAGTTACCAAGTATGGTAATAATAATGCAATGTATGATAAAATAAAACCTCCAATCTATTATATGATCAATCTTTCAACATAGCACTTGATCATTGATTCACTGACCAAACATTCTTCTCATTAATTGGTTAACCCCATGGATTAGAAACCAGCTTCAAATCCATGGATCTTTCCTAATGTTGATTAACCATGAATCTAGGTTCACTATTAATCCATCCTCTTATGGCTAATTTGAATCCCAGCAATCCAAATTCAAGCCTAGAAGAGCAATAAGCTAGTGAAAGATGAAAGCTAACAACAATCAATAACAAACCCAGCATTCATTATTCAAATTGCATCTTCAAATCTCTTTGAATGTAAAAACATCCTCTTGCTACTCAAGTTCTAAGAAATCACCAAACTCTAGCTTTGGAGTTCAAAGATTAGCATGCTAATGAACTACTCAATCAATTATTTGCAACTAATTAACTCAGCAATCCAAAAGACAAGATAATAAACATGATAATCATCTTTAAAGCTCAAGAGATAGAAGAACAATCAATGAACAAGAAAGCATTAAGAACAAGAATCTCACAAATGCAGATCAAAGTGATTGAATCTTATAATAGATTGGAGTTATAGAGTTTTGCTTAAACGAAAATTACAAGATGATATGTTATCTTCAACCCAGCAAAAGATGCAAACTTAAAGACTCAACCCACTCCACTTTCCAGCTGCTTCTTTTCATTTTTGGATCTCTGTCTCCAGCTGCCAGCCCACAATCCACTGCTCCTCCATAACTCTGCCGATCTGAGGTGAGGAATCTTAAGAATAAAATAAGCTAAAGTAGGAGCCATTGAGGAAAAGAGGGAGACAACTTTGAGGTTTAGTTATGGCTCCTCTCTACTGAATATCCGGAATGTATTTTTAATGGGTTTGATAGTGGAATGACAGCATTTAAGTGGGTCTGTCGGCGTTTTGACTTTGTTAGCCGTCGATGTCCAAGTGTCTGCCCGTCGACGTCTCTGCTTGTTTTCTTCATATTTTTCTCCAGCTCGATCGATCCGTCGACGTCCAAATACCTGCCCGTCGACGTCTAAGTGTTTAGCTTTTGTGTATTCGAAGTCAGAAATTTCTATCCGTCGACGTCTAGAGTCTACCCGTCGATGTCTAGAGTTGGCCGTCGACGTCTCTGCTTGTGTAAGTGATCTCGTGTCCATTTCTCGAGCAGCCGTCGACGTCTACATGTTTACCCGTCGACGGATTGGTCGGGCAGACCCGGACTTAGTTTGATAGTTTCTCGTAAAACAGACATTTGGAGGGTCAAACGAACTCCGATTTCAACGTTCTTTAGCATTCCGGAAAGCCCAAGATGTCCTCTATAATTTGATGTAGATCACAAAAACAATTGAAGTCTCGAACATAGATAAAATCAGCCATATTTATGATCTATCCAATCTGTCAGGATTTCAACTTTGAGTTCTTTACATCTTGTCTTCCCACTTGATTTGTGTTTGGTCCTTTTCACTTCAATTCCATCATTTTCACTTAATTACCTCAATTAATACCTACAAAGTGAAACAAAGTTAAGTAAGCTTAGTTTATACAATGAAATACATAAATCCATAGAGATTAACATAGGAAAATATGTCTATTTTGGTACTCAACAAATTCCCCCACACTTAAACCTTTGCTCGTCCTCGAGCAAGCCTAAGGAGAGTTATTATCTACACTAAACCTAACCTAACCTAACTTTATTGTCCATTTTCGTAGGAGAACACGGTAGCTTTTAGCCTAAACTACAAGCCCATATTAAACCCCTAGGTGTCCCTAGTAGGAGGAGGTATGGTCTCCTAAAAGTGTACCAACAATAGCCACAACATTCTTATTATGGTAGTTAAAGTTCAAATCGAACTCAAGAGAAACACATGTGACGAGTAAAAGCATGGATAAGAACTAAAGAAAACATAACAAATCATGAATAAGAAAACTAAGCAAACAAGATTAATAAATAACAATGCAAGCATCAAACTTCAACCAAACATGCTTGAATAAGGCAATTCCTCACTAGTCATCTCTCATTTACTCAAGTGTTTGATAATGGTTCCCTCAAGAGTCTTTCTATGAAAATATACTTACCATATGCTTGCTAGTCTACCTCATCTCCACTACTCCATCTTACATGTCATGAATGAATGAATGAAAAGGTTTTAAAGTAAGGTTGTAATGGGGCCTTGGTTGAGAAAGTTACGAAAGAAAGAAATGAGTAAAGGAATTCAATCAAAGGCCTCTTCAAGATTAATGAAGTATTAACTAATTGAAATTATGGGCAGATTTTACTTTTAATAGCCCAAATCTTGGTTTGGTCAACAATTCACTAATCTCTCCATCTTTTAATCAACTTCTTTTCACCTTTTTTTTTCATTTGAACCTAGGAGATGCCAAGTTCTTTTATAATGCCTTTCTTTCTAGATTTTGCTTTCTTAAGGCACATTTTATTTCACTTTAAGTACTTTGGACATTTCACTCATATAACCTTTTTCTCAATTGACCAACTCAAAGTGGTTTTTTTTTTCACACTTATTCTTGTTGCCAACCTTTTTTCCAAGAACATAAATGTAAAACAAGGCAATTATTTCACTAAGTCAAAGAGACAAGGTGAGTAAACTTGTTTTTCTTTTAAAGCTTAAGGTCCTTTTTGGGATAATAAGGTTTAACAACAAAGAACATGGCTAAAATCATGTCAAGCTCAAGGGGTTATCTACAATGGTTTTACAAAGGTTGGTCAATTTGGCTCAAACTCAGTCCTAAACCTTAATCATCTTTCAAACATGAATGCAATAAATGTAATCTCAACAAGGTATCAAGCAAGTTCTAGAAGCATACAACCATAGAAGACATAAGTTACACTCAAGAATGAAAAGAGATTGAAGTGCAATCTATAAAGCTCAAATCCTCGCAAGGTTGTTAATGCATTACCCTACTCAAACATATTTGACTTAAAGAAATCAACTAATACGATACTTAGAAATCAAGAAGCAAAGCATCTTATTCAATCAACATCATGCATATTTCATTCCTAACTAGGTTAACACTCATACCATGAATAACTCATCATTCCATTTGAAAGTTAACTATCATGTAACTAAACTACTGCCCCCAATTATCAAGCAATGCAATTTCAAATCAAAAGTGTCAACTCCCTGCCAGTATCACCCGTCGACGTATGAGGTTAGAGACGTCGACGGATGACTACTTCAACTCAACTTATCTTCCTTGTCCGTCCAGGAATATGACACCAATTTTTAGCTCAAGTGGAGAGGGTTGGTGGCTCAAGTTGGTGTGTACAAAATCCTGAAAAATGAAACAAAGAACAACAAGAGAATTAAAGCGAACAAAAGTGAAACAAGAAAACAACAAGTACAAAAGCTAAAATGAAAGTAAGTTAAGTAAATAATTAAACAAGTTCTAATCTAAAGAAAAACAGGGAAAAATCACAAGGGAACAGGGGAAACAAATGAAAATGTAAAGAAAGTAATGACAAATGCCGTAGCTCCCCGGCAACGGCGCCAAAATTTGATGTGTGTCGCAAAGCACCAAAAATAACCTCACTACTCTAACATGTAGTTAGGGAAGCAAGGGTCGATCCTACAAGGAGCTATCCAATTTATCATTACTTTCACAAAGCATAAATCAAACTAAACAAGAATTTAAAGAGGGGGTTTTTGTATTGGTGTTGGAAATAAGATATAAGGAGTTACCAAGTATGGTAATAATAATGCAATGTATGATAAAATAAAACCTCCAATCTATTATATGATCAATCTTTCAACATAGCACTTGATCATTGATTCACTGACCAAACATTCTTCTCATTAATTGGTTAACCCCATGGATTAGAAACCAGCTTCAAATCCATGGATCTTTCCTAATGTTGATTAACCATGAATCTAGGTTCACTATTAATCCATCCTCTTATGGCTAATTTGAATCCCAGCAATCCAAATTCAAGCCTAGAAGAGCAATAAGCTAGTGAAAGATGAAAGCTAACAACAATCAATAACAAACCCAGCATTCATTATTCAAATTGCATCTTCAAATCTCTTTGAATGTAAAAACATCCTCTTGCTACTCAAGTTCTAAGAAATCACCAAACTCTAGCTTTGGAGTTCAAAGATTAGCATGCTAATGAACTACTCAATCAATTATTTGCAACTAATTAACTCAGCAATCCAAAAAACAAGATAATAAACATGATAATCATCTTTAAAGCTCAAGAGATAGAAGAACAATCAATGAACAAGAAAGCATTAAGAACAAGAATCTCACAAATGCAGATCAAAGTGATTGAATCTTATAATAGATTGGAGTTATAGAGTTTTGCTTAAACGAAAATTACAAGATGATATGTTATCTTCAACCCAGCAAAAGATGCAAACTTAAAGACTCAACCCACTCCACTTTCCAGCTGCTTCTTTTCATTTTCGGATCTCTGTCTCCAGCTGCCAGCCCATAATCCACTGCTCCTCCATAACTCTGCCGATCTGAGGTGAGGAATCTTAAGAATAAAATAAGCTAAAGTAGGAGCCATTGAGGAAAAGAGGGAGACAACTCTGAGGTTTAGTTATGGCTCCTCTCTACTGAATATCCGGAATGTATTTTTAATGGGTTTGATAGTGGAATGACAGCATTTAAGTGGGTCTGTCGGCGTTTTGACTTTGTTAGCCGTCGATGTCCAAGTGTCTGCCCGTCGACGTCTCTGCTTGTTTTCTTCATATTTTCCTCCAGCTCGATCGATCCGTCGACGTCCAAATACCTGCCTGTCGACGTCTAAGTGTTTAGCTTTTGTGTATTCGAAGTCAGAAATTTCTATCCGTCGACGTCTAGAGTTGGCCGTCGACGTCTCTGCTTGTGTAAGTGATCTCGTGTCCATTTCTCGAGCAGCCGTCGACGTCTACATGTTTACCCGTCGACGGATTGGTCTGGCAGACCCGGACTTAGTTTGATAGTTTCTCGTAAAATAGACATTTGGAGGGTCAAACGAACTCCGATTTCGACGTTCTTTAGCATTCCGGAAAGCCCAAGATGTCATCTATAATTTGATGTAGATCACAAAAACAATTGAAGTCTCGAACATAGATAAAATAAGCTATATTTATGATCTATCCAATCTGCCAGGATTTCAACTTTGAGTTCTTTACATCTTGTCTTCCCACTTGATTTGTGTTTGGTCCTTTTCACTTCAATTCCATCATTTTCACTTAATTACCTCAATTGATACCTACAAAGTGAAACAAAGTTAAGTAAGCTTAGTTTATACAATGAAATACATAAATCCATAGAGATTAACATAGGAAAATATGTCTATTTTGGTACTCAACACTATGTGTGATCTAGGAGCTGCTATCAGTCTTATGCCACATTCTCTTTATCTCTATTTGGACATGGGGCCATTGACAAAAACCAGTGTTGTGATTCAATTGGCGGATCGATCTTATGTATGTCCGGAGGGTGTTCTGGAGGATGTTCTAGTGCAAGTCAATGAATTAGTCTTCCCGGCGGATATCTATGTTCTAAAGATGGGAAATGAGGAATGTTCTTCATCTTCTTCTATTCTTCTTGGCCGGCCATTTCTCCGCACTGCGAGAACCAAGATTGACTGTCATGAAGGTCATCTTTCCATGGAGTTTGATGGGAAGGTAATTACATTCAATCTCTTTGATGCCATGAGGTACCCTTTAGATGATCAATCTATTATGGCTGATGATTTTGTGGATGTTTGTTCTATGTCCTTATTGGATTTTGCTCGAGACGATCCTCTATTTTCTGCATTAACTCAGAGCATGGACTATGACAATTTAGATTTTGAGGAGGAGATCTATAATGAAGAAATCCAGTCTATCTTATCTTCTTTAGCCGCACTCCCATTTAAATCACACCTAGCCAATGTTTCTTACATGGATCTTCCTATCCCTTCCACCAAACTTCTCCCCTCTATCATTGAAGCACCATCTATTGAGCTTAAAACTCTTCCCGCTCATCTCAAATATGCCTTCCTTGGTGAGAATGAAACACTCCCTGTAATCATTTCCAATACTCTCACTTCTATCCAAGAGCTTCAACTTTTACAAGTTCTTAAGGCTCGAAAGGAAGCTATTGGATGGACGGTTGCTGACATAAAAGGTATTAGCCCATCAATCACATGCATAGAATCTTATTGGAAGATGATTCCAAACCACTTAGGCAACCTTAACGCCGCTTGAATCCTCCCATGATGGAGGTGGTCAAAAAGGAGATTTTGAAGCTTTTGCAAGTTGGTGTCATCTATCCTATCTCAGATAGTGAATGGGTTAGTCCTGTGCAAGTGGTACCCAAGAAAATCGGTATTACGGTAGTGCAAAACGCAAGTGGTGATCTTGTACCTCAACGAGTGCAAAATGGTTGGAGGGTGTGCATAGATTATAGAAAACTTAAATGATGCTACAAAGAAGGATCACTTTCCATTGCCTTTCATTGATCAAATGTTGGAGAAGTTAGCTGGAAGAGCTTACTATTGTTTCTTAGATGGATATTCTGGTTATTTTCAGATCATGATAGCTCCAGAGGATCAAGAAAAGACCACATTTACTTGCCCCTTTGGCACATTCTCATATAGGCGCATGCCCTTTGGTTTTTGCAACGCTCCAGCTACCTTTCAACGATGCATGCTGAGCATTTTCTCAGAGTATGTAGACAAGATTATTGAAGTCTTCATGGATGATTTCTCTGTTTATGGAGATTCTTTTGATAATTGCCTGGCTAACCTCGCTACTATTCTTGACCGGTGCATTGAGACAAATTTGGTTCTCAATTCAGAAAAATGCCACTTTATGGTTACTCAAGGAATTGTTTTGGGTCACATAGTATCAGCTAAGGGCATTGAAGTGGATAAAGCTAAAATTGATGTCATACAGAACTTGCCCTATCCTTCATCAGTTAAATCAATTCGATCCTTTCTTGGCCATGTGGGATTTTACCGATGGTTCATCAAAGATTTCTCTAAGATTGCAGTTCCTATGTGCCGTCTGTTACAACAAGATATCACCTTTCATTTTGATGAGTCATGTAAAGAGGCCTTTGACAAGTTGAAGAATGCCCTTACATCAGCCCCCATCCTGCAACCTCCCAACTGGGACCTACCTTTTGAACTGATGTGCGATGCAAGTGATATAGCTATGGGAGCAGTTCTTGGCCAGTGAGAGGGCAAAGTTCCACATGTCATTTATTATGCCTCACACACTTTGAACGACGCTCAGAAAAATTACACCACCACTGAGAAGGAGCTTCTTGCTATTGTCTTTGCTCTAGACAAATTCCGTTCTTATTTGCTCGGCACTAAGGTGATTGTTTTCTCTGATCATGCAGCCCTTAAGTACCTCTTTGCTAAGAAGGAAGCTAAACCTAGATTGATTCGTTGGATCCTTCTTCTCTAAGAGTTTAACCTTGAAATTAAGGACAAAAAGGGTGCGGAAAACTTAGTAGCTGACCACCTCAGCCGGTTGGTAAGTTCTGAGGTAACATCTTCCATTGATGACTCATTTCCTGATGAAATGCTCTGTGCTCTTGATGTACAAATTCCTTGGTATGCTGACATTGTCAATTTCTTGGTCACTAGGGAATTTCCTAGTGGTTTTCCTAAAGCAAAGAAGGATAAGCTTAAACATGATGCTAGATTTTATGTATGGGATGATCCTTACCTATGGAAACATTGTAGTGATTTAATTATTAGGAGATGCATCCCTGATCATGAAATTTCTAGTGTTCTAACTTTTTGCCATTCACATGCATGTGGAGGTCATTTTGGCCCTCAATGAACTGCTAGAAAAATCCTAAAATGTGGTTTTTATTGGCCTTCCTTATTTAAAGATGCTCACATCTTTTGCAAATCCTGTGATAATTGTCAAAGGGTAGGAAAAATCACATATAAAGATCAAATGCCCCTAAATTCAATTGTAATTTGTGAAATTTTTGATGTTTGAACAATTGATTTTATGGGACCTTTCCCTAAGTCCAATGACTTTGTTTACATTTTACTGGCTTGTGACTACGTTTCTCGTTGGGTGGAAGCTAAAGCCACCCGAACTGATGATTCTAAAGTGGTTTGTGAGTTTCTCAGGTCTAATATTTTCTCTCGCTTTGGAGTGCCCCGTGTCCTCATCAGGGATAAGGGTGTTCATTTCTGTAGCAAGCTTATGGCTTCTCTCTTGAAGAAGTATGGAGTTACTCACAAGGTGTCCACTGCGTACCACCCCCAAACTAGTGGTCAAGCCGAGATCTCAAATCGAGAAATTAAAGCCATCCTCCAGAAGACAGTCAACCCTAATCGGGCGGATTGGAGTTAAAGACTTGAAGACGCTTTGTGGGCATATCGAACTGCCTACAAAACACCACTTGACATGTCTCCTTACCACTTGGTATATGGAAAAGCATGCCATTTGCCAGTAGAGTTAGAGCATTGCGCTCTTTGGGCCATAAAAAAGTGTAATTTGAATATTGATGAGGCTGAGATTCATAGAAAGCTTCAACTTCAAGAGCTCGAGGAACTACGCCATGATGCTTATGAGAGCTCTTTCACCTACAAAGAACGCACCAAGGCTTACTACGACAAGCTTCTGAAGAAGAAAACATTTTGTGAAGGCCAAAAGGTGTTACTCTACAACTCTAAACTACATCTTTTTCCAGGAAAACTCCGGAGTAGGTGGATAGGCCCATTCATAGTAACTAAGGTATTTGCCCATGGAGCGGTGGAAATCCAAAGTTTGACTACTTCCAAGATCTTCAAGGTCAATGGACATCGCTTGAAACCATATTATGAAGGAGTTTCGGTTTCTTCCATAGAGGACATTCTCTTCACTGATCCTACATATATTCCTTGATCTGGTCTTCTAGTTAAGCCAACGACGTTAAACAAAGGCGCTGCTTGGGAGGCAACCCAAGTTCTTCCTTCACTCGCTGTAATGTATTTCTTTCCTTCTTTTATTTCTTTTGCTTTTGCATGCCTTCATTCCATCCACATCTAGCTAAGAGTTCATGAGGTTCAATTTGGGTGAGGCTGTTCAACTTATGAGCTACAAGTAGCACTTTTCTGGCTCTCTGCAATCCAAAGTTTGAAAGTCTTGAGAATAAGCAAAAAGGGCAAAATCAAGGTTTTTGTTGGGTTCAGACACATTTAGACATCGACGGGCAGGTATCTAGACGTCGACGGATTGGGTTTTCACAAGACAAGTCAGAAATATCTGGACGTCGACGAGCATATAATTAGACATCGACGGATGGCTCAGTCACGATAAAATTTTGGAAGTCAGAAATATTTAGACGTCGACGGGCATATATATAGACATTGACGGATAGGTTTCGACACAAAATTGTTGAAGTCAGAAATATCTAGACGTCGACGTCCAAGGGTTAGACGTCGACGGATGATACGGGGAACCGAATTTGGCCTAAGTCAGAAATATTTAGCCGTCGATGGCTAGACACTAGACGTCGACGGATCAGTCGAATTTCGCAGTTTTTAACCCTCATCAGCCATCACTTTCACCAAACACTATTTCCTTATTCAAAACCGAAACCCTCCCTCCAAAACCAACCAACTTCAACTCTTTTCCATATCCACCAATCTTCCAACCCAATTACACCAAACCCACTTCCTTCTCACTGAAAACATCACCCCCATCCGCTATTTCTTCCACCTTTCCCCTTCAATTTCAACAAATTCAGAGATTGGTGTTCTTGGAGCAAATTTGGGCGAAATTTCAAATTGGGATCCTTGAAGCAAATTTGGTTGCGTTTAACACTCCAATTGGTTAGTTATATACTCATTCACCTCTCTTGATTGATTTAGCATCGAAAAATTAAGCCATTGGATGGATTACATGCTTATAATCTTCAAAATTTGAAACTTATGCTTGTGATTACTGCTGGAATCCGAGTTGGGCTACAATTGTTTGAATAATTGGGTTTCTTTGATGCTATTACTGAGATAATCAAGTGGAATTCATTGCTGAGTATATATATTATTCATCATACGAGTGTTCATTGTGGAATTTTCTTGAGATTGCTTCAGGATTTTTGTTCATCACCCCAACTGTTCGACAAAATGTCTAAGAGACCTCGCCAATCCAAGTCCCAAGCTTCTGCTGAACCTTCACCACCTCCCAGACCCCGAGCATCAAGGGCTGCCAAGGGCAAGGCCCCGGTTTCGGCCTCCAAGCCTACTGTAGCCAATGAATTTTTCTCTCCCGAGTGTGAACAATGGTTTAAAGATCACCAGACCTCCCGTCAAATTGTGGAAAAGACAGTGCATCCTCTTATTGCACGCGAATTCGATCTAGTGCACTTGTTTCACGAGGTGGGTTGGGATGCTGTCCTCGACATCAAGGGCGAATATTATCCTGATCTGGCGGTCCTCTTTTACGCCAACATCAAGAACAAGGGGGCTGACTTGCCCGAAATTCAGACTATGGTGCTCAAGAAAAAGATCACCATCAATGCGGCATTCCTTCAGGAACATTTAAATATCCCCAATGAAGGATTTATGTATGAAGAAAATGATGAAGAGGAAGAAGATCCAGACCGTCCTTGGTCCAGACATGATGCCTTAGCTAGATTTGATGTGGGGTATAGGCCAGTGCCCGGTAAAAAGGCTGCTCTTTTCTGCCGAGATTTCAGTATTCAAAGCCGGCTGGTGGGATATCTTATCCACCATAATGTGGATCCAAAGATCAGTGACACCCACATTGTCTGCGACAAAGATGTCTACATGATGGATAAAATTGTCCACGGTTTGCAAGAAGCCACTAGTATTCCGCTGGCGTCAACCATCATCAGTGCCATGCTCGAGGTTGTCTCTCCTACTACTCAGCACCGCTGCATTCCATTCCCAGTGCTCATCACCAAAATTCTCCAACACTGTGTCATCTCATTTGAAAATGAGCGGAAGAAGATCACCACCAAAACAGATTGTGTCGATGCCACCAAAATGAAGATCTTTGGTTATGTCCAAGCAGGAGGAATTTGGACAAAGCCTCCGAATATGCAAGACCAGCCAGCTGAAGGTGAAGAAGAAGGAGGAGAGCAAGAACAGCCGCAAGATCAGCAAGCTCCCCCTCCATTCGAGCTACCGGTTGGCAATCGGCCAATCCGTCAGTATCAATTTCAGTCTCAGATGCTCGGTTGGTGCCAGAACATGGATCAGAGTTTCAATGCACTACAAGGAAATGTAACACGTTTGACTGATGATGTTCACTCGCTCCACAATAAGCTTGATCAGATTTTAGCTTTCTATAACCAGCCTCCACCACCGCCTCAGTGAACTTTAGCTCATTCTAGCATTTTCATGCATGCATTTTACCTTTATTATCTCTTTTAATTGTGACAGACTTTAACTTCTAGTTATCATACATTTTAACTCTTTAACTTTTGGATTTTAGTTTATTCTCGACCTTATAACTCCTAATTTTGATTTATGCCAATTTAATCTTCTTTTTGTTACTTTTGCCCCATTATTGTTGATTGCATTTGTTGGAATTGTTTTCATTCACTTCCTCGACAACATCAAGGTACTGTTCTGTGATACCTCTCTTTTATATGATTTATTGTCAGATAGCATTGCGGACAATGCTTATTTTAAGTGTGGGGGAACTTTAGTAACTAAAACCTTTGCTAATTAGGAGTTATAGCTTTTTGATAGAATCTTAATTTGCAAATTAGAAGATGTGAAGTTGTTTATGAAGTAAATATAAGCATAGTTTAAATTGGAAAAGAGCTTTAAGATTTCTTGCTTCTTGATTTTTAAGCAACTTGTAGTAACTCTCTTAAGCCGAATATGTTTGAATAGAATAAGGATTCTTCAACCCTGTGAGAGATTTGAGCCTTAAGATTGCACTACAATCTCTTTTATTCTTGAGAGTAAATTTGATCTTGCATGATTATATTCCTCTAGAACTTGCTTTGTACCTTGTTGAAGTTACATATAATGCATGCATGTTTGAGAAGATGGTCAAGATTAGACCTGAGCTTGAACCAAATCGACCAACCCTTGCGAAAAAACAATGTAGAGAACCCCTTGAGCCTAAAAGATTTTAGCTTTATTTTTGTTGATGAACCTAAATTTCCTAAAAGAACCTCAAGCCTCAAAAGAAAAACAAGTTCTCTCACCCTGTTTCTTCAGCTTAGTGAGATTAGTGACTTGTATGATTTTTATGTTCTGGGCAGAAGAGTAACAAGTCTAAGTGTGGGGGAAATTTTCGCTTCAAGAATTGGTCAATTAAGAAAAAAGTTTTAGAAATGAGAAGTTCAAAAGACATTAATTTTCAAAAATGTGCCCAAAAGAATCCTAATGTATAAATAATGGCACAACAAAAGAAATCAACAGCTCTTCAGTTCATTGTAAAGAAGAATGAAAGGAAAAAGTTGGAATGGGTAGATCAAAAGAGTCGGGCTATTAAAATACTTAAGACCATTTTCATTTTCTTCCCGATAGCTTGATATTTCACTAAGTTTTGAAGAAACTTCCTATTGCACTCCTTTACCCTTTTCTTTATAGCTTACTCAACCAAGACCTCATTACAACCCCATTTCATCTTTTTCATCTTTTCATCCATGATGTGCATACTGGAGTAGCGGAGATGAGGTAGACTAGCAAGCTTATGGTAGGTCTATTTTCATGCAAAGATTGAGCGCACCATGAAACACACTTGAGTGAATGAGGGATTTCCAATGATGAATTATTCCATTCAAACATGTTTGGTTGAAGGGAAATTGCTTCCATTGTTACTTAATTATCTTGATTCTTGAATTGTTATGACTCTCTTATGCTTTACAATATGCTTCTATATACCGCATGAATTTCCTCTGAAATTTGATTTGATGAGTTAACTAGTTTAAATTTTTTGTGTGACATTCTATTTTAAAGGTTATTTTGTTATTTCTCTAGGTTTACTCGAGGACGAGTAAGATTCAAGTGTGGGGGAATTTGTTAAACCCCTTTTTATTACTTAAATTAGGATTTAAGATCACTCCTCTTTCTCCTACTTTTATACTGGGAAGCTTAAATTAGCTCAATTCTGCTTTGTAGGTGTACTTCAAAGGGAAAATGAAATTTGAACTAAAAAGGGACAATTTCCATGATTAATTGAACCAACATGTAAAGCCGTCGACGGGTGACTTATTAGACGTCGACGGCTGCTCGAGAAATGAACAACGGGATCACTTGCACCTACATAGACGTCGATGGCTAACTCATTAGACGTCGACGGACAAGCTACTTGATGACCATAATTCCAGAATCCAAAGCAACCATCCACGGATTGAAGCTAGACGTCCACGGCCAACATTTCCAGGGAGTTCATCATGTCAGACGTCGACGGCTAGTCATTAGACGTCGACGGGTAGAAGTTTCTGACTTCGAATACTTAAAAGTTGAACACTTAGATGTCGACGTGCACATCTTTAGACGTCGGCGGATCGATCGAGCTGGGAAAAATATGAAGAAAACAAGCAGAGACGTCGACGGGCAGACACTTAGACGTCGACGGCTAACAAAGTCAAAACGTCGACAGATCCATTTAAATGCTGTCATTCCACTATCAAACTCTTGAAAAAACATATTCCGAAGATTCAGTGGAGAAGAGCCATAACTAAATCCCAATTTTCCTCAGACTTGTCTCCCTCTTTTCCTCAATGGCTTTTACTTTAGCTTATTTTATTCTTAAAGATTCCTTATCTCAGATGGAAGGAATTATGGAGGAGCTGTGGATTGTGGGCTGGCAGCTGGAGACAGAGATCCGAAAATGAGAAGAAGCAGCTGGAAAGTGGAGTGGATTCAGTCTATAAGTTTGCATCTTTTGCTGGGTTTAAGAGGAACTTATCATCTTGTAATTTTCGTTTAAGCAAAATACTCTATAACTCCAATCTATTATAGGATTCAATCACTTTTTTCTGCATTTGTGAGATTCTTGTTCTTAATGCTTTCTTGCTTATTGATTGTTCTTCTATCTTTTGAGCTTTGAAGATGATTATCATGTTTATTATCTTGTCTTTTGAATTGCTGAGTTAATTAGTTGCAAATAATTGATTAGGTAGTTCATTAGCATGCTAATCTTTGAACTCCAATGCTAGAGTTGGGGATTTCTTAGAACTTGAGTAGCAAGAGGATGTTTTTACATCCAAAGAGATTTGAAGATGCAATTGGAATAATGAATGCTGGGTTTGTTATTGATTGTTGTTAGCTTTTACCTTTCCATTGCTCATTGCTCTTCTAGACTTGAATTTGGATTGCTAGGATTCAAGTTAGTCATAAGAAGAAGGATTAAAAGTGAACCTAGATTCAAGGTTAATCAACATTGAGAAAGGTCTATGGACTTGAAGCTGGTTTCAATTCTATGAAGTTAACCAATTGATGATAAGAATATTTGATTAGTGAATCTATGATCAAATGTTAGGTTAAAAGATTGATCATATAATAGATTGGAGGCTTTGTCTTTTCATATATCACATTACTATTGTCATTCTTGATAAATCCTCACATATTATTTCCAACACCAACATAAAACTCCCCTTTAATTTATTGTTTAGTTTGATTTATGTTTAGAAAGTAGTGTGAAATAGAACAGCCTTTCCTCGTGGGATTGATCGTTGCTTACCTTACTACATAGTAGATTAGTAAGATTAAATTTTGTTGTGATACGACGCGCAACAGTATGCTTCGGCCACTTGCAACAAAATGCTTATAGAATTTGACCACGGCATAACTAACAAGAATGGCGCCATTAGTGTTAAATATGGCGCAACTCTTACTTTTGAAAGCATTTTGGAAGATTTTGATCTTGCTCCTACGATGATTCCTTAAGTTGTCCGTCAACCATCTTAACTCATGCATTTGAAGCTTCAACACTTTCTTCTTGCCATTCATTTTACACTCCAAGTGCACCCATTGAAGACCAATCATGGAGAACTAACATATTGGCTAAGGAGGATAGAATTGAACATGGATATTGGGATTCAGATGAAGAGGATTATCCAACAACAACACTTGGTGAAGCCATATCACAAGAGCCATATGAACTTCATGCCTCACCATTTGAGATAAGTATGGGGGAAAGTGATCACTCATGCATCATCCAAGTTCCATCTTCACCAAAGTGTGGAGATGCATTTTATCCTAGTGATCAAATGGTGAATGATTGTCCAACTGTTGAGGCTATAATCTATGATGATTTTGACTTCTTGGGTGTTGAATTTTTTTGTCCAAGTATGAAGAGTGGATACCCTATGAATTTCTTCTTGATGTCAAACAAGCCTGCAATTTTACCAAAGAGCACACTTCTATATTGGTGTGGTCCAATGCTCAAATGATATGCCCAAAGACACTCAAGCACTTACCATTTACGGCATCTCAAATGGCTTTGGCTACACTAGCCTTTCATGGAGTTTTAAGTTCTTATTTTGGTGATCTCTTTCCTTGCTCTTTCATTTTCCTTTTATTTTGTTATTTGGTTTTATTTGTTTCTTATTTAATTTTTGCATTACGGTGGCAAGATCCACCCTAATAAGCTTGATCAATATTAGAATAAGGTCTAGCTAAAGACCTAAAAGAAGAGTAGCTTATTGGGAGTTAACCCAATTTAAATTCTAACTTAGCTTACATTCTTGCTTTGCTTTGTTTTGTATTCTTCTTTGTTAATTCCTTTTATTCTTGTTTTGTAGGTGCAATCAATCTAAGGACCTCTACTTGTGCTTATGGACTGAAGAACAGGGGAGTTCTCCTAAAACTCACCTTCATTCTCATGTCATTGCTTTATTTGTTCATGCATCTCTGTTGATAAATGGCATGCATTCATCCTAGCATTTGTAGTATGAGCTTTATATTTGTTTTGTATCTATGATTGTTCCTTGATTGATTTAGCTTTAGTTTGCTTAGATTAGTTTTTTTTTTATTTCTTTTGTATATATGCTCATAGGAAATAATATATATCTTAGTTCTCATGTGATTCCACATTTGTCAATTATCCATCAATTTCATTCTTTCATGATGACATTTGTTTTAAAAAAGTTATGGATGATTTAGAGCTTTGATGATCAAGTGCAAATGTTATTTTGGGTCTTTATCTCAATTGAAGTCTATTTTTAGTGCTTTGGAAAAATTAAATGGAAGTAGAACATGTTCATCATCCTTATGTCTACTTCATTATATGTCATATTACTCTTCATTCATGAAAATTGTGATGGTTCTAAGAGAGTTAAAAGTCATGAAATGAGCACTGGAAGCTGAAAGGGAGTTAAATTGGAAAGAAAGGATGTTCAGAGCTCAAAGTTAAGGTGCAGGCAAATTGGGTATCTCTCAAAGATGGCTATTTTGCACCACCTTGAAGGCCCTATTTCAATTTGTGATCTTCAACAAAGTTGTAAAGGACATCTCAAGATTTCTAGAATGCTTAAGAAAATCAAAATCCGAATCCATTTGGCCCCTCAAAAGCTCATTTTACAGTGATATAGAGCAGCCCAGCGAGACAACAAGTAGAATGGCGCCAATAGTGTTAAGTATTGCGCCATTCCACATGAGAAATGTATTGAATGGAGTTAAAAAGTATGAGTGGTGCCATTATCAATACTAACGGTGCCATTACATTTCTCCATCACCAAAAAAGAGCTCATAAGTGGAGAAAGACATGGAACGTTTACAACCACCATGATGACAGGACTCAATCTTCATCAATATGGCATCACTCCAGTCATTTTTCTTCCATATCCACACTCAGAATTCCACAATACACATGTTCTCTATCTTCCCACACTGCTACAAGACCAACATAGAAAGTAAAAACCATTGAGACAACACTGACCCCAAATATTCCATACGCCAAAATCATTCCAAATGCATCCAATTTCTTGCATCATCCACATTACATCTCCAACATGGTGAACTTTATTTATTATTTTTTTCCTATTTTCATATATATTTACTAACTTTGTTTTGTTTCTTGTAGGTTGTTTCAGGATCTTTCTTTAATGATGACCTTTCATAATTCTTCCAATCTTAATGTATGTGTTTATCTATAATTTCCTTTGTGCTTTCTTTTATAGCATGAATGTGCCAGCTTCAACAAGGTAACTCACCAAACCCTCAAAATACTCCTTTCATTTTGATTGTTTGGATGATTTTCTCTGTACACATGCACACACATTGAGGACAATGTGTAATTTAGGTGTGGGGGAAATAGATAAACCATCGTTAACTTAAGATCCAATTTTTGTTAGCCTTTAGGTTAGATGACAATCAAATGCTTTGATTGCAATTTGTTGTATATATGCTTACTAAGTTGTTATTGATCTTATGAAACATGATGTTAGTCAAATTTGTAATATAAACCACCTGATTGAATTTATGAATGTATATATTGGTTACTTGTTTCAAGTATAATCAAATTGGGTAAATAATAAACCAAGTGAGAAATTTGAGCCTAAAAAGATTGCACTCAATCTTATGTTCTTTCATGAGTGATATTTTTTTTCTCATTCCATGATTGTATATTGCTAGAACTTGCATCATATCTTGTCAAGATTACATGAAATATGTGTTTGTATGAATAAGATTAAGGTTTAATTAGGATAAGTTTGAGCCAAATAAGCCAACCTTAACTCATAATTTCCATTAGATAACAATTTTGAGCCTTAATGAATAATGAGTTAGCCTTATTTCTTTGTAGCCAGTTTCCAAAGAACCCTAAGTTAAAAGAAAAACAATGATTCATGTCCTCGCCGTAGGATAATGAAGCATTGAAGAATTAAAATTGTTCTTGGTTTGGTGATAAGGAGCTAAGGAATTGTTTGGTTAAACGTAGTCCTAAATGAAAGTTGAAATGGGTAGAATGCACCTGTTTAAATAAGAAATTGACACCCATTTGCTTAAAGTTAAATATAAAGGGTGATGAAAAGTTACTGAAGGTGCAATTAAATGAAAGAAAGGGATCAAAAAAAAAACCTAGCTCTTGATAAATTGAAGTGATAATGCGGTTATTAAAGCTAAATTTGCCCTTATTTTTAACTCTTTGATGCTTCAATATTCCAGGTGTTTGTTGTTTTCCTATTCCCATTCTTTCTTGAACCACTCACTTGAGTCCCATTATAACCATAATATAGCCTTAATTCTTGTTTATGCATGCATATATATGGAGTAGTGGAGATGAGATAGAAGTGCAAGCTTAGGATAAATATGCTTTTATTGGAATATATTGAGTGTACCCTGTTTTTACTTGGTTAGGAAGAGTGAACAATGTAAATCCATGGCTTATTTGATTATACTTGGTTTGAGAAAGCTTTATATACATTTTGGAATACTTCTAGTTGTTTATCCTTCCTTTTTGATTGACATTATGCTTCCTTTTCTTTGAAATTCAATAGCACCTTACTTTGCATATATGTATTAAATTGTTAATTGTGGTGTTTGTTTATTGCTTAGGTTGAATAAAGGTGACCATACCTCCTCCTACTAGTTTAACTAGGGGTTTAATATGGGCTTGTAGTTTAGGCTAAGAATTACCGTGTGCCTACAATAGTGGAATTAATTTATGCAGTTAGTTTAGTTTTAGATTTAGCTTGAATAAGTTCCAGATTGCATTTCTGCTCACATTTGCTAGGGACTAGCAAAGTCCAAGTGTGGGGGAAATGTGATAGACACAATATAAGACTTACTTTATATGCTTGTTTCTTATAATTATTGTCAATCTTACTTTAATTCCACTCATATAAGCATGGTTTTTGTATTTATAGGTTCTAAAAGAGCTTTGAGTGGAGAAATGAGCATTTGAAGATGAAAAGAGTCAAATTGGAAGCAAAGGAAAGAAACGAGATTGAAATATAAAGTGAAGATGTTGGCAGATTGGAGACACCTGGAAGATGGAAGAATTTCACCACCTTAAAGGCTTCATTTGCATTTGTGGTCTTCATCAAAGTTGTAAAGGACATCCTAAGCTTTCTAAAATGCCCAAGAACGCCCAATCGGAGTTTGTTTGGCCCTCCAAATGCTTATTAAATAGAGACAAACCAAACTAGGCGAGAAGCCATTGTAATGCCGCCATTAGTGTTAAGAATGGCGCCATTACGCTCCAACATTGCCAAAGCCGCATACATCAAATCATCAAAGGAAGCTAATGGTGCCATTCTACTTCCTAATGGCACCATTAGACATGAAGAATTACAAGTTGGAAGGTCAGCAAGTGTTTAGAGCTAGAAGACCCTAATTGCATTGTTAGGGACCATAATGGCGCCACTAGGGTCAGCAACCAGATCGTGTATAATCGAGGATTCGTAACGGCGCCATTCCAGTCTATAATGGCACCGCTCCAGGAATTTCCCCATTGCCCTTCATACTCTTTGATTAGTAATTAGGTCATGAGGGCAATCTTGTAATCTGGTTATTTAAATAGTTACTTTTACCTGAGTACGGATAGATTTGGAGAGATTTAGATTAGAATATATTTTGAAGATCGATTTTCTCTGTAGAAAACTTAGACAGAAACATGAAGGAATTCCTTCCATTCTATAGAGATTCAATCTCTTTTTCGTTAATCAATTTATTTTACTTCTCTTTAGTTCTTGTTTTAGTTGTTTACTGTTCTTGGTCTACCACTTAGTTAAGTGAGTAGACCCATAATCTATTCTATCATCTATTGATTAAAGGTTAGGTCAAGTTAGTGAGACCCTTATTCATATTATCAATTGATGAAATTGGGTGTTCCAATATCTCTATTTTACATGATTTATGAATTCCTTGTTTGTGATTGATGAATGCATGCGTTGATTATAGACAAGTAATTCTATTGTTAGATTTTGGTAAGTGAAGCGATAGTAGCAAACCTTGATCTTAAGTGACAAAAAGGTTAGATTAGTCCTCTGCCTTTGGGATATTAGATTGTCATGATCGGATTGACGCGAAGTATATTTGGCTTAGCTGTATACTTGATTGATTTCATAGCTGAAAGCTTTATCGAACCTGTAAATCAATATCACGAAGAGTCGTTGGTTCAGGCAAGAGAAAAGGGTGTTATTTGGGAATCCGTAGTACCGAATAGGACTAGTTGGTCACCACATAGATATAGGGAAGCGATAGGTACCTTTATCTATGGTATGCCATCTGATTTATCAACTGAATCTTTTGTGGGTATTGGATCTAACCTCTGTACTTACCTTTAATTGATAGTGATGGAATGGATGTTTATTTATATTGATTTCCACTTTATTTTACTATTGTTTTATCAACTGTTTCTCCTTTGATCATTTACTTTACCGAAGCTTCAAAACCCCCGTATACATTTCTGTTCTTTTATTTTTTTATAAACAAGATTTGCTCAATATTGCTTCTCTGTGGATTCAACCTGTGCTTACCACTGCTACCCAATTTAGAAAAGCATAGAAATTTATCCTTTTGATTGTCTTGATAACAGGCGATCATTTTCTCTAGATAATCTTTAGGCATGTTTCATGTCATTTGTTAATCATTAAACCTAACAATAAATAAAGCAGCAAATTTTTGTCACCAAAAGCTTTGCAAGAGAAGATTTAGCCTTCTACAAGTTCCATATCACCATTGCTTTATTTGTTCCAACAAAAATAAGAAAAGAAAGGGTTATGGGTGAGTAGGCCTTAGGTGAAGGCCTCATACCATTAATGAAAAGGAAATGGTTAGTTCAAGAAGAATATTAGAAACCCTTCACATCAGTATACTATTAAAAAGTCTTTCCACTTATTTCCTCTTACCTTCTCAGTCTTTTTCAACTTTTAAAATAGGAAGTTCCTTGAAGACTTGTAATTTCAGTTGGAGAAAACCACAATGTCCAGGCTTTATTAGTTACCAGAAGGGTTTACTTCAGTAAAGAAAGTTATGTTGCTTAGACTTGATATTTTAGTGCTCAGATGTCGACAAAGATCACCGGACTTAACCAACAACACTGAAGTTTGGGCCAAATTGGTATCCTAACCAGAGCTTTTTATTTGCTATTTTAGGCAATTTGACTTCTCCACCTTCTTTATGCTAGAAAGAGATATATGATAAACAAAATGCTAAGGAAGAGAAAA
Organism: Microcos paniculata; assembly: GCA_030664755.1. NCBI lineage: Eukaryota > Viridiplantae > Streptophyta > Magnoliopsida > Malvales > Malvaceae > Microcos > Microcos paniculata. Next base: position 23,815,557 of record CP131462.1, on the reverse strand, counting down.
TTGGAAATAGAACAGATTGGGTCGCGATGTTGAATGGATTGGAGATAAAGAAGGTGTGGTGGATGAAGAGAGCTGAGGAGAAGAGCTTCTCTAATAATGAGTAAGAATAGAAAGAGTAAGATGACAGGGGAGTAGGAAAAAAAAGTGTTTATTTTCTTAAACTGAAAACTTAGGGCATTAACTTATTGAAAAGATATACATCCAGATATTTACAGAAAAGTATAGTCTTATTTTTTATGAAGTTATAGCAGTAGCAAAACCTAGAAAAGATAAATGCTTGGCCAACTTGATCAATGATCAAAAGATAGGTGGCTCTTTTAAAACAATACAGGGTTTAGGGTGACCTAGGGATCTTAGGAAAAGAAATTTCTTACTTAAACTGTTTCACTTTGCATATAAGGAGGGTTAAACTACTAAGTATTATTATAGATTCTAGTTATAAATTTGGATGACACCCACATAGCATATCCTCTTTTCAAGCCCTTTCTAGCCATATCTTATTCTCTTCTATTTTGTTAATTACGTATACATGGTTGAAAACCATACCCGAGTCAAATGAACTCTCAAGTTCAAATTTTGGCGAAAGGATAGGGAACTATGCTAGGCAAAAGGTGCAGAGGAGGAACAAAATGTTGTGAGTGTAACCTATTAAAATATCTTCATTTGCTAATCTCAATAAGAATGTGGTGCAAAAGGCAACCATTCTAGTCCAAGTAGCCAGGTCCATATACCGAGAAAAGCTTCAGCTGGTTTTTGTTGTTTTCACCCATTTGAACTTTGGGAACAAAGGCTTCAAGCATTTTGTCATGTCCATTAGAACAAACAAAAAAATATAGCAATTCTGAAATTTGAAATATCAAGGTATCCAACAATAGTTCTTTTTGAATACTAACAGGATTTATCTTGTTACAAAAGCAATATTTTTATCCTCTATATGTCCTTTGCATAGATACCTTGTATTCAGGTGCATAACAAACCATAAGTTAATCATTTCCTTCTACAAATTTTAGAATCATGAAGTGATATCATTCATTTTAAGGGAATAGCATCCATGTATTTCAAAATTGGGTGATGAGTCCACATCCAATGTAAATATAACAGTATAATACAGGAATAGCATTCATGCCACATATAAGCAATAGATCAAAAATGCTTTCCCTCAAAAGCAAAATGCTCTTTTAAAACTATACAATTTGCTTAAAGCCATGTTTCATAATATTTACTTTTTGAAGGACCAAATTCACGATTGGGAAAATCAAAGTTACAATAGAAACCTTTTTTATCCTGAAGAAAGCAAAAAATTTGGCTAAACATTTTTTTTTCAAAATAAAATCTGCCATCAAAATTGTCAAGGAATCTCAACTCATATTTTATCACAAGAGAAACATAAATAAATAAATAGAACAAATGCCACATTCCTGAAAAATGAGAACCTTGTGTTGGAATATTTTAATAAAAATAGCGAAATGTTTTTAAGAGAAGTTTTTTGTTTGTTTAATTCTTTGAGTTATGAAAGTCTTTAAGTTATATGAGCTATGAAAACTTTAAATGCTTTTCTATTTTGTTTCTTACTACATTTTAACTATAAATAGAGTTTATTTTCTCTATTGTTGATCACCCCATTATGAAAGAATGATTCTAATTGTTCTAAGTCTTAACATTTTCCTAAATATTCCTAAGTCTTTTGTGAGGGTTTTTCAACCAACTAGGTGAAAAAGGTGTCGTTTGGGTAAAGCTTCTACCTTCTAACTTGTGTAGGTTAGAACGATGTACAATGGGTGATTGGGCTTGTTGTATCTTAGGGGACGGCATGCAGTGAATCCTCTTTGCATCTGTTCTAATTACCGAAAGGGCGCGTATTGTCTTAAGAGAGCTACCTGGTCCGCGCCTCAATCTCCGTCACCCTATTTGACTAACATATTATTTACAAGTTCGGCTATAGGAAAGTGATTATCCAGTCCTATTTGGAGACATTATTCTAAAACAGTCTCCATCAATTTGAGACGAAATTTCCCTATGGAGAACACTGCCGATGCTATGCCCAAGACTAATCAAGCCGGTGACCTGAACTGACCATTTCGTTTTCACGGTGCAAACTCTAAAAGATGGAAGCAAAAGACCTTTTTCTACCTCACTCTCCTAAATGTCTCCTACATTTTGGTGGAAAATAGTCCTAAGAAAAAGGACATTGAAGATATGACTGAAGATGAAAAAGTTGAGCATGAAGAAAATGTGAAGAAGTGGGAGAAAGACCATGTCTACTGCAGAAATTATTTACTCAATTGTTTGTCTGATAGTTTATATGACTATTATGACCAAACTTATTCTTTCGCTAAGAAAATCTAGAAGGCACTGTAACAAAAATATGACACTGAAGAAGCTAGATCCAATAAATATGCCTGTAGTCGTTACTTTAGATTTTAGATGGTGGAAAATAAGTTCGTGATAGAACAAGCCCATGATCTCCAAATCCTAGCACATGATGTTCGTCATAAGGGAATAAAAGTGGACGAACAAATGGAAGTTGCTGCCATTATCGACAAACTGTAGACTCTTGGAAAGATTTTGGGAAGATTTTAAGCCATAAATAGAAGGAACTATCCATTGAATCGTTGATCATGCGTTTAAGGGTAGAAGAGGAGCATAGAAATCAAGATAATTCACCTGACTTCAATGGTGCAGGTTCCAAGGTAAATCTTCTCACTTCTAATGAGAACATGTCAAGGACTTATGATAACAACAAACTAAAGCGGAAATAGAATTTTAATAATAAGAATAAGTCCTTTGGGAAACATCGTAAAGGTCAATTCAATCAAAAGAAGAACCAAGGACCACCTTCTAGAGAAGCACCAAACAATAAAAGAAGTGATGGGTGCTATGTTTGTGGCAAACCTAGACATATTGTGAAGGTATGTCATTTCCGAAAACATAGACCTTCTAATCAAGTCAATGTTACCGGAGAGCCACTTGTGGCTATGATATCTGAGGTTAATGCCTTTGATTCCTCTAAAGGATGGTGGGTAGACTCTGGTGCCTCTAGGCATGTTTACTGTGATAAAACTTGGTTTAAAAGCTATTTTCTTTTTGAAGCAGAGAAGAAAATATTGCTTGGTGATTCCCACACCATTAATACCCTGGGTTATGGTGATATTGAATTGAATTTCACCTATGGTAAGAAATTAACCTTGAAAGATGTTTGGCATGTTCCTGAGATTAGAAAAAAATCTGGTTTCTACTTTTCTTTTGAATAAAGTGGGATTTGAATAGATTTTTTAATCTGATCAATTTATACTCATGAAAAAGGGCATGTTTGTTGGGAAAGGTTATGCTTGTGATGGCATGTTTAAACTGAATGTTGAAATGAATGAAATTTCGATTGTTTCTACCTATATTGTTTCCTATGTTAATGTTGGCATGCTCGATTATGTCACGTTAATTCTAACTATGTGAAAAACATGAGTAGTTTGGGATTAATTCCCAAACTAGAGAATCAATTTGAAAAATGTGAATCGTGCAACATGGCCAAAATCACAAGAAAGCCTTTCAGAAGTGTGGTGAGAAATTCTAAATTGCTAGATTTGATTCATACTGACATTTGTGAATTTGAAAGGAGTTTGACTCGGGGTGGTAAAAGGTGTTTTATAACCTTCATTGATGATTTTTGAAAGTATTCATACGTTTATTTGATGAAAAATAAAAATGAAGCTTTTGAAAAACTGACCACCTATATAAATGAGATTCAAAATCTTTTTGGCAGAAAAATTAAGAGGTTTAGGAGTGACAGAGGAGGTGAGTATGACAATCTTGGATTGAATTCTTATATTCAATCGCTAGGAATTGTCCATGAGACCACTCCTCCTTACTCTCCTACATCAAATGGAGTAACAGAATGCAAAAATAGAACTTTGGTAGACTTGACAAATGCTATGATAGTGAGCACGGCGCTCCTAAAAATTTGTGTGGAGAAGCAGTTCTTACTACTAATTATGTCCTTAATAGAGTACCGCATAAACAGTATTTGAAAACACCTTATGAGCTTTGGAAGGGTCATGTACCAAATTTGGATTATCTGAAAATTTGGGGTTGCCTTGCCTTTGTTAGGCTTTCAAATCCAAAAAGACCTAAACTTGGTAGTAAGGCTTCTAGGTGTTCATTTATAGGTTATGCTTTAACCAGTAAAGCATATACGTTTCTGGACCTTGACAAAAATGTTTTAATTGAATCCCTTGATGCCATTTTCAATGAAAACACTGTTCCTTTTAAAACCAATAATAGTGGGGTTGTTGACCTTGGACAAAAACTTATTCTTCAGCATGAACCTACAAACAGTCAACAAGCCTTTGAAAATAGTACCTCTCAACCCACAAAAGAAGATAGACCTATAAATGATCCTAGAAGGAATAAAAGAAGAATAATTATTAAAGACTTTGGCCCTGACTACCATGTGTTCAATGTTCAAAATGATCCCACTCTTTAGATGAAGCCTTATCCTCTCCTGATTCAGACTTTTGGAAAGAAGCCATCAACGATGAGATGGATTCTTTGATGATCAATAAAACTTGGAAGCTAGTTGACCTACCTCTAGGTTGTAAGGCTATTGAGTGTAAATGGTTACTGAGAAAGAAATTTAAGCCTCATGGCTCAATTGAGAAATATGAAGCCAGGCCTATGGCCAAAGGCTTTAGACAGAAAGAGGACATTGATTTCTTTTATACATTTTCTCCCGTGAGTAAAATAACATCTATAAGAGTTCTAATTGCAGTTACTGCTATCCATAATTTGATAATCCATCAAATGGATGTGAAAACAGCTTTCTTGAATGGGGAGTTGGAAGAAGAAATTTACATGGAGCAACCTGAGGGCTTTGTTATGCCAGGTAATGAAAATAAGGTTTGTAAATTACTTAAATCATTATCATTATTTGGTTTAAAGCAAGCTCCAAGACAGTGGCATGAGAAATTTGACATGTCTTTGATTTCTAATGGTTTCAAAACCAATGAAACTGACAAATGCATATATTATAAATCAGAGCATAAGTCACATGTCATAATTTGTTTATATGTTGATGATCTTTTGATTTTTGGGACAAATCTTTAGATTATAAATACTACCAAAATACTGCTTACTAACCATTTTGATATGAAAGATTTGGGGGAAGCAAATGTCATTTTGGGCATGAGGATCATAAGGACTTCAAAAGGTATTTTTCTAGACCAATCTCATTATATTGAAAAAGTTCTGAAAAAATACAAGTTTTTTTATTGCAAACCCTTATGCTCTCATTTTGATCCAAATATACATTTATTTCCTATTGAGAATGAAAGAGATATTTGTAATCAAAATGAGTATGCTAGTATTATCGGTAGCTTGAGATATGCCACTGATTGCACTAGAGCTGACATTCTTATGCTGTTGGGGTGCTGGTTAGATTTACAAGTAAACCAAACTTAGAGCATTGGAATGCAATTAACCGTGTGATGAGATATTTAAAAAGAACTTTAAGTTATGGTATACTTTATCAAAAGTATCCTGCTATGCTAGAAGGATACAATGATGCCAATTGGAATACTCTGGCTGGTGATTCATTGTCTACCACTGGCTATGTGTTTATTTGGGAGGTAGAGCAATTTGTTAGAAGTCTAAAAAGCAACAAATTATTGCAAACTCCACCATGGAGGCAAAACTAATTGCTTTAGCCTCAGCCAGTGAAGAAGTAGGTTGGTTACATGATCTTTTATCTAAAATTCCAATGTGGGAAAAACCAATACCACCTGTCTTAATCCATTTGATAGTACAGCCACTATTGGCAGAGTTAATAATAAATATTACAATAGTAAATCCAGATCTATAAGGAAAAAACATAGCTATGTGAGATCTCATATTACTAATGGTACCATTAACGTTGATCATATTCAAAGTGGTGATAATCTTGCAGATCCTTTGACAAAAGCTTTAGCTAGAGAAAAGATCTGGATGACATCAGGGGGGATGGGACTTAAGCCCAAAGAATGACAAAAATCACATATGAGCAAATATCACATATGAGGATACCCTACCTAATGATTGGAGATCCCAAGAATTAGGTATTAGGTTCAAAGAGAAGAACGAATCATATGGTGATTTGATGACATGCACATTTTTAAACAATTAAAAATGTGCCTCCCTATGATGTGGTGTATGTATCTTGTAACAGTAATGGAGGTTGAGTATATTTTATACTCTTAATGAGGTCTATAGCTCGTTTGAGTGGGATGCAGAGTTACAAGAGCATCCTTGATAGCCTCACCTATATGAGTGTGGAAGTAAGGCTGCTTCCTATGAGAATTAGGCTAATTCTCTAGAGCACTCATTAAAACTAGGATAAAGCACATGGCCATTAACGTGCTGGCTTATGAAGCTTATTGCAAGGCACTGGAAATCTATGTGTGTGACGCAATACTTTGTTTCACCAAAGCAGCCTTAGTTCAAGACCTTAGTTCACTATTGGCTCTGGAACAGAGATTGCTGGACACTAAGACAAGGTTTAAGCCATTGACGCCTTCATTATGCATAGACTTTCTAGCTTCACCCAAATGGTTAGTACTTTAATATTTTTATTAAAATAAATGGGGGATTGTTGGAATATTTTAATAAAAATAGAGAAACGTTTTTAAGAGGAGTTTTTTGTTTGTTTAATTCTTTGAGTTATGAAAGTCTTTAAGTTATATGAGTTATGAAAACTTTAAATGCTTTTCTATTTCGTTTCTTACTATATTTTAACTATGAATAGAGTTTATTTTCTCTATTGTTGATCACCCCATTATGAAAGAACAATTCTAGTTGTTCTAAGTCTTAAATTTTTCCTAAATATTCCTAAGTCTTTTTTTAGGGTTTTTCAACCAACCAGGTGAAAAAGGTGTCGTTTCGGTAAAGCTTCTACCTTTTAACTTGTGCAGGTTAAAAATGTGTATAGTGGTTGATTAGGCTTGTTGTATCCTGGGTCATGGCACGCAATGAATACTCTTTGCATTGGTTCTAATTACTGAGAGGGCGCGTATTGTCTCAAGAGAGCGACCTGGTCTGCGCCTCTATCTCCGTCACCCTATTTGACTAACATATTATTTACAAGTTCGACTATATGAAGGTGATTATCTAGTCCTATTTGGAGGCATTATTCTAAAACAGTCTCCATCACCTTGTCAAATTGTCACTCTTCATATAAGAAAACATTATTTCAAACAATTAATCCTGACAACAAGAAGATTCATCTGATACTTGGCAGTTATGCATATACTCTAGAAATGAAGGAACATTAGGATAACGGCATTGTTCGCTTCCAACCTCAGATGATTTTTGGAAGCATATATTATCTCCATCTTTTAACTGTAATTTAAAGACAAAAAAAAAAGAAAAAGAAAAACCCGTTCAGAAAGGCAAAATTATATAATATACGGATAATTGAAAAAAATTTCAAAAACTGAAAGAGGGATGTTAACGGGGTGGGGAATATGCATGGGGCATAATCCCCGTCCCCAACCCCGACTTTAGAGATCTCTCCTCGTCCCCGTCCCAAACCCTGGGTTCGGGGATGGATTTTTTCCCATCCTCATCCCTGCAGGGAAAACCCGGGGAACAGGGATTCTCCGAACCCGAACACAATATTCTTCCTAGTACACTTCTGAATTCTGAATATAGAAAAGAATGTGGCAAAAAAAGAGAAAAAAATATAGAGAGCAAAATAGTTTTTACATGATAAGTAGGAAGACCATTTATCATACAAAGGAAAAAAAAACATATCAAATTGTAGGATCAAATTATACCCAAAACGCAAACTAAATTTTGCTTCAACCTTCAAACAAAAATATATTACCTAAGGAATGTTCAAGCAACATTATTATGAAATCAGCCGGTCTCAAGCTTAACCTTTGGAGGCTTGAGAGGAAACAAAAGCTTAAGAGGAAACGATGGAGTCTGAGATTGAAAAAGAAACATACTGGAAAAGAAACATGGGTAGGAGAGCGGCGTTGGTGAGATTCAAAGAGGAAAAAGTGAAACAGTCAGATAGGGTTTGCACGTTGGTCTAATTTCTTTTGTTTAAAGTTGAATTCAAATAGCTTAGTCTATTGGGCTTAGAAGAGAGAGAAAATAACTGTTGGGTTTAGTTATAAATTTGTTTTAAGAGGGCTTTATTTTAGTTGGGCTTGGGCTATATAAATCAAAACTATAATTCATATACTAAAATTGGGAATCGAGGTCGGGTCCGGGGTAGGGAGGGTATTCCCTGTCCCCATCCCCATCCCCAATAGGGAATACATAATCATCGCTATCCTCGACCTCATTCCTCGAAAAAAAACCCATCCCCGTCCCCGTAGGAGTGGGGAACGGGGTTCCCCACCGGGTGCGGGTCTAATTGACATCCCTAACTGAAAGGTGCATATAATTGAATACAAGTACAAAAGTAATTTATGGAAACAGTTAGCTACTTTTGAAAGAAAGCACCATAATGCACAACGATTTATCATACCTGACTGGTACGGAATGTGAGTTTCTCATCAATGTGTTCACACATGATAGTGGGTTCGAAGTTTATTTCCTGCATATGTGAAGAGAGAGATATAGTAGATATAACTTGATTTTAAAACCAGATGCATCTAAAACCAAAAAAGGGAAACCTAGATAGCCAACCTCATAAAGTTCAATCTCTTCATCTGGACCAAAGCTAGCCATTTTGCTGATCTTTGTCGGTATTTCAATTGGCTTGCCAACCCCCTTCACAAACATCCTCCCAACATAACTGGCATCATAGAAGTAAAATCATCAGTAATGACCAATAATTTCACAAAAAGGAACAACAAGAAAGGGGAATTACCGGAGCTTCTTTTTGAAAGGATCATATAGTTTAAAGAAAAGAAGAATATCCTCTTTAGTCTTCTTTGGCAGAGCAACTGGCTGCAAATCCTGAATCACACTTGAGATAGTCAAAATAGAGATCCACCATAGCAACAAATAAGTTCATGCAAACCAAAATTTCAAAAGATGTAGAATTTTGCCTTCAAGTTGCTGTTGGGGAAAACTTTTGTCTAAATGATTTTTAATTTTTAAATTATTTATATTTTTTTCCATGTCTTATCATTTTGGTAACGTTAGCATGCCAAAAAATCACTTGGAACATGTACTCATTAGTAATTCCCATTAACTAAATATTTATATATTTTGTATCATATTAATTATATCACTGTCGATGTAGCCAATTATGCCTCGCAAGAATTTACTTTTTATTACTTAATAGAGCGAAATGTAAGATGAAAAGATGAAAGTAGAAATTAAGCGTTTTGTTTAATGATAAGTTATGTATCTTTGTATCAAACCACTAGTTTTGATACCCACCTCCAAAATTATAGCTAAATAAAAACAATGAAGTTAAGCATAAATAGAATTTACATCCATCATACGATTCATATCACTTGACATTTGAAATTTATTGTTTGACCCTTTTTATTTCATTTAATCAAGTTTACTATTTTAAAGCTACACATTTCATTTGTCACGCTGTGACCCAGAGGGGTCGGCCACGTGGTAACCACCGTGCTACCTGGAAGTATGTGTCTGAGCCATGCACCCGAGGCACTGCAAGGCATAAATTGAGAATCTTCGCTACAAAACAATACTAAAATTTAATTAGAAATCATTTAATAAAATATTTGACTTTAAAAGTAATACACCAGTGGACTAATTTAAAGAAATACCTACGCAACGAAAACTACTACTCCTAAGCCATCGACGCCTCCTAGTGAGCCTCTGATCTATTTGCTGCCCTCGAACGTGGATCTGCATCCATCTACATTGGATACAGGTGAGTGATAGAGGTTCAATGAATCTTCATCAGGGGTTAGGGAAACAGGGGTAATCCAAAACGTAATAATAATAAAATAAATAAATTTTGTTTTCCAAAACCTCTCTTCAAATTCTCCAAGTGAGAATTTGATTTAAATTATTAAAATAAATATATAATTAAAATGGGCTGGCCTCAAATATATTGAAGGCACGATTGGCCGGTTGTATGCCTTACTACACCGAAGGCTATCTCTTTTCTTTTCTAAAACATTTTCTTTCTCTAGCTCGTTCCCTCGGTGGTGCCAATCGCCGTGGTGGAACTCTACACACCTCTCCCAGGGTCTCACACTCACTGTGCCCCTCGATAGGTGGTCCACGACTACTTGGTTTGTGGCATGCCTCTCACTCGGTCCATACGCTCCCTCATATCGGAGCATCGAGGACCTTTCAATCGCTCATTTCGCTCCCATCCGCATCAAATATCATATATATATATGTATAAAACATATATATTAAAAACATATAAACATAAGCAAAAACACACATAAATATTTATATTTTCTTGAAAACGTCCCACTCTCTACGTGGGTATATCACTAAACAAGTATGTGTGTGTATGGGTGGTAGATTCCCTATGTTCCAAAACCTTTGAAAATCATTTTATCTTTTGAAAATGTTTTACCCTAGTGGCTAAGCACTGAAATCTAAGCCACTCACAGTGTTGGGAGGTTCGTATACTCGCAAAGGATCCATGTAGACAAGTCTCCGGAGCATCGCTGCACTCGATCATCCGGAATCCTAATACACGGAAATTCATGTTAGCATTCATAATCAAACTATGAATGGACCTATGAGGCTCTACCATGATCTAAGATGGTGTTTGGGTGTGTTTCGAGGCTTAGAAAAGGCTTCGGGAAGGTCTCGGATGAAAATCAGACACTTGACAAAAAATTACAAAAATGCCCCTAAGGGTTATTGGGCCCCCACGTGGGCTGGGCCAAGTCCTGTGCCATTTTAGGGCCAGCCCACTCCAGCGCGAGATTGGGTTGGCTCTTGCACGGGACAAGCCACTCCCTCGCGGGAAACGAGACAGGAAGCTAAGGATTCAAGCTCCCTTCTGGATACTCGTGCCGTTTGACCTCCGTTCGATGTGCAAAGTTAGAAAAACGATCCCCATGCCGTCCATGACAAGTTTACTAAAAGAAAAACGAGAATCACAAGTTCAAAGTTCCTAGATCTCAAATCTAAACTAGAATCTAGCTAAAAAGCTAAACCTAATTTTGAGCTTGGATCTCTCATAGACCAATGCATGGAAATATGTGAAAACTTAATAAAACATAGATTAAGGTGAGTAGAATAACATATTAGAAACTCACCTTGATCTTTCGGTCGGTTTGTCTGGATTGGCTAAAAGTCTAAAATTGCTCCGAGAGAGCTAATGAGAGGAGAGGACGAGAGGGAGAAGAAAAATGAGAGGGGAAGAGCTTAGCTCCCCCTATTTATAGGTAAGCCCGATGCCTGGCCTACTCGAATCCCAGGCCAGACTTAATTCCCTCTTTTCCACCTTTCACAATCTCGATCCTTGGCCTAATCCACCAACCAATTTACTAATGGATATCCAATCCACTAGCTGTGGACTTAAAGAAGTCCAATTAGTGCTTCCATGCGTGGTTACTTATCTCATCTTCCAACTTTGTCTTATCCTAATTTTCACTTCTCTTCTTAATCAGACACATCTGGACCGACGTATTATTGAGTTAATATGTCGTCTTACACTATTCCGTTTGTACGGAAAAGTTAGATTAGGTTCGGGTGTGTCAACTCTCCCCTCCTTCTAAAAATTTCATCCTCAGAATTATTGAGGTAGCTATGGGGAGATCTGGCTTCTATTTCAAGCCTTTCTCTTGTTTTTGAATAGTGTTCGTACCACTATTCGCTGCTGCACTCCCTTGTTTTACTGCTGACGCCCATCAATTTGCATCTTAATCTCTTCCGATCATTCTTTCTCAAGAGTGGCTTCATTGCCCTTCTGCTCTTGAGTTTCAACCTTATCTTTTCCTTAACATAGCCTACCCTTACCCATTCGTGGGTTAGGCTCACTTCACTCCAATTGTGCCACTTGGAGGTTCTTCCTCCGCTTTAGCTGTTCTTCTCGATCCTTTTGATTGTCCTCGTCCTTTCCTCAAAGTCTCTTTTAACGAGACTACCCTCTTATTATTTTCTGAGGTTCCACTCCTCTTATTTTCCTCAAAAGTCTCTTTTTCTTTCTTTAACACTGCCTCTCCCTTTGAGGCCATTCTTCGATGCATTTTTCATTGTTTCGTGGTCTTGTACTCATCTTTGTAACCAAGATGTCAAGGAAGACCTTAGGTTAACTCCCTCATCCTTAAGGCAAGGTGTGTGGTGCCCCTTTACCTTGGTCTTACTTCTCCACTTTGTTTCTTGATTATATTCTTTTTCTTTTGGATCCTCTTCCATTCCAATCTCATGGCATATGAGTCGGGCTCCTATACACACTGGCCCACTCTCGGCTATATCATATCAGAGGAATCAAAGATCATGCCCTTTCGGCTCTCATAATCTGACTCAATCTCTGACCGACCGTCTCTATCTCAAATAGGGCCCTTGGCCCATCTTATCTCTCATCTTCTCAAGGATGGAGAACTCTGGGTGGCCTTATGCATTCCCCAATCACATTTTAGGTCAATCCTCTCGAGTGGTCAGCACAGGGATTCTCAAGATCTCGATCTCCGAACTTTACTCTTATGGGGATGCCTCACATGGCTCCCAAGTTATCCATACTTGAGCCTCGACTTGATACCTATCTATGCCATTCCTCTGGCCTCTTAGGCTTTCTTTTGTCTTTCTCTCCTTTGAAGTGTTTACTTTAGGAGGTCTCGAATGTTTCTCTTTCCTACAACCTCCTTTCTTCATATTGGCTTCTTTCCTAATGATCGATTCCTTTTCCTCCTTTCATCAATAGTCCTTTCTGGGGTTTCTTTATCCCCTTCTCTATCATTTTCTTCTTTTTATTTACCCACAGTCCATTATGGGGTCCACCTTTCTCTTGCCTTCCCGTCAATACAGGAATAGGTAATTCACACATGTTGAAGTCGTGCGGTATCAATTGTAGCTTTCTTCATCATCTTCCTCCTTATTTCTCTTTCCTTCTAACACCCTTACTTCATTTAGGTGTTAGAATTTCCTTTCTTTTCCTTATACTGGCTGTGCTCAAAGAAGTTTGTGAGCTTTACCAATTCCTTTTCTTATCCCCGTGCTCCTTTCATTGAGTACTCGGGGTTGTCCTTATTATTCTCCTTGTCTTCATTCCCGCATCTCTTGCTTTTCGTATGTGTGTCTGTTTTTATCTTAGCTGTCCTCGACTTTTAATTCCTTGATATCTTTTTCTTTGTCGTCCATATCAAGGTTTATTTGTTGCGGACAACACCTTTCTCTACCATCATTCGTCTCGCAATTTTTTCCGTGCATAGCTACTTCCATTTCACCTTGGCTTAACTTCATCTCCCATATCTTTTCTTCACTTATCATTCTTCGGGAAGGCTATCCTTGAAGTTGACCTGCTCCCCTCCTTCATGATTCCCAACTATCTTCTATATTCCTTAACTCCTTAGTCTTAATTCCTTCTATCTCACTCTTCTATCTTGCTTTCACTTTTTTGTCTTCTCCAGTTCCTATTATTATCTTGGTTTGTCCCTACTCTTTTTTTGACTCTTACCTAAGTTGACTCTTACCATGATCTGGATTTCCATCATCATCATTATTTATCGTCCTCTTTTCACCTTGTTTCCATTTCCATTCTTTGGTCCTTTTGTTCCTTTATCTCTCTTCTCTTTTCCTTCATTCTTTCTTTACTTGTATCTAGAGGGTAGATAAGTAGTGAAAAGTTTACTACCCTTCATCCTTTAGGATACAAGTATCATCGTTCACTCATTTCCTTTGAGTGCCTTCTCCTCTTTCCTCTTATCTAATTTTTCTTTCTATCCAACCTTCTTATCTCTTCTTTATAACTTACGTAATCGGGGGGTTTTCCTTTCCTCCATTGACTCACATTCTTAACCCCTTTTTGCTCAGCAGTTCTGGCCTCCAACTATCCTTATTTATTCTTTCCTCTCTTTAACTTATTCATAATATGATGTAGTGCTGATAGGCACTTATTTCTCTTATATTTTGTTCCTTATCTTTTGATGATTTAAGTGTTTATTATCTCTAACTAAGTTATTTTGATTGATTTTATGCCTTAGGAAGCTAAAAGGAAGCTTTGAAATAAAAGGTATTTAAATCTGGAAATTTGAGATTTTTCCTGTGCAGATAGTTTGTAAAGATGGCCTAATTTCACATCCTTAAAGTCCTTTTCTGAGTTTGAGTCTTCATTAAAGTTGTAGAGGACATCTTAAGCTTTCTAGAATGCTAAAGATCGCAGAAATCAGAGTTCGTTTGGGTAGTCAAACGGTCAAAATATAGAGAGGTCCAGAATCCCTATGGAAATCCGAGATGAATTCCTATTTTGGGATATGGAGCAATTTTGGGTTAGAGGTGGACTTGAGCACATCTTGGATTGCTTGGCCATGATTTTAGACATGTTATTGAAGATATTTAAGGTTGGCCCAAGTTCTAGAAAGATGTGGATCAGCCCTTGGAGAGAAATCCTAATTGGAGTAGGAAAACCCTTTAATGAAGCATGTGCATGGCATGTGGCTCGTGCTATATTTTCTCTTACTTGAAGAAGGATTTCTACCTGCTGAAAAAGGCTTTATTTAAGCCTTATTCTCCACAAGATTGAAGCCCAATTATCCAAATCCATTAAATTATCTCTTATACTTAGTTAATTCCTTTGTAAACACTTTGACCAAGTTACTATTTTTCTAGAATTAGGGTTTCTTCTCTTGCAAGTTAAGTTTAGGGCTTTTGACTCCTCTATATAAAGAGCCTTAGCCACCACTCGTAAGATGTCTCAGATTTTCTTTTAGAGACCAATCTCATCTTTCTTTGGGAGACTTTATCTTTGTAATTTTATTTTTACTCTCTCTATGTTATTCTAATTTTCTTTTTCAGATTTGAGCAATTCTGAATTCTTGGAGAAGAAGATTGTGAGGCTATTTTGTGCTTAATGTCTTTATCTTTCATGTATTCTAAATTCTTCTATGCTTAGTGATTTATGATTGCATGTTTTCTTTTCTAGAAAGGCCAACTAGTTAATTAAGCATGTTAATTGATTGCTAGATATGGGGTTATTTATCCGGAATTGTAAGTAACTCTAATCACAAGTGGCAAATTAGATAGAATTAAGGTCTCATACATCTTAGTTACTTATCTATGGGGAATTTAGACATGGATTAAACAAAGTGCGCTGGTATAATTTTGTTGTTCATATTGGCTAAGATCTCTCTAGTGTTTTCATGGTTTTATCATCTTTAAATTCATATTGTTGGGATATTGGATTGAGTTGATGAAAAGGGTCTTTTCAGGAAACTCGAGTACTAATTAGACTAGGACTAAGGAAAGATAGGGGTTAATAGGAAACTTGAGTACTTTAAGCTACGCCAATTGCATGCAAAAGATAAGGTAATTATTAGATGCCTATGATCGATTTCTCTAATCCAAGGGTAAAGATTATTTTAAACTGACATTTTCTTTATATTTATTATTTTTAAATTTTTGTTATTTATTTAGTTTAATTTAGATTTTAGTTTAATCTTGAAAATCTATCTATTTTACTTTCTTTGCTCGCTTAGCTATGTAGACACTAATTTTTCACTGAGTTCCCTGGGTTTTTTTTTATTGATAATTTGGTTGTGGTCTTAACTTAGCCATCGGAAAGAATTAATGTTCCAATTTAAGCTTGCTGCAATTAAAGATTAATTTGCTTATCTAGGAATTTTAATTTCTAAGTTGAGATGAACTCAAATTGATCAAGAAATGAAAAAAATGAACTCAATAAATTTAACTTTAGCTGAATTCGTTTACATCCTTATTAAAAAATACAAAAAAATTACAAAACACAAAAATACAAAAAAATTAAAATTGAAAATTACAAAAAAGAGGAATTTACAAAATTGAGGATTTATTTCTCCCATCAAAATTGGCTTCGAATGATTTGGGAATAATGATATTGGTATCTCCCAACGTCTCACTCCTTGTAGAAATATTCCCTTGGCCCATATCCCATTTTGGTGCTCTCATCATGCATCACATGTCATGCCAAAGAAAAGATAACCGAGTGAGGTAAGGTAAGGTTCAAATGCACAATACACACTGTCGTACCTTAATTCATACGGACATGTCATTAGCTTCCAAGGCATCAAGACCATTGCATTAAGGCCTCATGCGGTCATTAAAAGTTCAACTTTCATGATCGTGTCATCACACTTTTGCGTGTCCACATGCCTTTTGGCATATTCCAGCAAATAATTCAGTATCAGGCAGAGGACTTAATGACATTTTCTTCTTACAATAGACTATAGAAAAGGCTATGCAGCACGACAAACGCATAATCAGCAAATTGACAAAGTTCATTTCCTTCCTTAACACTGCACACACTTTATAAACATATATTTTCATATCGGATAAGGATTCAATATTGCCATGAAAAAAAGAATTCATTTTGTTGGTTCGCCATCCATTGGATGCAAGATGAGAGTTTGAATTCTCATCGGATGTACTCACAGCACCTGTATGAACCATCAAACACACCAAATTACAGATCATGGTGCAATATCGTGCATTCAGGTACAAGTGTCAATTTCCAATTGCCACAGTACAATGAGGCAAGGCAGAAGAACAAAGAAAATTACCTGTTCTGGCTAGTGCGCATTGCTCTTCCACCTCAGCTTTAAATTTCATTGGTTGAGCCTTACAAAGAGAGGGAAAAACAAAATCGCATAATAAAAACAAAATCAGCCAAGAAAGGAGCAAGCTGGCTGAATGAGTCAGAGAAGAAAAGAGAGCTACTTGCTGGAACGTTATTGGCTCCCCCAGTCACTTGGCTCCTCATTGGCCAAGCCAAAGACACATGCACCAATAGGGCATCAAAATACATTTATATGACAGCCATTTTCTTGGTAAAAATTGGAATCTGAAAAATGAAAAATGGGGGACCGTAGATGGGGAGTAAAAAAAGGAGAAACCATCAGATGGAAGGGCCAGAAAATTGGAATATAAGGACCAGTGATAGCAGCTGTGAAAAAGGAGAGGAGACGACAGCTACGGATTCTTTCTTTTTTTTTTAGAAAGGGTGGTGGAGGCTTAAGGTTTGGAAAAAGAGAAGCAAACAGAGGAGGGGGAACGGTTCTGGGGAGAACAGCTGGGGGTCGAGAACCTCAAGAGAAAGAAGAAGAGAAAAAAAGATGAGGGGAAAAATAAAGGAAAGGCGTTCGGAAAAGAAAAGGGTATAGTAAAAAAGAATATAGAATAGAAAAGGTGAAAACTTTTGTGGCGTGGGATCCATTTCAAATATATATATATATATATATGTATATATATATTTGGCCATTAGAAGTTGGAACATTAGTCTTAATCGAAGATAGCTTGGGGTCTCAGAGGGTTCTACAGCAGTGTAAATCGTATTAACTTTGGTATATTCCCATGGTCTACTTTTATTTTATATATTTAATTTTCTATGGCTACTGTCATTGTTTGTATGTCCGAATCTTTGATGATTTATTTCATGATTAGCTTGCGTTTTCATGTGTTATCTTTTAGATCGTTGGGCTAGTGATATTGGGCATGTCTTTGCTTCTTAGATCTGTTATTTTTATCACTGGGATCTCTCTCCTGCTTCAAAAAAATATTTTCTAAATAAAAATAAAACTTGGATCTAAATTAGAAATAAATAATTGAAGCAAGCAAAAAGAACTGTGCTTGATGAATTGATATGGTAAAAAAAAATGGGAGAAGAAGCAAATAGTTTTATTAATCCCAAGAAAGAAGGGTAATTATAGATTGGAGGCATTTGCTTTATATTATTAGTGTTATTAATTAATTTCATGCTTAATTAAGTATAGTCAATTAACCAAGGATTATTTTTCAAGGAGTCGTGGCGGCGAGTTTCTTGGAAAATTCTTCAAAAATTACTTATAAATTTTCTTGTGGCGGCGATGAAGATTTATAAGTAATTTTCAAGCCAATAAATGATAAAAATGGGTAAAGAAGATAATATAAAAATTATTAGTTAATCAATGAAAATTCAACCTTTCAAAGGAAATAATACTTTTTTAAAAAAATATAAAACTAATAATAATAAGCAAAAGGATACTTTTTCGAGTAATCGTGGAGGCGAGTCTCTCGAGGAAGTGCTCTAAAACGGCCTATAAATTCCATCGTGGTGGCGATGAGGGTTTATGCTTAATTTTCGGATATAAAATTAAATAATAAAAAATCTTTTGGTTAATGAATTAAAATGTGTTCAAAGGCTAAGGTTTCTAAGTAATTCATGAGTTTAAAGTTTTCTCAAATTAATGGTTATGAAAATGGTATGTTCTCGGGGAATCGTGGTGGCGAGCTTCTCGGGAAACCTTCCAAAACTATTTATAGATTCCATTGTGGCGGCGATGCGGATTTATAAACCTTTTTTTATATATAATAAAAGATAGATATAATTATTAATAAATAAAACTCATTTGTTAATTAGTCTATATAATAAAATAGACTTAATGGCTAAATCTCTAAATTATAAGTTAATATTTTTTTTTAATTAGTGATTATGAATGAACACTTTCCTGAGGAGTTGTGGCGGCAATTCTTTCAGGAGTTACTCCAAATCTAAAAAACCTCCTTAAATTTCATCGTGGTGGCTTGAGTGTTTATAAGAGGTTTTTGGACCCATAGTCATTAATTTAAGAGACTAATAAATAATAAATAAGAAGAAAACAAAGTTTTTTTTTGTTTTGTTTTGTGATTATGAAAGGATATTTTTCTCAGGAATCGTGGCGGTGACTCTCTCGGGAAGTACTCCGAATCTAAAGGTCTCTTTAAATTTCATCGTGGCGGCAATAAAGATTTATAAGAGATCTTCGGATACACAGTCATTAATAAAAAAAGTCCCACAATAAAAAAAAGGGAGAAGACAATAATAATAACAACAACAACAGTAATAAACTATGATTTTTTTAAAAATTAATGATTTTGAAAGGGTATTTTACCAGAGAGTCGTGACGGCGATTCTTTTGGGAAGTACTTTGAGTTTAATGGTCTCTTTAAACTTCATCGTGGTGGCGGTGAGGATTTATAAGAGGCTCTTAAGCATATAATCATTAATTAATCAAGAAAATTCCAAAATAAAAAAAATCCACAAAATAATACAAAAGGAAATAAAAATTTTCAATAAACTATTGGACCCCTTCTTTTTTAAAAACAAAATAATAAAAATAAAAAAATAAAAAAAAACTTAAATGAAAAGAAAAAAGGAAAAAATTAAATGAAAAATATAAAAAAGGATTAATTAAATAATGGGTATTTATTATGGGGATAGTGATGGCAGTTTCCTTAATAATTATTCAAGGGTAATTTCTAAAATCAAATTAAGAAAACAAAAAGATGATTAAGTTAAATGAGGATAACCATTAAGGAAATTGTGATGGCAATTTCCTTAGTAATTATTCTATGGTAATTTTGAATTGAATTAAAAAATTTTGGAAACACGAAAATCAAAGATGAAAATTAAAAAGGTTAATTATTAATTTTTGTTAAGACCTAATTAATACTGAACTAATCGGTACTGTCGTTTGGCGGGCGTTGTGGGGGTACTAATCCTTTCCCACACGTAACTGTACTCCCGAACCCAGATCCGTTTGTTCCGTAGACCGGGACCTATCTGTCTTAATACGCCATTTAACGGTCAATGTTAAGTTAGATAGATTCTTAATAGGTGACTAACCGCACCTAAACAAAAATGGTTAGTGGCGACTCCATATTTCGTAAAGTCCCAAACTCGTCGTTTTCAGCAATGTTGCGACAAGCTAGATTAGAATTTGTTAGGTTTTCTTATCCAATACCTATGGGTTGCCACCACTATATTTTAGTTTTAGTAAGGTTAATTATATTTTGGTGATTAACGACACATCAAGTGCCTTAGCTTGACTCGAATTTGGGATCCATTATGCTAAACTTTCTTTAGCTAATATCTGTTTCTAAGTCTTTTATTTGTTTTGCCTTACTAGATTTTCTTAGTCCTCTTTCTAGGCTTTTAGTCCCCTTTTTTTGTTCGCTTTCTTTAACCTATCCCTAGGTTATCTGCCTAGGTTTTGCCTCAAACCTAATTTCCTACACTTTACTCTTTACTAGCTCTATCTAGTTATTTTGATTTTATTAACCTATGGTTCATTATGAAATTATTACTAATTAAGGTTAAAGTTTTCTCAGGTGTGATATGCCTTTCTTTTCTCTTTTTAAGGCTCTACTTCTAATTAGCCTATACTTAGTTCATCAACTGAACTAAGCTTTTCTTCTTCCTAGGCCTTGTTCTTGTCTGGTTAGCCTATAATTTACCTTTACCTAGAGTTTTATGCTTTCTTTCTTTATTAAGAAAGCTTCTGCACTACATCACAACAGCTCTTTATCCTTTGTTTAAGGGTTTTCTTTTCCTTTCCTTTCCACTTCTTCTTTCTCACCGATCTCTTCTGGTGATGTCCTTTCAACTATGGGGAAAATTCTCTTTGCGCTCTTTATTAGCACGCATGCAGGCATTTCCATCATTGCTATGTATTCCACTCTTTTTGCTTGCTTACTTCCCATTGACCTTGACAAGGTCTTTTCTTATCATCCTCTGGGGTTTCCTCCTTCTTACCATTATTATTTCCAAATGATGAGGGGTTTATTACTTACTAACCCCTTGAGCAAGGAGATTTCTAGCTTATGCTTCTCTTTATTCCATTTCCTCCATCTCTACTTCCTTTCTCTTGACATTGGTATCCAATGGTCAGACAAGTAGTAACGGACGTACTACTTGTTGACCATTTAGATATGCATTCTTTTCATCCTTTCTTCATTTTGCTCATTAGTTTCTCTTAGCATTGGGATCCAAGACTGAATGCATGGTGTGGGGTCCACTATGCATCCATCATATGGATATGAGGTCTCTTTCCATTCCTCATTCTCCGTCTTGTCATCCTTGCCTTATTCCTCCTCATCGTTTCCTAAGAATGGCTTCTTTCTTGTTCTTTTTTCTTACTATCCTTTTTGCCATCCTCGAGTCCTTTAGGGTTTCCTCTTATCAATCCTTGCCACATCCTCGAGTGACTCTCCCTTATCTCACCTCTCATGACCTTGGCCTCACTCGATCTCTTCCAATTTCCTTGGACGATCTTCCTCAATTAACCTCCTCCTCTGTGGTTATTCGTCTCACATCTTAGAGCCCTTGGGTACCAACCTTTTTGACTCCAGGTGGTCTTACTTTCGTCCATTCTTGCTCCCCTTTCCTTCGCCACTTACACACAACGGTGTAGGAATGACACGAGTCAGCTAGCCTTTGCCGCAACCTCTCTCACCTCCTGCCCACTCCCAAGAGCATTCTCTAAGCATTCTGCGGGCTCATCCCTCTAGACTTGCCAACGTATGGGCTTATTCCTCCAGGTTTACCATGGTGTTGGGTCGAGCCCAACCACCTCATATGTTACCCCAAGGCCTAGGTGTTCGAGTGCCAATGTGTTGCAGCACTCCTCAAACCCTAGCCACTAAGGGTTTTGTTGCTCCCAAGAGTACACATCTCACCAATTAAACTGAGAAGGGGCTGAGTCATTCTACGTGGGTTTCTTGGCAATCTCTCCACTTCACCTTTCAGTCACCCTTCCTCTCTGAGCCACCTCTCCAAGTCTACACGCGATTGGTGTAGAGTGTGAGAGGAGTTAATCCGCATCGCATGGGTCCATTGCTGACCACTACACTTGGCTAGCTCTTCCTTGGCCGAACTTTTTCGTCCTTCCATTTATTGCTTTATGAGGTCCTCCTAACCTACATCCTTTTACTCGAATGCTTTATCTTGCTTCCTGAGTTTCTATCAACCTCGTCCTCCGTGATCTCGTGTCCCATCGACTTCTTTCCTCCTAACCCAACTTTCTCTCATAATCTACACACTAATGGTGTAGAGAGTGAAAGAAGTTGGTTTAGTCTTCATGCACTCAGGTCCATCTTTGCTTCTCGCAATCTTCTTGTTGCTTCACTTCCTCCCAATTTCTGTACTTTACAAGTGTAGAGAATGGGGGAAATCGCAACTGAGTTGGGTTTATAAGTCAAACTCGCTCCTCCACTAGCGAGTCTCGATGTCCACTGCTTTAAAGATTGGACATCGAACCAGTTTTCTTCACCGGTGTACCTCTGAATAGGCTATCTGGAGAATTGGATGAGATATCACATATCTCGTCATCTAAAGGGACTTGCTATCCCTTGTTTGGTTTAGCTATCGAGTTGGAAGAACATTATAAGTTGAAGGTTTGGTCTTAGGGAATTTCTCAGAAAGCTCACATTGCTTCCACGAATCTCGAGAAAAAGGTGGTCGTGGTGTCGCCTCATCTAAAGACCACACTCGAGTACTTTATATGGTGGCTTTCTACTAAATAATGTATTCTAAGAGTAGGTTTAGGTGTTTATGATGCGTTCGAGTAATCACGTACTCGAACTCTAGAGTTTTAACTTCGGATAATTCACTGGCCTTGAAAATGTTTGAAATCATTTAAAAACACTTTGAAAATACTTTATAGCGTTTGAAAACGGTTAGAATCGTTTAAACACTCTGATACCAATCAAATTGTCATGCCCAGATCCGGAGGGGTCGACCATATGGCAACCGCTGTGCTACCTCGAAGTACGTGTCTATAGCCATGCACCCGAGGCACTACAAGGCATGAATTGATATCTTCACTACAAAACAATACTAAAATTTAATTAGAAATCATTAATAAAATATTTGACTTTAAAAGTAATACACCAGTGGACTGATTTAAAGGAATAACTACATAGCGAAAACTACTACTCCTAAGCCACTGACACCTCCTTGTGAGCCTTTAATCTATCTGCTATCCTCAAACGTGGAGATGCATCAATCCACATTGGATACAGATAAGTGATAGAGCTTTGATGAATCTCCATCAGGGGTTAAGGAAACAGGGATAATCCAAAACATAATAATAATAAAATAAATAAATTTTGTTTTCAAAAACCTCTCTTCAAATTCTCCAAGTGAGAATTTGATTTAAATCATTAAAATAAATTATAATTAAAACGGGCTAGCCTCAAACATACCGAAGGCGTGACTGGCCGGTCATATGCCTTTCTGCATGGAGGGCTATCTCTTTTCTTTTCTAAAACATTTTCCTTCTCTAGCTCATTCCCTTGGTGGTGCCAGTCGATGTGGATGGAACACAGCTACATCAAACCTTGGCGAGTTACCCTACATGCCTCTCCCAGGGTCTCACACTCATTGTGCCCATCGATAGGCGATCCATGGCTACTTGGTCTCTTGCATGCCTCTCACTCGGTCCACACGCTCCCTTATATCGGAACACTGAGGACCTCTTAATCGCTCATCTCGCTCCCATCTACATCAAATATCATATATATATGTATAAAATATATATATTAAAAATATATAAACATAAGCATAAACATGCACACATAAATCTTTATAGTTTCTTGAAAACACCCACTCTCTACGTGGGTATATCACCAAATAAGTGTGTGTGTGGGTGGTGGATTCCCCGTGTCCCAAAACCTTTGAAAATCATTTTATCTTTTGAAAACGTTTTACCCTAGTTGCTAAGCACTGAAATATAAGCCACTCACAATGTTGGGAGGTTCGTATACTCCCAAAGGATCCACGTAGATAAGTCTCCGGCGCATTACCGCATTCGATCATCTGAAATCCTAATACACATAAATTCGTGTTAGAATTCATAATCAAACTATGAATGCACCTATGAGGCTCTAGCATGACTTAAGATGGTGTTTGGATGTGTTTCAGGGCTTAGAAAAGTGTTCGGGAAGATCCGCGGTCAAAATCGGACACTTGACAAAAAATTACAAAAAAGCCCTTAAGGGCTATCTAGCCCCCACGTGGGCTAGGCCAAGTCCCGTACGGTTTTGGGCCAAGTCCCATGCTCAGGATTCAAGCTTGTCTCCCGCACGGGAAATGAGACAGGGAGCTCGGGATTCAAGCTCCCTTCTCAATTCTCGTGCCGTCCGACCTCAGGTTGACTCGTAAACTTAGACAGACAATCCCCATGCCGTCCATGAGACGTTTACCAAAAGAAAAACGAGAATCACAAGCTCAAAGTTCCTAAATCTCAAATCTAAACTAAAATCTAGCTAAAAAGCTAAACCTAACTTTGAGCTTGGATCTCTCCTAGACCAAAGCATGGAAATGCGTAAAAACTTAATAAAACGTAGATCAAGGTGAGTAGAATAACATATTAAAAACTCACCTTGATCCTTCAACTGGTTTGTCTGGATCGACCAAAAGTCCAAAATTGCTCCGAGAGAGCCAATGAGAGGAGAGGAAGAGAGGGGAAGAGCTTAGCTTCCCCTATTTATAGGTAAGTCCAACACCGGGCCTACTCGGATCCTGGGCCAGACTTAGTTCCCTCTTTTCCACCTTTCATAATCTCGACCCTTGGCCTAATCCACTGACCAATTCACCGATGGATATCCAATCCATTGGCTATGGACTTAAAGAAGTCCAATTGATGCTTCCATGCATGGTTACTTATCTCATCTTCCAACTCCGTCTTATCCTAATTTTCACTTTTCTTCTTAATCAGACACATCCAGACCGACGTATTATTGAGTTAATACGCCGTCTTACACTATTCCGTTTGTACGAAAAAATTGGATTAGGTCCGGATGTGTCATCATTTCCTTCATTTTTACAGAAATAATGAAATATTTTTGATAAACGTACTACCAACTATTTATAGAAACATATAAGCATATCAATTTTACTTGTAATAACAAATGATATAAACATGTTTTATTTACCATATACCAATAACATAAATAGCTTTTCCAAAGAATTTTTTAAAAAAAAAAAGAAAAAGGAAAGAACTTTAAGTTGCAAATTATAATTAATTATTAACATTAATTATATATCTTGACTGTTTATTATCATGAAATTAATAGTTGATTGCTGTGATTTTATTTAAAAATCCATATACGATTTTATCAATTATATAATAATTAAAAATTTATGTTGATTAATCATATATTTTTTGTATTTAATTAAGCATATCATTTTATTCCTCAGTTTATTTTCTTTTATAATCACTAAGAACTTTTTATATCGTTTTATGTCTCTTCTCTTTTCCTTTTTATGTTTTTTCTCTTCTTTTTTCTTAGTTTCTTTCCTTAAAGGTATAAAGTAAGACTTGAGGCATAATTGGTTGCCATTTGGTAGACAAGTGGATTGCCAAATGCAAGAAAATCAGACCTATTAGGACCTTAGTGTATCTATCTTTCTATCTTATAGAACATCAAGTATGTACCTGCCTGCCCTAACTCCACTTCCAGGAACAACTTTAGCTCTACATTATTTGCCGGCTAAAATCTCAATTTGGGCCTATTGTTATACTAGTTTTCTCACTTCAGGACTATAGCTCATGCTGTTAGCAAATCAGGCCTATAATTTTTCGGGTTGGCTCAAATCATGCCTAATTTGGATGGCACTATGCCAGTGCCCTGCACGCACCGTCAACTCGAGTTAATAGGTATTTTGTTGCCATTTGGAATTTATTTGGCCAACAAAAAAAAACGAAAAAAATGCAACGTGGAATTTCAAAATGGTAAAAAAAAAAGAGGAAAAATCATGGAATTTTTAAAAGGTAAAAATGATTTTCGGCCTTTACTCTGATCTTCTTGAGCTTAGTCAGTTTCTTCCGATTCTTCTGATCAAAATAGTCATGCCTAGTTTGATTCTCTTTGATTTTTAGTTTTTGTAAGTTTTCGAGTTTAGGGAATTGTTAGGTCGACGATTTAAAAAATTTGTTTCGAATTGTTTTTGGGTTTAGGGGTTGATAATTTGCAGAGGAAGCTTCATTTTTTGTTTCAAATTGGGGGTTTATTGAGGTCAATAATTTAGGGATTTTGTTTGGGTTATCGATTCGGAGCAAATTGATGAGCTGTTGAAGGTTGATACTCAAAAAATGTTATCGATAAAAGGAAGAACTATAATTTACCCATTGCGCCAGGTTAGTATTGTGCCATTATTTTTAAATTACTTGATTTTTTTGTTGGTGTTGGTGAACTCTGCCATTTCTTAAACTACTTGATGTTTTTGTTGGTGTTGGTGAACTTTGCCATTTTTTTAATCCCTTGATGTTTTTTATTGGGTTATCGATTCGAAGCAAATAATTATTTGTCTATTTGTAGTTTTGTATTGTATAATGATTTACTTTTTTTATGTGTTTTGTATGTAGTTGATTGATATCATGGCATTTGATAGTGGCACTTTAAGATTTCATTATTAAGGAAATTTTGTTGGGAAGGGTGACACTATGGAGTATGAGGGTGGTTTTGTAGACGACATAGAGTTTCACCCTGATTTATTAAGCTTCTTTGAGTTACTGGATGTGTGCAAATCTGGTGGCCATGAAAGCATTAAATCAATTTACTATTTAGTGCCTGGTTAATCACTTGTTGCTAGTTTGAGAGTTGTTGATAATGATGATACTGTCCTAGGTTTGGCTAAGTTAATGGTTGCACATGGTTTAGTTGACTTATATATTGAACATGAAATAGCAGAGCCTGACCTTATAGCTAGTTTGATCAAAGGAGTTATTAATGTTGGTAACGGGGATGATGGAGATAATCCAATTAATGTAGATGTAGATGTAGATGTAGGTAACATTGCTGAAAATGTTGTTGATGTTAATGATGAGAATGTTGGTAATGTGAATGCTGAGAATGCTATTAACCTGAATGTTGAAAATGCTTTTCATGTTAATGCTGAATTCGGGAATGATGTTAATGATGGTAATGGGGTTGATATTGAGAATGATGTTAATATTGGTAATAGGGATTGTCACACCCCGACCCGCTCGGGTCGGCCACGTGGCAACCGCTGTGTTACCTCGAAGTACGTGTCGACCGGTCACGCACCAGAAGCATCGCAAGGCATTGAAATGGATACCATCGCTGCAAAACAACTAAAACTTTAATTAAAAATCTTTTAATAAAATAATAAAACTTTAAAGTAATGCCAATGGACTAATTTAAAGGAATACCTACGCAACGGAAACTACTAAGCCTAAGCCACCGACATGTCCTAGTGAGCCTCCAATCTATTGGCTGACCCCGTACGTGAATCTGCATCCATCCACATTGGATACAGGTGAGTGACTGAGGTTCAATGAATCTCCATCAGGGTTAGGGAAAACAGGGTAATCGAAAATATAACAAAATAAAATAAATAAAGTAAAAAGAATAAATTTTGTTTTCCAAAAGCTCTTTTGAAATTCTCCAACGAGAATTTGATTTAAAAACCTTTAAAACAAATATATATATACACTACATGGGCTGGCTCTTAATACACTGAAGGCACGACTGGCCGATCGTATGCCTTACCGCTTCGAGGCTATCTCTTTTCACTTTAAATACATTTTCTCTTTTTCTCATTTTCTCTTTCTTTAGCCCGTTCCCTCGGTGGTAGCCAGCTGTGGTGGAACACAGCTCTGGAGCCCTGGCGAGCTTCCCTACGCGCCTCTCCCAGGGTCTCGTCTCATCGTGCCCCTCAACAGGAGGTCCACGGCTGAGAATCTAGCATGCTTTCTCCAACTCGGTCCACGCTCTCGTATATATTGGAGCCCGAGGAACCACTCAATTACTCATCTCATATATCTCTCACATATTCATCATATATATAAATAAATTCAAAACATATAAGTTTAAAACATTTAAACACACACATGCCTTTAGATTTTAAAATCATCCCACCCCACAAGTGGGCGTATCACAAAATAAAAAGTGTGTCGTGGATTACCTTTGTCCCAAAACAGTTGTAAAATCCTTTTCAAACAATTTATATTTCAAAAACATTTTGCCCCTAGTGGCTAAGCACTGAAAAGAAAGCCACTCACAGTATTGGGAGAATCGTATACTACCAAGCGCTCCATGTAGCTTTAACCACCGGTGCATCGCCGCATTCAATTCACCCGGAGTCCTAATACACGGAAATATATGTTAGTATTCATAATTAAATTTATGAATGCACCTAAGAGGCTCTAACATGATCTAAAATGATGTTTGGATGTGGTTTTGAAGACTCGGAAGTGTTTTGAATCGATTTGAGGTCAATTAGGGTTTCGGGATGTGAAATGATAATTTTGCCCCTAGAGGGCAAGACTGGCACTGGATCTGGAGTGAACCGGCGTCGGTTCTCTTTGACTAGGTGGCCGTCCACCGACAAGCAGAAACGACGCCTATTCTGTATATATCCTGCGCCAGATCTGTTTTGGGTTTCCAACCTGGGAATTCTTCAATTTTTCTCTTAACTCGAAAACCGATGCAATCGTCCACCAGTTTAGTTACAATTTCAGATGCATGTACCTTAATGTATCCACGACACATTTACCAAAAGAAAAACAAGAATCACAAGCTCAAAGTTCCTAGATCTAGATTTTAAACTAAAAAATTTAACTAAAAAGCTAAACTAATTTTGAGCTTGGATCTCTCCTAAACCAATGCATGGAAATGTGTGCAAACTTAGAAAAACGTAGATCGAGGCGTGTACAATAACATACTAGAAACTCACCTTGTTCTGCTGGCCGGTTTGTTCGGATCTGCCAATTGTCCAAAATGCCTCCGTTTGGCTCTAGAGAGAAAAGAAAAGAAAATGAAAGAAAAAAGAAAAAGAGAAATGAGGAAAAGCTTCGGCTCACCCCTATTTATAAAGGAGCCCGACACCAGGTCTACTCGGGCCCTAGGTCAAACTTTTTCCCCTTTTTCAACTTTCTTTCATTTTCTTTCGTTGGCTAAATCCTTTGCTTTCTTGTGCCAACGGGGCCCATAATAAATTTCTAAGGACTTAATTGGAGGTCTTTTTGGCATTTACTAATTTCCATGCACAGTTAATTACTTTATCTTCCAACTCCGTCTTATCTTAATTTGAACTTCTCTTCTGACTTGACATAGCCGGACCAACTAAGTGTTCAATTACAACGTCATCTTGCACCATTCCGTTCGTACGAAAAGGTCGTGCTAGGTCCGGGTGTGTCAGGGATAATATTGGGAATGACTTTAATGTTGATAATGATAATGAAAATGATGCTGAAAATCATATGAAGGATAATGTTAATGTCAATATACCTGCTAAGCATGCTTTTGATATGGATTTTGATGTACCTGTGGAGAGAAATACTGGTATGAGAGAGAGAGAGAGAAGGAATAAACAGTGCAAGGGCAGAAACAGTTGAAGGTTTTCAAAAAGAAAATATGAATGTAGGGCCATCTAGTAATGGTACGGGTTCAGTAATTGATGAAGATGAGGAGGCTGAAGGTTATGAAACAGAATACGCTAATTCTGATGAGTATGGAGATCTAGTGAGTGATATTGAGGATATGATGGCTTATGTCACTTTGAGGAAGTCAAAATACCCAAGGTATGACCCAAATGTAAAAGAGCCTTACATTGTGAAAGAGATGCTTTTTCATAATAGTGAAACATTTTAAACATGTATTAAAAGTAAAAGGCACATTAGGTGGGTCAAAAATCACAAACTATATGTGAAGGGTAAGTGTGATGCTCAGAAATATCCTTGGCGTATATATGGGGCTTGGGTGGAAAGTATACAGTCTTTTCGGGTGAGGATTTTTAATAACAATCATAATTGTAATAGGGTGTTCTCCAATCCTAGGTGCAGTTAATCGATTTTAGCTGAGTTAATTAAGAACAAAGTGAAGAACCACCATGAAGTTAGTTGTCATGGTTTACAGGTTGCAGTTAAAGCAGAACTTGGATTAGAGGTTAGTTTGAATATGGTCAAAAGAGTGAAGAAGGAGATAGTTGATAGTATAGTCATAAACTACTGTGACGAGTTTCAGCATCTTTGGGCTTATGCTGATATTATTAGAGAGACCAATCCAGGTAGCACAGTTGATATATGTGTGTAGAGACCTAATCTAGAATCTGAACCTATTTTTGAAAGGATATATATTTGCCTGGAAGCTTTGAAGTATGGATTTAGGCATGGTTGTAGACATTTCATTAGCTTAGATGGTGTTTCCTGAAAACACTCACTAAAGGTGAACTTTTATGTGCTGTGAGTAGAGATGGAAACAACCAAATGTTTCCTTTTGCTTGGGCGTTGGTGGAAAATGAGACAACTGTCACTTGGAGGTGGTTTATCAATAAACTGCAGGATGATTTTGAACATTTAGGGTCTAAGGATGGTTGGACAGTAATGACAAACCAGCAAAAGGTACACTTATTTCATTCACTTCATTTGTTTTCTTTAAAATTTAGTGAAATTATTTTCTCTATTTGTTATCAAATATAGTAATTTCCATTATCAATTTGTACACTAGGGACTTGATGGTGCAATTACAAAGTTATTGCCCGATGCTGAGCATCAATTTTGTGCGCATCCTGTATATGTTAATTGGCATGGTAGAGGTCATAGAGGAGATGAGATGAATGAGTTGTTCTGGAAGGTTGCTAAATCCTGTACTGTCAGAGAATTTAGATAGAACTTGGAACAACTACAATCTAAGAGGCCACAGGTAGCTATGGATATTACTGGATATGTACCCGTAGAGCAATATTGTACGGCATTCATAAAAGCTGACTCTGTGGTTGAGTTGATTGACAATAATCTGTGTGAGGCTTTTAATATGACATTGCTGAAGGCAAGGAAAATGGCAATTGTCTCTATTTGAACACCTTAGAAGAGATATGATGAAAAGGGTTGTGAGAAAGAGAAAAGAATGTGATAAGTGGAATCTGGGTTGGATCCAAATATATGGAAAGTTATTGAAAAAAATGCTAACATTGCTCAACACTGTGTGGTGTTTCATAATGGTGAAGCTGGGTTTGAGATTGATCATGGTGAAAATAGATATGTGGTTAGGTAGGAAGAGAAGACATGCAGTTGTCGAAGGTACACTCTCTCGGAAATTCCCTGTACACATGCCATATGTGCAATTAGAGAAAGGAGGGATGATGTGGCTAAATATGTCTTTAGTTGGTTTAACCAGGAAGTTTATAGGAAAGCTTATGGGAAGGCCATACAATTGATGCCTGGAATGAAAGATTGGCCTACCGATCCAGAGAAAACACTGAAGCCTCTAGAGTTCAACCAACAGATGCCTGGAATGCCCAAAACCAGCAGAAGGAAAGACTCTAATGAGCCCAAGAAGACAAATAAATGAGAGAATCAGGATCCGAGAAAATGTCAAAGAAGGGCATGACTATTAGTTGCTCCAATTGCCACAAGGCAGGGCACAATAAAAAAGGCTATCCTTTTAGTGTTAACGAGGTAATTTCCTTCTTATTGTCTTGTCTTTTCCCTTATATGTTGCCACTTAACCCTATATATTGTATAACCTCATTCTTGGTTTGTCTTTCAACCACTGTTGAACCAAGAAGGCCAATCTGAGATGGAGCAAAACACTTTCACTACCACATAATCTACTGCTGAAGAAACCAGCTTGTGAGTCAACAAGGGAGGGAACAAGCGAATTTGACAAGGAAATAAGCTCAGTCAGGCAAGAGGCATTCAGAGTCAACAAGGAAACCCACTAAGTCAACAAGGCAACCTGCTATGTCAACAAAAGTAGCAGCTACAACAAACAAAAATAAGAAAATTTTGCATGCTTCTGCCTCTGCCTCTACATCTGTTTCTATTTCATTTTCTATTTCTGAAGTTAATGTCATTGCAAATACATCTACAACTGCATCTGTTAGAGGGTATGTATATGCATCTGCCTCAGGTGTTACTCCGCTTACACTGGTACCTTTGGCTTCTCCAAATGGACTGACCCCTCCAACCATTGCGAATGCATCTTTAAGGCCCAACCTGGTACTCGATTGAAGAAGTCTAAACCTACAGAAAGTTCAAAGAGAGGCCCTAGATATTGTGTTGCAGATCTGGATGGGAGAATATATAATGTTAGTGGTAAGAGATCAAGACCACAATCACAAAGCAATTTTGTAGTAAAAAGACCAGTAACATCAACGTGAGTCTTCAGGGCCAGGCCAATAAGAAGTTCAAATCTAAAATGCATGGGCTGGGACTTCACACTAATCCAAACGCTGGTCCGCAAATTTCAAATGTGAGTAATTGATACAATTACAATTCTAGATTCATTATAGTTATAAAGTCATATATCAATTTGACACTATTTTTCCTTTATCACAGTCAGGAATGCTAAGTTAGAAGCTCATTTCCACTAGAAACAAAAAGAAGAAGGCTCGAAAAGAATCTGTTGACCAGATGCAAGCTACTCCAGCTACTCAAGGAAGTCAAAGTGCAACTTCCAAAGGGAAAGAAAAAATCTAATTTTACTGTGTTGTTTAACTCTTGTTTAATGATTGATGAAGTTAGGGTTTATTATTGTTGAGAACATTAAACAATGACACATCCAATTTTGCTTATCTTTCTGTAAAGATGATGGATGTATGGTATGATTAGTTTATGTATGTATTTTGTGGATAAAAGTTATAGGCTGTTAGCCTTTTATGACAGAAATATAAATATATATATATATATATATTTGTTTCTATCAGCTAGATGATTTTGGAATTTTAGTTTTCATTATTATCAAGTGATTAAATGTTTTAATTTAACATAACTGAACATGGAATGGTTTAATTGACTAGTATATAATAATGCATAATGATATTGAACATAACTAAACAATGAACCATAGGAGTACATCATTGTGGTAAAGCTTTAACCAAACAACTATTGCATTTATTATTTGCCCTAAAGAAAACCAGGAACAAAATTACACAAAGTCATACAAAAGTTGTAATTTTCCAACGTTTTCCATTGCATCTGCAGTTAGGTGTTCCTTTCAGTGCAGATAGCTCATTCTTCAGCTTCAAATTTTCTTCAATAATTTCTTCTTCAACTTTATCCAAAGCTCTCTCTCTCAACTCTGTAGCTTCACTCTTCAACCTTTTAGTTTGATTTAACAAGCACCTTTCCCTATTTTTCAAGTCTAATATAATTTCTCTTGCCCTTGAAGGAAATTTTGCATCATGCCATGAGTGAAATCTGCAAACATTTTCACCCTAAAATTGCATAAACCAAACAACAACCTTAAAATTATTTGTATGAAATCCAATATATCAAATCAATTTAATTTTGAAGAAAACTTACAGGATATTGTTGAAAACCATAAAATCTTCTTCCAGGATTTCATCTGTCCGAGAAGTCCATCTCGGTGCTTTCATGTTGTAGTAGTAGAAGATATGCTCACCTTCATAATCAAATTCCATAGGATATGATGAAGATATCAACTTATATGACCTCAAATATGATGAAAAAGGCCTTCTTCGATTGTTTACAACAAAAAAAAAACATTACATTTTAAGGTTTACACCCTTTTCATACCCTAAACCCACAAAAAATCCCATATAATTTGAAAAAACAAAAAATGTAAGAGAAACCAACCTTGAATAACTACTACTTGAACCTGAGCTCATTCTATTTGAAAAATGGAATACCCAAAATCCCAGATTGCAGATCGAGCATGCAAAGATGAGAGTGATGGAGTTGGAGAACAGGGAGAGAGATGAGGGAAACGATGAAGATGGTTAAAAGCTAAAAATGAATTTTATTAAAAATAAAAGACAACCATTAACTCGGAAAAAAAAATTAAAGGCCATGTCAGATAATCCACATGGGCATGAAAAGAGAGTTGACGGCACGTGTAGGACATTGGCCTAGTACTATCCAAATTAAGCCTGATTTGAGCTAACCCAGAAAATTATAGGCCTGATTTGCTATCGGCTTGAGCTATAGTCCTGAAGTGAGAAAACTAGTATAACAATAGGCCCAAATTGAGATTTTAGCCTTATTTGCCTTATTTGAAACCTCTCTTAGTTGTTCTACCTAGAGAGTTTATTATAAAGATCAGAATCATACACCAAGTGATGTAACTAGAGCAACAAACAACAAAAGCACAAATCAGATAAGATGGGCGGAGCACTCAGTCCTATGCTTCAGGTAACCTGGAAAGAGAAAGGTTTCCTAACACTGTGATTCAATATTAATGACAAACAATATGTATATGAATCTTATCATACAACCTCATATACTATATAAATAATTCAGCACATACATAATTCACTCAGACTCGTGATTTAATGTTACACTACCACCAGTCAAATGGCAATGGTCGTCCTTCTCTTTATGGTTTCAAATTAGATCGTGTGTGAGTGAAACAATAAAACAGCGCGTGAGCTCCTATAACTTCAATCAGCCATCCACACATAACCTAAGCATTGCTCTTGTATCATCTAGACCTACTCCATCACCTTAGAAATAGCACTGCCCTATGGTAGGGCAAGACTTTTGTTATTGGCTGTCAAAGAAATGATATATTCTCGGGAGGTGCTCTAACACTGAATTTATGTAATGCAATGACAAGTCAAATGAAGCACTACCATGCAAAATTTTATATTGACAAAGAAGCTAATGAAACAACCAACATAACCATAGAATTTGGAATAATCAAAACAAACAATTTTCTTCAAAGACGTCACTCTCACTCACCAGTAGATATTGACCGTAAAACATGCATCAGGTAAAGAAATTAAAGGCAAAAAAATCAAAAGTCACTTACTAACTGTGCTTCCTACTTAGGCGTTAATGGGTGATTTGGACGGTACATATGGTTCTGGCCCTTTGCCCACAACCAAAAATGTTGACATTGCACAGGAACACCAAACTCTTTAGCAACTTCTTCATGAGAAATAAACATTAGGATGTTAAAGGTCAAGAAACTTGACTTCTACTGAGCATGAACTTGAATACTTATAGAATAAAGAAATTAAAGTTGAAGTGAAGACAAAAAAAGATCATCACAGTACAAAATACAATACAAGAAACACATGAGAAAAGATCTAACTGAAAAGAGTCCCATCAATGCAATCTTAGTAAACCAATAGTGCGACAAAACAGGTGCACACATACACTAAATAAGACCGTGCACATGGAGAAAACCACTAACTTTTAATTAAAATCATTACATGGTTATTTTTAAAGCAGTCAAAAGTATATGATCCTCTTTAATTGCTAAAAGGATTAGTTTACAATTTAGCAATTTCTGAAAAGCTGATACTGATTGGCTAATCAAACCTGATTAAAATGAAAAACGTGTAACAGGATATTAAAGTACCTTAAAAATGTTAAAAGGCATCTGTTTCTGAATACGAAAGCTACGAGCTTTCTCATGATCTACAAGATCAAAATATATATACTTTCCAATTTGTTTAACTAGGTCCTCATTATGTGCAACCTAAAGACATTGAAAATGGTATTAGAAACCATATATTTAAGATAGAGAAGGGGGTGCAGGGGAGGGGGGAACCAAAGAAATGTTGTACCTTTATAACAGTATAGAGATGAGCCTCTACTTTCTCCTTTCTTTTTTCCTCCTTTTCTTCTTGCCTCTTCTTCAATCTTATCTTAAATGTGACGTTTATGGTACACAGCAAGAAATTGCAAGGAACATTAACGGCATTGCCAATGTAAAGCACTAATAAGTAATAACAAGAATCAACAACCATCTTATTCTCAGGTGTTCAGCAATGTCCTTCTTATCCACATTACAAATTACTTTGTTCTTGTCACTTTCTCTTATGTACACAAGCATATATGCATTTGAATATTTGGTAAATTTAAATGGAGTGTTGTTGAACCCAGGATTTATTTGCGGTAACTGTTAATAAGGAGGCAAGAAAGACAAAGTATCAACTAAAAAAAAACAATTGAATAAAAGAAACATCAATCGTAATAACCAATAATGAAAAAAATAGTACCTCTTCTTTACCACCATATTGCTCTTTCAGTGCCCTTTTCACATCCTCTACTGTCACCCGTTCATCATCAAACTTAAACCTAGATGGCCAATCCCAGCAAGCACTAAAGTGAGCATGCTGAAAGCATAATGACATGCAATCACATATAAGCTGGTTTCCAAAAATTTACGAAACATGATAGTTACCACTAATCTGAGAGGGTTGGCCTTATATAAGCATCGTAGTGTCCGCCATGCACCCTACCACTGTGAACCAAAACACTGTAACATTATAGGATATGATTATGTTATTCCTCCCTGCTCGCCTACTCATCTATGTACTTAATGGAAAATTACTTTACATGGTTTTAAATAGGTAGTTAAATTAAGAGAAAAAAATCTTTGCTGTAAAGAGTAAAACAAAGGCAACAAGAAAATCTCTACTTGCACAACTTAATCACTAAAAATACTAATATTATGTAGCCTTAAGTTAACATTTTTTTTACTACATTATTTGATTATTTAGTAAATTACTAAAATGACCTTGTTCCAAATCATGACTATAATATCCATAATAATAAATGAAATGTGCTTATCCATCTGTTGAAACAACCAAAATTTTATATGTAAGACAACAGATAATTTCTAGAATTTGCCTGCTTCATTAATGAATGAAAATCGAATAATTCCAATGACAAGCAATTATGACCAAGTCCATTATATAGGAGGTGAATCAAACCAAGTTTAACACACAGCAATCACCAATTTGTGCAACCACGATGATCATAGTATGAATAGATAAGATAATTGTTAACAACTGATGACAATAATTGATGGTACAACACGATCTAAGATGAACAAATCAAGAAATGAAAACTTGTTTTGGACTTGAAATTGATCGCTTTCTTTGGCAAATGAAGGTCATTTTGGTAAGTATATCATCTGGAGGAGATGACGTCCATGACTTTTCTGTAACTAAAGTAGGCTTGGATTAATCTGATTCTTCTTAGACTTCAAGTCAAAGCAAGATTTTAACAAATTGAAGCCAATTAGAAAGTTATTAAAAATAGTCATAATTCTTTGGGTTATGCAAAGCACTTTGCTTATTAAAGATTTAATAGTTGTTAAAAAAATTCCTATATTTCCTTTTTATCTTTCTTGCTCTTAAAACTTATTGCATGTACATCTTAGGAATTCATGAATCCTTGAGGTCGGGTGGAATTCCACACGTTTTCATATAAACAAATTAAATTTGATTAAACATTCTTTTCTAAACATGATTAATTGCTTGAATTAGTCATCGTCAAAAACTCTAGAAATTTACACTTCTCTGAACCTTTCTTGATTTACAAAAGCCTTTACCAATCGAGGGAAGTCAGGAAGGCATTTTTTTCTAGAAAACAACATGATAATTACCCCATGACAAATTGAGCATGCAAATACCAGTGAAGAGTATAAAGGTAGCATACACTTCTGTCGCATCGGGTGATAAATACTTGCCATTCTCCCGGTCTAAGTCAAGTTGCAAAGGGAACTCGTAGCAATCATTTATTGTGAAAAAAAAAACATTGTTAAAGTACAAATTTATCAAAGAAATGTTTCTGCAAATATTAGAGATTAATTATGACAGATTAATGATGCAGTAGTATTTGCAGTAGTTTAAAAATTAAATTGATCGTGTATGAAATAACTCGGGCTTTTGTTCCAACATAGCATTGATAAAAACTGAATCCATTTGTTCTGTCCATTTCACAAACTCTCTTTTTTGCTCATTTTCCTCTTTCTTTTTTGATTTACCCATCTTGAAAAAAAGATACGAGAACCTGTCATAATGAATAACAGTAGAAGATAGTGATGACACATGAAAAAGATACAAAAAAAAAATACTATCAAAAGGTTTGTGCTATGAAAAAAGTAATTAACTATAGTTTCAATACATATATGCTCTAGCACCCATAGATATTCTGTTCGGATTTAATACACCCATAGATAACATTTATTATCGCTAGAAAATCAAAATGCATGCTATCTGTCTCTCTATCCTTATTCTTCATTGTCACGCCCCGACCCGCTTGGGCCGGTCACGTGACAACCGTCGCGTTGCCTCGAAATATGTGCTGGCCAGTCACACACCTGAAGTACCGCTAGGCATAAAAATGGATATCATCGCTGCAAAATAACTAGAATTTAAATTAGAAATCATTTAAATAATTAATTAACTTTTAAAAGTAATACACCAGTGGACAAACTTAAAGGAATACCTACGCAGCAGAAACAACTACGCCTAAGCCACCGATGCCTTCTAATGAGCCTCTGATCTAACAGTTGACCTCGTATGTGGATCTGTATCCATTCACAGGGGATACAGGTGAGTGACAGAGGTTCAATGAATCTCCATCGGGGCTAGAGAAAACAGGGGTAGTCCAAAACATAATAATAAAATAAATATTTATTTTCAAAACTTCTTTCAAATCCTCTAGGCGAGGATTCCATTTAAAACAATTTAAATAAAATATACATATCTAAAATGGGCTGGTTATAAACCACTAAAAGCTTGACACGTCGGTCGTTTGCCTTAGTACACCGAGGGCTATCTCTTTTCAATATTCTTTTTCTGGCCCATTCCCTCGGTGTGCCAATCGTTGTGGATGGAACACAGTCAAACGAGCCCTGGCGAGTTTCCCTACCCGCCTCTCCTAAGGTCTCCACTTACCGTGCCCCTCGATAGGCGGTCCAAGACTACTTAACTTCTGGCATGCCTCTCACTCGGTTCCACACGCTCCCTCATATCGAAGCACCGAGGACCTCTCAATCATTTATCTCTCATCCAATCCATCAATATCATATGTATAGACATATATATGTAAAACATATGACCATAACACACACACACACACACACGTAACTTTTATACTTTCTTTAAAATCGTCCCACCCTCTAAGTGGGTGTATCATAAAATAAATGTGTGTGTGGTGGATTACTCTTACCCCAAAACATTTATAAAACATTTTAAAATCATTTGTGTTTTGAAAACAGTTTTCCCTAGTGGCTAAGCACTGAAATCTAAGCCACTCACAATATTGGGAGGTTCGTATACTCCAAAGCGTCCCATGTAGCTTAACCTCCGGAGTATCGCCGCATTCGATAATTTGGAGCCCTAATACATGGAGAAACCTATTACCATTCATAATCAAACTATGAATGCACCTATGAGGCTCTAGCATGACCTAAGAGGATGTTTAGATGAGCTTCAGGGCATAAAAAAGTGTCCGGGAGGTTCCGGGGTTAAAATCGAACACTTGACAAAAAATTACCAAAATACCCCTAGGGCCCGTGGGCCCAGCAAGTGTGAACAGTGCCACTCCCACGCAGGACTCAGCTAATAGGCCACTTCCGCGTGGGAGTGCCTAGCCTCCCGCGAGGGAGGCCTTGAAATTGTCCCTCCAGCGCGGGAGCCGCCTAGTAGCCTCAGGAACCAAGGCTTTTCCTCCGTTTCT
Organism: Microcos paniculata; assembly: GCA_030664755.1. Taxonomy (NCBI): domain Eukaryota; kingdom Viridiplantae; phylum Streptophyta; class Magnoliopsida; order Malvales; family Malvaceae; genus Microcos; species Microcos paniculata. The sequence continues at coordinate 23,776,285 of CP131462.1, read as the reverse complement.
GAGCCCCTCGGTCCATGGTTCGGGCCGAAATTTAAGATAGACATTCCTCTCACCTCCCATGACGTATTTACTAAAGCAGAAACGAGAATCACGAGCTCAAAGTTCCTAGATCTCAAATCTAAACTAAAAATTTAACTAAAAAGCTAAACTAACTTTAAGCTTGATCTCTCCTAGACCGATGCATGGAAATACATGAAAACTTAATAAAATGTAGATTAAGGCGAGTACAATAACATACCAAGAGCTTGCCTTGATCCTTCAGTCGAATTGTCTGGATCGGCCAAAAGTCCAAAATTGTTCCCACAGAGCAAATGAGAGGAAAGAAAGAGAGGGAGAGAGCTTATCTCTCCCTATTTATAGAAAAGCTCGACACCGGGTCAACTTGAACCCCGGGCCAAACATTTTTCCCTCTTTGTAACCTCTCATAATTTCGATCCTTGTCCCGATCCACCGACCAATTTACCAACGGATATCCTATCCATTGGCTATGGACTTAAAGAAGTCCACATTATGTTTCCATGCATGGTCACCTATGTCATCTTCCAACTACGTCTTATCTTAAGTTTAACTTCTCTTCTTAACTAGACACATCCGGACCGACGTATTGTTGAATTAATACACCATCTCACACAATTTTGTTCATACGAAAAAGTAGTATTAGGTCCGGTTGTGTCACTCATGGGCACAACGTCATTGCATTTGCATGGGCTAACCTAATATACTATAATTATTCAATTAGGTGGTCCCTTCACATTTCATAGGTTATAATAGACTATAACCTAATATATTTCCATCACCAATTAAGTAGTACATCTGATATACTAACTGTACTAATCTTTTCCTAGTAAACAAACATACCGAATACAAAATTAACAAATAGAACAAGAATTAATGCAGGCTCTGAATGCTATTGAAAAATTGTAGATATAAATACTAAAAATTAATAGGCTTTGAATTAGAAATGGAACATCACTCCCTTTCTCTTGAACAAAATAGATATGACCAATATTATAAAGTTTAAGAATCACCTGAAGGTAGATGCTTGTCTTGTATTGACTCTTCAGAGCATACTCGTTGTAGATAGAGGCCAAAGAAGGAACAGTTACCTGATAGATCATTTTCAATGGTACACTTTTAGGATGTCTAAAAAAAAAACAAAGGGGAAAAACCCAAGATGCAATAGAATGATGAAAAATAAACTAATTGCATGACCCATAGATAAAAGAATATAGTCACTTAAGTAATATTTACAAATACTGCACTTACAGAGATCAATGTGTAAATGTAAGCACTCGCTATAACGAGAAGGCCCAGTGCTATAGTACCCTCAAGTAAAGAATGCAACTGATTAACACTAATTCCAATCAGCAACAAAGCAAGAGTTTCCCACTGCAAAATAACGAGTGAATTAGCGCTGCACCTATCATGAATCAAAGAAGCCATTGATACCAGACAGAACCAAGAATTAGATTTGGATGTGCACTTAGTGCAATAAAATCATTGAATTGGCATAAGTTAATGTCATAGCAAACATCACTAAGCCTCAGACTTTGTAACAAAACAAAAGTATAACTAAATATATGAACAAAGGCACCCAAGCAATTGGCTAAGTGCTTAAATCATTTCAGCTAAGTGCTTCTCTTCATGTATATCTAGCAAGTGATCTCAGAAATTTAATTTGAAAAGTCTGTTTTAATCATGTCATTAGTAGTTGACGTACCCAGACCTAATATACTTTTTCATACAAACGGAATAGTGTAAGACGGCGTATTAAGTGGACAATACGTCGATCCGAATGTGTCTGATTAAGAAGAGATGTGAAAATTAGGATAAGATGGTCTTCGAAAATAAAGTAATTAAACGTGCATGGAAATTAATAAATGTCAAAAAGATTTCCAATTAAGTCCCTAAAAATTTATTATGGGCCCCGTTGGCACAAGAAATCAAATGATTTAGCCAACGAGTGAAAATGAAAGAAAGTTGAAAAATGGGAAAAAATTTGACTCAGGGCACAAGTAGACCTGGTGTCAGGCTCCTCTATAAATAGTGGAGAGCCGATGCTTTTTCTTCATTTCTCTTTTTCTTTTTTCTTTCTTTTTCTCTTTTTCTCTTTTTCTCTTTTTCTCTCTGGAGCCAAACGAAGGCATTTTAGACAATTGGCAGATCCGGACAAACCGGCTGGCAAAACATGGTGAGTTTCTAATACGTTATTCCACTCACCTCGATCTACGTTATATTAAGTTTGCACTCATTTCCATGTATCAATTTAGCGTAGATCTGAGTTTAAATTTTTTGGTCAGTTCAAATTTAAAACTCAGATCTACGGATATTGGGCCAGTGAAATAAGGTGAGTTTTTAGTATGTTATCATACTCACCTTAATTTATGTCATACTCTATTTTCACGTATTTTCGTGCACCGGGTGAGAGTAGATTGGAGATTTAGTCAATTTAAGCTAAATCTCAGTTCTACGGAAATTGTACCGATGTTTCCCGTTTCTGCCTCGGCGAATCCGTCATGGATGCCATGAGGATCGCTTGTCTAAGTTTGTACGTCAAAAGGAGGAGAAACGAATACAAAAACTGGGGGAGCGACCGGCCGAAGAAAGGGCCGACCGAGTCCCTGTTTAGATATTTTTATATTATATTAATATATTTTAGATATTTATATATTATATTAATATATCTTAGATATTTATACATTATATCATTATAATATATAAATATCTAGCGGGAGGCTTTTTGGGCCCAATTTTGCGTAGAAGTTGGCCCAACCCAGTCCGGGTGTGTGGCCTACGTTCCCCGGAGCATTTTGGAAATTTTTCATGAAGAGTCCAATTTTAGCCCTGAAACCTCCCGGACACTTTTCTAAGCCCCGAATCACATTCAAGCCCAGTCTTAGGTCATGTTAGAGCCTCGTAAGTGCATTCATAAATTTAATTATGAATGCTAACGTATATTTCCGTGTATTAGAGCTCCGGGCGAATCGAATGCGGCGATGCACCAGAGGTTAAAGTTACATGGAGCGCTTGGGAGTATACGAATCTCCCAATACTGTGAGTGGCCTTGTTTTCAGTGCTTAGCCACTAAGGACAAACGTTCTTAAATGTTTTAAAAATATATATAAATTGTTTTAAAAGGTTTTACTATTGTTTTGGGATAAGGGTAATCCACGACACACAATTTTTTATTTTGCGATACACCCATTTCGAGGATGGGATGATTTTTAAAATGTAGAAGCTTGTGTGTGCTTAAATGTTTTAAATATATTTGTTTTAAATACATATATATATATAATAAATATGTGGATGGGACGCGAGATACGTTATTGAGTGAGCTCCTCGGGGGTCCAATATATGTGGGAGCGTGGACCGAGTTGGAGTAGCATGCATAGTACTCAGCCATGGACCGCCTATTAAGAGGCACGGTGAGTAGAGACTTTGGAAGAGGCGCGTAGGGAAGCTCGCCAGGTCTCGAGGTAGCTGTATTCCACCACAGCGATGGGCACCACCGAGGGAACGGGCTTGAGAAAGAGAAAATGAGAAAATGAATTTAAAGTGAAAAGAGATAGTCCTCGATGCAGTAACGCATACGATCGGGCAGTCGTGCCTCCAATGTATCAGATGCCAACCTGTTTAGTATATATTTATTTTAAAGGTTTTAAATCTAATTCTCATTGGAGAATTACAAAAAAGATTTGAAAGCAAAATTTATTTATTTTATTTTTATTTTATTTATTAAATTTGGATTACCCCTGTTTTCCCTAATCTCGATGGAGATTCATTGAACCTTTGTCACTCACCTGTATCCAATATGGATGGATACATATCCGCGTACGGGGTCAGCAAATATATTGGAGGCTCACTAGGAGACGTCGGTGGCATAGGCTTAGCGGTTTCCGTTGCGTAGGTATTCCTATAAATCAATCCACTGGTAAATACTTTTAAAGTTTATTACTTTATTAAATGATTTTTAATTAAAATTTTAGTGTTTTGCAGCGATGGTATCTATTTCATACCTTGCGGTGCTTTTGGTGCGTGACCGACTAGCAAGTACTTTGAGGCAGCGTGGCAGTTGCCACATGGCCGACCGGGCAGGTCAGGGCGTGACATTGTCAAAGTTCGCTGATCCAAATTTAGTGGTTAAAACTTACCTGTCATGCAACAAATGGAGGAAAAAAACAGTAGAGCTTCAACATGTCACGACCCAGAAAAAGTTTAACAAGAGAACAAAGAGAATAAACAAAGAAACTTTGATACTTTGTAGTATATTAAAATGGAAAAATAAGCATTCACAGGTTTGATTCTATTCACTCAAAGTCTTAAAACCTGCTCGAATCTAGAGAGAGACAAAGAGGAGTAATCTTCAAATAAACTTTTGTTGCTATTCAAAAGGATTGTTGAACCCTACATGCTGTAGACACCACATTTTGTCCCAGAAATAGTCTTTCTTCATTCAAAGTTAAAGTTTTAATTTTAGTATTATTTTCAATTTTAAATGTAGTCTAATTTTAATTTAGATAAATTTTTAATTTAACTAAGATTAATTGTGGGCTAGACTTTAATTTGAAACTAAAATTAAATTTGGATTTTAATTTAAAATAAAAATATTTGGGCTTTGGGTTGTTATAAGGGGGCTTAAAAATTGTGGAATATTCTAGAATAAAAAAAATCAAAGAGGAAATCTTAGTAAAAAAAGGAAAGGATACCATGGAAGATTTAACCCTAATACTTAGTACACAAGAAAGCCCATTGAAACTGGTAGGCACTTGTCGAGATGCTCCAAAAGTAATAACTGAACGATTAAAGATTTGTAGCTTAGTGGTTCAGGTCGATCCACAGGGAGCTTGATACTACAATCTTCTCTTCACTAATGTCACTACCAAACACCTTTAAACAAGATAAGAAACTCAAAATAGTGATTAGATCAACAAATCAACTAAATTGAAAGATGTAAATTAAAGAGATTGGTTTGCGATGTTGAGTTTAGCAAGAGAATTAATCGATTGACAGGAATTTAAAAGCAATTAACAAAGATTTCAGATTAAAGGAACTCCAATCTAGCAAGTAATTGTAATCAACCTCGACTAATGGATCATTGATCCTTGATCTCCAATCTAATCATCCAATCCTATTATAGTTAGCGTAGCCTAAGGTACTTCAGTTTCGCCTAGGCCCGATCACTCCTTAATCATTGAGATTAGCAAGCTCGGTCACTCAATCTATCTCTCTTCCCTCGTAATCAACCTATTCCTTAGCGGCTATAAGTTTAAATTATAAGAGAGCATTACGATCTAGAGCAATATTAGCTAGATAGAGCCATGTGAGCTCAGCGCATCTCAATGTAACTCTCCCCTTCAATTTCCCTAAATCTAATCTAAGATTTGGTTGCTACTCGGTTCTAAGCAAAATCTACAATTATGGATAGCAAATTGCCTAGAATAGCTAGTGAATTGAAGAAACCCAAGCAATGTGGCCATCATTGCACCAAGAATCCCTAAAAGCACTTAATCTCTAACACTTCCAAGATTAATAAGCTCAGGAAATTGAAGAATACAATAGAATTGGAAACCTTAAGTTCAAGATCTTACCATTAATTGAAGAAGAATTACAATTACAATCTACATTGGGTTAGAAGTTCTTAGCCACTCATGGAAGATGAAGAAACCTCCATGAAAGTTGAGAGAATTCTTGAATCTTCAGAGAACTAAGTTCTTACAAAATGAATTTTTCGTGCTTTTCTCAGATCTGAAAGTTACAATTCAAATTCCAAAAGCTTACTTATATAGTCTAGCTAAAAATATGTAAAAGTTCTAATCTATCCTTTCCTAAATCATGATTACAAAGTTAAGTGAGGGTAAATGTGTCTTTTCCAGCTCCCTAGCCCAGCTAATTAGCAAATGGAACGATTTTCGCGGCTTTGAACAAGTCAAATTCGAGTTTGAATTTTCTGTTACAACTGATCCCGCAAAAATCGCACCTGACTGTACCACGTCAGAACTCAGCCACTTAGAGGCTCTCGCGTAGCCTCTAAATGGCTAGGTTTCTCTGCTTTCTGGCTTCTGAACTCATGAACAGCCATTGAGAGGCTCTCTCGCAGCCTCTAAGTGGCTCGAACTTCTTTCTTTGTTTTAATCCCAAAATGGACTATTTTAACATGTATTTGCATTTTCTCCATTATTTCACCTACAATTGGAAAACAACTCAATTAGTGATTAATTAAAGTACTTAGGTGTCTAATTCATCCAAATTATAATGCAAATACATGAACAAATTAGGCTCTAACAAATTCCCCCACACTTAAACCTTGTTTGTCCTCAAACAAGCTTAAGGATAGAAAACAGAATTTTCAACTGAAATCAACATCTTCAAACAACAACACTCAAATTCCAATCAAGATTAACACACAAGTCAATTGACAAATTGCATAGGAATGGAAATACACTTAGCATTGATCATCAAGAATTGAGAAAATCACAAATCCAAGAAGTCACAAGCATGTATCAATCTCCAATACACAATTGCATGAACAAGGTAACTCTTCCTTGTTTTTCCACTCCTTTTTCCCTTAAGTATTTATCAAATGGACCACTCATACTTCTTACACATACAAGTTTACCATATGCTTGCAATTACACCTAACCCCCATTACTCAAAAAATGCATAAATGCATGAATCGAAAGGTCTTTCATTTCGATTGTAATGGGGCCAAGGTGAGTGAGTTGCCAAGAAGAGAAAAGGTGTACAAAAACATCTCAAGAATGATGAAATTTCAACTTAACATTCAAGGGCAAAATTCTCATATAATAACCCTTTGCTTGGCTTGATTAACATCTTCAAATTCATCATTGGTCAAGGTCTTTTCCTTCTTTTTCATTCCTTTTGCACAAGGAGATACTTCTTTTCTCTTTGATTGTGCCTTTTCTTTACATTTTCAATTTTGATTTTGGCACTTTTTTTTTCTTTCTCTTTTCTCTTTTGAGCATCTTCCTTGCTTTCTTCTCTTTTTATTTCTTTTGACCAATAACAATGGATGGAGTTTTTCCCCCACACTTATTTCTTTGCTAACCAATCACCAAGAACAACAACTATGAATTCAAGCTTCAATTCCACCACTCTAGAAATGGGGACAAGAACTTGGTTTTTCTTTTAAAGCTTAGGTTCTTTGGTCAATGTGGCTGTCAAGGAAATAAGGTTAATTCATATCACATTAAGCTCAAAGGGTTTCTAAATTTGTTTTACCATGGTTGGTCTTTTGGCTCAAACTCATTCCTATGTGCCTTTGTCATTTTCAATGCAAACACACATTCATGTAGTCTTGAAAAGGTGTAAATGCAAGTTCTAGAAACAATGTATGCATAGAAGCAATCAATTCACTCATCAAGGAAAAGAGATTGGGTGCAATCTCATTAAGCTCAATTAATCTCTCAAGTTTACACACAACAGTTACCTTATTCAATTAACATGCATTAGAAAATTCAACACACTTAGAAACTAAGTGAAAAAGTGATTAACCAACTCTATCAATCAATACTAAGTACTTGATTTCCTAGACAAACCATCAATTTGACAAGTATACCAATCCATCAAGGAATTCAAGTATCATCATTTAAAGAATTTGGCAAAAATTTCTGATTTTTGGAAATAATACTATGCAAAAATTAAAGAAAATCGAAAGTAAGCACAAAAAAATGAATTCATCCTCCCCCACACCTAAATGTTACATTGTCCTCAATGTAGCAAGCAACAAACAAAGTAAAGTTGCTTAAGGAGAAAGAGCAATTTACCTGAAATCCGAGACAAAATAGCTACAAAACAACATAGCAATCCGGAAAGGAGAGGTGAAATCATAAAGAACAGAGTTTATACAAACCAAAATAGAACATAAAAGTACCAAATGAAATTGTACCAACTACTGCCGAAAAGTTAAAAACTAAAAACGGAAATGTAAAGATGCATGAAATGGAATGTATGCAAATACACCACTTTTGGTAATTAAACTATACATCACTCGGTCGAGGCATCATCATCATCATCTGAACTCTCGGCTAAAGCTGTCAAAATCTTCTTTTGATTCGAAAGGATACGGTCGAGCTTAGCCTCCATAGAATCCAGCCGATAATCAGTGTATTGCATAAGGTCTTTAACAGAGTCAGTGATGGAAGCATGTTGCTGCTGATGTTGAGACAACTCAGTTCGAATATGTTTCAGCTGTGTCCAAAGTTCTCGCTGAAAGGCAACAACTGGGAGGTAGCTATCAAGCAGCTAAATGGCAGCAGAAATAGAAAGACTAGTAGTAGATGGCTGCTGTGGAGTACTGCCAGCAAGTTCAGGTGCATCACCAGCAGCTTCATCATCCCAACCCACAGTGTGTTTGCGACGATCATTAACCCACTCCAATCCGCGTTTAACAAAACCATATTGCTTCAGTTTGTGCTCAGCAATGATGTGGTAGTGTTGAGTGTGCAGAGTGCTCTCCTGATAGACATAAATTAATACATCCACTTTGTGCTTAATCAATCTTGTTTTATGGCTATCATAATCCTAATTATCTCATTTAAGCTTGTTTATATCTTTACAGGTTAATTATGGAGCTTAGTGATGATAATGAACATTTAAAGGTTGATTAAAGCAAGTATGAATGGAGCTACCCGAGAGATGTTCAACAAGGCCTAATGGCGCCATTACAAAGTGAGATTGGCGCTGTTACACACCAATTGCTCCTAGTCGGATACTTGGTCATATCTAAGGGACCTAGTGGTGCCATTACAAGGTAGAATGGTGCCATTCTTCTTCAACCATGCCAAGGCCGAATATCCAACTTGAGGAAGGCACTAATGGCACCGTTACACCCTAGATGGCGTTGTTACACCTCCAATTACACAAGGCCGAACACAACACTACATCAAAGGAAGCTAACGGCGCCATTACATGTTCCATAGTGGCGCCATTACACTTCAAAGTTGGCAAATTGGAGAAGTGAAGAAGTCAGCAAAAGTGTAAAATGATGAGACCTGAACGGCACCGTTCCATGTACCCTAGTGGCGCCGTTCCACTTCTTCCATTTGGCGTTTCATTTTCACACCAGAATGGCACCGTGCTACTTCCTAATGGCGCTGCTCTAGGAAATTCCCCTAGTACCCCTTTGCCCCTTTGGTCAGCAATTAGGTTAAGAGGGCAATTATGTAATCTAGTGGTTTAAATACTCTCTTTTCACCAATGTTGAGAGGAGAAAAGAGAGAAAGAAACGAGTCAGACGATTGAGATTTCTGAGCTTTGTATTCAACTTTTCGAGAGATTTTCTCTCTTGAATCTTCATCTATTTAGTTCCTTTACTTTATTTCCCTTTACTTTACTTGTTGAATCTTCGGTTTCTCACTCAATACATGAGTGAGTAAACCCCCAATTCATTCTATTATTTGTTGATTATAAGGGTTTGCAAAGTTAGTGAGGCTCTTGTTCTTCATTCCGATTAATTTTGTCAAGTGTTTTGATATCTCTAATTGTATGGAAATATGGTTTTCTTGTCTCTATTTTGTGAGTGCACGCATGAAATAGGAATAGGTAAAATCTATGGTTAGATTCTGTGTTTGTGAATCTTTAGTAGCCAACCTTAATCTTAGAATAAAGGGAAGACGTAGGATGCTTCTTAGAGATATTAAATATTCAATGACTGGGTAGACGCGAAGTATATTCAGGTTGTTTGCATGCTGTACTGATTTTCATTGTTTAATGCTTTATTCAATCTGTAAATCATCATCGCAAAGATTGTTGGTTCGGTGCGAGTAAAAGGGACTAGTTTAGGAAGCGATAGTACTAGGTTGGGCTATTCAGTCACCAATATAAATTTTAGGAATCTTTAGTACTAATTTTCATAAGCATGCCATTTGATTGATTAATTGTGTTGTTAGTGAGCCTGGGATCTAACTGTTCTTTTACCCCTTATAATTAGCACATGATAGAATGAATACTTTTCATTATTGTTAATCTCCTTTTATTTCATTGTTCATTTATTTATTTACACTGTCTTTTCATATTGCTGTCTTTATTTATTTCTGCTTTTGTCTCAAAACCTCCTTTTATATTTCTATTGAATGTTCAGTCTATAAGCATAGTAAATCCATTTTATTGCCTCTCTGTGGATTCGACCTGCTCTTGCCGCTACTACTGAGTATTGGTTTATAGCAGAAATATTATTCCTTTGATCGTCTTGACGACGGCCGGTCATCTCTCCAGTGACATCGATCTCAAAATCATCAATGATGCGACTGATGAGCAGAGGAAAAATGAGGTACTGCTTGAGGCGAGGTTTGCAAGTAACATTCCTAAGTTGATAAATGATGGTAGACACCAAGGGAATGCCATCAATCACTTGCATCCCAAAGAACAACTTGTCTAAGAAGTACAAGTCAGGCAACCGAGCAGTGTAAGTGTCACCCTTCTTCGGTACGACATTCCTTTGAAGAATGTAGATTGCCAACCGAGGTCAAATATCAAAAGTGCTTGGCGAAAACTTTGTTCTAGCGTCGACTATTCTTACTGAAAGGTACATTAAATTTAGCTAAAGTGTGTTCGCGGGTCCAGTCCTTCTCTTCGTCATGAACATAGTCACTCTCATGAGGAATAAATCGAAGCAATTTTCCAACATTAGGACACTTAAGGAGTTGACAGAGATAGTGAGTATCGATGAAAATGCGAGTACCCTTAACCATAGTGTCAATGGTGGAAAGTGAAGCATTACCTCGGTCCAGCATGTTAGCATAAAATTCAGCCACGAGCTCAGGGTAATAAGCACCTTTCAGATTCAAAATACCCTTCCAATCGAGCTATTTGAAGAGTGGACTGAGTTGGAATTGCTCATCAATGGCAGGATCGATTGTAGTCTCAACAACCAATCGATGCCTAGTAGCTTTGGTATACTTCGACTGTCTTCTTACGTTTGGTAGTTTGTGTCTAAAGCATTTCAGCAAACACCTTCTAAGCACTAAGGAAAGATGAAGAACTTATAGGAAACGGCGCCTAAGAAGCACACACAACTCTCAAAACCTCAAATCCCGATCAGAAGTATAAAGAAAGAGTCACAAGAGAAATTATCCCCAAAGCCGAGAATTAACCAGTAAAGGTGAAGGATGGAACCGAATGAAGAAGTGAAGAAGAAAAGTGAAGAGTTGCGCGGCTTTGTGAGCCGTGAAGGGAACTGTTGGTTTTTATAGGCTATGGTGGTGATTTGCGGCAGAAAAGATTTTGGGCTTATGGTATTTTAAGAACCAGCCACTGAGAGTCTCGCTCAGAGCCTCTAAATGGCTCACTCGAATATAGCTGAACAAAGTTTCTGACTTGTTAGCCATTGAGAGGTTCTCTCGTAGCCTCGAAGCGACTGCCCAGTTTATGCTGTAGAATTTTGTTGCGGACTTCAAGCCTCTGTAGTGATGGGACCAGCATAAATACCAAGACTGTGTATTGTAATGCAAATCGAACATGCTCAGAATATTAAAATGAATGAACCATGCACTAATACTGAGAAAGAATGAATAGAAATGAATGTAAACATGGGGTGCAATTAAAATGATATGAAAATGAATGAAGGAATGAAGATACCCCAAATTAGTGCAGGACATTGCATTGCTACCTGAATTTCCAGCTGAGCAAGCTACAAAACAAAAAATAAAACGAATTAAAATGAAACACAACCTAAAATGCAAGAAAGAAAAGCAACAAATAAAAGAATAAAAGGATAGGAATTGGGTTGCCTCCCAACAAGCGCCTTCATTTAATGTCTTTGGCTAGACATGGCTTGGAAATCTTAAGGAACATAAGGAGGAATTTCCAAAGAATTTGTCTCTTGAACTAAAGAGGGCATGGTCTCATGATATAGCTTTAGTCGATGACCATTGACTTTAAAGACTTTGTTGGTGGACAAACTCCTAATCTCCACAGCCCCATGTGAATATACATTGATCACCTCAAAGGGACCAATCCAGCGACTTTTCAATTTGCCCGGAAATAGCTTCAATCTTGCATTGTAGAGCAGCACCTTTTGCCCTACAACAAAATATTTTCAAGTTAGAATGCGATCATGAAACACTTTAGTTTTAGCCTTATAAATCAAAGCATTTTCAAAGGCATCATTTCGAATCTCCTCCAACTCTTGAATTTGAAGCCTCCTATGGTAGCCGGCATCATCAATGTCCATGTTGCATTGTTTGACAGCCCACCAAGCTTTATGCTCCAATTCTACCGGTAAATGACAAGCTTTACCATACACCAATCGAAATTGTGACATGCCTAAAGGAGTCTTATATGCAATCCGATAAGCCCATAATGCATCCTCTAGACGTGTGCTCCAATCTTTCCACGTTGGCTATACAGTTTTCTCAAGAATCGCCTTGATTTGCCGATTAGAATTCTCAACTTGTCCACTAGTTTGTGGATGGTAAGGGGTGGTTGTTCGGTGGAGTACACCATATCTCTTAAGCAAAGCCTCAAAAGTTCTATTGCAAAAATGTTTTCCGTTGTCACTTATGATGGCTTTAGGAATGCCAAACCTGCAAAATATGTGAGCTCGCACAAAAGTAGTGATTGTTTTGGCATCTTGGTGCTTGGTGGCCTTGGCTTCAATCCACTTAGAAAGATAATCACATGCAACAAGAATATAATTGAAACCAAGTGAAGTAGGAAATGGTCCCATAAAATCAATACCCCAAATATCAAATAATTCACATACTATAATGGAATTCAAAGGAATTTGATCTCTTGGTCCTATATTCGCAACCTTTTGACACCTATCATAAGTTTTGCAAAAATGGTGAGCATCCATAAAAAGTGTTGGCTAAAAGAAGCCACACTCTAGAACCTTTCTTGCGGTTCTTTGAAAACTATGGTGTCCACCACACTCTTGACTATGGAAAAAAGACAAAATAGATGAAAATTCATTATCCGGGACACACCTTTTAATTATCAAATCAGCACAATATTTTCATAAGAATAGTTCATCCCAAACAAAAAATTTACTATCATGTTTCAATTTATCTTTTCTAGCCTTAGACATGCCATGAGGAAATTGTTTTGTGACAAGATAATTAACCAAATCAGCATACCAAGGAGAAGAATTTGTTACCATCAAGAGCTGCTCATCCGAGAATGCGTCATTAATTGGAGAAGTCTCCTGAGGAGTCACTAATCTACTCAAATGGTCAACCACTTGGTTTTCCTTGCCTTTCTTGTCTTTAATTTCAATATCGAATTCTTGTAGCAGCAAGATCCACCGTATCAGCCTTGGTTTCGCTTCCTTTTTGTTGAGAAGGTATCTAAAAGTTGCATGGTCAGAAAACACAACAACTTTAGTACCCAACAAATAGGAACGAAACTTATCCAAAGCAAAAACAATAGCAAGTAGCTTTTTTTCAGTTGTGGTATAATTCTGTTGGGATTCATCGAGGGTCCTGGACACATAATAAATCACATGAGAATCACGTCCAATCCTTATCCCAAGGACAGCCCCAACAGCACCATCACTAGCGTCACACATGAGCTCAAACGGGTAGTCCCAACTAAGTGGTTGAAGAATCAGAGCTGATGTGAGAGTAGTCTTTAAAGTATCAAAAGCTTTCTTGCACTGTTCATCAAAGATAAAAGGAACATCTTGCTGCAACAAGCGACACAAAGGGCATGCTATCTTGGAAAAATCTTGAATAAATCTTCTATAAAATCCGGCATGCCCAAGAAAGGATCGCACCTCCTTAACGGAGCTAGGATAGGGCAGATTTTGTATCACTTCAACCTTGGCTTTATCAACTTCAATGCCCTTAGAAGAGACTATATGGCCAAGTACTATCCCTTGCTCCACCATAAAATGGCATTTCTCAAAGTTTAGTACAAGGTTAGTCTCAATACATCTACCCAAGATCAAAGCAAGGTTATGAAGGCAAGCATCAAAGGTCTCTCCATAGACCGTGAAATCATCCATGAACTCTTCAATAATCTTCTCAACAAATTCAGAAAATATGCTCATCATGCACCTTTGAAAAGTTGCTGGAGCATTGCAAAGACCAAACGCCATCCTCCTATAGGAAAATGTACCAAAGGGGCAAGTGAAAGTCGTCTTGTCTTGATCTTCCGGGGCAATGCAAATCTAAAAATACCCTGAGTATCCATCAAGAAAGCAATAGAATTGTTTACCTGCTAATCGCTCCAACATTTGGTCTATAAAAGGCAAGGGAAAGTGGTCTTTTCGAGTAGCCTCATTGAGCTTTCTATAGTCTATGCACACCCTCCAACCGTTTTGAACTCGTTGTGGCACCAATTCCCCTTTTTCATTTTCCACCACCGTAATCCCTGTTTTCTTGGGAACTACTTGAGTAGGACTCACCCATTTGCTGTCCGAGATTGGGTAGATAATCCCAACTTGAAGTAGCTTCAACACTTCCTTTTTCACAACCTCCATCATGGGAGGATTTAACCTTCTTTGTGGCTGTCTTGAGGGCTTGAAATCATCCTTCATAAGGATTCTATGCATACAAAGTGAGGGACTAATACCCTTTATATCAGCAATGGTCCATCCTATGGCTTCTTTATATTCCCTCAACACTCTCAACAACTTCTCATCTTGAAGAGAATCTAGCTTGCTAGAGATAATAACAGGGAGTGTGTCTTTTTCGCCCAAGAAAGCATACTTCAAATGTGTAGGTAAAGGCTTTAATTCAATGTTCGGTAGCTCAACTATAGAGGGAAGTAACCTGGTTGTAGGAATTGGAAGGTCCACATAAGAGAGATTGAGCTCGGCTGGCTTGGTAATTGAAGGAATTGCCTTGAGTGCATAAATCATATCTTGTACTTCTTCGCTTGGTGTGGTCTTAATGTCTTCAATGGATTCCAAAGTGAATGAATTTGATAATACCACATCCAAGGAGTCTTCTCTTGACAGCTCAAACATGTCCTCAGCCAAAGAATCGATTAAGTCATTTGAGAAAACAGCATGGAGATCTTCCGGATACTTCATGGCCTCAAAGATATTAAATGTCACGATCTGTCCAGCAAACTCCATCATGAGAATTCCCTCGTGCACATCGATCTTTGTACATGTTGTCCTTAGGAATGGTCAGCCAAGAAGGATAGGAACAGTCACATTGTCATCTTCCTCCATTCTGAGTATGTAAAAGTCAGCTGGAAACACTAGCTCATCTACTCAAACTAGCACATCCTCTATGACTCCCTCGGGATAGACAATTGATTGGTCAGCTAATTGGATAGTGATACCTGTCTCCATTAAAGGTCCCAAGTCCAAAGTGACATAGATTGAATATGGCATAAGATTGATTGAGGCACCAAGATCACACATAGCCTTGTCCACTCGGGTATCACCAATTTTTATCGGTATCGAAAAAGATCCTCTATCTTTACACTTGACTAGAAGTTTCTTTTGAAACACAGCTGAGACATTTTCATTCATCCTTATACATTCATTTCCCTTCAACTTCCTCTTGTTGGTGCAGAGATCTTTGAGGAATTTGGCATACGGTTGAACTTGCTTGATGGCATCTACTAAAGGGATATTCACCTGAATCTTCTTCAAGATTTCCCAAACATCTTTTTCCAAGTTTTGGGTGGGCTTTTTGGCAATTCTAGAGGGGAATGGAGCACGAACTTGAGTGTTCAAATCTGAATTTGAAAGGGGTCGAGGTGGCTTTGATTTTGATACGGCTAGTGTAGCTAAAGTAGAAGCTTCATGGTCATTTTTTAGCACATTCTGACTATCGGGCCATTTAGAGGCTTCGTCAGAGCCTCTAAGTGGCTGGTGTAGACACTTATTTTTTGCTTTAGTCAACTAGTTAATCTTAATTGATTAATTGATTTGCCCTCTTTCAAAGTTTCAATTCTGCTTACCCTTTTTAGTTTAGCTTATTGTTGGTCATTTACTATTACTGTTATTATTATTATTATTATTTTATTTTGATCTCATTTTATTTTCTTGCAGATAATTTCGAATCAAGAAAAAAAGGGGGAAGATAAGTGGGTCAACTCAATTTCCATGCAAAGCCGAGCGAGTTGGGAATCAACCGAATCGATTCAGTCATGGTACGAATATATATATATATATATAGATATGTATATATATTTATATATTTATATTTACATACATATGTATATTTATGTATAAATATCCATGTGTGTATAAATATTTTTATATATCTATATATACTTATATATATATTTATATATGTATATATATATATGAATGTATAAGTATATTTATATTTGTATATATATACATATATATTAATGTATATTATATATACATATATATATATCAAGAGCCAAGCCGGGACCACTACCATGCACAAACAAAAGCCATGCAACTCTTCCCTCATCTTTGGCTCGGGTGAGTCATGACTCGGTGGAGATACAGCCACTAAAGCAGCCACGCCACCCCTCCCCGACACCGTGTGCGGTGGCCACCGTACCAAGGAAGATCAGAAACGATGGGAGGTCGAAGAGGTTCTCGTACTCAAAGGAAACATTTCAAGCAAAGCAGAAAAAATGTTTGGAAACAACCAAAAACAGAGTCTTCCTCTGACCCCAATAACCCCAGCTCTAATAACCAAGCTTGGCAGCCTTTTGCCACCCAAAACCCTTCCTTTGATGAATATTACAAAGAACAAGGGATTGTTTCACCTGAAGAATGGGATGCTTTCATTGAAATGCTTAGAAAACCATTGCCTGCAGCTTTCAGGATTAATTCTACTAGCCAATTTTGTGAGGATATTCGTTCACAGTTAGAGAATGACTTTTTGATATCTCTTCAAGCTGAAGCCAATGAAGGGAGTGATTTGGAGCCTTTTTTCATTGCTGTCCTCCGCAAAGTTTCTCCGTCCTCTTTCCATCGCTCGGCAACATGCATCAGCTACGTAAACAATAGCAGCAATGGCTGTTCTCAACTACCACCATTGCAGTAAGTTGCGTCCTATCAGGACACGACGGCTTGAACCACTGCTTCTTCGCATGCACAACCCCGATCTTTCCATAGTTGAACCATGAAGAGCTTGCTGCCATCCCCCTCACCTGCAAAGACATTCATCGACTTTCCCACCTCTGCATCAAAACTCCCTACCTGCCACGACTGTAACCACTCCGCCTTCCACCGCCGCTACAGCAGCCACTACAGCGGCATTAGCTTGTCTTCACAGCCGCGACAGCTCGCCACGGTAGCCACCATACATCCACAACATGAATAACAGCAGTAACAACCGCGCCACACTCCCTCGAGAGAGATAACAGCCAAGCAGAACCGAAGAAAAGTCCACGTCCCACTCTCTCGTTTCTTGTCGTTTCGGCTTGGTCTGTTCTGAGTCACAAAGTTGCAGTAGCTAGTGGAGCGACTTTAGAAATAGAATTAAGCATGGGTTCTAAAGAGAGAGGCCAGAAGACCAAAAAATAAGAAAAGGAACAAGAACAAACCATCGTCTCCTCTCTTTACAAGAAGAAGAAGAAGCCATTAATTAATTCTTTTATTTTTATCTCGCTCTACAGTGATTAGTTAGTGAATGAGAGAGAAAGTTGGCCCTTCTGTTTGCTCCACTGCTAAAGCAAAGGGCCTTCAAGGCTCTGATCTTTGAAACTATATCAGGTGGTAACTTTTTCTGTTCTAGAAATCAATTTGTTGTTGCTGGAGTTGAAGATGAAAGTAACTATGATTGCCTGTGCATCGGTGATTGGGGGCAAGTGATGGGTTTGTATGGTCCAGTCTATGTAATAAGCCCTCCTTCTTTCAATGGCCTCAAAATCTGGTGCCAGACCTTCCCCTGAAAAGCAGAGGAAACATTTTGGTAGCCAAGCAGCTAAAGGGAATTCTCATCGGCCTTCTCCTATACAAATCACAAAGACTAGCAAATCGGAGCCAGTTACACCAAAGACACCACCGAAGGGCGTGGAGCAAGTTGCATACAAACAAGATTCTGTTGCAACCACGGAGGATATAAAACCATTGAAACCTCATAAATTAGAGTCCGTTGGTTCCTTGACAAAGAAAGTAGATTCAAGTTTATCCTTAGGTAATCCAAAAGAAGTTTCTAATCATGTTGGTTCTGAAGTGAGTCAGATTGGGGGATTGCCTGAAGGTTCTGTTGAACATGAAAAGAAAGCATTGGAAAACAGACTTAATTCAGCCTCGGCTAAATCCAGTGATGGGGCCCCCAGCAATGCTAAGGTTGGTGGAGGTGCCAAAGTTGGTGATCGTCCTGATTATGTTGAGAGTGGTAAGAGCAGTATGTGTAGAGGCAGCACAAGCAGTGATGTGAGCGATGAAAGTACTTGTAGTAGCTTGAGTAGCAGTATCAACAAACCTCATAAGGCAAATGATGTAAGGTGGGAAGCCATACAGGCTGTTCGAGCAAAAGATGGTGTATTGGGTTTGAACCATTTCAGATTGCTTAAAAGATTAGGCTGTGGGGATATTGGAAGCGTCTATCTTTCAGAATTAAGTGGAACTAAGTGTTATTTTGCTATGAAGGTGATGGACAAAACATCTTTAGCAAGTCGTAAGAAACTTCTTCGAGCTCAAACAGAGAGAGAAATACTACAATCCCTTGACCATCCCTTCCTTCCAACTTTGTAATACTCATTTCGAGACTGATAAATTTTCATGTTTAGTGATGGAGTTCTGCCCTGGGGGTGATTTGCATACACTTCGACAGAGACAACCAGGAAAGCATTTTACTGAGCATGCAGTAAAGTTCTATGTGGCAGAGATTCTCCTTACTTTGGAATATCTTCACATGCTTGGCGTTGTTTATCGTGATCTCAAGCCTAAAAATATTCTTGTTCGAGAAGATGGACACATAATGCTTTCGGATTTTGATCTTTCCCTCCGTTGTGCTGTCAGCCCAACATTGGTCAAGTCATCAACTCGAGTCAGAACCCTTGCGAAAGGGTCCAGTTTATTGTGTACAACCAGCTTGCATTGAGCCCTCCTGCATCCGGCCATCATGTGTGGCTCCTACAACATGCTTCTCCCCTCGCTTCTTTTCATCCAAAAAATATCCAAAAGGGACTGGAAACCCAAGAATGAAATGGGAAACCAAGTCAGCAACCGGAAAAAGAGTAAGCGTGAGGTCCAACAACTGACAGCCCATGACTATTCTCTTTCCATGTTTTATGGGGGTGTGGCTCCATGTTTTAAGCCACTAAGAGTTTTCAAAATGAAAAGGAGGCAGCCCTCTTACAAAAATAGAAAAAGAGAGCACAGGAGAGGAGAAAACCGAGAGCATAAAAAGGGGGCTGGGGCACGGCTAAAGGGGTCAGCATTTTTTCTTCTTCAAGAAGAGAGCACAGAGTGTGGAAGAGGGGCTCCAGCCTTTTGCCAAAAAAAGAGAGAGGAAGAAAAGCACAAAAAAAATATAAAGAGAGAAAAAGAGTCCGAGAAGGAGAAGAAATTTTTTTTTTCTCTTGATTTATTTTAAACGGTTTGGCTAGAGAAAAATAGAGAAAAGGCTTATTGTGTATCAATTTTTAGCCATTCTCTTCTCCACAAAGCCATTGTTTTTAGTTTTGATATAAAAATTCATCCTTTCTTTAGGTAAGTTTCTTACTTTTATTTGTGTAAAAAATTATTTCTTCATGCTTTAAATGTAATATTCTTGTATTATCATGTTAATCTTGTGCGTAAAAATATTAGCTTTCTCTCTTACAATGATATTTATGATCCATGAAGTATTTGTATATTGCAAAGTGATTTATTATGTTTAATATATGTTTTAATATGTCCAAGATGATGCCTTTCTATTTGTTTGTCTATTTTATTCTATTAATATGTCATTTTTCTTAAATATTTTATATGATTATATAAAAGTTTCTAACTTTCTTGTTTTATACCCTTGTTTATTACTTTTAAAGCTTGCTTATAGGTTCAATATACTTGTTTAGTATAAAATTTTAATCTTGATTAAAAAGATTACATTTTTTAGCTTATGTTCATCTTTGATGGATTAAAAATCTAACCTTGGTTATAAAGGTCACAACTTTAAGATGATAAACTTGTTTGCTTAATTAAATGTTAAGTCTAGGATTAAAAATTACATCTTTTTGCTTGTGGACATTTTTGTTTGATTAAAAATGAAAGTTTGGTTAATAAAAATTGAATCTTTAAGTTTATTTTTTTTATATATTATTTTATTATTATTTTTATTTATCTAAACAGAAATAATCTTTGATTTTAAAAAATTGAATTTTTAAACTTATATAAATGCATGTTTAGTTTAAGACTTAAATTTTTTACCATAGAAATTATCTTCTTGCCGTTGAATATGTGTTTTGTTTAATATAAAAATTTATGCTTGCATATAAAAATACCTCTTTACCCTTATGGATATATTAGCTTAATTAGTAATTATAGCATATGTTAAATTACTGTTCTGCCATTTTATGTATGCTTTTTAATTAAAAATTTGATCTTGCATGTAAAATTACCCTTTTACCCTTGTATGTGTTCTTGCTCATTTAGTAATTGTATCTTGTATTAAGTTGTCTTTTTGCCTTTGTATGTATGATTGATTAATTAAAGATTGAATCTTATATGTGAAATTCCCCTTTTTCCCTTGCTTATATATTTGTTTAATTATGAGTTGAACTTTGTATAAAATTACATACTTGACGTTGTATATGTGTTCATTTAAATTAAAGCTCGCTTATTTGTGTTAAATTAGTTGCTATGCAATTTGATCTTGTAAAATTGATTTTAAATTTCCATGTTTATTTATTTACCATTTTATATTGTGTGATTAATTGTGTATATATATATATTAACTCATGTTTCCTTGTCCCATTCATACACGATTAAATTTAGAACATTGATTTTCAAAAATTCATATGCATGGGGTAACCGAATGATGCCTCGGGAGTCTGAGGTTTCTAAAGGTTTTCTCCGATGAGACGTTTTCTCAGTGTCTAATCGGGAGTCCGATCGGGCCCGGGAGAATTTTTCATCCCTTCAAAATCAAAATATGTTTTTCATGTAATTTTCATAAAAAGCATGCATCATGTTTATGATCGTCTTTAATTTCTTAAAATTTGCGAATGAACTCCAAAAATTTTCTTTTTTATAAAAAGGAATGTTAATTCCAAAAGCTTTTATTTTTATTTATTTATTTTTACTTTTATGTTTTATTTTTTATTTCATTTTAAGAAAATCTCTTGTTTAAGAGGCACAATTAAATTAAATGGAATATTTATTCCAACATTAATTTCAAAACATGTTTTAAAGGTTTTTGGAGAGATCTTAATTTTCCAACTATAATTAAGGCCTCTCAAATTAATCCAAATTTTATAAAAAATCACTTTCAAAATCTCTTTTCTTATTTTTATTTCTTTTTTTAAAAGGGAATATTTATTTTCTTTTATCTTTTTTTTTAATTTTTCAAAATATTTTCCTATCAAACTAAATTTTTGTCAAACTATTCCCTTTATCAAATTAAAAGGAATATTTACTCCGACATTGTTTTAAAATTAAATCTTTCTAAGGGATTTTAATTTAAGTAATCATAATTAAAGTCTCTTAATGTAAATTTCAAAATATGAATTTGAGGATGTTTATCCCAACTTTTTTTTGTAAAATGTTTTCTAGAAGGTTTTAATTAATATTCTCATAATTAAGACTTTCTAAAATTAAAATTAAACCTTTGTTTTTTCAAAAGGATATTTATCCTCATTTTTAAATTTGACTTTGATTTTTGAAGAATATTTATTTCTATTTAGAAATTGAATCTCCATTCTAAGTAGGAAATTTCTTCAAATTCGAAATTGGGCTATGGATTTTCACATTAAAAGGAATGTTCATTCCGACATTAAGTTTTTTTTAATTTTTTGGATTTAATTTTTCAATGGGATTTTTGTCCCATATTAAAAGGAATGTTTATTCCAACATTCGAAATTATGTTTTTCCTAAAATGATTTTAAACATATTTTATTATTATTTTCCAAGTAAAATATTTTTAAGACTTTTGTGGTACCAATTTCCGGGCATCTTGGGGGTGCTAATCCTTCCCCAAGCGTAACCGACTCACGAACCTAAAATCTTTTTCGTAGACCAGTTTCTTTCCTTAGCTTGATGTAATCTTTCTAGATTTACGTTGGGTTAAACAAGTAGGTGACTAACCACACCTATTTAAAATAAAAGGTTAGTGGCGACTCCATTTGTTTTTAGACTGTTCAGTCCCAAATATTTTTCACGCCATATCATTTATCGTCGGAGCGGTAAAACGTCTCGACAGCTGGGACTGCAGAGGTGAAGCAGGGACATAAGTCGATGCTGGCCGTTGAGAGGCTTCGTCAGAGCCTCTAAGTGGCTCTGAAATTTCTCTAGATTCCTTGGTTCCCGATACTAGCCTCTCAGAGTCTCGCTTAGAGCCTTTAAATGGCTCAGAGTTCTACTCCTTACTAATCTCTAAAGTATTCAGCCAGACTTTAGGTTCTCCGTCTAGGTCCTCCTCTACCCATTCTTGTCTAGATCGACCTTCTAACTTTTTGCCACTCCTCAAATAGATTGCATGGGCAGTTTCCCTGGGATTTTTCAATGGTTGAGAAGGGAGTCTATCGGACCCCCTTGCTTACATTTCATTCATAAAGCTGGCAAGTTGACTCATCTTCATGTTCATATCTGCCACTTGCACCATTAATTGTTGCATATCAACCTCAAACTTATTGTGCCTCTCCTTTTGCTCCATCGAATCTCTGATCAGTTGAGGTATGAGATCGTCATATTTTTCGGATGGTGGAGAGCGATCTTGCTGAGGTTGACTACTCCAATTGTGCTGAAACTGAGATGGAGTAGGCTGTTTTAGTTGAAAGGGAGGTCTCGGTTGCTGAAATGAAGACGTTTGATTGCCATACCGAAATGCTGGGTTATCCTTCCACCCCGGATTATAAGTGTTGGAATAGGGGTCATATTTTCTTTGCTGTCCATTGAAACCAACAGCCTTACACTCCTCAGTGGAGTCTTTCAACAAGGAGGGACATGCCTCGGTGCTATGATTCGTTATGGAACAAATTCCACAAACACGATACACTCCATAATTTGCAACTTGCTGCCCCATAATGTATGAAGAGAGTTAGGACAGATGTTGATGGATAGGAGCCAAATGTTGCTGAAATGAAGTATGCTTCACTTCATTGACAATCTTAGTTTGAGGCCTCACTCTTCGACTGTCAAACTGTTGAGAATTTGTAGCCATTGTATGAATAAGTCTCCTTGCCTCAGTAGGAGTCTTAGCAAGAAGAGCTCCTCCACTAGCCGCATCCAACCATTTTCTATTGAAATCCACAGGGCCCTCATAAAAGTGCTGCATCAATTGTTGTTCATCAATTCAGTGGTGGGGGCAGCTGTCTAATAGCTTCTTGAAACACTCCCAGTACTCATACAGAGACTCCTCATCCGATTGTTGAATACTAGCAATATCCTTCCTTATGTTGTTAGTCTTTGCAACTGGAAAGTAGTGCTCCAAAAATGTCTTTTGTAGCTCATCCCACGATGCAATTGAATCAGGTGCTAGAGAATAGAGCCAATTACTTGCTACTCATTCCAAGGAGAAGGGAAATGCTCGCAAAAGTATTTGTTCCTTTGTAATTCCAGTCAGCTTTGTGGTTGAGCACACCACTCGAAGCTTCCTTAAGTGAGCATGGGGACATTCCCCTGCCAAGCCATGAAGCTTAGGGAGTAGATGTATCACCCTTGATTTTAGCTCGAATGGTGCAGCCAACTCTTGCAACTGAATGCAAAGTGGTTGATGGTTAACGGTGGGAGCACCATATTCTTGCATGGTAAGCTCTTTTGCAGGTACAACTTGCTGAGCCATGTTTGATGATTCTCGATCAGAAAATCTGCTTTCAATGACGATAGTTTCTAGAGATAAGTCATGAAATTCAGATTGAAGAAAATTTTCAGAATGTATAGATGAACTTTTGACTTGTTCAACAAAATTTCTGATATTTCTAAGCTTAGCTATGGTATCGCAATCTAGCATGCAAATGTTCACAAGCAAATTAGGCACAAACTAAATTCTAACAATTGTTTTGAACAAAATGTGAGCCAAACAGCAATACGATGGCAGCAAAATCAACTCGAACCTTAGCCAAATAGAAAGATATTCCTAAGAATTCGATTAAACTCAGCTACCAACAAGTAGTGCCAACTTATGCAAACAATCAAACACTAAAAGAACAGAATTTAAAAGACAAATAAAGAGCCAAACAGAAACACAAAAAAAAAAAAGAAAACAGAATATCGCAGCAAAAGCGAAGAGAATATGGTTAGCCTTGCTCCCCGGCAATGGCGCCAAATTTTGGTAGGCACTTGTCGAGATGCTCCAAAAGTAATAACTAAAGGATTAAAGATTTGTAGCATAGTGGTTTAGGTCGATCCACAGGGAGCTTGATACTACAATCTTCTCTTCACTAATGTCACAACCAAACACCTTTAAACAAGATAAGAAACTCAAAACAGTAATTAGATCAACAAATCAACTAAATTGAAATATGTAAATTAAAGAGATTGGTTTGCAATGTTGAGTTTAATAAGAGAATTAATTGATTGACAAGAATTTAAAAGCAATTAACAAAGATTTCAGATTAAAGGAACTCCAATCTAGCAAGTAATTGTAATCAACCTCGACTAATGGATCATTGATCCTTGATCTCCAATCTAATCATCCAATCCTATTATAGTTAGCGTAGCCTAAGGTACTCCAGTTTCACCTAGGCCCGATCACTCCTTAATCATTGAGATTAGCAAGCTCGGTCACTCAATCTAACTCTCTTCCCTCGTAATCAACCTATTCCTTAGCGGTTATAAGTTTAGATTACAAGAGAGCATTACGATCTAGAGCAATATTAGCTAACTAGAGCCATGTGAGCTCAGCGCATCTCCATGTAACTCTCCCCTTCAATTTCCCCAAATCTAATCTAAGATTTGGTTGCTACTCGGTTCTAAGCAAAATCTACAATTACGGATAGCAAATTACCTAGAATAGCTAGTGAATTGAAGAAACCCAAGCAATGTGGCCATCATTGCATCAAGAATCCCCAAAAGCACTTAATCTCTAACACTTCCAAGATTAATAAGCTTAGGAAATTGAAGAATACAATAGAATTGGAAACCTTAAGTTCAAGATCTTACCATTAATTGAAAAAGAATTACAATTACAATCTACATTGGATTAGAAGTACATAGCCACTCATGGAAGATGAAGAAACCTCAATGAAAGTTGAGAGAATTCTTGAATTTTCAGAGAACTAAGTTCTTACAAAATGAATTTTTCGTGCTTTTCTCAGATCTGAAAGTTACAATTCAAATTCCAAAAGCTTACTTATATAGTCTAGCTAAAAATATGTAAAAGTTCTAATCTATCCTTTCCTAAATCATGATTACAAAGTTAAGTGAGGATAAATGTGTCTTTTCCAGCTCTCTAGCCCAGCTAATTAGCAAATGGAACGATTTTCGCGACTTTGAACAAGTCAAATTCGAGTTTGAATTTTCTGTTACAACTGATCCCGCAAAAATCGCACCTGACTGTACCACGTCAGAACTCAGCCACTTAGAGGCTCTCGCATAGCCTCTAAATGGCTAGGTTTCTCTGCTTCTTGGCTTATGAACTTGTGAACAACCATTAATAGGCTCTCTTGTAGCCTCTAAGTGGCTCAAACTTCTTTCTTTGTTTTAATCCCAAAATGGACTATTTTAACATGTATTTGTATTTTCTCCATTATTTCACCTACAATTGGAAAACACCTCAATTAGTGATTAATTAAAGTACTTAGGTGTCTAATTCATCCAAATTATAATGCAAATACATGAACAAATTAAGCTCTAACAGAAACCCTAATTCTTAGAGTAGTATATAAGGAGTACCTAGGGCTGAAAAAGGGGACATACAAAAAGACAGAGAAGAATAGAGAGAAATTGAAAAGAGAGAGAAAAACCCTAAAAATCCTTCAACCAAGTTTCTGTCCACCTCCATTCATTTGTCCTCACTCTTCTTTTAACACCTCCCACACCATTCAATCTGAAATCAATCAATGTTTATCCTATCAAAAAATCAGCCCCATCCGCCACCGGAATAACTCTCACCTCCCAATCAAATCTTTTACCTTGACTGTAATTCTTGAAAACTTCAGACCTTTTTCTTATTACACCTCCTTTACCATAATATTCTTTTCATTTCAAGCTTTCCAACGATACCAATTTTCCCCAATCAGAGATTGGACGCGCGCTCACTTCTCGATCAAAGTTCCGACGCGCCGCCTCATTCTTTCACTCGCGATCAACAGTTAGTAGCCCAGTCAGCGTCGCGTCAGCCTGCCACCTCAGCGTCACGTCAGCAAATTTTAAGGTAACCTCTCCTAGCTAATTTGGACCTCTTGATTCCAAATTTGACCTCTATTTTTGTAAATTCTAAGTCTATATTTAAAATAAATATATTTTAAATCTTTATTATAAGTAAAATGATTAATTTTTGGTAAAAGCCAACATTGTAATATAATATATAAAAAAAGATCTTTTTAATAATAACTAGTGTTTTCTAATAGTGTGGATTGGAAAATCCTAAAATTTAATTTCTTACTTCTTTATTCTTTGGTGCATAATAATAATGATAATTGGATGTTTTAACTAATTAATTGATTGTAATAAATTTAAAGATATTTGTATGAGAATTATTTTTGACCAAGTCTAAGAGTTGACGCGGTTAAAAATAATTCTCAATAAAGATCTCAATAAAAATAAAAGATTTTTAATATATTTAGAGTTTAATTAAAATTTTCTTTTAATAATAATTAGATGATTAAGAATAATAAATCTAAAGTTATTTTTGACCAAGTCTAAGAGTGGACATGGTCTAAAATAATTCTCAATAACGTTTAGTAATTAAGTGTTAAAAAATTTAAATCATTAATTGTTAATAAAAGAAAAATCAAACTCCAGTAAGTAAGACTTAATATGAGTAAAGGAAGGAAAATAGAGATTTTTTAACCCAAGTCCAAGAGTGGATGTGGTTTAGAATATTCCCCAATAAAAATCTTTTTAGTTTTCTAAAATTGTATTAACAATAAAATTTCTAGCAATAATAATAAATTAAAGATTTTAATAATAATAATAATAATAATAATAAAAGGTTTATTCCAAACCAAGTCTAAGAGTAGACGCGGTCTAGGATGAATCTCAATAAAATTTTTCTCAAATTTCCCTTTTAATACTACTAGTCATTCACTGTCACGTGCGTTGCACGTGATACAATACGTTATTAATAATAACAAAAAAAAATAATAATAAATGTAAAAAAATAAACTATAGATTAGTAATCTTCAAATTAAACTACATAAAATTGAATAATAATTAAACTATTTTCTTCAACGTAATATATTAGTAATTTAATTATGATGAAAATAAAATTAGTTAATTAATTACTAACATCATTTAATAAATATATAAAAAATATTTAGTAAAAGATAAATAAAGAGTTTCAATTTAAGTCAACAATATCAATGTCAATTTTGAAATATTTAGAAAAAAAAGGGTATTTTAGGGATTCAAAGGTTTTACATCATTTATACTTTTATATATAACATGTATACTTATTAATTTGTAGTGGTTTAGTTTATTTATTTTATTTAGATTTTTCAGTTAATTTTGTTAATTGTTCATTCATTTGCTAGTCATTCACTGCCATATGCATTGTACGTGATACAATGCATTATTAATAATAATAAAAAATAAAAAATAACAATAAATTTAGAAAAATAAACTACATTAAAGTGAATAATAATTAAATTATAGATTAGTATACTTCAAATTAAACTATATAAAATTGAATCATAATTAAACTATTTTCTTCAATATAATATAGTAGTAATTTAATTAGGATGAAAATATATAAAAATATTTACTAAAAGATAAATAAAGAATTTCAATTTAAATAAACAATGTCAATGGTTATTCTAAAATGGGTTTGGTTAACCAGTGCCTATAGGCACTGGTTAAGCTCATTTAATAGAGTTAAAAAGTAACTTTGAATTTTGAAACAGAAATAATTATTATCAGAAAAAAAGTTATATGACAAAACTATCCTTGATACAAAAAAGTTTCTTATTTAGGGTTAAACTTTATCAATTTGGGGTTAAACTTTGATAAATTTATTGAAAACGTTTTTTCTAAAACCCTACAATAATATATTTTAAATATCAAAACTTATCCTTATAATTTTTTTTTTATTTGGGACTAAATTTTATAAATTTGGGGTTAAACTTTATATATTTGGGGCTAAACTTAATTAAGGATATTATTGTCTTTAAACACTAATAAAAGCATAAAATAAATGCTAAGTACATAAAACAAAGCAATTATTGAAATAATAATTGCTTGCTTAACGGGTATCTATAGGCACCCATTAGCAATTTCCTTCTGAAATATTAAAAAAAAAAGGTATTTTATCTTCAATATAATATAGTAGCAATTTAATTATGATGAAAATAAAATTAGTTAATTACTAACATCATTTAATAAATATATAAAAAATATTTAGTAAAAGATAAATAAAGAGTTTCAATTTAAATAAATAATATCAAATGATAATTCTGAAATATTTAGGAAAAAAATGATATTTTAGGCGATTCAAAAGTTTTACATCATTCGTACTTTTATATATATATATATATTATAGATTAATAAATAAGTAATTTAATCCAATCCAAATCCAAGAGCCGATGTGGTTTAAGGATAAATTTCAATAAAAAATTCCACATTTACCCTTTTAATAATATTAGGTTCATTTCAAACTAAGTCCAAGAGTAGATGCGGTCTAAAAATGAATCCCATTAAAAATCTTCATAATGAATAATCCTTTTAAATATTGACTACAAGATTTATTCCAAACCAAGTCTAAGAAACTATGCGGTATAAAAATGATTCCAAATAAAAGCTTTTATAAACACCTTCTTTAATAACAATAAATTACAACCCACTTTTTGTTAAGGCCTTTTAATATCAAATATTTCGGTACCATCATTTGACGGGTGTTGTGGGGGTGCCGATCCTTCCCCATACGTAACTGTGCAAACCTATCTAAATTAGTAGGCCATATTAGGCTAATGCTGAGTTAGATAGATTCATAATAGGTAGCTAGTCACAACTAAACAAAAATGATTAGTGACGACTCCCTTTTCTTTAAGACCAATGTAGTCGCAGCGGTCACACATTGCGACACATGCAGTCGTTAACAAGACCATGTTATATCTATGAAATCTATGAAAGGTAATTGACCATGTTATATCACAATTCACATCAAAAGCAAGTACTAAAAAGAATTTCATAAATGTCAAGCAACTAATGTCAAGGTTTGAGTGGAAGATGCTTTGCAAAACATAGATAATTAGCAACAAGATTCATAGTATGAGTTGCCTAGCTAATGGCTTCAGGTTATGGGTTTCTTACTGTAGGTCTCTTATTAGAAACACCCTTTGGAATTGGTATTTGTGGCAATAAATGCCCAACTTAATTGCGATTTGTGAACAAAAACGAAACTAAAAAGAAATAGCTAGTAAATGACTCACCAACATCTTCATTCTGATGTTGTATTTCCAATTTCTTAAATAATAATTTCACACCAAGTGAAACTTAAATCAATGTATGCTTGCAGAAATAAATAACTAGATGGAGTATAGCTATGCGAAGAAGGGTTATGCGAAGAAGTATAGCTTTTTTATATTTTAATAGGTAACTTGATCAAATCATTCTATTGGCTAAGGTGTCACAGCGAAGCACCTTAATTAGCACTAGGCAATGCTACTTCTAGTGGAAGAGAGTAACATTTTCAAGCATCCATGCCTGCCTACCTCTGATCTCTTTCAAGATCTTTCAGATATTTTAGATCTCCCATTAAAAGGTACTACTTCCCTAATCATTGCAGATATTTTATATCCATTTTCTAGAGAAAACCATGGTACAAAGGAAAA
Organism: Microcos paniculata; assembly: GCA_030664755.1. Lineage (NCBI taxonomy): Eukaryota > Viridiplantae > Streptophyta > Magnoliopsida > Malvales > Malvaceae > Microcos > Microcos paniculata. Next base: position 23,746,300 of record CP131462.1, on the reverse strand, counting down.
ATTAAATAGAAAATTCAGATTTGAATATAAAACCAAGCATAATCCTAATAATTTCACAAAAAAACTATCGAGACATGTAAATTTTTACATGATTTTAAAACTTAACATAAAAATTATATAGAAAAAAGAAAAGGGAAAATCTGGAAAACCTAGAGAGAAAGTAAGTTGGAGCAAGATCAGCCAAGAAGCTTTGACGATACCAAAATCTAGTTCATCTTCCTTTGAATTTTCTGGGTTTGAGAAGAGATCGTGAGAGAGCCATTGAAAACAATGACAAAGAGAGGGTCGATGATTTCGTTCGAAAGATGAGTTTGATAAGATTGGTAAATTTTGTAATTTGAAAAAAATATGAAGGGCATAACAATCTTTTCAATGTTTTACTATCAGCCGGCTGTTTGTTTCCGTACTCTTTTCGCCCAAATTGTTTTTTTTTTCCTTCGGCCCAAATTGGGCAGAAGTTATTTCTAAGGAAATGGTACCGTTTCATTTCCTTCGTATTTCTTTCCCTACTTATATTTTTGTCCTACCAAATAGTAGAAAAGTTTATTTTCTTCCCACTTTCTTTCCACACTTTTTCTTTCTATCCTATTTCCTTCGTACCAAACGTAGTGTAAGTATTAATTATTTTATGAATTATTATTCCATATACGGTCAATTTAATTTTTAAACTTTACTGCTAGTATTTTAAATGATTAAGGTGACGATCTCATACATTGTTAGTGTACAATTACCTAATTATAATCAATTTTAATAACATTTATAAAAGGACATTCATCAGCCAATGTTTGTAGAATTAAAAATTTACATCAATAATATATGAAACACTAATTAGTTAGTATTTAAAAATATACCCCACAGAATATTCGTCAAGGCTTTAACCTTTGCAGAGTTTAAAAATTTCTACCAACATTTCATAAGATATTTTTTTCTGATTTTACTCTAGTCATAAATAACATATCCATTGTTCGTTGAAAGGAGGAGAAACGAGTGCGAAAACCGGGGGAGAGACCGGCCGAGAAACTGGCCGATCGAGTCCCCGTTAACATATTTTTAATATAATATTATTATATTAAAAGATATTTATATATTATATTAATATATTTCGATATTTATATAGTATATCATTATAATGTATAAATATCTCATGGGTGGGCTTTTTAAGCCCAATTTCGAGTAGAACTTGGCCCAACCTGTGTGGGGGCCCAACCTAGTCCGGGTGTGGGGCCCAAGAGCCCCCAGGGGAATTTTGGTACTTTTTCGTCTAGAGTCCGATTTTAGCCACGAAACCTCCCGGACTCTTTTCTAAGTGCCGGGCCCAGCCTGAGTGGGCGGCCTATGGACCCCTAGGGGCATTTTCATAATTCTTCATCAAGTGTCCATTTTTACCCCAGAACCTCCTGGACACTTTTCCAAACCTCGAATCACATCCAAACCCAGTCGTAGGTCATATTAGAGTCTCATAGGTGCATTCATAAATTTAGTTATGAATGCTAACGTATATTTCATGTATTAAGGCTCCGGGTGAATCGAATGCGGCAATGCTCCGGAGGTTGAGCTACATGGAGCGCTTGGGAGTATACGAATCTCCCAATACTGTGAGTGACCTAGACTTCTTTGTTTAGCCACTGGGGAAAAAGGTTTTTAAAATGGTTTTTAAAACATAAATGTTTTCAAAAAGGTTTTGGGATACGGGAAATCCACCCACACACACTTGTTTGTGATATACACACACAGTGAGTGGGATGTTTTAAGAAGAAATATAAACTTATGTGTGTGTGATTTATATGTTCTAAATACAAATGTTTTATACATATATATATAATTTTTCAAATATTATTATTATGATTATTGAGGGTACGATGCCCTTGGGAGATGAGTGAATGAGAGGGTTCCTCGGAGTTCCAATTTGCTGGAGCGTGGACCGAGTTTGAGAGCATGCATGATACTCAGCCGTGGACCGCCTATCGAGGGGCACGGTGAGTCGAGCCTGGTTGGGAGAGGTGCGTAGGGAAACTAGCCAGAGCTCCAGTTCGCTGTGTTCCACCACAACGAGGCACCTCCGAGGGAAAGGGCTAGAGAGATAGAAAAGAGAAAATAATTATAAATGAGAAAAGAGATAGCCCTCGGTGCAGTGAGGTGTAAGGCGATCGACGGGTCGTGCCTCCAATATGATAGAGATGCCAGCCCATTTGAGATTTATATATTTATTTATTAAAGAGTTTTTAAAAGAGTTTTCAAAAGAAAAATATATATATATATGTTATTATTATTTTATTTTAGATTTTCCTGTTTTCCCTAACCCTGATGGAGATTCATAGAACCTCTGTCACTCACCTGTATCCAATGTTTATGGATGCAGATTTGCTTGCAGAGTTAGCTATAGAAAGGAGGCTCACTAGGAGAGGTCGGTGGCTTAGGTTTAGTAGTTTTCCGTTGCCAGGTATTTCTTTCAAATTAATCCACTGGTACACGTTCTAAGTTTTATTATTTTATTAAATGATTTCTAATTAAAATTTTAGTTTTGTTTTGCAGCGATGATATCCATTTCAATGCCTTGCGGTGCCTCGGATGCGTGGCTGCAGACACGTAGTTCGAGGTAGCGCGGCGGTTGCCATGTGGCCGGCCCGGACGGGTCGGGGCGTGAGAATTTGATTGGTATCAGAGCATTTAAAAGATTCTGACAATTTTCAAAACCTATAAAATATTTTCAAAATGTTTTAAATGTTTTTAAATGTTTTTTTTGAAGCCAGTGGATTAAATAGGTTTAGAACTCCAGTGTTCAAGTATGTAGCTACTCGAAAGCGTCGTAAATAATCATACCTACTCTTAGAATACCTTTCTTTAGCAGCAAGCCATCAAATAGAGTTCTTGAGTGTGGTCTTAAGTGAGAAGACATCACGACCACCTTCTTCCTCGAGATTCATGCAAGTAAGGCACGCTATCCAAGAAACCCCCCAAACTTAAATGTTCAGCTCTTAATATTCCTTCTACTCGATAGCTAAATGGTGCAAGGGATGGTGTTTCCCTTGAGATGACGAGATAGGTGATATCTCATCTACTCTCCCTTGGTAGCTTAGTTAGAGGCTTACCAGTGGAAACTGGCTTGATGCCCACAACCTTCGATGTTCAATCTTTGAAGTTGTGAACATCGAGACTCGCTAGTAAAGCAGCGAGTTTGAATGTAAATTAGATGCATTTCCCCATTCTTTACACTGGTGATGTGTAAGACTTGGGAGGAAATGATGCGACGAGAACGAGGTAAGGGGCCAAGGTAAGGCCTAATGTGCGTGAACGCTAACTCCACTTCTCTCGTTTTCTACACCATTGGTGTGTAGCCTAGAAGAGAAAGTTGGGTTAGAGTGAGAAAAACAAAGAGATACGAAATCACGGACAACGAAGTCCAAAAAAAAAATTTCAAAGGGTGAGGTATATCATTCAAAGGAAAGGATAATGAATTGTGCAGACTTCGATGGGGATGGCACCCCTCAAATTTATACCAAAGTCGAAGAGGAAATAATGGAGATGCAGAAATTACTAGAAGAATGCTCCGGGAAGTGGGCAAGTGGTGAGAGAGGAGTTGCAGCAAGGACTAGCTGACTTCTTTTATACTTACACAGTGGTGTGTAAGTGGTGAAAGAATGGGAGGTATTGGTGGACGAAAGAGAGTTCGTTTGGAGTCAATCGAGGAGAAGCATCCAAGGAAATTGAAAGAAAAAGAGTAAGCCAAGATCCCAAGAAGTGGGATATGGGAAGATCACATGAGGATGTGAAAGGACTGATAAGAGAAAAAAAAACCCTAAAGGATTCAAGGATGACAAGAAGGAAGAGTAAGGAAGGAAGAACAAGAGAGAAGCCATTCTTGGGAAACGATGAGGGGGAATAAGGCAAGAATGATAAAATGGACAATGAAGAGAGAATGAAAAGAGATCACATCCAAGTGGTCAAGGAGTAGTACGTCCGTTACTACTTGTTTGACCATTGGATACCAATGTTAAAAAGGATATTGGAGAAAGAAGAGAAAGGAAATGAAGATGGAGGAAATAGAATAAAGAGAAAGATAAGTTGTAAACCTCCACTCCTAAGAGATTAAAAGTGATGAAACCTTCACTATTGGGGGATAAAGAGAGTAAAGATGAGGAGACCTCCAAAGGATAATAAGAGATGACCTTGAGGAAATTAATGGGAAGTAAGCAAGAGGAAAGAATGGGATCCACGACAATAATGAGAATGCCTGCATAAGTGCTAATGGAAGCTACGAAGAGAATTTTCCTCAGGTATCGTGAAAACATCACCAGAAGGAACTGGTGAGAAAGAAGAAAGGAAAAGAGAAGAAAAGCAAACCTTTAAACAAAGGATAAAGAAATGTCGTGATGTAGTGCGGAGGCTTTCTTAATGAGGAAAGAAAGCATAAGGACCCTAGGTAAAAGAAGATCCTAGACTAATAAAAGAAGAACAAGGCTTAGAAGAAAGAAAGACTTAGTTCATCAACTGAACTATCCTTTCACGGATTAGGCTGATTAGGAATAGAGCCTTAAAAGAAGAAAAGTATAACCTATCACTAGAAAACTATAACCTTAATTAGCAATAATTTCATAATCAACCATAGGTTAATAGCTCCAAATGATTGACCGGGATTAGTATAAGAATAAGACTAGGAAATTAGGTTAGAGATGAAACCTAGATAGATAACCTAGGGATAGCTTAAAGAAAGTAAATAAAACTAGATTAAAAGAAACTTAGAAAGAGGACTAAGAAAGATCTAGTGAAGGAAAGTGAATAAAAGACTTAGAAACATATGTTAGTTAAAGAGAGTCGAGCATAATGAACCCCGAACTCGAGTCAAGCCAAGGCACTACATCCTAAAACGAATAAATCAAGGAAAGGAAAGAATAAACAAGAATGATTGGAGGCCAGAACTGAAGAGCAAAAAGGGGGTCAAGGGTATAAATTGGATAAAGGAAGAGGAAACCCCCGACTACTTGATTTTTGGAAGGAGGAACAAAAAGGGTTAAATGTGTGAATTGGTAGAAAAGAAAAGAAAGGAAAGGAAAACCCTTGATTGGTTAGATGATAAAAGGAGAGATAAAGAGGTTGGATAGAAAGAAAAATTGGAGAAAGCATAAGAGAAGAAGCACTCATAGGAAACGAGTGAATGAAGGTGATCATATCCTAATGGATGATGTAAGTAAAGAATAAAAGGAAAAAAAAAAGAAGTAAGGATATGAAATTGGTAGGCACTTGTCGAGATGCTCCAAAAGTAATAACTGAACGTTTAAAGATTTGTAGCTAGCGGTTCAGGTCAATCCACAGGGAGCTTGATACTACAATTTTCTCTTCACTATTGTCACAACAAAACACCTTAAAGCAAGACAAGAAACTCAAAACAGTGATTAGATCAACAAATCAACTAAATTGAAAGATGTAAATTGGGAAGATTGATTTGCAATATTGATTTTAACAAAAGAATTAATTGATTAACAAGAATTTAAATGCAATTAACAAAGATTTCAGATCAAAGAAACTCCAATCTAGCAAGTAATTGTAATCAACTTCAGCTAATGGATCATTGATCCTTGATCTCCAATCCAATCATCCAATCCTATTATAGTTAGCGTAGCCTAAGGTACTCCACTTTCGCCTAGGCCCGATCACTCCTTAATCATTGAGATTAGCAAGCTCGGTCACTCTATCTAACTCCTCTTCCCTCGTAATCAACCTATTCCTTAGCGGCTATAAGTTTAAATTACAAGAGAGCATTACGATCTAGAGCAATATTAGCTAACTAGAGCCATGTGAGCTCAGCGCATCTCCATGTAACTCTCCCCTTCAATTTCCCCAAATCTAATCTAAGATTTGGTTGCTACTCGGTTCTAAGCAAAATCTACAATTATGGATTGCAAATTGCCTAGAATAGCTAGTGAATTGAAGAAACCCAAGCAATGTGGCCATCATTGCATTAAGAATCCCCAAAAACACTTAATCTCTAACACTTCCAAGATTAATAAGCTCAGGAAATTGAAGAATACAATAGAATTGGAAGCCTTAAGTTCAAGATCTTACCATTAATTGAAGAAGAATTACAATTACAAGCTACATTGGATTAGAAATACTTAGCCACTCATGGAAGATGAAGAAACCTCCATGGAAGTTGAGAGAATTCTCCAATCTTCAGAGACCTGTTTGATAAAATTGAAGTAATTAAGCACTGAAAATTAAGTGCTGAAAATTTCTTCTGAAAATTTTAAGTACTGAATTTATTGTGTAAAAATTGTTTGATAAGTTATTATGTTTGAACAAATTTATTTTTGAACTATTATAAGAGAAATGAAAGTTTATGAAAAATAAATGCATTGATAATTAATAAAAAGGAAAGAATAGTGGTTAAAAGGAAAGAATACAACATTAAATGTAATTAATGTGTGATTATTTCCTTAAATGGAATTGTTGAATGAAATAAGTAACCTAAGAGCTACTTATTATTTTCAATGCTTTTTCATTGAAAATTTCCAATTAAGTGGTTCTTTAGCTTTTATTATCAAACACATTGAAAAAATGAAAGCATTGAAAATTTTCATTTTCAATGGTTTGAAATTTTTCAATGGTTAATCAAACAACCCCTAAGTCTTAAAAGAGAGAAAACTAAATTTTCGTGCTTTTTCTCAGATCTGAAAGTTACAATTCAAATTCCAAAAGTTCACTTATATAGTCTAGCTAAAAATATGTAAAAGTTCTAATCTATCCTTGTCTAAATCATGATTACAAAGTTAAGTGAGGGTATTTATGTGTTTTCCAGCTCCTTAGCCCAGCTAATTGGCAAGTGAAACGATTTTCGCGGCTTTGAATAAGTCAAATTCGAGTTTGAAATTTCTGTTGCAACAAATCCCGCAAAAATCGCATCTGATAGCTTCAGGTCGAACTCGGCCACTGAGAGGCTCTCGCGTAGCCTCTAAGTGGCTAGGTTTCTCTGCTTCCTGACTTTTGAGCTCGCGACCAGCCATTTAGAGGCTCTCTCGCAGCCTCTAAGTGGCTCGAACTTCTTTCTTTGTTTTAAGCCCAAAATGGACCATTTTAACATGTATTTGCATTTTCTCCATTATTTCACCTAAAATTAGAAAACACCTCAATTAGTGATTAATTAAAGTACTTAGGTGTCTAATCTATCCAAATTATAATGCAAATAGATGAACAAATTAAGCTCTAACAAATTCCCCCACACTTAAACCTTGTTTGTCCTCAAACAAGCTTAAGGATAGAAAATAGAATTTTGAATTGAAATCAACATCTTCAAACAACAACACTCAAATCTCAATCAAGATTAACACACAAGTCAATTGACAAATTGCATAGGAATGTAGAGAAACTTAGCAATGATCATCAAGAATTGAGAAAATCACCAATCCAAAAAGTCACAAGCATGTATCAATCTTCAATGGACATTTGCATGAACAAGGTAACTCTTCTTTGTTTTTCCACTCCTTTCTCCCTCAAATATTTATCAAATGGACCACACATACTTCTTACACATACAAGTTTACCATATGCTTGCAATTACACCTAACCTCCACTACTCAAAGATGCATGAATGCATGAATCGAAAGGTCTTTCATTTTGGTTATAATGGGGCCAAGGTGAGTGAGCTACCAAGGAAGGGAAAAGGTGTACAAAAACATCTCAAGAATGATGAAATTTCAGCTTGACATTCAAGGGCAAATTTCTCATGTCATAGCCCTTTACTTGGCTTGATCAACATTTTTAAATTCATCATTGATCTAGGTCTTTTCCTTCTTTTTTATTCTTTTTACACAAGGAAACACTCATTTTCTTTGATTGTGCCTTTTTCTTTACATTTTCAATTTTGATTTTGGCACTTTCTTTTCATTTTTTTTGAGCATCCACCTTGCTTTCTTCTCTTTTTATTTCGTTTGACCAATACCAATAGATGGAAGGCTTCCCCCACACTTGTTTCTTTGCTAACCAATTACCAAGAACAACAATTATGGAGTCAAGCCTCAATTCCACCACTCTAGAAACGGGGACAAGAACTTGGTTTTTCTTTTAAAGCTTAGGTTCTTTGGTCAATGTGGCTGTCAAGGAAACAAGGTCAATTCATATTACATTAAGCTCAAAGGGTTTCTAAATTTGTCTTACCATGGTTGGTCTTTTGGCTCAAACTCATCCCTAGGTGCCTTTGTCATTTCCAATGCAAACACACATTCATGTAGTCTTGAAAAGGTATAAATACAAGTTCTAGAAACAATGTATGCATAGAAGCAATCAATTCACTCATCAAGGAAAAGAGATTGGGTGCAATCTCATTAAGCTCAAATAATCTCTCCAGTTTGCACACAATGGTTACCTTATTCAATTAACATGCATTAGAAAAATCAACACACTTAGAAACTAAGTGAAAAAGTGATTAACCAACTCTATCAATCAATACTAAGTACTTGATTTCCTAGACAAACCATCAATTTGACAAGTATACCAATCCATCAAGGAATTCAAGCATCATCATTCAAAGAATTTAACAAAATTTTCTGTTTTTGGAAAATTAAAGCTATGCAGAAATAAAGAAAACGAAATGTAAGCACAAAATGAATTTATCCTTCCCCACACCTAAATGTTACATTGTCCTCAATGTAGCAAGCAATAAAGCAAAGTAAAGTTGCTTAAGAAGAAAGAGCAATTTACCTTAAATCTGAGACAATATAGCTACAAAACAACATAACAATCTAGAAAGGAGAGATGAAGTCATAAGGAACAGAGTTTATACAAACCGTACTAAAACATAAGAGTACCAACTACGGCCGCAAAATATAAAAACTGAAGTCTAAAATGCATGAAATGGAAGGTATGCAAATACACCACTCTTGGGAAGTAACTATCCATCACTAAGTCGGGGCAGCATCATCATCATCTGAACTCTCAGCGAACAATGTCAAAATCTGCTATTGGTTTGCAAGGATACGGTCAAGCTTAGCCTCCATAGAATTTAATCGATAATCAGCGTAATGCATAAGATCCTTAACCGAGTCCGTGATGGAAGCATGTTGCTGCTGATGTTGAGACAATTCAGTGCGAATATGTTTCAGCTGTGTCCAGAGTTCTCGCTGAAAGGTAGCAGCTGGAAGGTAACTATCAGGCAACTGAATGGCAGCAGAAGTAGAAGGACTAGCAGTAGATGGCTGCTGTCGAGGAGGATTACCAGCAAGCTCCGGTGTGGCACCAGCAACTTCATCATCCCCACCCATAGTTGGTGTGCGAAAATCATTAACCCACTCCTGTCCTCGCTTAATAAAACCATATTGCTTCAGTTTGTGCTCAGCAATGACATGGTAGTGCTGAGTATGCAAAGTGCTCTCCCCAGTAACATCGATCTCAAAATCATCAATAATTCGACTGATGAGCAAAGGAAAAATGAGGCACTGCTTAAGACGAGGTTTGCAAGTAACATTTCTGAGCTGATAAATGATGGTAGACGCTAAAGGAATGCCATTAATCACTTGCATCCCAAAGAACAACTTGTCCAAGATGTACAAGTCAGGCAGCCGAGTAGTGTAAGTGTCACCCTTCTTCGGTACTACATTCCTCTGAAGAATGTAGATAGCCAACCGAGGTCGAATATCAAAATCCTTGGTGAAAACTTTGTTCTAGCGCCGACTATTCTTACTAAACGGCACATTAAACTTAGCCAAAGTGTGTTCTCGGGTCCAGTCCTTTTCTTCATCATGAACATAGTCACTCTCAAGAGGGATAAATCGAAGTAATTTTCCAATGTTAGGACATTTGAGGAGTTGACAGAGATAGTGAATATTGATGAAAATGCGAATGCCCTTAACCATAGTGTCAATGGTAGAAAGTGAAGCATTACCTCTGTCCAGCATGTTGGCATAAAATTCAGCCACTAGCTCGGGATAATAAGCACCCTTCAGATTTAAGATACCCTCTCAACCGAGTTGTTTGAAGAGTGGACTAAGTTGGAATTGCTCATCAATGGCAGGATCAATCGTAGTCTCAACAACCAAACGACAGCGAACGCCTAGCAGCTTTAGTAAACCACGCCTGAGCAGTAGAATTTTGAAACCGTTGTGCTCGAGAACTACTCTCCCCCACACCTGATGGTTGCTGCACTTCGGCTGTTCGCTGTCGTTTGGTGGCTCGTGTCTGAGGCATTTCAGCAAACACCTCCCACGCACTAAAGAATGATTAAGAACAGATAAGGAATGGCGCCCAAGAAGCACACAGATCATGCAGAACCTCAAAACCCAACCAGTGTTGCAAGGTGAAAGTCACACAAGATAATAACCCACTACTGAAAATCAAACAGAAAAGTGGAGGGATGGAACCAAGTTAGGAAATGGAGAAGAGAGGTGAAGGGTTGCGCGGCTTTGTGAGCCGTGAAGGGGACTGTTGGTTTTTATATGGGCTGTAGGCGGTGATGTAAAGCAGGAAAGAGTTTGGGCTTATGGGCTCTTAAGGGCGGCCACTGAAAGTCTTGCTAAGAGCCTTTAAATGGCTCACTCGAATGTAGCTGAAGAAAGTTTCTGACTTGGTAGCCGCTGAGAGGCTCTCTCGTAGCCTCTAAATGGCTATCCCGAGCATTGCACAACAAAGTTTCTGACTTACTGGCCATTGAGAGGCTCTCTCGTAGCCTCTAAATGGCTATCCCGAGCATTGCACAACAAAGTTTCTGACTTACTAGCCGTTGAGAGGCTCTCTCGTAGCCTCTAAATGGCTGCCAAGTTTATGCTTCAGAATTTTGTTGCTAACATCAAGCCTTGGTAGCGATGGGATCAGCATAATTACCAAGAGTGTGTATTGTAATGCAAATCGAACATGCTCAGAATATGAAAATGGATGTACCATGCACTAATAATGAAGATGAATGAATAGAAAAGAATCTAAACATGGGGTGCAATTAAAATGATATGAAAATGAATGAAAGAATGAAGATACCCCAAACTAGTGCAGGACATTGCATTGTTGCCTGAATCTCCAGCTGAGCAAGCTTCAAAACAGAAGGTGAAATGAATTAAAAAGACATACAAACTAAATTGCAAGAAAGAAAACCAAAAATAAAAGAATAAAAGGATAGAAATTGGGTTGCCTCCCAACAAGCGCCTTCATTTAATGTCTTTGGCTAGACATTGCTTGGAAATCTCAAGTGAAATATGAAGGAATTTCCAGAGAATTTGTCTCTTGAACTAAAGATGGCAGGCTCTCATGATATAGCTTTAGTCGATGCCCATTAACTTTAAAGACTTTGTTGGTGGACAAACTCCTTATCTCCACAGCCCCATGGGAATATATATTGATCACCTCAAAGGGACCAATCCAACGATTTTTCGATTTGCCCGGAAATAGCTTCAATCTTGCATTGTAGAGCAGCACCTTTTGTCCTACAATAAAAGATTTTCGAGTTAGAATTCGATCATGAAACACTTTTGTTTTGGCCTTGTAAATCAAAGCATTTTCAAAGGCATCATTTCTAATCTCCTCCAACTCTTGGATTTGAAGCTTCCTATGGTTGCCAACATCATCAATATCCATGTTGCATTGTTTGACAGCCCACCAAGCTTTATGCTCCAATTCTACCGGTAAATGACAAGCTTTACCATACACCAATCGAAATGGTGACATGCCCAAAGAAGTCTTATAGGCAATCCTATAAGCCCATAATGCATCCTCTAGACGTGTGCTCCAATCTTTTCATGTTGGCTAAACAGTTTTCTCAAGAATTGCCTTGATTTGCCGATTAGAATTCTCAACTTGTCCACTGGTTTGTGGATGATAAGGGGTGGCTGTTCGGTGGAGTACACCATATCTCTTAAGCAAAGCCTCAAAAGTTCTATTGCAAAAATGTTTTCCTTTGTCACTTATGATGGCTTTGGGAATGCCAAACCTGTAAAATATGTTAGCTCGCAAAAAAGTAGTGACTGTTTTGGCATCTTGGTGCTTGGTGGCCTTGGCTTCAATCCACTTAGAAAGATAGTCACATGCAACAAGAATATAATTGAAACCAAGTGAATTAGGAAATGGTCCCATAAAATCAATACCCCAAATATCAAATAATTCACATACTATAATGGAAGTTAAAGGCATTTGATCTCTTGGTCCTATGTTCCCAACCCTTTGACACCTATCACAAATTTTGTAAAAATGGTAAGCATCCTTGAAAAGTGTTGGCCAAAAGAAACTACACTCTAGAACCTTTCTTGCGGTTCTTTGAGAACTATGGTGTCCACCACATTCTTGACTATGGCAAAAGGAAAGAATAGAAGAAAATTCATTATCCGGGACACACCTCCTAATTATCAAATCAGCACAATATTTCCATAAAAATGGTTCATCCCAAACAAAGAATTTACTATCATGCTTCAATTTATCTTTTCTAGCCTTAGGCATGCCATAAGGAAATTGTTTTGTGACAAGATAATTAACCAAATCAGCATACCAAGGGGAAAAATTTGTTACCATCAAGAGCTGCTCGTCTGAAAATGAATCATTAATTGGAGAAGTCTCTTGAGGCGTTATTAATCTACTCAAGTGATCAGCCACTTGGTTTTCTTTGCCCTTCTTGTCTTTGATTTCAATATCGACTTCTTGTAGCAGCAAGATCCACCGAATCAGCCTTGGTTTCGCTTCCTTTTTGTTAAGAAGATATCTCAAAGCTGCATGGTCAGAAAACACCACAACTTTAGTACCCAACAAATAGGAACGAAATTTATCTAAAGCAAAAACAATAGCAAGTAGCTCTTTTTCAATTGTTGTGTAATTCTTTTGGGCTTCATTGAGGGTCCTGAACGCATAATAAATCACATGTGAATCGCGTCCAATCCGTTGCCCAAGAACAACCCCAACGGCACCATCACTCGCATCACACATTAGCTCAAAAGGGTGATCCTAACTAGGTGGTTGAAGAACCGGAGCTGAAGTGAGAGTGGTCTTTAAAGTATCAAAAGCTTTCTTGCATTGTTCATCAAAGATAAAAGGAACATCTTGCTGCAACAATCGACACAAAGGGCCTGCTATCTTGGAAAACTCTTGAATAAATCTTCTATAAAATCCAGCATGCCCAAGAAAGGATCACACCTCCTTAACAGAGTTAGGATATGGCAGATTTTGGATCACTTCTACATTGGCTTTATCAACTTCAATGCCCTTAAAAGAGACTATGTGGCCAAGTACTATCCCTTGCTCTACCATAAAATGGCATTTCTCAAAATTTAGCACAAGGTTGGTCTCAATACATCTAGCCAAGATCAAAGCAAGATTATGAAGACAAGCATCAAAGGTCTCTCCATAGACCGTAAAATCATCCATAAACACTTCAATAATCTTTTCAACAAATTCTGAAAATATGCTCATCATGCACCTTTGAAAAGTTGCTGGAGCATTGCAAAGACCGAACGCCATTCTCCTATAGGAAAATGTATCAAAGGGGCAAGTAAAAGTCGTCTTATCTTGGTCTTCCGGGGCAATACAAATCTGAAAATACCCTGAGTATCCATCAAGAAAGCAATAGAATTGTTTGCCCGCCAATTGCTCCAACATTTGGTCTATGAAAGGCAAGGGAAAGTGGCCTTTCCGAGTAGCCTCATTGAGCTTTCTATAGTCTATGCACACCCTCCAATCGTTTTGAACTCATTGTGGCACCAACTCTCCCTTTTCATTTTCCACCACCGTAATCCCTGTTTTCTTGGGAACTACTTGAGTAGGACTCACCCACTTACTGTCCGAGATTGGGTAGATAATCCCAACTTGAAGTAGCTTCAACACTTCCTTTTTCACAACCTCCATCATGGGAGGATTTAGCCTTCTTTGTGGCTGTCTTGAGGGCTTAAAATTATCTTCCATAGGATTCTATGCATACAAAGTGAGGGACTAATACCCTTTATATCAGCAATAGTCCATCCTATGGCTTCTTTATGTTCCCTCAACACTCTCAGCAATTTTTCTTCTTGAAGAGAATCGAGCTTGCTAGAGATAATAACAGGAAGTGTGTCTTTTTCACCCAAGAAAGCATACTTCAAATGTGCAGGTAACGGCTTTAATTCAATGCTTGGTGGCTCAACTATAGAAGGAAGTAACTTGGTTGTAGGGATTGGAAGGTCCACATAAGAGAGATTGAACTCGGCTGGCTTGGTAATTGAAGGAATTGCCTTGAGTGCATAAACCATGTCTTGTACTTCTTCACTCGGTGTGGTTTCAATATCTTCAATGGATTCCAAATTGAATGAATTTGATAATACCACATCCAAAGGATCTTCTCTTGACAGCTCAAACATATCTTCAGCCAAAAAATCAATTATATCAACAGAGAAAACAGCATGGATATCTTCTGGGTACTTCATGGCCTCAAAAATATTGAATGTCACGATTTGTCCAGCAAACTCCATCGTGAGAATTCCCTCGTGCACATCATTCTTTGTACGTGCTATCCTTAGGAATGGTCGGCCAAGAAGAATAGGAACAGTCACATTATCATCCCCCTCCATTCTGAGTATGTAAAAGTCAGCTGGAAACACTAGCTCATCTACTCGAACTAGCACATCCTCTATGACTCCCTCGGGATAGACACTTGATCGGTCAGCTAGTTGGATAGTGATACCTGTGTCCATCAAAGGCCCCAAGTTCAAAGTAACATAAACTGAGTATGGTATAAGATTGATTGATGCACCGAGATCACACATGGCCTTGTCCACTCGAGTTTCGCCAATTTTATCGGTATCGAGAAGGATCCTCTATCTTTGCACTTGACTGGAAGTTTTCTCTGAAAAACAGTAGAGACATTTTCATTCATTCTTATGCATTCTTTTCCCTTCAACTTCCTCTTGTTGGTGCAGAGATCCTTGAGGAATTTGGCATACCGTGGAACTTGCTTGATGGCATCCACTAAAGGAATATTCACTTCGATCTTCTTAAAGATTTCCCAAACATCTTTTTCCAAGTCTTGATTGGGCTTTTTAGCAAGTCTAGATGGAAATGGAGCTCGAACTTGAGTGTTCAAATCTGGACTTGAAGAGGATCAAGGTGCTTTTGATTTTGATACGGCTGGTGTAGTTGAAGTAGAGGCTTTATGGTCATTTTTCTTCACATTCTGACTATCTGGCCATTTAGAGGCTTCGTCAGAGCCTCTAAGTGGTTGGGACTGCAGAGGTGAAGGAGGGACATAAGTCGATGCTGGCCGTTGAGAGGCTTCGTCAGAGCCTCTAAGTGGCTCTGAAATTTCCCCAGATTCCTTGGTTCCCGATACTAGCCTCTCAGAGTCTCCCTCAGAACCTCTAAATGGCTCCGAGTTCTGCTCCTTACTGATATCTACAGCATTCGGCCAGACTTCATCTTCTCCATCGAGGTCCTCCTCTACCCATTCTTGTCTAGATCGACCTTCTAACTTTTTACCACTCCTCAAATAGATTGCATGAGCAGTTTCCCTTGGATTTTTCAATGGTTGAGAAGGAAGTCTATCGGATCCTCTTGCTTGCATTTCATTCATAGAGCTTGCCATTTGACTTATCTTCATATTCATATCTGCCATTTGTACCATCAACTGTTGCATATTAACCTCCAACTTATTGTGTTTCTCCTTATTTTCCACCGAATCTCTGATCAACTGAGGTATGAGATCGTCATATTTTCCGAGTGGTGGAGAGTGAACTTGAGGAGGTTGACTATTCCAATTATGCTGAAACTGAGATGGGGCAGGCTGTTTTGATTGAAAGGGAGGTCTCGGTTGCTGGAATGAAGAGGTTTGATTGCCATACCGAAATGCTGGGTTGTCCTTCCACCCCGGATTGTAAGTGTTGAAATAGGGGTCATATTTTCTTTGCTGTCCATTGAAGCCAACAGCCTTACACTCCTCGGTTGAGTCTTCCACCAAGGAGGGACATGCCTCAGTGGTATGGTTTGACATAGAGCAGATTCCACAAACACGAAACACTCCAGAATTTGTAGTTTGCTGCCCCATAATATATGAAGAGAGTTGAGCAAGATGTTGATGGATAAGAGCCAAGTGTTGCTGAAATGAAGTGTGTTCCATTTCATTGACAGTCTTAGTTTGAGGCCTCACTCTTCGAGTGTTGAACTGCTGAGAGTTTGTAGCCATAGTATGAATAAGTCTCCTTGCCTCAGTAGGAGTCTTGGCAAAAAGAGCTCCTCCACTAGCCGCATCCAACCATTTTCTATTGAAATCCACAAGGCCCTCATAAAAGTGCTATATCAATTGTTATTCATCAATTCGGTGGTGGGGGCAGCTGTCTAATAGCTTCTTGAAACGTTCCCAATACTCATACAGAGACTCCCCATCCGACTGTTGAATACTAGCAATGTCCTTCCTTATGTTGCTAGTTTTTGCAGCTGGAAAGTAGTGCTCCAAGAATGTCTTTTGTAGCTCATCCCACGATGCAATTGAATCGGGTGCTAGAGAATAGAGCCAATTACTTGCTGCTCCTTCCAAAGAGAATGGAAATGCTCGCAAGAGTATTTGTTCCTCTGTAATACCAGTCGGCTTTGTGGTTGAGCACACCATTCGAACCTTCCTCAAATGTGCATGGGGACATTCCCCTGCCAAGCCATGAAACTTGGGGAGTAAGTGTATCACCCCTGATTTCAGCTCGAATGGTGCATCCAACTCTTGCAACCGAATGCAAAGTGGTTGATGGTTAACGGTAGAAGCACCATATTCTTGCATGGTAAGCTCTCTTGCCGGTACAACTTGCTGAGCCATGTTTGATGATTCTTGATCAGAAAATTTGCTTTCACTGACAATATGTTCTAGAGATAAGTCCTGAAATTCAGATGGAAAAGAATTTTCAGAATATATGGATGAACTTTTGACTTGTTCAACAAAATTTCTGATATTTCTAAGCTTATCTATAGTATCACAATCTGGCATGCAAATGTTCACAAGAAAATTAGGCACAAACTAAATTCTAACAATTGTTTTGAACAAAATGTGAGCCAAACAGCAATACGATAGCAGCAAAATCAACTAGAACTGTAGCCAAACAGCAGGATATTCCCAAGAATTTGATTAAACACAACTATCAACAACTAGTGCCAACATATGCAAACAATCAAACACTAAAATAATAGAATTTAAAAGACAAATGAAGAGCCAACAGAATCTCAAAAAGAATAGAAAACAGAATATCGCAGCAAAAGCGAAGAGAATATGGTTAGCCTTGCTCCCCGGCAACGGCGCCAAATTTTGTTAGGCACTTGTCGAGATGCTCCAAAAGTAATAACTGAACGTTTAAAGATTTGTAGCTAGCGGTTCAGGTCGATCCACAGGGAGCTTGATACTACAATTTTCTCTTCACTATTGTCACAAAAAACACCTTAAAGCAAGACAAGAAATTCAAAACAGTGATTAGATCAACAAATCAACTAAATTGAAAGATGTAAATTGGGGAGATTGATTTGCAATATTGATTTTAACAAAAGAATTAATTGATTAACAAGAATTTAAATGCAATTAACAAAGATTTCAGATCAAAGAAACTCCAATCTAGCAAGTAATTGTAATCAACTTCAGCTAATGGATCATTGATCCTTGATCTCCAATCTAATCATCCAATCCTATTATAGTTAGCGTAGCCTAAGGTACTCCAGTTTCGCCTAGGCCCGATCACTCCTTAATCATTGAGATTAGCAAGCTCGGTCACTCTATCTAACTCCTCTTCCCTCGTAATCAACCTATTCCTTAGCGGCTATAAGTTTAAATTACAAGAGAGCATTACGATCTAGAGCAATATTAGCTAACTAGAGCCATGTGAGCTCAGCGCATCTCCATGTAACTCTCCCCTTCAATTTCCCCAAATCTAATCTAAGATTTGGTTGCTACTCGGTTGTAAGCAAAATCTACAATTACGGATAGCAAATTGCCTAGAATAGCTAGTGAATTGAAGAAACCCAAGCAATGTGGCTATCATTGCATCAAGAATCCCCAAAAACACTTAATCTCTAACACTTCCAAGATTAATAAGCTCAGGAAATTGAAGAATACAATAGAATTGGAAGCCTTAAGTTCAAGATCTTACCATTAATTGAAGAAGAATTACAATTACAAGCTACATTGGATTAGAAATACTTAGCCACTCATGGAAGATGAAGAAACCTCCATGGAAGTTGAGAGAATTCTCCAATCTTCAGAGAACTAAGTCTTAAAAGAGAGAAAACTGAATTTTCATGCTTTTTCTCAGATCTGAAAGTTACAATTCAAATTCCAAAAGTTCACTTATATAATCTAGCTAAATATATGTAAAAGTTCTAATCTATCCTTGTCTAAATCATGATTACAAAGTTAAGTGAGGGTATTTATGTGTTTTCCAGCTCCTTAGCCCAGCTAATTGGCAAGTGAAACGATTTTCGCGGCTTTGAATAAGTCAAATTCGAGTTTGAAATTTCTGTTGCAACAAATCCTGCAAAAATCGTATCTGATAGCTTCAGGTCGAACTCGGCCACTAAGAGGCTCTCGCGTAGCCTCTAAGTGCCTAGGTTTCTCTGCTTCCTGACTTTTGAGCTCGCGACCAGCCATTTAGAGGCTCTCTCGCAGCCTCTAAGTGGCTCGAACTTCTTTCTTTGTTTTAAGCCCGAAATGGACCATTTTAACATGTATTTGCATTTTCTCCATTATTTCACCTACAATTAGAAAACACCTCAATTAGTGATTAATTAAAGTACTTAGGTGTCTAATTTATCCAAATTATAATGCAAATACATGAACAAATTAAGCTTTAACAAAAATCATGATGGAGTAAACAAAGGTGAAAGGATGATGAAAGTGAGAATAATGATGATGATGGAAACTTTACGGATAATCAAACCCAAAGAAGGAGGAAAATGGATCGACCTAGGTAAGAGTCGAAGAAAAGAGTGAGAATAAAACAAGTATAGAACAAGGATGAATAAGGTGATAATTGAAATTGGAGAAGACAAAAAGTTGATTAAGTATAAACCATAATAATGGTTGGAACCAAAAAGAGAGGAGAGGATGAGATCAGAGAAGTAAAGTGAGATAAAGGAATCGAGGTTAAGGAGTCAAGGAACAAAAAGAATAAGTTAAATCTTTTAGAAGGAGGGGAGTAAGCTAACTTGAGGATAACCTCCCCGAAGAATGATAAGTAAAGAAAAGATGTGGGATATGAAGTTGAACCAAGCTAAGATAGAATTAGCTTGGTGTAGGCAAGATGTGAGGCAATGAAGGATAGAGAAAGGTGTTGCCCACGATAAATAAACTATGGTATCAAAAGACAAAGAAGAGGTATTAAGGTACTAAGAGCCGGAGATGGCTAAAAAAAAGGAAACCCACATTTGTAAAGTAAGAGATGAGGGAACTAAAACAGAAAAGATGACAAGAGAGAACCCGGTGTACTCAATGGAAGGAATATAGGAATAAGAAAAGAATTTGATTAAGCTCATGAACTTCTATGAGCACAGCCAGTATGAAGAACAGAAAGGAAATTCTAACACCTAAGAGAATCAAAGGTGTTAGAAGAAAAGAGAAATAAGGATAAGAATGATAAAGAGAACAAAGAAAGGGAAGAATAAAGTCAAGGTAAAGGAAATCTGAGATAAGACGTGAAAGGTCACGTGGATCAAGGTAAAGGAGTGTAAAGAAAAAAGATGATATAGAGATTACCCTAAGGAAAAGGGTACGAAAGTGACAAGAGTAGCAGAATGATACCAAAGAATGGCAATGGACCCAAGATAAGGGTAAGCCGAGTGAAGAACGAGATACCTCAAGAGAGAAACACAAAGATGAAGAAGCTACCAAGAGTACACCATAAGTGTGAGGTGCATGAATTACGCTGTTCCGTGTTGATGAGAAGGTAAGAGAAAATGTGGACCCCACAATGGATGTGGGTGGATGGAAAAGAAGAAAGGGATAGAGATGGGGATAAGGAAACCCCAAATAGTACTGTTGATGAAAGGAGGAAAAGAAATTAACCATTAGCATTGAAGCTAATGTGAAAGAAAAGAGGTTGAAAGGAAGAGAAACGTGCGGCACCTCCTGAAGTGAACACTCCAAGGGAGTGACAGATGAGAGAGAGAGCCTAAGAGGCTAGAGAAATGATATGGATGGGTATGAGGTCGAGGCTCAAGTGTGAATGATTTGAGAGCCATATGAGGCGTCCCTATGTGAGAAAGGATCAGAGATCAAGATCTTGAGGATCTTTGTGATGACCACTCGAGAGGACCAGCCCAATGTGTGATTGGGGTGTGCATGAGACCACCTAGAGTTCCCCATCCCAGAGAGGATGAGAGATGAGATTTGATGGGCCATGGGCCCTGTATGTGATATGATGGGTCGAGGGCCCTATTTGTGATTGTGATGGGCGGTCAGAGAGTGGGTCAGATTGTGAGAGCTGAGAGGGCATGATCTCTGATTCTTCTGTTAGGATGCGGCCGAGTGTGGGCCAGTGTATACAAGAGCTCGACTCATATGCAATGAAAAGAGAGAATGAAGTCAGAGGCGAAATGAGGAAGCGAAACCAAGGTAGGGGGAAAGACAATTAACTCACCGCATCCTCGCTGCGAAGGCGAGGGAGTTAAACTAAGGTCTTTCCCGATAGCTTGGTTACAAAGATGAATACAAGACCACGAAATGACGAGGGATGCGCCGGAGAATAGCCTCAAAGCAAGAGGCAGTGGTAATGAAAAAGGAGTCGGAATTCTTGAGAAGAGTAAGAAATGTGGAACTTCAGAGGTAACAAAAGGATCGTCTCGTCAAGAGAGACTTGGAGGATGATACAAGAACAAAGCGAGAAGATCGAGTAAACACGAATGGAGTGAAGAAAGCCTAACCCATGAATAGGTAAGGGTAGGCTATATTAAGGAAAAGATGAGGTTCAAACTCAAGAGTGGAAGAGTGAGGAAACCACTCTTGAGGAAGAGAATGATCAGAGTGCGTTGCGGAAGCGTGGTGAACCTCAACGGCGAAGAGTGATGCGAACCCTATTCGAAAATGAAAGGAGGGCTTCGAATGGAAGCCAAATCTCCCCAAACTACCTTATTTAATTTCGAGGACGAAATTTTTAGAAGGAGGGGAGAGTTGACACACCCGGACCTAGCACAACTTTTGGTACGAATGGAATAGTGTAAGATGGTGTATTAATTAAACAATATGTCGGTTCGGATGTGTCTAATTAAGAAGAGAAGTTTAAATTAGGATAAGACAGAGTGGAAGATAAAGTAATTAACCGTGCATGGAAATTAGTAAATGTCAAAAAGACATCCAAATAAGTCCCTAGAAATTTATTATAGGCCCTATTGGCACAAGAAAGCAAAGGATTTAGCCAACGGATGAAAATGAAAGAAAGTTGAAAAAGGGGAAAAAGTTTGACCCGGGGCCCGAGTGGACCTGGCGTCGGACCCCCTATAAATAGGGGAGGGGGGCCGAACCTTTCTTCATTTTTTTCTTTTCTTTTCTTTCTTTTTCTTCTTTTCTCTCTGGAGCCGACCGGAGGCATTTTGGACAATTGGCAAATCGGGACAGTCCGGCCATCAGATCAAGGTGAGTTTCCAATATGTTGTTCTTCTCACCTCGATCAACGTTATGTTAAGTTTGCACGCACATCCATGCATCGGTTTAGCCTAGATCGCAGTTTTCAGCTTTTAACCAGATTAGAACTTTAAACTCAAATAAGTGGAGTTTGGGCCAGTGGATTAAGGTGAGTTTTTAGTAGGTTATAGTACTCACCTTAATCTATGTCATATTCCATTTTTACGTATTTCTGTGCACCGGGTGTGAATAAATCGGAGATTTAGTCAATTTGGACTAAATCTCGGTCTACGGGAAAATTGGACCGGTGTTTCTCGTTTCTGCCTCGGCGTATCCGTCGTGGATGCCATGATGATCGTCTCTCTAAGTTTGTTCGTCGAAAGGAGGAGAAACGAGTGAGAAAATCGGGGGAGAGACCGGCCGAGAAACTGGCCGATCGAGTCCCTGTTTAGATATTTTTAATATAATATTATTATATTAAAAGATATTTATATATTATATTAATATATTTAGATATTTATATATTATATCATTATAATGTATAAATATCTCATAGGTGGGCCTTTTGAGCCCAATTTCGAGTAGAACTTAGCCCATCCCGTGTAGGGGCCCAGCCTAGTCCGGGTGTGGGGCCCAAGGGCCCCCGAAGGCATTTTGGTAATTTTTTGTCTAGAGTCCGATTTTAGCCACGAAACCTCCCAGACACTTTTCTAAGTGCCGGGTCCAGCCCAAGTGGACGGCTCATGGACCCCCAGGGGTATTTTCGTAATTTTTCATCAAGTGTCCAATTTTTACCCCAAAACCTCCTGGACACTTTTCTAAGCCCCGAATCACATCCAAACCCAGTCGTAGGTCATATTAGAGCCTTATAGGTGCATTCATAAATTTGGTTATGAATGCTAACGTATATTTCATGTATTAGGGCTCCGGGTGAATCGAATGCAACGATGCTCCGGAGGTTGAGCTACATGGAGCGCTTGGGAGTATACGAATCTCCCAATATTGCGAGTGACCTAGACTTCTTTGTTTAGCCACTGGGGAAAAAGGTTTTTAAAATGGTTTTTAAAACATAAATGTTTTCAAAAAGGTTTTGGGATACGGGAAATCCACCCACACACACTTGTTTGTGATATACCCACACAGTGAGTGGGATGTTTTAAAAAGAAATATAAACTTATGTGTGTATGATTTATATGTTCTAAATACAAATGTTTTATACGTATATATATAATTTTTCAAATATTATTATTATGATTATTGAGGGTACGATGCCCTTCGGAGATGAGTGATAGAGAGGGTTCCTCGGAGCTCCAATTTGCGGGAGCGTGGACCGAGTTTGAGAGCATGCATGATACTCAGCCGTGGACTGCCTATCAAGGGGCACAGTAAGTCGAGCCTGGTTGGAAGAGGCACGTAGGGAAGCTAGTCAGAGCTCCAGTTCGCTGTGTTCCACCACAGTGAGGCACCACAGAGGGAAAGGGCTAGAGAGATAGAAAAGAGAAAATAATTATAAATGAGAAAAGAGATAGCCCTCGGTGTAGTGAGGCATAAGGTGACCGACGGGTCGTGCCTTCAGTATGATAAAGATGCCAGCCCATTTGAGATTTATATATTTATTTATTAAAGAGTTTTTAAAAGAGTTTTCAAAAGAAATATATATATATATGTTATTATTATTTTATTTTAGATTTTCCTGTTTTCCCTAACCCTGATGGAGATTCATAGAACCTCTGTTACTTACCTGTATCCAATGTGGATGGATGCAGATTCGCTTGCGGAGTCAGTATAGAAAGGAGGATCACTAGACGTCGGTGGCTTAGGTTTAGTAGTTTTCCGTTGCCAGGTATTTCTTTCAAATTAATCCACTGGTGCACGTTTTAAGTTTTATTATTTTATTAAATGATTTCTAATTAAAATTTTAGTTTTGTTTTGGAGCGATGATATCCATTTCAATTCCTTGCGGTGCCTCGGATGCGTGGCTGCAGACACGTACTTCGAGGTAGTGCGACAGTTGCCACGTGGTCGGCCCGGGCGGGTCGGGGCGTGACAAAGATAACTGTTGCGCGTCGTATCATAACAAAATTTAACCTTACTAATCTACTATGTAGTAGGGTAAGCAAGGATCGATCCCACGAGGAAAGGCTGTTCTATTTCACACTACTTTCTGAACATAAATCAAACTAAACAATAAATTAAAGGGGAGTTTTATGTTGGTGTTGGAAATAATATGTGAGGATTTATCAAGAATGACAATAGTAATGTGGTATTTGAAAAGACAAAGCCTCCAATCTATTATATGATCAATCTTTTAACCTAACATTTGATCATAGATTCACTAATCAAATATTCTTATCATCAATTGGTTAACTTCATAGAATTGAAACCAGCTTCAAGTCCATAAACCTTTCTCAATGTTGATTAACCTTGAATCTAGGTTCATTTTTAATCCTTCTTCTTATGACTAACTTGAATCCTAGCAATCCAAATTCAAGTCTAGAAGAGCAATGAGCAATGGAAAGGTAAAAGATAACAACAATCAATAACAAACCCAGCATTCATTATTCCAATTGCATCTTCAAATCTCTTTGGATGTAAAAACATCCTCTTGCTACTCAAGTTCTACGAAATCCCCAAATCTAGCATTGGAGTTCAAATATTAGCATGCTAATGAACTACTCAATCAATTATTTGCAACTAATTAATTCAGCAATTCAAAAGATAAGATAATAAACATGATAATCATCTTCAAAGCTCAAGAGATAGAAGAACAATCAATGAACAAGAAAGCATTAAGAACAAGAATCTCACAAATGCAGAAAATAGAGATTGAATCCTATAATAGATTGGAGTTATAGAGTATTTTGCTTAAACGAAAATTACAAGATGATGAGTTCTACGAAACCCAGCAGAAGATGCAAACTTAAAGACTGCCTCCACTCCACTTTCCAGCTGCTTCTTCTCATTTTCGGATCTCTGTCTCCAACTGCCAGCCCACAATCCACTGCTCCTCCATAATTCTTCCCATCTGAGGTAAGGAATCTTGAGAATAAAATAAGCTAAAGTAGAAGTCATTTGAGGAAAAAAGGGAGACAACTCTGAGATTTAGTTATGGCTCCTCTCCACTGAATCTCCGGAATGTGTTTTCAAAGGGTTTGATAGTGGAATGACAGCATTTAAATGGGTCCGTCGACGTTTTGACTTTCTTAGCCGTCGACGTCTAAGTATCTGCCCGTCGACGTCTCTGCTTGTTTTCTTCATATTTTTCCCAGCTCGATCAATCCGTCGACGTCTAAAGATGTGCACGTCGACGTCTAAGTGTTCAACATTTAAGTATTCGAAGTCAGAAACTTCTACCCGTCGACGTCTAGTATCTAGCCGTCGAAGTCTAGCATGATGAACTCCCTGGAAATGTTGGCCGTGGACGTCCAGCTTCAATCCGTGGACGGTTGCTTTAGATTATGGAATCATGCTCATCAAGTAGCTTGTCCGTCGACGTCTAATGAGTTAGCCGTCGACGTCTATGCAGGTGCAAGTGATCCCGTTGTTCATTTCTCGAGCATCCGTCGACGTCTAATGAGTCACCCGTCGACGGCTCTGCTTGTTGGTTCAATTAATCATGGAAATTATCCCTTTTTAGTTCAAATTTTATTTTCCCTTTTAAGTACACCTACAAAGCAGAATTGAGCTAACTTAGGCTTCCTAGTATTAAAGTAGGAGAAAGAAGAGTGATCTTAAATCCTAATTTAAGCAATAAAAAGAGGTTTAACAAATTCCCCCACACTTGAATCTTACTCTTCCTCGAGTAAGCCTAGAGAAATAACAAAATAAGCCTTAAAATAGAATGCCACACAAGAAAAAATTTAAACTAGTTAACTCATCAAATCAAATTTCAGAGGAAATTTATGCGGTATATAAAAGCATATTGTAAAGTAGAAGAAAGCATAGCAATTCAAGAATCAAGATAATTAAGCAACAATGGAAGCAATTTCGCTTCAACCAAACATGTTTGAATGGAATAATTCATCATTGGAAATCCCTCATTCACTCAAGTGTGTTTCATGGTGCGCTCAATCTTTGCATGAAAATAGACCTACCATAAGCTTGCTAGTTTACCTCATCTCCACTACTCCAGTATGCACATCATGGATAAAAAAATGAAAAAGATGAAATGGGGTTGTAATGAGGTCTTGGTTGAGTAAGCTATGAAGAAAAGGGTAAAGAAGTTCAATAGAAAGTTTCTTCAAAACTTAGTGAAATATCAAGCTATCGGGAAGAAAATGAAAATGGTCTTAGATATTTTAATAGCCTGACTCTTTTGATCTACCCATTCCAACTTTTTCTTTTCATTCTTCTTTACAATGAACCGAAAAGCTGTTGATTTCTTTTGTTGTGCCATTCTTTACACATTAGGATTCTTTTGGGCACATTTTCTCATTTCTAAAACTTTTTCTTAATTGACCAATTCTTGAAGCGAAAATTTCCCCCACACTTAGACTTGTTACTCTTTGGCCCAGAACATAAAAATCATACAAGTCACTCATCTCACTAAGCTGAAGAAACAGGGTGAGAGAACTTGTTTTTCTTTTGAGGCTTGAGGTTCTTTTAGGAAATTTAGGTTCATCAACAAAAATAAAGCTAAAATCTTTTAGGCTCAAGGGGTTCTCTACATTGGTTTTACAAAGATTGGTCAATTTGGCTCAAACTTAGTCCTAATCTTGATCATTTTCTCAAACATGCATGCATTATATGTAACTTCAACAAGGTATAAAGCAAGTTTTAGAGGAATATGATCATGCAAGATCAAATTTACTCTCAAGAATAAAAGAGATTGTAGTGCAATCTTAAGGCTCAAATCTCTCACAAGGTTGAAGAATCCTTATTCTATTCAAACATATTCGGCTTAAGAGAGTTACTACAAGTTGCTTAAAAATCAAGAACCAAGAAATCTTAAAGCTCTTTTCCAATTTAAACTATGCTTATATTTACTTCATGAACAACTTCACATCTTCTAATTTGCAAATTAATCTATCAAAAAAAAACTATAACTCCTAATTAGCAAAGGTTTTAGTTACTAAAGTTCCCCCACACTTAAAATAAGCATTGTCCGCAATGCTATCTCGACAATAAATCATAAAATAGAGGTATCACAGAACAGTACCTTGATGTTGTCGAGGAAGTAAATGAAGACAATTCCAGCAAATGTAATCAACAATAATGGGGTGAAAGTAACAAAAGAAAGATTAAATTGCCATAAATCAAAATTAGGAGTTATAAGGTCGAGAATAAACTAAAATCCAAAAGTTAAAGAGTTAAAATGTACGACAACTAGAAGTTAAAGTTTGTCACAATTAAAAGAGATAATAAAAGTAAAATGCATGCATGAAAGTGCAAGAATAAGCTAAAGTTCACTGAGGCGGTGGTGGAGGCTGGTTATAGAAAGCTAAAATCTGATCAAGCTTATTGTGGAGCGAGTGAACATCATCAGTCAAACGCGTCACATTCCCTTGTAGTGCATTGAAATTCTGATCCATGTTCTGGTACCAACCAAGCATCTGAGACTGAAATTGGTACTGAGGGATTGGCCTATTGCCAACCGGTAGCTCGAATGGAGGGGGAGCTTGCTGATCTTGCGGCTGTTCTTGCTCTCCTCCTTCTTCTTCACCTTCAGCTGGCTGGTCTTGCATATTCGGAGGCTTTGTCCAAATTCCTCCTGCTTGGACATAGCCAAAGATCTTCATTTTGGTGGCATCGACACAATCTGTTTTGGTGGTGATCTTCTTCCGCTCATTTTCAAAGGAGATGCCACAGTGTTGGAGAATTTTGGTGATGAGCACTGGAAATGGAATGCAGGGTGCTGAGCAGTAGGAGAGACAACCTCTCTCATGGCACTGATGATGGTTGACGCCAGCGGAATACCCGGGGCTTCTTGCAGACCGTGGACAATTTTGTCCATCATGTAGACATCTTTACAGCGGACAATGTGGGTGTCACTGATCTTGGGATCAACATTATGGTGGATCAGATATGCCACCAGGCGACTTTGAATACTGAAATCGCGACAGAAAATAGCAGCCTTTTTACCGGGCACTGGTCTATACCCCACATCAAATCTAGCTAAGGCATCATGTCTGGACCAAGGACGGTCTGGATCTTCTTCCTCTTCATCATTTTCTTCATACATAGATCCTTCATTTGGGATATTGAAATGTTCCTGGAGGAATGCCGCATTGATGGTAATCTTTTTCTTGAGCACCATAGTCTGAATTTCAGGCAAGTCAGCCCCCTTGTTCTTGATGTTGGCGTAAAAGAGGACCGCCAGATCAGGATAATACTCGCCCTTGATGTCGAGGACAGCATCCCAACCCACCTCGTGAAACAAGTGCACTAGATCGAATTTGCGTGCAATAAGAGGATGCACTGTCTTCTCCATAATTTGACGGGAGCTCTGGTGATCTTTAAACCATTGTTCACACTCAGGAGAGAAAAATTCATTGGCTACAGTAGGCTCGGAGGTCGAAGCCGGGGCCTTGCCCTTGACAGCCCTTGATGCTCGGGGTCTGGGAGGTGGTGAAGGTTCAGCAGAAGCTTGGGACTTGGATTGGCGAGGTCTCTTAGACATTTTGTCGAACAGTTGGGATGATGAACAAAAATCCTGAAGCAATCTCAATAAAATTCCACAATGAACACTCGTATGATGAATAATATATACTCAGCAATGAATTCCACTTGATTATCTCAGTAATAGCATCAAAGAAACCCAATTATTCAAACAATTGTAGCCCAACTCGGATTCCAGCAGTTATCACAAGCAAAAGTGTCAAATTTTGAAGATTATAAGCATGTAATCCATCCAATAGTTCAATATTTCGATGCTAAATCAATCAAGAGAAGTAGAAAAGTATATAACTGACCAACTGGAGTGTTAAACGCAACCAAATTTGCTTCAAGAACACCAATTCGAATTTTTGCCCAAATTTGCTCCAAGAACACCAATCTCTGAATTTGTTGAAATTGAAAGGAAAGGTGGAAGAAATAGCGAATGGGGGTGATGTTTTCAGTGAAAAGGAAGTGGGTTTGGTGTGATTGGGTTGGAAGATTGGAGGATATGGAAGAGAGTTGAAGTTGGTTGGTTTTAGAGGGAGGGTTTCGATTTTGAATGAGGAAATAGTGTTTGGTGAAAGTGACAGCTGATGAGGGTTAAAAGCTGCGAAATTCGACTGATCCGTCGACGTCTAGTGTCTAGCCGTCAACGGCTAAACATTTCTGACTTAGACCAAATTCGGTTCCCCGTATCATCCGTCGACGTCTAACCTTTGGACGTCGACGTCTAGATATTTCTGACTTCAACAATTTTCTGTGCCGAAACTGATCCGTCGACGTCTATCCATATGCCCGTCGACGTCTAAATATTTCTAACTTCCCAAATTTTATCGTGACTGAGCCATTCGTCGACGTCTAATTACATGCCCCTCGACGTCCAGATATTTCTGACTTATATTGTGAAAACCCCATCCGTCGATGTCTAGATACCTGCCCGTCGACGTCTAAATGTGTCTGAACCCAACAAAAACCTTGATTTTGCCCTTTTTGCTTATTCTCGAGACTTTCAAACTTTGGATTGCAGAGAGCCAGAGAAGTGCTACTTGTATAGTTTATAAGTCGAACAGCCTCACCCAAATCTAACCTCATGAACTCTTAGCTAGATGTGGATGGAAAGAATGCATGGAAAAGCAAAAGAAATAAAAGAAAGAAAGAAATACATTACAGCGAGTGAAGGAAGAATTTGGGTTGCCTCCCAAGCAGCGCCTTTGTTTAACGTCGTTGGCTCGACTAGAAAACCAGATCAAGGAATATATGTAGGATCAGTGAAGAGAATGTCCTCTATGGAAGAAACCGAAACTCCTTCATAATATGGTTTCAAGCGATGTCCATTGACCTTGAAGATCTTGGAAGTAGTCAAACTTTGGATTTCCACCGCTCCATGGGCAAATACCTTAGTTACTATGAATGGGCCTATCCACTTACTCCGGAGTTTTCCTGGAAAAAGATGTAGTTTAGAGTTGTAGAGCAGCACCTTTTGGCCTTCACTAAATGTTTTCTTCTTCAGAAACTTATCGTGGTAAACCTTGGTGCGTTCTTTGTAGGTGAAAGAGCTCTCATAAGCATCATGGCGTAGTTCCTCGAGCTCTTGAAGTTGAAGCTTTCTATGAATCCCAGCCTCATCAATATTCAAGTTACACTTTTTGATTGCCCAAAGAGCGCGATGCTCTAACTCTACTGGCAAATGACATGCTTTTCCATATACCAAGCGGTAAGGAGACATGTCAAGTGGTGTTTTGTAGGCAGTTCGATATGCCCACAAAGCGTCTTCAAGTCTTTGACTCCAATCCGCCCGATTAGGGTTGACTGTCTTTTGGAGGATGGCTTTAATTTCTCGATTTGAGATCTCGGCTTGACCACTAGTTTGGGGGTGGTACGCAGTGGACACCTTGTGAGTAACTCCATACTTCTTCAAGAGAGAAGCCATAAGCTTGCTACAGAAATGAACACCCTTATCGCTGATAAGGACACGGGGCACTCCAAAGCGAGAGAAAATATTAGACCTGAGAAACTCACAAACCACTTTAGAATCATCAGTTCGGGTGGCTTTAGCTTCCACCCAACGAGAAACGTAGTCACAAGCCAATAAAATGTAAACAAAGCCATTGGACTTAGGGAAAGGTCCCATAAAATCAATTGCCCAAACATAAAAAAATTTCACAAATTACAATTGAATTTAGGGGCATTTGATCTTTATATGTGATTTTTCCTACCCTTTGACAATTATCACAGGATTTACAAAAGATGTGAGCATCTTTAAATAAGGAAGGCCAATAAAAACCACATTCTAGGATTTTCCTAGCTGTTCCTTGAGGGCCAAAATGATCTCCACATGCATGGGAATGGAAAAAAGTTAGAACACTAGAAATTTCATGATCAGGGATGCATCTCCTAATAATTAAATCACTACAATGTTTCCATAGGTAAGGATCATCCCATACATAAAATCTAGCATCATGTTTAAGCTTATCCTTCTTTGCTTTAGGAAAACCACTAGGAAATTCCCTAGTGACCAAGAAATTGACAATGTCAGCATACCAAGGAATTTGTACATCAAGAGCACAGAGCATTTCATCAAGAAATGAGTCATCAATGGAAGAAGTTACCTCAGAACTTACCAACCGGCTGAGGTGGTCAGCTACTAAGTTTTCCGCACCCTTTTTGTCCTTAATTTCAAGGTTAAATTCTTGGAGAAGAAGGATCCAACGAATCAATCTAGGTTTAGCTTCCTTCTTAGCAAGGAGGTACTTAAGGGCTGCATGATCAGAGAAAACAATCACCTTAGTACCGAGCAGATAAGAACGGAATTTGTCTAGAGTGAAGACAATAGCAAGAAGCTCCTTCTCAGTGGTGGTGTAATTTTTCTGAGCGTCGTTCAAAGTGCGTGAGGCATAATAAATGACATGTGGAACTTTGCCCTCTCGCTGGCCAAGCACTGCTCCCACAGCTATATCACTTGCATCACACATAAGTTCAAAAGGTAGGTCCCAGTTGGGAGGTTGCAGGATGGGGGCTGATGTAAGAGCATTCTTCAACTTGTCAAAAGCCTCTTTACATGACTCATCAAAATGAAAGGTGATATCTTGTTGTAACAGACGGCACATAGGAACTGCGATCTTAGAGAAATCTTTAATGAACAGCTGGTAAAATCCCGCATGGCCAAGAAAGGATCGAATTGATTTAACTGAGGAAGGATAGGGCAAGTTCTGTATGACATCAATTTTAGCTTTGTCCACTTCGATGCCCTTAGTTGATACTATGTGGCCCAAAACAATTCCTTGAGTAACCATAAAGTGGCATTTTTCTGAATTGAGAACCAAATTTGTCTCAATGCACCGGTCAAGAATAGTAGCTAGGTTAGCCAGGCAATTATCAAAAGAATCTCCATAAACAGAGAAATCATCCATAAAGACTTCAATAATCTTGTCTACATACTCTGAGAAAATGCTCAGCATGCATCGTTGAAAGGTAGCTGGAGCGTTGCAAAGACTAAAGGGCATGCGCCTATATGAGAATGTACCAAAGGGGCAAGTAAATGTGGTCTTTTCTTGATCCTCTGGAGCTATCATGATCTGAAAATAACCAGAATATCCATCTAGGAAACAATAGTAAGCTCTTCCAGCTAACTTCTCCAACATTTGATCAATGAAAGGCAATGGAAAGTGATCCTTCTTTGTAGCATCATTAAGTTTCCTATAATCTATGCACACCCTCCAACCATTTTGCACTCGTTAAGGTACAAGATCACCACTTGCGTTTTGCACTACCGTAATACCGGTTTTCTTGGGTACCACTTGCACAGGACTAACCCATTCACTATCTGAGATAGGATAGATGATACCAACTTGCAAAAGCTTCAAAATCTCCTTTTTGACCACCTCCATCATGGGAGGATTCAAGCGGCGTTGAGGTTGCCTAAGAGGTTTGGAATCATCTTCCAATAAGATTCTATGCATGTAGATTGATGGGCTAATACCTTTTATGTCAGCAACCGTCCATCCAATAACTTCCTTTCGAGCCTTAAGAACTTGTAAAAGTTGAAGCTCTTGGGTAGAAGTGAGAGTATTGGAAATGATTACAGGGAGTGTTTCATTCTCACCAAGGAAGGCATATTTGAGATGAGCAGGAAGAGTTTTAAGCTCAATAGATGGTGCTTTAATGATAGAGGGGAGAAGTTTGGTGGAAGGGATAGAAAGATCCATGTAAGAAACATTGGCTAGGTGTGATTTAGATGGGAGTGCGGCCAAAGAAGATAAGATAGACTGGATTTCTTCATTATAGATCTCCTCCTCAAAATCTAAATTGTCATAATCCATGTTCTGAGTTAATGCAGAAAATAGAGGATTTTTTCGAGCAAAATCCAATAAGGACATAGAACAAACATCCACAAAATCTTCAGCCATAATAGATTGATCATCTAAAGGGTACCTCATGGCATCAAAGAGATTGAATGTAATTACCTTCCCATCAAACTCCATGGAAAGATGACCTTCATGACAGTCGATCTTGGTTCTAGCAGTGCGGAGAATTGGTCGGCCAAGAAGAATAGATGAGGATGAAGAACACTCCTCACTTCCCATCTTTAGAACATAGATATCCGCCGGGAAGACTAATTCATTGACTTGCACTAGAACATCCTCCAGAACACCCTCCGGATATACATAAGATCGGTCTGCTAATTGGATAACAACACCGGTTCTTATCAATGGTCCCATGTCCAAAGAGAGATAAAGAGAATGTGGCATAAGACTAATAGCAGCTCCTAGATCACACATAGCCTTTGGAATTTGAGTCTTTCCAATAGTGATAGGAATAGAAAATGAACCTTTATCCTTGCACTTGGGTGGAAGTTTGTGTTGAAGAACTGCTGACACATTCTCACTCAAGGTAATTACTTCATTCCCCTTAAGCTTGCGCTTATGAGTGCACAAGTCCTTGAGAAACTTGGCATATCTAGGAACTTGCTTGATGGCATCGAGAAGAGGAATATTCACTTGTACTCAGCGAAAGACTTCCAAGATATCCGGTTCAATGCTTTCCTTGGGTTTCTTTGTTAGTCTTGAGGGAAAAGGAGCTACTCCTTTAGGCTTTGGATTAGGATGGGAAGTATTTGTGTTTGGTTTTGGGTTTTGAGTGGATGTAGAGGCTTCAAAGTCATTTGGTCTCATGGGAAAAGGTGGAACAGGGTCAGGGGATTGTGCCCGTCGACGTTCAAGTTCTTCACCAGTCGACGGATCAAAGTTTCTGGGTAAATCATTTTCAGGTATGTTGCTTGCCCGTCGACGGGCAAGTGAGTCATCCGTCGACGGATCTGAAGGGTCAGAAACTAATTCATCCTGCTCCAAGCCTGCCCGTCGACGTCCAGTGATTTTGTCCGTTGACGTCTCTTCATGAACAGGGGAGAAAGATTCCATCTCCCCTTCCAGGTTTTCCTCCTCATTTACTTTGTGTTTTCTTTTCTCGTGTCGATCCGGAAGAACTTGACCACTCCGCTAATGTATTGCATTAACATTAGCCTTCGGATTGATGATGGATTGAGAAGGCAACTTTCCCGAAGATTGGGATGTAAGATCATTAACAGATGTAGCAAGTTGCCCAACTTGTCTTTGAAGATCTTCTAAGGAGGTGTTCACTTGTAGAAATTGCGACTTGGTAGCTTCTTGGAAAGATAACTGAGATGATGCAAGTTGAGTCACTAAATCCTCGAGTTTGGATGTAGATGATGGTGTGGATAAGGGTCCTTGATTAGTTGGAGCATTATGAGAGGAAGCTTGAAATTGGTTGGATTGTGAGGGTGATGTTGGTCTGTTTTGGAAAGCACTAGGCCCTTGTTGAAATTAGGGTCTGGGTTGAAAATGAGGGGCTACATTGTTTCCATACCTAAGGTTAGGATGAGCTCTCCAATCGGGATTGTAGGTTGGTGCAAATGGGTCAAAATTCCTACTTGGAGGTCCAGGAAATTCAACAGAATTAACATCCTCAACACTGGATTCTTGTAATGTAGGGCATGCGTCCGTCTCATGATTATGCAATGAACATATACCATAAGGACAAGAAGTTGAAGACGCACCCATTTGAGACATCATAAGAGAAGTCAACTTAGATAGTTGCTGATTTGTTGAAGCAAGTTGCTGCTCTAATTGAGAACGGCCAACTTCATTCACTTGATGACCGGAAGCATCATCATACGCTTGAAAGTTTTGAGAGCTTGATGCCATAGTGGTGATGATTTTACGAGCTTGCTCTGTAGGTTGATCAAGAAGTGCCCCACTAGCAGCAGCGTCCATGAGTCCTTTATTCACAGATAAGAGGCCATTATAAAAATGATTCAACAAGCATTGCTCAGGAATTTGGTGCTGAGGACAACTAGCTACCAAATGTTTAAACCTCTCCCAATAGTCATAGATAGACTCTGTATTTTTCTGGCGGATAGTGCTAATCTGATTTCTGAGATTAAGTATCTTGGCAGCTGGAAAGTACTTGGTAAGAAATTGCTTCTTGAGTTGCTCCCAAATAGTTATGGAACTAGGCTCCAATCGATACAACCAAGCCTTGGCAGTGTCTGCCAAAGTGAATGGAAAAGCACGTAATCTGACTTGCTCCTCTGTCAAGTTACTCGGTTTCATAGTTGAACAAACCATCAGAAATTCCCTCAAGTGTTGATGAGGATCTTCACTAGGGAAACCATGGAATGTTGGAAGGTAGTGTACAAAGTTAGACTTCAACTCAAAAGCTCTTTCGACTTCCCGAAAAACTATACACAGAGGTTGAAGATTTGGCTCACGCTCCAATAATTGTCGAATGGTCAGCTGAATTTCGTTCTGTACTGGTGGTACGACTGGAGGCGATGGATTAAGTGGTAGCTCATTCCGTGGTGGTTCCATGATTGGTGAGGGTGAAGAACTCTCAGCTTGCAAAGATGTTTTTTTAGTTTGTTCGACAAACTTCCTGATTTCCTTCAAGCTGGCTATGGAAGAATCAAAACTCATACAATATCTACAACAAAGAGATAAAACAAAAAATGAGAGCAAAGAAGATATACAAGAAAGTAAACCAAACAAAATCAGGGGAGGTAATGGCTAGATAAATAAGCATACTAACATAATAGAAACAAACTTCATTAACACTTTGCAATAACAACGAGATAAACACACACAGAATTATATAAGCTAAAATGCTATGAAAGTAAAGTGAAATGGTAAAGCACAATTTCCCCGGCAACGGCGCCAAAAATTTGTTGCGCGTCGTATCACAATAAAATTTAACCTTACTAATCTACTATGTAGTAGGGTAAGCAAGGATCGATCCCACGAGGAAAGGCTGTTCTATTTCACACTACTTTCTGAACATAAATCAAACTAAACAATAAATTAAAGGGGAGTTTTATGTTGGTGTTGGAAATAATATGTGAGGATTTATCAAGAATAACAATAGTAATGTGGTATTTGAAAAGACAAAGCCTCCAATCTATTATATGATCAATCTTTTAACCTAACATTTGATCATAGATTCACTAATCAAATATTCTTATCATCAATTGGTTAACTTCATAGAATTGAAACCAGCTTCAAGTCCATAAACCTTTCTCAATGTTGATTAACCTTGAATCTAGGTTCATTTTTAATCCTTCTTCTTATGACTAACTTGAATCCTAGCAATCCAAATTCAAGTCTAGAAGAGCAATGAGCAATGGAAAGGTAAAAGATAACAACAATCAATAACAAACCCAGCATTCATTATTCCAATTGCATCTTCAAATCTCTTTGGATGTAAAAACATCCTCTTGCTACTCAAGTTCTACGAAATCCCCAACTCTAGCATTGGAGTTCAAATATTAGCATGCTAATGAACTACTCAATCAATTATTTGCAACTAATTAATTCAACAATTCAAAAGATAAGATAATAAACATGATAATCATCTTCAAAGCTCAAGAGATAGAAGAACAATCAATGAACAAGAAAGCATTAAGAACAAGAATCTCACAAATGCAGAAAATAGAG
This sequence comes from Microcos paniculata, assembly GCA_030664755.1. Taxonomy (NCBI): domain Eukaryota; kingdom Viridiplantae; phylum Streptophyta; class Magnoliopsida; order Malvales; family Malvaceae; genus Microcos; species Microcos paniculata. The sequence goes on along the minus strand of CP131462.1, from coordinate 23,710,192 downwards.
ATTGAATCCTATAATAGATTGGAGTTATAGAGTATTTTGCTTAAACGAAATTACAAGATGATGAGTCCTACGAAACCCAGCAGAAGATGCAAACTTAAAGACTGCCTCCACTCCACTTTCCAGCTACTTCTTCTCATTTTCGGATCTCTCTCTCCAGCTGCCAGCCCACAATCCACTGCTCCTCCATAATTCTTCCCATCTGAGGTGAGGAATCTTGAGAATAAAATAAGCTAAAGTAGAAGTCATTTGAGGAAAAGAGGGAGACAACTCTGAGATTTAGTTATGGCTCCTCTCTACTGAATCTCCGGAATGTGTTTTTAAAGGGTTTGATAGTGGAATGACAGCATTTAAATGGGTCCGTCGACGTTTTGACTTTCTTAGCCGTCGACGTCTAAGTATCTGCCCGTCGACGTCTCTGCTTGTTTTCTTCATATTTTTCCCAGCTCGATCAATCCGTCGACGTCTAAAGATGTGCACGTCGACGTCTAAGTGTTCAACCTTTAAGTATTCGAAGTCAGAAACTTCTACCCGTCGACGTCTAGCATGATGAACTCACTGGAAATGTTGGCCGTGGACGTCCAGCTTCAATCCGTGGACGGTTGCTTTAGATTATGGAATCATGGTCATCAAGTAGCTTGTCCGTCGACGTCTAATGAGTTAGCCGTCGACGTCTATGCAGGTGCAAGTGATCCCGTTGTTCATTTCTCGAGCATCCGTCGACGTCTAATGAGTCACCCATCGACGGCTCTGCATGTTGGTTCAATTAATCATGGAAATTATCCCTTTTTAGTTCAAATTTCATTTCCCTTTTAAGTACACCTACAAAGCAGAATTGAGCTAACTTAGGCTTCCTAGTATTAAAGTAGGAGAAAGAAGAGTGATCTTAAATCCTAATTTAAGCAATAAAAAGAGGTTTAACAATAACCTATGTACATAACCTAAAAGATAACCAAATTATGCTTGGTTCAACATTTATCAATGTTAGATTAATCTGTTTGATTGGAGGTCATGTTCTGTGTCAAAATTGATATTTTACCATTATGCTCTCACTTCAAGACTTGTAATTTATTTCTTTCTTGTGTTATGTATCATATATTTTTCAAGTCTTTTTATTTCAACAATTATATATGATTAATAAAACAAGTTTATCGTTATTGAACTTAACAAAATAATATTTATTTGTTTCATTAAATTAAATTATGCCTAGTTTACATAAGGAAAAAATAAATACTATATACTTGAGCCTTGTGAAAACAATTAATTGGGTAAGTCATATGCATAAAATATTATATAATTAATATTTTAATGATTATATAAGTTAAGTTTAATTATGTTTATGACAAAAAAAAATTATGTTTCTAGTTTAATTGAACTAACATATATTTAAATAGTTTTTTTGGCCAAAATATATTTAAATAGTTTAATAATTATATAAGTTAAATTTAATTATGCTTCTTACAAAAAAAATAATGCTTAAGAAAAATATTATGATTTACTAATTATATGAGGTAAAAAGTTTGAAAAAGTTTTAACATAACTTAATTATCTCACAATATCTAAGATTTGGAGGTTATCACATAATCTGATTTTAAGATTATATGCTGACATAGTGGTAATACAATATAACCTTAGTTATCTTACTACCTTGAACCAAATAATGCCATGTAAGATAACAAATATCAGATAACCGAGGTTATCCTACACAACCCCAACCAAACGCCACCTTAAAGTAATAATCAAGAGTTCTTGAGATGTTTTGTGAGAAGGGTGAGAGGGCTATATGGCACCCTTTCATTGGTTTTTTCTTTTTTTTCCTTTTTTTTTATCTCTTTATTCTTTTGGATTGGGCTTGATGGACTAAAAAATTTGGATTTGAGCTTGAACATGAAGAGAAAATTTTAAATTTGGACTTCACTATTTTATATTTATTATTATTATTATTATTATTATTATACAATTGAAAATTTTAATTTTTGCAAATTTAATATTTGATATATGCAATTTTATGTATTAGTTAATTTAACGTTTTTTTTGTTACAGTCAATCAACGTTTTACAATTTTGTTTATAATTTTTTTATTTTACTTTATTTATTTTTTAGATAAGATGTAAAAAGTAGTGACTAAGAAAGAAAATTAAAACAATTGTATTTTAATGAAAATTGATTTATACTTTCTTTTTTCAACAATAAAAAATAAATAAAATTTTCATCACATATACTTTGTTGATTAATAATTTTATAAAATTAAATAAATACTTTTATGAAATATATAACAATAATAACAGGAAGGTCCTTTAGGTCTAATATTTTCTATTGATCTCCCCTCATTTGTTTTAATTTTAAATAAAAATTAATGTTTAAATGTTTTTAAAAATTTTATTAAAAAAAATTACTAACATTTAAAAGCTTTTTAAAAACTGGTCTGGGTCAATTTTTCTAGTAATTCATTATTTTTGTTTGGATAACGAATAACATTAAATTTTATACAGCTTGTAATGACTCAAGCCCCAACATTATTACACATACCACCAAATTATAAGCAATTATTTTATCATCAAATATGAAAAAGAAAAGTGGTAAAAAATCACTATTGCTAAAGTTACTAGTGATGATGTTCATCAATCACTGAATTCATGGATTCCAAATTCTAGAAAAATTTCATAGAAAATTAATTGTTTTACGAATTTACGAGGTGACACAATTTCAGCTCAAAATATTCCTTTTCCAAACCCAATCTTTTGTATTGTAAATATCAATTCAATTTTCAATGAAAAAAAGAAAAAAAAGATGAGAATTAGCTTCGTCAATCATACTTTTTTTTTGGCTAATTTTTTTAATCATACCTTTACTATTTATATATTTTTGTTTTTTATTTTTAAATACCGAATAATAGAAACATCAATCAAATCAATCAAATAGAATAAAAATTCCATGGCTCAATAATTCATTCATACAGATGACTTTAATCAAATAACAATATATTCATTTACTATCATTTATCATCCCATATCTTACTTCCAACTCAAAATGGATCAAACTTGTTAAAGCGTTGACTATGGATATGGTCAATAAAACTCATACAGTAACAAGGTTCTCTATTTCTGAAATCCCTAAAATGAGGGAAAAGCTTCAAATGTATATATGCCAAAGCAAGAGATTAAATATGAAACAAAACCGTATAAGGAGCCACGGCAAGCATCGATGTTCCATGCTCCCTTATGATGATGTTGGAACCTGGTCAATTGTAGGGATCTTCTAGCATCAATTCCTTCCCAATTCACGATGCAAAACACTGTGGATCAACGCCTAATAAACGAAGCTAAATGGCTTTAACAACGGTAAGCAAGTTTGACTAGGATTGAGCATATACAGTTAACCGAGAGTATGTACCAATTAAGAATTGTACACTATATGGCAGAGATTGCAGTATAGCCTTTCTCCTCAAGAGCTTTGGCTAAGGAGCTATCTCCTGTCTTTATGATTCGTCCATCCTCCTGCAACATCAAATGAAAACATATTTTGATGGTAAATGGAGACATTTATTCTTTTATCGTACGATAACAAATGCTTTTAGTTAAATAGAAAGAACACAAGATGAAATCTCAAACATACAAAAGGTTGGAATTAGTGACTAAACAGACAAAAGCAAAGAGCAAAGAACATTACTGTATGATAAAGACAATAAATGAGGAACAATGTTCAGCTAAGCACAGGAAAATTTTAAACGTTATTACAGCTAATGCCATTCCAAAATGCTCCCAAACCCAGAACCTAATATGCACATACAAGATGATTAATGGTAGCTTATTTATGAATTCAAATTAGATCCAGTCATCCATGAGGGAGTCACATCATTGACAACAATTAGAAACAAAAGAAAAAGGCCTAACCATGAAACATAAGTCTAATAGCTGATCACTTGAAATCATAAATGTGGTCCAGTGTAAGTACAGTTTATAGTTCAGACAAGATCTTTGCTGCTTATTATTATGTCAATTAATGGCTTATGTTGGATTTTCATATTTTTCTAAAACTTTGAAGGATGTCAAAATGAACTGGCCATACATGTTGCCGGTAAAAAGAGCTTTGAAATTAAACATGGAGGCTTCCCAGGATGAAGCCGCATTCACCACTTTCCTAAGAAAAAGGGAATCAATATATGCACATAATATCCACATTATCACGGCATTGAATTTTTAAATGACTCACCATAATATGGATGCATGTGGGTTTTATAACCTCTAATAGTCGTTGATAATGAGTGATCATCAAAACAGAGTTCTTTGGAGTCAAAAGCCCATTCACCGCTTTCGCTACATCTCGAAGGGCATCAACATCTAATCCGGAATCAATTTCATCCAGTATAGCCAAGTCTGCCCCAAGTACCTATAACATTAAGGAAAGGAAGATAGAACTGAAAAGAATATTGAAATATTGATTTCCTTAGCTTCAATGCATTGAAATAGCTCTCAAAGTAAACACCCCATCTTCCCCTTCATCCAATAAATTAAATATATATTTTAAAAAACAAAGAGCGTATCAAAAGTATGACCAATAATTGATTTACAACTCATATTTTTTTTTTAAATTTAAAATCAAAATTCTCAAATTTGAGAAGTAAAAGATGAGGAGATGGCTAAAGAAGCTAAATACAAAGAATTTTGATCATAATGCATGCCAACTAAATGCATTCTCTACCATACTTCCAGTAAAAGCATTAATTGTTGGGGTTTTTATTTTCTTATCACCACAACATGTGAAATGCACAAACTGATCCACAATACTAAAGAAAATTCTCTTATTACCGCAAGTTGTAAAATCTCATTGCGCTTCCTTTCGCCTCCACTAAATCCTTCATTGACATTTCTATTAAGGAAGTCGGTCTTCATATTCACGAGATCAAGTTTAGGATATATGTAAGCATAGAACTGCATGAGTAAAACCATATAAGTGTTAAAATCAACAACAAAATGAGCATTAGCATCTTCAGTTTCTTATATTTATAAGCTCCTAGAATTAGAAGAGAACCATATAGAACTTACATAGCCATGAAAATTTTTTATCCTTATCGAAAAATTTTATTCATAACTAAACATAGAGAACAAGAAGAAAATGCCAAGAATGCACTTGCAAGTTCTTTCAAATGAGATAAGGTGCAAAAGATGTTCATCTACCTCAAGTGGACCAAGCTCTGGCTCACCAAGTTTTTTCCTTCGAGCATTGTATGCCATGTGCAAAAAGTCAATATTGTTCACACTTGGGATCTCAACAGGGGCCTGGAAACTCATAAAAAGTCCCCCAAGAGACCTTTCTTCTGGCTCCATCTCAAGCAAATTCTCCCCTTTAAAGACAACACTGCCTCCAGTCACCTCATAATCAGGATGCCCAACAAGAAACTACAGTATAAACGTTCCAATAAACAACCCAAAAATCAATATTAGAAACACCTTATATATCTTATATCTTATATGTATTGTCACGCCCCGACCCGCCCAGGCCGACTGTCACGCCCCGACCCGCCCATGGCAACCGCCGCACTGCCTCGAGGTACGTGCCGACCGGTCACGCACTAGAAGCACCGCAAGGCATTGAAATGGATACCATCGCTGCAAAACTCTTAAAACTTTGATTAAATCATTTAATAAAATAATAAAACTTAAATAGTGCACCAGTGGATTAATTTGAAAGGAATACCTATGCAACGGAAAACTACTAAGCCTAAGGCACCGACGTCTCCTAGTGAGCCTCCACTCTATTGGCTAACCTCGTACCGGATCTGCATCCATTCACATTGGATACAGGTGAGTGACAGAGGTTCAATGAATCTCCATCAGGGTTAGGGAAGACAGGGTAATCAAAAAATATAATAAAATAAAATAATTAAAGTAAATAAAATAAATTTTGTTTTCAAAACCTCTTTTGAAATTCTCGCAAGGAGAAATAAATTTTAAAACCTTTAAAATAATTATATACTCATGGGCTGGCACCTAATACACTGAAGGCACGACTGGTCGATCGTATGCCTTACTGCACCGAGGGCTATTTCTTTTCTCTTCAAATTCATTTTCTCTTTATCTCATACACTAGCCCGTCCCCTCGGTGGTGCCTGTTAAACTCCTTTTTATTGCTTATTTTGGGATTTAAGATTACTCCCCTTTCTCCTATTTTAATGCTGGGAGGCCTAAGTTAGCTCAATTTTGCCTTGTAGGTGTACTTAAGAGGAAGAATAAAGTTTGAACTAAAAAGGGACAATTTCCATGCTTAATTGAACAAACCTGCAGAGCCGTCGACGGGTAACCACTTAGACGTCGACGGCTGCTCGAGTAATGGACACGGCATTACCTGCACCTGCAGAGACGTCGACGGGTAACTCATTAGACGTCGATGGACAAGCTACTTGATGACCATGATTCTAGGATCCAAAGCAACTGTCCACGGATTGAAGTTGGACGTCCATGGCTAGAACTTCCAGGGAGTTCCCAAGGCTAGACGTTGACGTCCCTCAGCATAGCCATCAACGGGTAGAAATCTCTGACTTCGAATATTAAAAGGCTGATCACACATCCGTCGACGTCTAAAGATATGCACGTCGACGGATCAATCGAGCTAGGGAAAATATGAAGAAAACAAACCTATCCGTCAACGGACAGCCATTCAGACGTCGGCGGCCAAGCGGGTTAAAACGGTGGCAGGTCCATTTGAGGGCTTTCATTTCAATATCAATCTTTGGGGAATAGGTCCCGTGGATTCAGTTGAGAAGAGGCATGGGAAAATCTCCAACTTCCTCAGACTTTGTCTCCCTCTTTCCTTTGTAGTCTCCACTTGATTTTATTTTATTCTTAGGATTTCTTTTCTTGTCTCTTAGATAGAGAGAGACTCTAGGAATGAGGGAGAACTTTTGCTGAGCTTGCAAAAGGGAGAGAGGTAACTGAACTCAAGGCAGTTTTTGTCTTAGTTTTTCTGGGTTCTTTTCTCTTGTAATTCATTTTACATTTTCTATAGTAGTTAACTCTTTATTACTCCAATCTATTATAAGATTCAATCATTTTGATCTTTATTTGTGAGATTCTTGTTCTTAATGCTTTCTTGTTCATTGATTGTTCTTCTATCTCTTGTGCTTAAAAGATGATGATCATGTTTGTTATCTTGTCTTTTGGGTTGCTTGGTTAATTAGTTGCAAATGATTGATTGAGTAGCTCATTAGCATGCTAATCTTTGAACTCCAATGCTAGAGTTTGGTGAGTTCTTAGAACTTGAGTAGCAATAGGACGTTTTTACATTCAAAGAGATTTGAAGATGCAATTTGAATAATGAATGCTGGGTTTGTTATTGATTGTTATTAGCTTTTATCTTTCCATGGCTTACTGCTCTTCTAGACTTGAATTTGGATTGCTAGGATTCAAATTAGTCATAAGAGGAAGGATTAATGGTGAACTTAGATTCATGATTAATCGACATTAGAGAAAAGATTCATGGATTGGAAGCTGGTTTCTAATCCATGGGGTTAATCAATTGATGAGTAGAATGTTTGGTTAGTGAATCAATGATCAAGTGCTAGGTCGAAAGATTGATCATATAATAGATTGGAGGCTTTATTTCATCATGCATTGTATTGTTATTGTCATTTTTGATAGCTCTTTGCATAGTATCTTCAACACCAATACAAAACCCCCCTTTAATTTATTGTTTAGTTTGATGTATGCTTAGAAAGTAGTGTGAAATAGAATAGCATTTCCTTGTGGGATCGATCCTTGCTTACCCTGCTGCATAGTAGATTAGTAAGGTTAATTTTGTTGTGTTGCGACGCGCAACAGTGCCTCACTGTGGTGGAACACAGTGAACTGGAGCTCTGGCAAGTTTCCCTACGCGCCTCTCCCAACCAGGCTCGACTCACCGTGCCCCTTGATAGGCGGTCCACGGCTGAGTATCATGCATGCTCTCAAACTCGGTCCACCCTCCCGCAAATTGGAGCCCCGAGGAATCCCACTCAATCACTCCTCTTCCAGGGGCATCGTACCCCAATAACCATAATAATAATAATAATAATAATAATAATATTTCTTTATAAATATTAAAAACATGTGAACACACAAGCTTTTGTATTTTTAAAATCATCCCACCCCCTAAGTGGGCGTATCACAAAGTAAAAAGTGTGTGTCGTGGACTACCCTTATCCCAAAACAGTTGCAAAACCTTTTTAAAACAATTTATATTTTTAAAACATTTTGCCCTAGTGGCTAAACACTGAAAACAGGGTCACTCACAGTATTGGGAGAATAGTATACTCCCAAGCGCTCCATGTAGCTCAACCTCCGGAGCATCGCCGCACTCAATTCAACCGGAGTCCTAGTACACGGAAATACGTTAGCATTCATAATTAAATTTATGAATGCACCTAAGAGGCTCTAACATGATCTAAGATGAAGTCTGAATGTGGTTTGGAAGACTCGGAAGTGTTTTGAATTGATTTGGGGTCAACTAGGGTTTCGAGAGGTAAAATGATCGTTTTGCCCCTAAAGAGCAGAACTGGAGCCGGAATTGGAGTGAACTAGCACCGGTTCTCTTCGACCACAAGGTCGGTCGCTGTCATGCAGAAACGGCGCCGGTTCTGCACAGATCCGGCATCGGTTCTATTCTGGGTTTCCAACCCGAAATTTCTTCAATTTTTCTCTTAATTCGAAAACCGATGCAATCGTCCGCCAATTTAGCTACAATTTCAGATGCATGTACCTTAATGCATCCACGACACGTTTACCGAAAGAAAAACAAGAAACACAAGCTCAAAGTTCCTAGATCTAGATTTTAAACCAAAAATTTAACTAAAAAGCTGAACTAACTTTGATCTTGGATCTCTCCTAAACCAATGCATGAAAAAGCGTGCAAACATAGAAAAACGTAGATCGAGGAGTTAAGAACAACTCACCAAGATCTTGCCTCGAACTTGTGGTCAGTTTGTCCGGATCTGCCAATTGTCCAAAATGCCTCCGTTTGGCTCCAGAGAGAAAAAGAAAAGAAAATGAAAGAAAAAGAAAAAGAGAAATGAGGAAAAGCTTCGGCTCACCCCTATTTATAGAGGAGCCCGACACCGGGTCTACTCGGGCCCCGAGTCAAACTTTTTCCCTTTTTCAACTTTCTTTCATTTTCACCCATTGGCTAAATCCTTTGCTTTCTTGTGCCAACAGGGCCCACAATAAATTTCTAGGGACTTAATTAAAGGTCTTTTTGGCATTTTACTAATTTCTATGCACAGTTAATTACTTTATCTTCAGACTCCGTCTTATCCAAATTTCAACTTCTCTTCTGACTTAACACAGCTGGACCGACTTATTATTCAATTATTACGTCATCTTACACTATTCCGTTCCTACGAAAAGGTCATGCTAGGTCCAGGTGTGTCACCGGCCACGTGGCAACCGCCGCGCTACCTCGAAGTACGTGTCTGCAGCCACGCATCCGAGGCACCGCAAGGCATTGAAATGGATATCATCGCTGCAAAACAAAACTAAAATTTTAATTAGAAATCATTTAATAAAATAATAAAACTTAAAACGTTCACCAGTGGATTAATTTGAAAGAAATACCTAGGCAGTGAAAAACTACTAAACCTAAGCCACCGACGTCTCCTAGTGAGCCTCCTTCCTATATGTCACACCCCGATCCAAAGGGGTCAAAATGTGACAATCGCCGCGTGTTATAGATCTTGGACGGCGTGCTTCGCCCAATATCTAGAACACGCAAGGCTTATGATACTCGAGCCAATGATTATCGAATACAATTACTAAATATATGAAATACAACTTTGTTTACATTAAAGATTGGTCCTTTACATTAAAATAGAAATTTCATAGTTTGTCAAAATACTAATAACTTTAATAGTTCAAGACTTTTTCACCTTATCTTATGTGCGGGAAATATTTCATAAAATTTACAAAACATTAAAAAGAAAGCTTGAGGAAAAACACAGCCGGTGGATCCTCAATGGTAATATACAAAAGATTATTTACATACTCGAAGAGAATGTCGGCTCCGGTCGAGTTTGATCCTCCTTGATTATCTACCTCCTATCTACAATCTATCAGCCTGAAAATGGTTTTACGAGAAAACTAGAGTGAGCATATAATTTAATGCTCAGTGAGTGAGACAAGACTATGTAAAATTTATTTATAAACTTCAAAGAAAACTAATATATAATTTCAAAGGATACAATCATATTAGTACCAAGTTAGGGAAATCTTCAAAGTTTTTGAATGAAACAAGTCATATGGATTCTAGAGGGCTTGCCAATCCACATTGTTCAAATCCCACCCGGCCAAGATGAGATTTGAACCTGCCGAGATGATTTTTCTTTGTTATATTGAGAGAAAAGCCCATTTCTCGACGTTGGCATGAACCTTCACAATAGGTAGTACGTAGCTATGTCCATAGTACTCCCAAAGGAGTCGCAAATCACAATCACAGTGCGCACAACAATCCCCTGTACCATCCACCCTTTGTGGGAGTGATAAGCCTACTCACGCCGGCTCCACAAGCTCGGACCGTGAGAGGCGCCACTGCAGTGACTTCTAATCATCCACCAACAATCATAATTGATAAAACAATCATTCTACAAGGGTACATTGTTCAGCCATGAGGCCTAAAGCAAATTCACACGTATCTCATCTATAAACATTGCCAATTTTGAAAATATAAGCATTCAAGTTCCAAATCTATCAAGTGAATTCATTCTAATAGGAATTTATCCAGCTTTCATATCCATAATGTAGTCACATTTTCATTTATTCAAGAAAACATTTCATTTGCACATAAAAATTGAAACCAAGGTTGAAAATGCAAGAAAGCCAAGAAAAACACATTTTTAGTCTATCAAGTCTCACTCACAAGTTTAGGGAGGGTGTGCACTCCCACTAATCCTCCTTTCCTTGATCTTTAGACGAGGGTTCACCACCTATACAATTGGTTAAACAATGGATTAAAGCAAGCTAGAGTGCTATTTGAACTATGGTGCTAAAATTGACTAGTTTATGGACTAAATGTGCCAACTTGGAATCTAAGGGTTCAAATCAAGTTCTAGTGATCCTATAAGCGTTCTTAAGGTGTGAGCAAGTTTGTTTCGTCAAACAGCACCTGTACATACTTTCCGTTCGGGCTAACTCCTTATAACGAAAAAGTTGGACGATTTTGCCCCTAGGATAGGTGAATTTCGGGTTGAATGAGTTAGAGGTGTGGGAATTCTGTGATTCCAATTCCTACAGTTTAAGCACGTTGTAGGGATGCTGTACACCAAAAATGATTGCATTTAGACACCTACATTGTGTTTTGGAGGGAAAAATGCATTGTTTCTTCACACTTGGAGGGGTCATAATTGGATATGGTATTTGCTTAAGGGTGTTAACCCCCTACATCTATTTTTGCACCCATTTATGATTTGTACCACCCTTGAACGGCATCTAACCAATCCCCTAGGTGGTACTTGCCCAAGGTGGCCACTATTAGGCCATAATGTGGGTTTATTCTACAACTACTACTCCTAAGCTTCTTTCCAACCATTTCTTGGTTCACAACACTTTCTAATATTGTCAAGATGTCATTTAGTAAATAAAATACTATTGCTATTACTTAAAATATTATACCTCTCCTAGGAGGTCATTATGTCTCAATATGGGTTACACTACAACTACATTAAGCATTCTTCTTTCTCCTAATTTCTTAGTTCACATCATTTTCTAATGTTGCCAAACTACCATTTATGGGATAAAACCCCATGACTATTGCCACAAATATGGCACTTTCTCTAGGATGGCATAATGCCACTTATGGAACTTTGGTCATTTAAGTGCTAGACTAATTTTTCTCTATTCATCTAAGTTTTTCTACATTCAAAAGACTATTCTAACACTTCCATTCTATAATTTTGCCTTTGCCTCATGAAGCATAAAGATTATGAAGATTTGGAGCCATAAACTAATAGTAAATTAAAGAAAATGCAAAATATTTATGCATGAAGCTTAATAATCATTATTTTGTGGTTAAAATTGTAAAAGAACTTAGGAAGAAAAGAAAACACACCTTGAGTTTTTTATGGAAGATTGAAACTTGAACACTTGATGAAATTTGCAAAGCCTTTCTTCAAATTTCCTTGATGAAAATGTTGTTTGGAAGTTGAGGATGATGAATTTCCTTGGAAAATTGGATGAATTTTGATGGGGTTTTGGTGTAGTTTTGGTGGGGAAATATTTTTATGGAAGAAACTAGAAGTTTGGAGGTTGAAAAATGGTGAAGGAAGGCTAGCTATGGGGGATTTCGAAATTGACCAAAAAAAAAGGAAGAAGAAAGCCAAAAAAATGGTCTTGAAAAGTCTAGACTATTCATTTGGTCAATTTACAAAAATGCCCTCATTAAATTTCAAAAATTACCTTTGTGTCCTAAAGAGAAATTATGTAAATTTGGATTAAATAAAAGAATTTTAAAGCTGAAACCAATTGGCAAAATTTTATATAAATAAGGTGAATTTATCAAAGTATTTAAATCGTTAAGCTATTGGGAGCAATTTCCCATCTTGGCATTTAAAACTTGTACAAGGGTAAAACGGTAAATTTCACCAGATACTTTTACGCAGCAACTTGGCAGTTTTCAAGTTTGGACAATAATTAATAGTATGAGACTCTTCAATACTGTGGGAAAAATCGTTTTCAATGAAGAAAAATTCAATTTGTAACTTTGCTAGTATTTACGAAAATGCCATCGGCTATGCGACATTCTTTTCTGCAATATTTTTCTCTGACTTCGGATGCTCAGAAAAATACTGTAACAACTTCGAAAATTCTTAGACTCACTAGGGAGTATCCTAATTTTTTAATAGAAGCTAAGTAGCTCTCGAAGGGTGGTACGTGAATTTTTGAAAAATAATACACAAAATAAGCCTTGTTTTATCATGGAAGAATTTGCCCTAACGGTGTAGGAATTAAGTTCTTCAAAATGGGAGGATTTTCACTAGGTAAAAGTTGTTTCTAATTCCCCTAAGAATATATTTGTATGCATGTCATGTAAAATTTGTTAATTTATTAGCCTATGACTCCAATTCAAATTAATTCGAGGCTAGGCATTACAAGATCTACCCCCCTAACAAAAATTTTGTCCTCAAAATTTCACTCACCGTGTTGTTGGAAGAGGTGTGGATATTCTTTTCGCATCAATTGTTCCGATTCCCATGTCTCCTCCTCAACGTGTGCACTTCTCCATAGCACCTTTACCATTGGAATTAATTTGCTCCGTAACACTCGACTTTGATGGTTAAGTATTTTCATCGGTTGCACTTTGTAACCTAAATTCTGCTCCAATTCGATGGGTGGTGATTCTAGCACGTGAGAGGGATCGGGTTGATATGCTCGAAGCATGGACACATGGAATACGTTATGGATCTTTTCTAATTCGGGTGGCAATTCAAGTTTGTAGGCCACCGGTCCAATCCTTTCAAGGATTTTATATGGACCAATGTACCTTGGTTGAAGCTTTCCTCGGTTGAGGAATCGGATTACTCCTTTCCATGGTGATACTTTTAGGAACACTTTGGCACCCACTGGAAATTCTAATTCCCTCCTTCAATGGTCGACGTAGCTCTTTTGCCTATCCTGTGCCACTTTTAATCTTTCTTTGATCACTTTAATTTTCTCCACAGTCATTTCTATCAATTCCACTCGGTAAACCTTCCTTTCTCCAACTTCATCCCAACATAGTGGGGTTCTACACTTTCTTCCATATAAAGCTTCATATGGTGGCATGCCAATACTGGCTTGATAACTGTTGTTGTAAGCAAACTCCATCAGTGACAAGTGTCGATCCCAACTACCTTGAAACTCCATTACACATGCTCGTAACATATCCTCCAACACTTGGATTGTTCTTTCGGATTGGCCATCTGTTTGAGGATGGAAGGCCGTGCTAAACTTTAGCGCGGTGCCTAGTGCTTCTTGCAACTTGGGCCAAAAGTGAGAAGTGAATCTGGGATCTCGATCCGAGATAATGGATACTGGGACCCCATGCAGTCTGATAACTTCATCAATGTACACCTTAGCTAGCTTCTCCAATGGACAAGTAGTATGGATAGCCAAAAAGTGAGCTGACTTGGTCAATCTGTCAACTATCACCCATACCGCATCATGACCACTTTGGGTTCGTGGCAATCCTACCACGAAATCCATAGTAATGTGCTCCCATTTCCACTCTGGTATTGGCAAAGGTTGAAGTTTTCCTGCTGGCCTCTGGTGTTCCGCCTTCACGTGTTGACACACCAAGCATTTGGATACATATTCAGCAATATCTCTTTTCATTCCTTTCCACCAATAATTTTCCTTGAGGTTCCGGTACATTTTTGTACTTCCAGGGTGCATTGAGTAAGCTGAGGAATGTGCCTCTTCCAAGATAGCCTTTCGTAGGGCTTCCACCTTTGGTATCCAGACTCGACCTTTGAACAGTAGTAACCCATCTTCGCGACTTGAAATTCACCGTTCTCACCATTTTGCACCTTAAACTTTTCTTGCTTCATTTCTACATCCGCATCCTGTGCTTCTCTAATTTGGTTGAACAAGGTTGGTCTAACCACAAAACTTGCTACTAAAGCTCCGGTAGACTCACTACTTAACTGAACTCTTAATGCTCGGAGCTCGGTTAAAAGTGATACCTTTGTAGTTTGGAGACTAGCCACTGAAGTCACCGATTTTCTACTCAACGCATCCGCTACAACATTTGCCTTCCTGGGATGGTAGTCAATTATCACATCATAGTCCTTAATTAGCTCCAGCCACCGTCGCTGTCGCAAATTCAACTCCTTTTGGGTCAACAAATATTTGAGACTTTTGTGATCGATAAAGATCCGACAAGTTTCTCCATACAAGTAATGTCTCCATATTTTAAGTGCAAAACCTACTGCAGCAAGCTCCAAATCATGGGTCGGGTAGCTCTCTTCATGCTTTTTCAATTGCGTTGATGCATAGGCAATGACTTTCTCATTTTGCATCAGGACGCACCCCAACCCTTGCTTTGAAGCATCACTATAGATTATATACCCTTGTCCACTCATCGGCAAGGAAAGGATTGGTGCTGAAGTGAGGTGATTTTTGAGCTCTTGGAAACTTTGCTCACATTTCTCATCCCACTCGAACTTAACTCCTTTGCGAGTGAGTCGGGTCAATGGTGCAGCAAGCAAGGAAAACCCTTCCATAAATCACCGATAGTAACCAGCTAGACCCAGGAAACTCCGAATCTCTGTGATATTTTTAGGCCGCTCCCATTTTGTAATAGCTTCCACCTTGGCCGGATCTACTGAAATTCCTTCCTTTAACACCACGTGGCCAAGGAAGACCACTTCTTTTAGCCAAAATTCACATTTTGAGAATTTGGCATATAACTTCTTTTCTCGGAGGATTTGGAGCACAATTCTTAGGTGTTGAGCATGTTCCTCCTCGTTCTTTGAATACACCAAAATGTCATCAATAAATACAATGACGAACTTGTCAAGGTATGGATGGAACACTCGATTCATGAGATCCATGAATGCTGCAGGGGCATTTGTTAACCCAAAAGGCATGACTAGAAATTCAAAGTGGCCATATCGAGTGTGAAAGGCAGTTTTTGGGACATCACTCTCCTTGATTTTCAACTGGTGATACCTTGAACGAAGATCAATCTTCGAAAATACAGTTGCACCTTGGAGCTGATCAAATAAATCATCAATTCGGGCGAGTGGATATTTATATTTTATGGTCACTCGGTTAAGTTGTCGGTAGTCGATACATAATCTGAGTGATCCATCTTTTTTCTTTACAAATAAAACTGGAGCACCCCATGGAGACACGCTAGGTCGAATAAAGCCTTTGTCTACCAATTCTTGCAATTGCACCTTTAACTCCTTTAACTCTGCAGGTGCCATGCGGTATGGTGGTATAGAAATAGGAGCAGTTCCAGGCATAACTTCGATTCCAAACTCAAGTTCACGGTCTGGGGGTAGGCCTGGTAGATCTTCAGGGAACACGTTAGGAAATTCACAAACTGTTGGCACGCTGGCTAACTTTGGATCGACTTTTGATGTGTCAATCACATGAGCCAGATAGGCTTGACATCCTTTGACAACTAGTCTAGTCGCCTTAATGGCAGAAATCATGCAAGATGACAAGGCTCGTCTTTCTCCCACAATTTTCACCTTTGGTCTCCCGGGTTTTCTAAGCACCACTTCTTTGGCATAGCAATCCACCGAGGCTCTATGTTTAGATAGCCAATCCATACCCATGATAAGGTCAAAATCCTTCATCTCTAGTGGAATCAAGTCTACTCCAAAATTTTCACCTTGGACCACTATGTTGCAATTAGGGTATCCTAGTTTTTTGATTACTCCCTCACCTAATGGGGTGTGAACTAGAAGTTTTCAGTCTAAAGGCGCTAATTCTCTATCGGCATGCAATGCAAATTGGGGACTAA
Organism: Microcos paniculata; assembly: GCA_030664755.1. Classification (NCBI taxonomy): domain Eukaryota; kingdom Viridiplantae; phylum Streptophyta; class Magnoliopsida; order Malvales; family Malvaceae; genus Microcos; species Microcos paniculata. Next base: position 23,693,722 of record CP131462.1, on the reverse strand, counting down.
CATATAACCGCTCAGACCCACAATCAATTAAAATTCGAGCATCATGGTCAAAGAGGGATACGGTACCTGTGATCACCTTAGGGTTGGTCTGAGCATCCTCCTCCGTCATGGCAAAAACTCGAGTCTGATACCGAGTCTGTGGCCTCGCAGCAGGTGTCACCACGTTACTTCCAGCATCCGATCTCGTAGCTGGGGTTGAAGCAGAAGGTGTCGGCCCTCTGGGAGGGAAGGAATGGCTAGAGGTAACTGGAGCAGGGGTGTCACCTGAAACTAGTACAAGGCAAGATGCTCTAACATGTCCCACCTTACCACAATGAAAACACTTCCTAGCTTCTCTACAGGGACCCATATGGAACCTCCTACACTGTGGGCACTGCGGCGCACTCGTAGGTCGAGCGGTCGATCCATAGCTAGATGTAGCAGAGCCCGCTCTAGGTGAACTCAACTCACGTGCAGGAGTCGAAGTGGCAGATTGGGTAATCCCTCCTGGAGCAGTTGGACTCTTCTTCTTCTGAGGTGGCTGACTCGAACTAGAGCCCGCCTTTCTCCTTCGATTGAAATTTTCTCGAACTTTTCCACGCTCCATCACTAGCTTTTCAGCTCTCAAAGCTAACTGCACCGTTTCTTTGTACGTCTCTGTCCCTCATAGCACCATTTTCTCCTTAATATTCAGATTCAGCCCCTCTTAAAATCTAGCTCACAAGTGATCATCAGTCCTCAGGTCATCCGGAACAAAAGTAGTTAGCTCTCGCAACTCAGTCTCATATTCAATCATCGCCTTGTTTTGCTGCTGGAGAGTCATGTACTCTCGTAATTTCTGCTCGCGATGGAACTGGGTGTAGTATTGGTCGTCGAACTCTCGTAGAAAATCCCCCTAGGTCAGTGGCACTTGGGACCTCAATCTTAAGTTGTCCCACCAGTTTCTAGCACTTCCTTGTAGCAACTGAACGGTTACACTCAGTTTGTCTTCGTCATTTAGCTTCATCACATTTGTAACCGTATCTCTGACTCGAAGTACCCAGTTTTTTGCAATAACCGGGTCCATAGCACCATACAAATCTTCACAACATAGTTGCCTGGCTTCTTTCACCAATTCAGACAAGCTTTTAGTTGTTTGGGAGGATGATGGAACCGTATGAGGTGGTGGTGGTGCCGATGCAGGCAGTGCGGCCATTTCAGGGATAGCCGACTGATTTTGTTCATGCCTTTGAGTTTGCATAAAGTTCCAGAATTGAATAAACATTTGCATTACCTCAGGTGGAGGATTTTGCATGGTAGGCTGAGGTGCAGTAGTTGTAGGTTGAGAAGCAGGAGGTGCATGTGATGAAGACGCGGTGTCTGTGAGGGGCGATGGTGGGTTAATTGGCTCGGATCTAACCTCACGAGCCGTACAACGACCTTGACTACGAGCTCTCCTAGGTGGCATCGTATCTAAAGGAAAAATAGAAGAATTTAATACTACCCATAAAGTGTAAATTATCTACAAGTCCTAAAAGCAACCCGACCGGACCCGGATCCACCTGGCACTTTGTAGACTTTATGAAAAACAATATTTTGAAAGATAGAATCACGTAAATAAAGCTCTGATACCAATAAAATTGTCACACCCCGATCCAAAGGGGTCGAAATGTGACAATCGCCGCGTGTTATAGATCTTGGACGGCGCGCTTCGCCCAATATCTAGAACACGCAAGGCTTGTGATACTCGAGCCAATGATTATCGAATACAATTACTAAATATATGAAATACAACTTTGTTTACATTAAAGATTGGTCCTTTACATTAAAATAGAAATTTCATAGTTTGTCAAAATACTAATAACTTTAACAGTTCAAGACTTTTTCACCTTATCTTATGTGCGGGAAATATTTCATAAAATTTACAAAACTTTAAAAAGAAAGCTTGAGGAAAAACACAGCCGGTGGATCCTCAATGGTAATATACAAAAGATTATTTACATACTCGAAGAGAATGTCGGCTCCGGTCGGGTTTGCTCCTCCTTGATTATCTACCTCCTATCTACAATCTATCAGCCTGAAAATGGTTTTACGAGAAAACTAGAGTGAGCATATAATTTAATGCTCAGTGAGTGAGACAAGACTATGTAAAATTTATTTATAAACTTCAAAGAAAACTAATATATAATTTCAAAGGATACAAGCATATTAGTACCAAGTTAGGGAAATCTTCAAAGTTTTTGAATGAAACAAGTCATATGGATTCTAGAGGGCTTGCCAAACCACATTGTTCAAATCCCACCCGGCCAAGATGAGATTTGAACCTGCCGAGATGATTTTTCTTTGTTATATTGAGAGAAAAGCCCATTTCTCGACGTTGGCATGAACCTTCACTACAGGTGGTACGTAGCTATGTATATAGTACTCCCACAGGGGTCGCAAATCACAATCACAGTGCGCACAACAATCCCCTGTACCATCCACCCCTTGTGGGAGTGATAAGCCTACTCACGCCGGCTCCACAAGCTCGGACCGTGAGAGGCGCCACTGCAGTGACTTCTAATCATCCACCAACAATCATAATTGATAAAACAATCATTCTACAAGGGTACATTGTTCAGCCATGAGGCCTAAAGCAAATTCACACGTATCTCATCTATAAACATTGCCAATTATGAAAATATAAGCATTCAAGTTCCAAATCTATCAAGTGAATTCATTCTAATAGGAATTTATCCAGCTTTCATATCCATAATGTAGTCACATTTTCATTTATTCAAGAAAACATTTCATTTGCACATAAAAATTGAAACCAAGGTTGAAAATGCAAGAAAGCCAAGAAAAACACATTTTTAGTCTATCAAGTCTCACTCACAAGTTTAGGGAGGGTGTGCACTCCCACTAATCCTCCTTTCCTTGATCTTTAGACGAGGGTTCACCACCTATACAATTGGTTAAACAATGGATTAAAGCAAGCTAGAGTGCTATTTGAACTATGGTGCTAAAATTGACTAGTTTATGGACTAAATGTGCCAACTTGGAATCTAAGGGTTCAAATCAAGTTCTAGTGATCCTATAAGCGTTCTTAAGGTGTGAGCAAGTTTGTTTCGTCAAACAGCACCTGTACATACTTTCCGTTCGGGCTAACTCCTTATAACGAAAAAGTTGGACGATTTTGCCCCTAGGATAGGTGAATTTCGGGTTGAATGAGTTAGAGGTGTGGGAATTCTGTGATTCCAATTCCTACAGTTTAAGCACGTTGTAGGGATGCTGTACACCAAAAATGATTGCATTTAGACACCTACATTGTGTTTTGGAGGGAAAAATGCATTGTTTCTTCACACTTGGAGGGGTCATAATTGGATATGGTATTTGCTTAAGGGTGTTAACCCCCTACATCTATTTTTGCACCCATTTATGATTTGTACCACCCTTGAACGGCATCTAACCAATCCCCTAGGTGGTACTTGCCCAAGGTGGCCACTATTAGGCCATAATGTGGGTTTATTCTACAACTACTACTCCTAAGCTTCTTTCCAACCATTTCTTGGTTCACAACACTTTCTAATATTGTCAAGATGTCATTTAGTAAATAAAATACTATTTCTATTACTTAAAATATTATACTTCTCCTAGGAGGTCATTATGTCTCTATGGGTTTACACTACAACTACATTAAGCATTCTTCTTTCTCCTAATTTCTTAGTTCACATCATTTTCTAATGTTGCCAAACTACCATTTATGGGATAAAACCCCATGACTATTGCCACAAATATGGCACTTTCTCTAGGATGGCATAATGCCACTTATGGAACTTTGGTCATTTAAGTGCTAGACTAATTTTTCTCTATTCATCTAAGTTTTTCTACATTCAAAAGACTATTCTAACACTTCCATTCTATAATTTTGCCTTTGCCTCATGAAGCATAAAGATTATGAAGATTTGGAGCCATAAACTAATAGTAAATTAAAGAAAATACAAAATATTTATGCATGAAGCTTAATAATCATTATTTTGTGGTTAAAATTGTAAAAGAACTTAGGAAGAAAAGAAAACACACCTTGAGTTTTTTATGGAAGATTGAAACTTGAACACTTGATGAAATTTGCAAAGCCTTTCTTCAAATTTCCTTGATGAAAATGTTGTTTGGAAGTTGAGGATGATGAATTTCCTTGGAAAATTGGATGAATTTTGATGAAATTTGATGGGGTTTTCGTGCAGTTTTGGTGGGGAAATATTTTTATAGAAGAAACTAGAAGTTTGGAGGTTGAAAAATGGTGAAGGAAGGCTAGCTATGGGGGATTTCGAAATTGACCAAAAAAAAAGGAAGAAGAAAGCCAAAAAAATGGTCTTGAAAAGTCTAGACTATTCATTTGGTCAATTTACAAAAATGCCCTCATTAAATTTCAAAAATTACCTTTGTGTCCTAAAGAGAAATTATGTAAATTTGGATTAAATAAAAGAATTTTAAAGCTGAAACCAATTGGCAAAATTGTATATAAATAAGGTGAATTTATCAAAGTATTTAAATCATTAAGCTATTGGGAGCAATTTCCCATCTTGGCATTTAAAACTTGTACAAGGGTAAAACGGTAAATTTCACCGGATACTTTTACGCAGCAACTTGGCAGTTTTCAAGTTTGGACAATAATTAATAGTATGAGACTCTTCAATACTGTAGGAAAAATCGTTTTCCATGAAGAAAAATTCAATTTGTAACTTTGCTAATATTTACGAAAATGCCATCGGCTATGCGACATTCTTTTCTGCAATATTTTTCTCTGACTTCGGATGCTCAGAAAAATACTGTAACAACTTCGAAAATTCTTAGACTCACTAGGGAGTATCCTAATTTTTTAATAGAAGCTAAGTAGCTCTCGAAGGGTGGTACGTGAATTTTTGAAAAATAATACACAAAATAAGCCTTGTTTTATCATGGAAGAATTTGCCTTAACGGTGTAGGAATTAAGTTCTTCAAAATGGGAGGATTTTCTCTAGGTAAAAGTTGTTTCTAATTCCCCTAAGAATATATTTGTATGGATGTCATGTAAAATTTGTTAATTTATTAGCCTATGACTCCAATTCAAATTAATTTGACGCTAGGCATTACACTATAGCTGACTCCGTACGCGAATCTGCATCCATCCACATTGGATACAGGTGAATGACTTAAGTTCTAAGAGTCTCCATTGGGGTTAGGGGGAAACAGGAAAATCCAAAATAAAATAATAATAAAATATAAATTTTTCTTTTCGAAAACTCTTTTAAAAACTGTTAAATAAATATATATATATAAATCTCAAATGGGTTGGCATCTCTATCATACTGAAGGCACGACCCATCGGTCGCCTTAAGCCTCCCTGCACCGAGGGCTATCTCTTTTCTCATTTATAATTATTTTCTCTTTTCTATCTCTTTAGCCCTTTCCCTCGGTGGTGCCTCGCTGTGGTGGAACACAGCGAACTGGAGCCCTGGCGAGTTTCCCTACGCCCCTTTCCCAACCAGGCTCGACTCACCGTGCCCCTCGATAGGCGGTCCACGGCTGAGTATCATGTATGCTCTCAAATTCGGTCCACGCTCCCATAATTTGGAGCCCCGAGGAACCCTCTCAATCACTCATATCCCAAGGGTATCGTACCATCAATAATCATAGTAATAATATTTCGAAAACATATATATTTAAAATATATATAAACACATACATAAGTATTTATATTTCTTTTTGAAGACATCCCACTCTCTTTGTGGGTATATCACAAACAATTGTGTGTGTGTGGATTTCCCGTATCCTAAAACCTTTTGAAAACATTTATGCTTTTAAAACCATTTTTAAAACCTTTTTCCCCAGTGGCTAAACAAAGAAGTCTAGGTCACTCACAGTATTGGGAGAATCGTATACTCCCAAGCGCTCCATGTAGCTTAACCTCCGGAGCATCGCCGCACTCGATTAACCGGAGCCCTAATAAACGGAAATATAAGTTAGCATTCATAATTAAATTTATGAATGCACCTATGAGGCTCTAATATGACCTATGACGATGTTTGGAAGTGATTCGGGGCTTACAAAAGTGTCCGGAAGGTTCCGAGGTGAAAATTGGACACTTGGTGAAAAATTACGAAAATGCCCCTGGGGACTCGTGGGCCCACACTATGATAAACACTTATTTAAGCTATGATTTATCTCTTATATCTTGTTGTTTAAGTGTTTATTATTACTAACTAAGCTGTTTTGAGTGATTTCATGTCATTAGAAGCTAAAAAGAAGCTTTGGAAGAAAAGGAGTTTAAATCCGGAAATTTTGAGATTTTCCTGTGCAGATAGTTTGCAAAGATGGCCAGATTTGACATCCTTAAAGTCCGTTTCGGAGTTTGAGTTCTTCATAAAAGTTATAGAGGACTTCTTGCGCTTTCCAGAATACTAAAGATCAGTAAAATCTCAGTTCATTTGGGCCTTCAAAACGTCAAAATACAGAAGCATCCAGAAACCCTGCGGAAATCCGAGATTGCTTTTCTATTTTGGGCTTTGGAGCAATTTTGGGTTGAAGATGGACAAGTGCACACCTAAGCCTTATTTGGGGCTGTTTTGGACATGTTATTGAAGATATTTAACCTAGGCCCAATCCTTGGATTGATGCGATTTAGCCCTTGAAGAGAAGTCCTAATTGGAGTAGGAAAACACTTTAATGAGGCATGTGCATGGCATGTGGTGTGTGCTATTTTCTCTCCTATTTGAAGAAGGACTTCTATTTCTTGTAGAACACTTAAGCCAGCTGATAACTTATTAGGTTAAAGGTTCCTAGGTCTCTATTTAAAGGCCTTAGCCTCCCTATGTAAAAAGAGAGAGCTTTTGCTATGAATTTTATTTTTCTCTTTTGTGCTGCAAATTTCAGAATGCTCTTCTAATTTTCTCAATTCAGTTGAAGGTTGCTTGACTCTTGGATGCAAGGATTGTGAGGCTTGAGTTTTATTTCTATCTCTTATGCAAATATCTTTTGATTCTCTATGCTTATTTCATGATTTTCTTGCTTAGTTACCTAGGATGCGCAACTGGTTAATTTTGCATGATTTTCTATTGCTAGAATTTGAGCTTCTTATCCGTAATTGTAAGTTAGCTTAATTCAAAGTAGTAAATCAAGTGATATTGCATAGTTTTTCAATATTTTTTGAGAGAATTAAAGGGAGTAATTAAGAGAGCAGGCTATATGACTTGATTAGTTATTATTGGCTAAGATTTTTCTATAGTTTATTGCTTTTGTCTTAATTAAATCTGGGGAAGCTATAGGTACCTAGGTTATTTTGATAAGAAGGGCTTGATTGGGAAGCTATAGGTACTGATTTAAGCTAGGCATAAGGAAAGATAGGGGTTAAAGGGAAGCTATAGGTACTTTTAACCTACGCCAATTGTTTGCATGTTTGATTATCTTTTGTGCCTATGATCAATTCAAATTCCAAGAGTAAGTATTCCTTGAACTGAAATATTCTCTATTGATTTCTCCTTATTTTTATTATTTGCATTGTTCTTAGTTATAATTTGCAAACTTAAATTCTTCAATTCTTTACTTTTATTGCATCTTCAAATTAGATTTTCTAAGAAAACCTTCGTGGGATACGACCTGTGCTTATCACTATCTACTTAGTTTTAGCATAGAATTTTATTTGGTATTAACGACGTACCACACTACGAGCCCAGACCGGCCCGGTTCTGGGCCAGGTAGGCCTGCCCCTGAAGCTGGGTCAAGCCTGGCCTGTTTCTGGGCTGGAAGGCCCATTTCCATGTGAGTTGGGCCGAGTCCAACTCAGATTGGGCCGAACAAGGCCCAACCGCTTGGTTTGGGCCAAAATGCCCAGTCCAGCACGGGACATGCCCAGTCTAGCGCGGGAACTGGGCGGCAGGTCTCTCCCACGCGGGAGAGACTTGGCTCCCGTGCGGGAGCCGTTCGTAGGCCTCAGGTTCTGAGGCTTTTCCTCGATTCCCGAGCCCATCGGTCCACCGATTCACGTGAAATTCGAAATAGAGGTTCCTCTCGCCTCCCACTACGCGTTTACCGGAGCAGAAACGAGAATTACAAGCTCAAAGTTCCTAAATCTCAAATCTAAACTTAAAAGCTAACTAAAAGCTGAAACTAACTTTGAGCTTGGATTTCTCCTATACCAATGCATGGATAAGCGTGAAAACTTAATAAAACGATGATCAAGGAGTTAAGAACAACTAACCAAGATCTATCCTTGAACTTGCGGTCGGTTTGTCCGAATCGGCCAAAAGTCCAAAATTGCTCCAATAGAGCAAATAAGAGGAGAGAAGCGAGGGAGAAGAGAAAATAAGAGGGGGAGAGCTCATCTCCCCCTATTTATAGCTAGGCCCGACACCGGGTCTACTCGGGCCCTGGGCCAGACTTTTTCCCCTCTTTGAAACCTCTTATAATTTCGATCCTTAGCCCAATCTACCGACCAATTCACCAATGGATGTCCAATCCATTGGCTATGGACTTAAAGAAGTCCACTTTAGTAATTCCATGGATGATCACCAATCTCATCTTCCAACTACGTCTTGTCTGAAGCTTATCTTCTTTTCAGACTTGACACAGCCGGACCGACATATTGTTTAATTATTACGTCATCTTGCACTATTCCGTTAGTACGAAAAGGTCGTGCTAGGTCCGGGTGTGTCAACTCTCCCCTCCTTCTAAAAATTTTGTCCTCGAAATTAAATAGGGTAGCTTGGGGAGATTCGGCTTTCGTTTCACGCCTTTCTTTCGTTTTCGAATAGTGTTCACATCACTATTCACCGTTGAAGTTTACCGCGCTTTCGCTGCGCACTCTAATCATTCTCTCCCTCAATAGTGGCTCCATTGCCCTCCTACTCTTGAGTTTGAACCTCATCTTTTCCTTAACATAGCCTACCCTTACCTATTTATGGGTTAGGCTCCCTTCACTTTAATTATGACCTTTGGAGGTTCTTCCTTTGCTGTAGTTGTGCTTGCTTGATCCTCTTGCTTTGTTCTTGTCTCATCCTCTAAGTCTCTCTTGACGAGACTATCCTCTTGTTACCTTTGAGGTTCCATACCTCTTACTCTTCTCAAGAGTGCCTTCTCCTTTCCATTGCTATTGCCTCTCACCTCGAGGCTATTTTCTGATGCGTTTCCGGCCGTTTCATGGTCTCGTAGTTGTCTTTGTAACCAAGCTATCGAGAAAGATCTTCGCTTAACTCCCTCACCTCCATGGCGAGGATGCGGTGAGTTAATTGTCTTTCCCCCTACCTTGGTTTCACTTCTTCGTTTCGCTTTTGACTTCGTTCTCTCTTTCCATGGCGTATGAGTCGAGCTCTTGTACACACCGGCCCACACTTGGCCACATCATAACAGAGGAATAAGAGATCATGCCCTCTCGGTTCTCACAATCTGACCCACTCTCTGACCGCCCATCACAATCACAAATAGGGCCCTCGGCCCATCATATCACATACAGGGCCCACGGCCCATCACATCCCATCTTTCATCCTCACTGGGATGGAGAACTCTGGGTGTCTCATGCACACCCCAATCACACATTGGGCCGGTCCTCTCGAGTGGTCATCACAAAGATCCTCAAGATCTCGATCTCTGATCCTTTCTCTCAAAGGGACTCCTCACATGGCTCCCAAATCCATCACACTTGAGCCTCGACCTCATACCCATCCATATCATTTCTCTTGCCTCTTAGGCATTCCTTAACTTTTATTTTCTTGAGGTACCTTCTTCAGGAGGTATCGCTTGTTTATCTTCCTTTTGACCTCTTTCTTTCACATTAGCTTCCTTGCTAATGGTCGATCTCTTTTCCTTCTTTCATCAACAGTATTTTCTGGGGTTTCCTTATCCCCTTCTCTAACCTTTTCTTCCTTTCCATCCACCCACGTCCATTGTGGGGTCCACATTTTCTTTTACTTTCCAACCAACGCGGATCAGCACGCTTCATGCACGTTATACTCTTATGGCACCTTTCATAGCTTCTTTATCTTCATGCTTCTTCTTCTTAGGGTTTCTTGTCCCTTTACTCGATTCTGCCCTTCTCTTGGGTCGGTTGCCACTTCTTGGCATCGTTTGCAGTTCTTGAAATCTCCATATCCTTTATCCTCAAGGTCATCTCCGTATCTATTCTCCTTTCCATATTCTTTTACCTTGATTTACGTGATCTCTCATGTCTTACCCAAGGTTTCCTTTACCTTGCCTTCATTATTCCCTCTTGCTTCCTTCTCTGACTTTCTTCATCATTATCATCCTTATTCCTTTTTTTCCTAACACTTTGATTCTCTTGGGTGTTAGAATTTCCTTTCTGCTCCTTACCCTGGTCGTGCTTGTAAAAGTTTGTGAGTTTGATCAATTCCTTTGCTTATCCCCGTACTCCTTCCATTGAGTGCTCGGGGCTCTTTCTTGTTATCCCTTCTATTTCAGTTCCTTATCTCTTGCTTTCCATGTGTGGGTTTCCTTTATCTTAGCCATCTTCGGCTCTTAATCCATCGATATCTCTCCTTTGTCTTTCGATACCATGGTTTATTTATCGTGGGAACACCTTTCTCTATCCTCCATTACCTCTTTTTCTTACCCACGCCAATCTAATTCCATCTTAGCTTGGTTTGACTTCATCTCCCACATCCTTTCTTCACTTATCATTCTTCGGGGAGTTTATCCTCAAAGTTAGCTTACTCCCCTCCTTCTAAAAGATTTAACTTATTCTTTTTGTTCCTTGACTCCTTAACCTCGATTCCTTTATCTCACTTTATTTCCCTGATCTCATCCTCTCCTCTCTTTTTGGTTCCAACCATTATTCTGGTTTATACTTACTCACCTTTTTGTTTTCTCTAGTTTTAATAATCATCATCTTATTCATTCTCATCTTATCCTTACTTTTTTTACTTATCCTTTTTCCTCTTTCTTCCTTTCTTAACTTATATCTTCATTCCTTCGCTTCTCTTTCTAATCTCTTCCATTCGTTCTTTACTCGTATCATCCACTATTACCCATCATCCATTTGGGATATGATCGTCTTCCTTCACTCGTTTCCAACGAGTGCTCCTTCTCTTATGTTTTCTCCAATTTTTCTTTCTATCCAATCTCTTTATCTCTTCTTTTATCATCTAACTAATCAGGGGTTTTCCTTTGCTTTCTTTTCCATCAATTCACACATGTAACCCTTTTTGTTCTCTTCTTCCACAATCATGTAGTCGGGGGTTTCCTGTTCCTTTAACCAATTTATATCCTTGACCCTCTTTTTACTCCTCAATTCTGGCCACCAATAATCCTTGTTTATTATTTCTTTTCCTTTGACTTATTCATTTTAGGATGTAGTGCCTTGGCTTGACTCGAGTTTGGGATCCATTATGCTCGACTCTCTTTAACTAACATCCGTTTCTAAGTCTTTTATTCAATTTCTTTCACTAGATCTTTCTTAATCCTCTTTCTGAGCTTCTTTTTAATCCCATTTTATTCATTTTCTTTAAGCTATCCCTAGGTTATCTACCTAAGTTTTGTCTCTAACCCTAATTTCCTAGTTTTATCCTTATACTAATCCTGTTCAGCCATTTGGAGCTATTAGCCTATGGTTCATTATGACGTTATCGCTAATTAAGGTTGAAATTTTCTAGTAATGTGTTATACTTTTGTTCTTTTAAGGCACTATTCCTAGTTAACCAAAACTTAGTTCATCAACTGAACTAAGTCTCTCTTTCTTTTAGGCCTTGTTCTTCTTTTATTAGCCTAGGATTTTCTTTTACTTAGGGTTTTTATGCTTTCTTTCTTCATTAAAAAAGCCTCCGCTCTACATCACGACATTTCTTTATCCTTTGTTTAAGGGCGTGCTTCTCTTTTCCTTTCCTTTTCTTCTTTTTCACCAGTTCCTTTTGATGATGTCTTCACAATACTGGAGGAAATTCTCTTCGTGCTTTCCATTAGCACGCATGTGGGCAATTTCATCATTACTATGCATTCCATTCTTTCTACTTGCTCACTTCCCATTGTCTTCACCAAGATTATTTCTTATTATCCTTTAGAAGTCTCCTCCTTCTTGCTCTTATTATCAGCCCATAATAAAGGTACACCATCTTTAATCTTCTTAGGAGTGGAGGTTTATAACTTATCTTTCCCCTTATTCCATTTCCTCCATCTTCATTTTCTTTCTCTTTTGTCCATTATCCTTCTTAACATTGGTATCCAATGGTCAAACAAGTAGTAACGGACGTACTACTCCTTGACCACCTAGATGTGATCTCATTTCATTCTTTCCTCATTATCCATCTTATCATCATTGCCTTATTCCCCCTCATCGTTTCCCAAGAATGGCTTCTCTCTTGTTCTTCCTTCCTTACTCTTCCTTCTTGCCATCCTTGAATTCTTTAGGGTTTTCTCTTATCAATCCTTTCACATCCTCAAGTGATCTTCCCATATCTCACCTCTTGGGATCTTGGCTCACTCTTTCTCTTCCAATTCCCTTGGATGTCTCTCTTCAATTGACCCCGGGTGGACTCTCTTTCATCCACCAATGCCTCCCTTTTTTTCACCACTTACACACCAAAGTGTAAGAACAAGTGGAGTCAACTAGCCTTTATTATACTCATCTCGGCTTCTGCCCACTTCCAGGAGCACTCTTGCAGCAATTTCTGTATCTCCACTATTTCCTTTTCGACTTCAGTATAAATTTGGGGATTGCCCTTTCCATTTACGTCCACACCATTCTTTGTCCTTTCCTTTGAATGGTATGTCTCACCCCTTACACACCACAATGTAAGATTAAACGAAGTTAGCTAGCCCTTGCTACCACTTCTCTCACTTCATGCTTACTCCTCGAAGCATCGTCCAGGCAACCTGTGGGCTTTTCAGCAATCGCTTCTCTTCACCTCCATTTGATGCTTTATGAAGTCCTCTTCGATCTTTCATCTAGTTGGTCGAATGCTTCATCTCACGTCCTAAGGTTTTTGGTTAACCACATCTTTCGTGATTGACTCCTTCAATTTCTTCAATTCCAACCCAACTCTCTCTCCTAGGCTACACACCAACGGTGTAGAAAACAAGAGAAGTGAGGTTAGCGTTCATGGACGTTATGCCCACCTTAGCCCTTTGCCTCGTTCTAATCGCATCATATGATGGGGAGAAAATATTGAGGGACTCAATATCATGAATTTGGATTGGCTCCAGGAAAGGTTTGAGTCTATGGCCATTGACTTTGAAAAGCTTATTTGTAGATTGACTCCTAATTTCAACAGCTCCATGAGGAAATACCTTAGTAACTATGTATGGTCCAAGCCAACGTGACCTTAGTTTGCCTGGAAAGAGCCTCAGGCGAGAGTGATACAACAAAACTTTTTGGCCTTCATGAAAAGATTTCCTTAAAATAGATTGATCATGCCACTGTTTAGCCTTAGCTTTATAGATGCTTGAACTTTCATAAGCTTCATTCCTCATTTCTTCAAGTTGTTGGAGTTGAAGTTTACGATCCAAACCAGCTTGAGACAAGTCCAAATTACATTTTTTTACTGCCCACCATGCCTTGTGTTCAAGTTCAACTGGTAAATGACATGGTTTGCCAAAGACAAGTCTGTAAGGAGACATACCAATGGGGGTTTTGTAGGCAGTTTTGTAAGCCCACAGAGCATCATCAAGGCGAAGGCTCCAATCTTTCCTTTGAGGATTAACAGTCTTTTCCAAAATAGATTTAATTTCTCGGTTGGAAACTTCTGCTTGACCACTTGTTTGAGGGTGGTAAGATGTAGAGACTTTGTGAGTAATCCCATATTTCTCCACTAGAGATTGGATCACTTTGTTACAAAAGTGAGTTCCCTTGTCACTTATCAAAGCCTTAGGAATGCCAAATCGAGAGAGGATGTTGCCTTTGAGGAACTTGAGTACTGTCTTTGAATTATCATTCTTAGTGGGAGCAGCTTCAATCCATTTAAACACATAGTCAACAGCTAACAAAATGTAAAGATAGCCGAAAGATGAAGGAAAATGCCCCATGAAATCAATTCCCCAAACATCAAAGATTTCCACATTATATATTGGAGATTGTATCATCTGATTTCTTTTAGAAATATTTCCTATTTTCTAACAAGCTAAGCAGGTTTTGCAATACTCAAAAGAATCTTTAAAAATAGATGGCCAAAACAAACCCGAATCTAGCTATTTCCTAGCAGTTCTTGTAGATCCAAAGTGACCTCCACATTCGAGTGAATGGCAAAAATTAAGTACTGAAGGAATCTCATTGCCTGGAATACACCTTCTGATGATTTGATCTGCACAATGCTTCCACAAGTATGGTTCATCCCAAATATAATGCTTTGATGTATGAATAATCTTTGTCTTCATAGCTCTAGATAGATTAGATGGCAATCTCTTGGTCACAAGGTAGTTGACAATGTCGGCATACCATGGAATGAAACTTGAATAGGAAGAATTTGGAATGGCACCTTTAGGTAATGGACCGGCGCCATTAGGATTTAGCTTGTGGCGGATTGCATGCAATTGAGCACTAGTGGCGCCATGAGGAGTTAGAACGGCGCCATTAGTAGAGACTAAGGTGGAATCATGAGCTTGAAGAATTGGAGTGGCACCATTAGGAACTAGAATGGCACCGCTCCACTTGTCTATTGAAAACATGTGCTCAAACGGAAGAGTTTCATCGATGATCATTCGGTCTGCAGAGTTATCCAGTCTACTCAAATGGTATGCTACAACATTCTCAAAACCTTTCTTATCCTTGATCTCCAAGTCAAACTCTTGCAAGAGTAAAATCCATCGAATCAATCTTGGCTTGGCTTCTTTCTTTGCCAAGAGATATTTCAAAGCAGCATGGTCAGAGAATATAATAACCCTTGCACCCAGAATGTAAGATCTAAATTTTTCCAATGCAAACAAAACAGCCAGCAACTCATTTTCGGTGGTAGTATAATTTCTCTGGGCTAATGTAAGTGTTCTGGAAGCATAATAAATCACATATGGAAGCTTGTCAATTTTTTGTCCCAGAACTGCTCCCACAGCAGTATCACTAGCATCACACATTATTTCAAATGGGAGAGACCAATCTGGAGGTCTAACTATAAGAGTAGATGTAAGAGCAGATTAAGCTTGTCAAAAGCTTCCTTGCAGTGATTATCCATATTGAAATCCACATCCTTCTGCAATAGATGACAAAGAGGAGCAACTATCTTAGAAAAATCGTTAATAAATCTTCTATAGAAACCAGCATGTCCCATAAAACATCTAACATCTCGAACACATGAGGGATAAGGTAGATTTTTGACTACATCCACCTTAGCTTTATCCACTTCCAAACCATTAGCAGACACAATATGACCTAACACTATGCCTTGTGTAACCATAAAATGGCACTTCTCAGCATTCAACACGAGATTAGTCTCCAAACACCTTTTTAAGACCAGCTCCAAATGATGTAAACAAGAGTAAAATGTATCTCCATAAATTGTAAAATCATCCATGAAGACTTCCATGAATTTTTCTACATAGTCCTGGAAAATGCTTATCATACATCTTTGAAATGTTGCTGGAGCATTACACAGACCAAAAGACATTTTCCTGTATGAGAAGGTACCGAATGGACAAGTAAAAGTGGTTTTCTCTTGATCTTCATGGGCAATGGAAATTTGAAAATATCCAGAGAAACCATCCATAAAACAATAGTATGATCTACATGCTAACCACTCCAACATTTGATCAATAAATGGTAGGGGAAAATGATTCTTGTGTGTAGCTGCATTCAGCTTGCGATAGTCTATACAGACTCGCTAGCCATTTTGAACTCTTTGAGGAATCAAATCTCCTTGTTGATTTTCAACTACTGTGATGCCAGACTTCTTAGGGACCACTTGAACAGGGTTGACCCATTGGCTGTCTGAAATAGGATATATCATACCTGCTGCCAACAACTTTAGAATTTCCTTCTTTACGACCTCTTGGAGCATTGGATTCAATCTCCTTTGTGGTTGTCTAATGGGTTTGGCTCCTTCTTCCATCAAAATTCGGTGCATGCACAAGGAAGGACTAATACCCTTAACATCTGTAATTGTCCACGCAATGGCCTTTTTACACTCTCTTAGTACCTTGATCAACTTTTCTTCTTGCTGGGTGTTCAATGAACTAGAGATGATAATAGGCAAAGTGCTATTGTCTCCCAAGAAAGCATATTTGAGGTGAGATGGTAGAGGTTTCAACTCAATGTCAGGGGGTTGAACAATTGAAGGTGGGGTTAGTGTTGGAACATCAAGATGCATATAAGCAATGGGGCCTGCATTCTTGGGATAAAAGAGTTGATAGCATATATAGTCTCCACAAATTCTGGATGAAGATGTAAAGGAAAATGGTCAGAGTCTCTAACATTCCATTCATTGGACAATACAAGCTCAAGTGTATCTTCTTTATGCATGAGCTGAATCTGTTTGGCTAAAGAATCTACCACATCTATCATAAACACAGAATGATCTTCTTGCGAAAATTTCAAAGCATCAAACACGCTAAAAAAAATCAAATTTCCATTAAATTCCATTGTTAAGGTGCCTGCATACACATCTATTTTGGTGCGAGCTGTGCGAAGAAAAGGACGTCCCAATAACAAGGGGAAGGAAGGAAGATCACTATCCTCTTGCATGTGAAGAACATAGAAATCAGCGGGAAAAATGAGTTTATCAACTTGTACAAGAATATCTTCCACAAGACCTTCAGGATAGATATTAGTTCTATCTGCTAACTGGATAACAATCTGTGTAGAACTCAAAGGTCCCAATCCCAAAGAATCATATATAGAAAAAGGCATAATGTTTATAGCAGAACCCAAATCACATATTGCCTTGTGCATATGCATAGAGCCAACAGAACAAGGAATCGTGAAAGATCCTAAATCTTTGCACTTTGGAGGTAATTTTCATTGCAAAATACCTGACACATTCTCATTCAAGTATACCAATTCATCTTCATGCAATTTCATCACCGAACAAACTTGTTTAAGAAAGAGAGCATACCTTTGTACTTCCTTGATTGTTGTAAGCAGAGGAATGTTAATGAGATGCTTTTTGAATGCATCAAGCATCTCTTGCTCTTGTACACTCTGTTCGGAAACTTGTAGTCTGGCCGGATATGGAGGAACTGGAACATGTGCATGAAGTTGAGCAATATCGGCCGAGTGTAGTTCATGAATGGGAATGGCGCCATTAGGTGGTTGAATGGCGCCATTCGTGTGTGGTGAAGGAAGCCGTGTTGAAGTTTGAAAAGGAACGGCACCGTTAGGTGATGGAATGGCGCCATTCGATTGAGTTGGAAAAGTGTAAGAATCCAAAGGAGGATTGGTGCCATTAGGCAATGGAGCAGCGCCATTAGTGCCTTTGGTTTCAGCTTGAACTTCTTCTTCGTCTTCAATTACATAGAGAGGTGGTTTAGTTTCAAGAAAATGGTCTTTATGACAGAGTGATACTGGAGTGTACCCGAGAGGACAAGGTTCATCAAGGATCATAGGAGATGTGGCCTCTGTAGCTTGATGATTAAGAGGACTAACAATAGGCACAGAGGAATGTCCATTGTTAACTTGAGTCTCGAGAGATTTGAATGAATTTTGCAATTGCTGAATCTGAGTGCTTGTGGTTTCATGACATATCATAATCTGATTGAGAAACTTAGCAAACATATCACCCATCTACTATAATCCCAAAGAAGTGTGAGTGATATTGGCGGCTTGTTGAAGGAACTATTGGCCTTGTTTATTCACCAGTGTCGAAAGTGAAGCTACTTCTTCATGGAGTTGTTGTAGATGATCTCCCAATTTAGCCACCCTTTCAAGTTCTTGATTAGTCTGGGGGGTGTGTAAAGAATCAAATTGCTTAGCATTAATTGACATTGTAAGGAGCAAGCTTCTAGCTTCTAGTGGAGTCTTATTCATCAACAAACCTCCACTGGCAACATCAATAAGTGTTCTGGCTTGAGGTATCAAGCCATCATAAAAGTTCTCTATGAGGAGCTGTTCTGAAATTCGATGATAAGGGCAGCTCTGGCATAAGTGTTCATATCTCTCCCAGTAGACATGCCAAGGCTCATCTTCCTTTTGGTGGCAAGAATAGATCTCTTTTCTGATAGAAGACACCTTAAAGGCTGGGAAATAGTAATCTAAGAATGCCCTTTGTAATTGATCCCAAGAGTGAACTGAAGCTGGAGGTAATGTATACAACCAATCTTGAGCTTTTTCAGATAATGACAGAGGAAATGCCCTCAATCTAATTTGTTCATTAGAAACCCCAGAGAGCTGAACAGTTGCACAAACCAGATGAAATTCCTTAAGATGTTTATGAGGGTCTTCTCCTTCAGAGCCTTTAAAGAGAGGCAAGAGATTGATAGTTCCTGGGCGCAACTTCAGAGGTGCTTCCAAAACTGGGTAAGAGATACAAAGAGGATATTCATCAATAATTGGTGCAGCCAATTATTTCAAAGTTGAAGATGAGTCCATATTATGAGATATGAGATCAAATAAACAAATACTCACAGGAATTGTAAAATGTATAGGAACTTAATAAAATGAAATAATAACAAATAGAATAAACAGTAAATAAACAAAGTAAATGGCACAGCCTCCCCGGCAACGGCGCCAAAACCTTGACCAGTCGTCGTTAAGACAGTCAAGAGAATAATATTTCTGCTGTAAACCAATACTGAGTAGTAGTGGTAAGAGCAAGTCGAATCCACAGAGAGGCAATAGAATGGATTTACTGTGCTTATATACTGAACATTCAACAGAAATATAAAAAGGGGTTTTTGAGGTAAGAGCAGAAATAACTAAAGACAAGAATATGGAAGAACAGTGTAAACGATTAATAAAGCAGAAATGAACGGTGAAATAGAGGAGATTAACAATAATAAAAGATATTCATTCTATCAATTGTTAATTAAAAGGGGTAAAGGAACAGTTAGATGCCAGGCTCACTAGCAATACAATTAATCAATCAAATGGCATGCTTATGAAAATTAGTACTAAAGATTCCTAAAATCCATGTTGATGACTGAATAGTCCAACCTAGTACTATCGCTTCCTAGACTGGCCCCTTTCACCCGCACCGAATCAACAATCTTCGCGATGATGATTTACGGATTGAATAAAGCATCAAGCAAAGAAGATCAGTACAGCATGCAATCAACCCAGATATACTCCGCGTCTACCCAATTATTGAATATCTAAAATCCCCAAGAAAGAGTCTTACGTCTTCCCTTTGTTCTAAGATCAAGGCTGGCTACTAAAGATTCACAAACTCAGGATCTAACCAATGATCTACCCATACCCAACTTACGCATGCATTCATAAACCAGGAACAAGAAAATCATATCTCAAGGCAATAAGAGATTTCAAAACGCTTGATCAGATCAATTGGAATTAATAACAAGAGCCTCACTAAATTTGCAAACCCTTTTAATCAACAAACAATAGAATGAATTAAGGGTTTACTCACTCATGGATTGAGTGAGAAACCAAAAAGTTTAAAATTAGAATAAGAGAAAACTCAAGAAAAAAGGCAAGACGAATCCGGAATCAAAGAGAAAAGCTCTCTGGAATTGAATCGTCCGAAATGATTCTCTACTTTCAATTTTCTTCTCTTTCACACACTTCCGTACTTGGGTCAAAACGACACTATTTAAATGACTCAATTACATGACTGCCCCTCTATCTTAACTATAACGTAAAGGCACTAAAGGGCAATAAGGAGTTTCCATGGAACGACGCCGTTAGGTACTAGAATGGCGCCATTAGGTCTTCTTCATTCTCGGCACAAAATGCTAACTTCTCCCGATTTGCACACCTTGTAGTGTAACGGCGCCACTAGCAAATGGAATGGCGCCGTTCCACTTGCCTTTGTGTATTGATGTATGCGGATTTGTATGTGTGGGGATGTAATGGTGCCATTAGGTACCATTTGAGTCTTGACACATCCGGGCTTTCAAGCTTTGGAGAGGAATGGTGCCACTAGGTACTAGAACGGCGCCGTTAGGAACCTTTGTTGTGCACAAGTATTCGGCTGGGCAAGGTTAACATGTAGCGGCGCCATTCTTCCTTGTAATGGCGCCGTTAGGCCTTGTTGTTCAGCTTCTCGGGTAGTTCTTCCATACTTGCTTCAATCAACCCTTAAATGTGCATTATCATCATTAAGCTCCTTAATTTACCTACAAAGATAGAAACAAGCTTAAATGAGATAATTAAGACTATGATAGCTATAAAACAAGATTAATTAAGCACAAAGTAAATGTATTAATTTATGGCTATCAGTGTGCACATAAACCTTTCCCCTGTTTATATGAGTTGGCAAGACGTTGAACTTAAAAAACCTCTATCACAACTAGAGATAGCAAAATGAACCTGAACCCAAAAACTTATCCAAACTCAAGTTAGACCAAATCCAATTTGACAAAAAAGTCAACTATCTAAACTTGCTTGAGTAAACCCGTAATTACCCAAATTGAAAATGCCCCAGCGTAACAAGACCTGAGCTCGGATCTGAACTCAAACTCAACCTGAAGCTGTGATCGAGCCCGATTAAATCCGAACTCAAATTTAATACTAGAAAAAAATGGTCTTATAATATTTTTTATAAAATATATAAAATTTAAATTTAGTGTCCATATTTATTTAAAATAACATTTTTTCTTAATATAATAAATCTAAAATAAAATTATTGAAATTTATATTTAAAATTCCAAGACAGTAAAATTAATTTAACTTTAGTTTATTAATATTAAATATTTTCTTTTTTTAAGCAAATATTAACATTACATATTAATATTATATATTTTCTTTTAAATTTAGTAAACTAGCAATATAAATTGAACGAGTTATTCATCATTTAATGATTAAAATTGATTAATTAATAACTCATAAGAGCATATATAAATTAATATATATTTATTTCATAATTTATTGAAATAATATAATAAAATAATAAGTTAATTTTTATTAAAAAATCATATATAGAATAAATAATTTTATAACCTACGAATAAACCTGCTATTAATTTAATTACATGAATCATTTGTATTTGAGTGTCCTATATTTCTAAATTTTAATTTTTTATACGGATTATTATATTAATTGATAATATATTAATTATTATAAATATTGAGTATTAATTTGTATATATCTCAATCTGACAATAAAAAATAATAAATAATAAATAATAAATAATAAAAATAAAAATAAAAAATAAAATTTAACTTATGAAACGAAGAATAATAAATTCAATTGTGACCTGATTTAAACCCAAACTCAAATCAACATAAACTCGAATTCAACCTGATACAAATCCAAACTCAACCTAACCTAAACCCAAACAGGATTTGAGCCCAAGCCTGAGCCCAACCCGACTAGAACCTAAGTCTAAACTCGAAAATACTCGAACTCGAAAGTTTCTGAACCTGAAAATATCCAAATCCCAAATAGCCTGAACCTGAAATTACCTGAACCTGAAGTGATCAAGCTTTCTTTGACATAACAGTGAGATTGGCTTTGATGAGATGAAATGATGAGATTAGTTACTATAGTTGTCAGATTAGAATTATAATAGTGAGAATAAAATCAGTGGTAAACAAATGTGTTTGGTAAAATAACGGTAGTGGTGAGGTGAGAATGCAAAATGATGAATATGGGTATTAATAAAAAATACAGTTTATATTAATTTATTAGTTTAACTTTTTTAAATATTACATAATGTTAATAATAATAAAATTTGTTAAATTATAACTATTTAATATTAATTAAAACATTAGATGATATTTGATGTTTCTTTATATTAGCTATAAAATATTAAAGTTTTAACAAAAATATAAAATATTAATATAGATATTTAAATAGTTACATAAAAATTTATTCTAATTCTACTACTTATAATAAAAATAAATTCTTTTATTGTTCTTAATTATAATTAATAGTAAAGTTTTGATAGAAAAATAATAACAAAATTTTGATGTATGATACATTGATACTTGACTTGATATATTTGATAAAAAATCTGAAAATAATTTGAAAGTATTAAATTTTGTTAATCGGCAATTTTAGATTTTAGATTATTATGTTTTTTTATTTTTAATTAAATTACTACTTTGAAAATATTAAATTACAATTTTTTTTAAGATCGGGTCGTTTCAGGTTAACTTCTCGAGTTAATCGGGTTCGAGTCACTTCGGGTTCGGGTCATTTCGGGTTCAGGTAATATTGGGTTACGGCTCACTCCGGGTTTAGGTTGTTTCGGGTCTCGAGTCACTTCGGGTTTGGGTTGGGTCAGGTTCGGTTGCGTTGATTTTTTGATCAAATCGGATTGGGTTGAGTTCAATTTCAGGCGGGTTGGGTCAAGTATCTGTTCTCGGGTTAGGTTTTACCAGCTCTACCAACAAACAAAGACAAATAGAAAAATAACAATAAAAAGAGGCGTTTTGTTAGAGTAATTTTACATTACCTGTGATAATAAGATTACCACGATATTATTTGGGAATGTGATTTTCTAGTAGTGACACACCCAGACCTAATACGATTTTTATGTACAAATGGAATAGTATAAGACAGCGTATTAAGTGAACAATACGTCGGTCTGGATGTGTCTAATTAAGAAGAGAAGTTCAAATTAGGATAAGACGGAGTTAGAAGATAAAGTAATTAACCGTGCATGGAAATTAGTAAATGCCAAAAAGACCTCCAATTAAGTCCCTAGAAATTTATTATGGGCCCCGTTAGCACAAGAAATCAAAGGATTTAGCCAACGGGTTAAAATGGAAGAAAGTTGAAAAAGGGGAAAAAGTTTGACCTGGGCCCGAGTAGGCCTGGTTTACATTATATTAAGTTTGCATGCATTTCCATGCATCGGTTTAGCGTAGATATGAGTTTTTATTTTTTGGCTGGTTCAATTTTAAAACTCAGATCTACGGATATTGGGCCGGAGAAATAAGGTGAGTTTTTAGTATGTTATAGTACTCACCTTAATCTACGTCATACTCCATTTTCACACATTTCTGTGCACCGAGTGAGAGTAAATTGAAGATTTAGTCAATTTAGGCTAAATCTCGGTTTTACGGAAATTGGACCTGTGTTTCTCGTTTCTGCTTCGACGGATCCGTCATGGATGCCATGAGGATCGCCTGTCTAAGTTTGTGTGTCGAAAGGAGGAGAAACGAGTGCAAAAACCGGAGAAGGGACCGGCAGAGGAACAGGCCGATGGAGTCCCTGTTTAGATATTTTTATATTATATTAATATATTTTAGATATTTATATATTATATTAATATATCTTAAATATTTATATATTATATCATTATGCTATATAAATATCTCGTATTAGAGCTTTTTGGGCCCAATTTCATGTAGAATTTGGCACAACCTGTGTGGGGCCCAGCCCAATCCAGGTGTGGGGGCCCCCCGGGCCCCTGGGGGTTATTTTGGTAATTTTTCGTCTAGAGTCCGATTTTAGCCCTGAAACCTCTCGGACACTTTCCTAGGCCCCGAATCACACTCAAACCCAGTCTTAGGTCATATTAGAGCCTCGTAGGTGCATTCATAAATTTAATTATGAATGCTAACGTATATTTCTGTGTATTAGGGTTCCGGGTGAATCGAATGCGGTGATGCGCCGGAGATTAAAGTTACATGGAGCACTTGGGAGTATACGAATCTCCTAATACTGTGAGTGGCCTAGACTTCTTTGTTTAGCCACTGGGAACAAGGGTTTTGAAAATGTTTTTAAAACAAAAATGTTTTCAAAGATTTTGGGATACAGGAAATCCACACATACACAGTTGCTTGTGATATACCGACGTAGACAGTGGGATGTTTTCAAAAAAATATAAAGACTTATGTGTGTGTGTGTGTTTATATGTTTTAAATATGTATATACATGAAATATTATTATTATTATGATAATTGAGGGTACGATACCCCTGCGAGATGAGTGATTGAGAGGACCCCTCGGTGTTCTAATATATGCGGGAACGTGGATCGAGTGAGAGGCATGCTTATGAGGTTCCCGTGGACCGCTTTTTTGAAAGGGCACGGTGAATATATGTGAGATTCCCCTGGACCGCCTTTTTGAAGGAGTATGGAGAATATGCTGGCCTAGAGTAAAGAGGCGCAGAGGAAGGCTCGCCAGGTCAGAGGTAGCTGACCGGCTGTCATCAAGACAGTCAAGAGAGTAAAATTTCTGCTATAAACCAGTACTGAGTAGTAGCGGCAAGAACAGGTCGAATCCACAGAGAGGCAAAAGAATGGATTTACCTTGCTTATATACTGAACATTCCACCGAAATATAAAAAAAGGGGGTTTTGAGGTGAAAACAGAAATAACTAAAGACAAGAACAAGGAAGAACATGGTAAATGATTAATAGGACAGAAATGAACAATGAAATAGATATTCATTCTATCATTTGTTAATTAAAAAGGGTAAAGGAACAATTAGATCCCAGGCTCACTAACCAGACAATTAATCAATCAAATGGCATGCTTATGAAGATTAGTACTAAAGATTCCTAAAATCCATATTGATGACTGTATAGTCCAACCTAGTACTATCGATTCCTAGACTGGCCCCTTTTATCCGCACCGAACCAACAATCTTTACGATGATGATTTACGGATTGAATAAAGCATAAAGCAAAGAAGATCAGTACAGCATGCAATCAACCCAGATATACTCTGCGTCTACCCAGTCATTGAATATCTGAAATCCCAGAAAAGAGTCTTACGTCTTCCCTTTGTTCTAAGATCACGGTTAGTTACTAAAGATTCACAAACTCAGGATCTAACTAATGATTTGCTCATTCCCAACTTACACATGCATTCATAAACGAAGAACAGGAAAATCATATCTCAAGCCAATCAGAGATTCCAGAACACTTAATCGAATCAATTGAAATTAAGAACAAGAGCCTCACTAACTTTGCAAACCCTTTTAATCAACAAACAATAGAATGAATTAAGGGTTTACTCACTCATGAATTGAGTGAGAAACCAAAGAGTTAACAATCAAAATAATAGAGAAATCAAGAAAGGAAACAAAATGAATTGCAAATCAAAGAGAAAGGATTCTTGGAATTGAATCGTCCCGAATGATTCTCTGTTTTCTCTTTTTTTCTTCTTTTTTTTTTCTCTCCTCCCTCTATTTTGGTCTACAAAACGCTATTTGTATGACTCAATTACATGACT
Source organism: Microcos paniculata (assembly GCA_030664755.1). Classification (NCBI taxonomy): domain Eukaryota; kingdom Viridiplantae; phylum Streptophyta; class Magnoliopsida; order Malvales; family Malvaceae; genus Microcos; species Microcos paniculata. The sequence continues at coordinate 23,668,579 of CP131462.1, read as the reverse complement.
GCCCCTCTAATTTTAATTGTAACGAAAAGGCACTAAGGGCAATAAGGGGTTTCCAAGGGACGGCGTCGTTAGGTATTAGAGCGGCGCCGTTCTGTCTTCTTCAGTCTTGCACCAAATGCTAACTTTTCCCAACTTGCACACCTTGAACACCTTGAAGTGTAACGGCGCCATTAGCAACTGGAGTGGCGCCGTTAGGTATCAATTGATTTCTGACTCATCCGGCCTTGCAAGCTTTGGAGAGGAATGGCGCCACTAGGAACTAGAATGGCACCGTTAGGAACCTTTTGTTGTGCACAAGCATTCGGCTGGACAATTTTAACATGTAACGGCGCCATTAGGTACTAGAATGGCGCCGTTAGGCCTTGTAGTTTAACTTCTCGGGTAGTTCTTCCATTCTTGCTTCAATTAGCCATTAAATGTTCATTATCATCACTAAGCTCCATAATTAGCCTGCAAAGATATAAACAAGCTTAAATGAGATAATTAAGACTATGATAGCTATAAACCAAGATTAATTAAGCACAAAGTACATGTATTAATTTATGGCTATCAGTAGCTGTGTTCCACCACGGTGATGGGCACCACCGAGGGAACGAGCTAGAGAAAGAGAAAAGAGAAAATGTTTTAAAAAGAAAAGAGATAGCCCTCGGTGCAATGAGGCATAAGACGACCGACGGGTCATGGCTTCAGTATGATAGAGATGCCAGCCCATTTTATTTATATATATTTATTTAAAGTGTTTTTAAAGAGAGTTCTCGACTAGAGAACTAGAGAGAGATTTTGAAAATAAAAACATTTATTTTACTATTTATTTTATTATTATTTTATTTTAGATTTCCCTTATTTGCCCTAACCCCGTTGGAGATTCATTAAACCTCTGCCACTTACCTGTATCCAATGTGGATAGATGCAGATTCGCGTACAAGGTCAGCAAATAGAATGGAGGCTCACTAGGAGACGTCGGTGGCTTAGGCTTAGTAGTTTCCGCTGTGTAGGTATTCTTTAAATTAGTCCATTGGCATTACTTTTAAAATTAATTATTTTATTAAATGATTTTAATTAAAGTTTTAGTTGTTTTGCAGCGATGGTATCCATTTTATGCCTTGCGGTGCCTCGGATGCGTGGCTGTAGGCACGTACTTCGAGGTAGCGCAGCGGTTGCCATGTAGCCGAGTCGGGGCAGGTCGGGGCGTGACAACTTTAATGGTATCATAGTGTTTAAACGATTTTAACTGTTTTCAAAAGCTATAAAATATTTTCAAAGTATTTTCAGACGTTTTTGAAGCCAGTGGATTAAATACGTTTAGAACTCCAGAGTTCGAATATGTAGTTACTTGAAAGCGTCATAAATTATCAAACCTACTCTTAGAATACCTTCTTTAGCTGTAAGCCACCAAATAGGGTTCTTGAGTGTGGTCTTTAAGTGAAATGACACCACGACCACCTTCTTTTCGAGACTCGTAAAAGCAAAGTACGTTTCCCAAGAAATTCTCCCAAAACCAATTCTTCGGCTTATGATGTTTTTCTTACTCGATAGCTAAATCACGCAAAGGATGGTATTTCCCTTGGGGTAATGAGATAGATGATATCGCATCCAATCCTCCTTGATAGCCTAATTAGAGGCTTACTAGTGAGGAAACTGGCTTGATGCCTACAACCTTTGATGTTCAATCTTTAAAGTTGTGAACATTGAGACTCGCTAGTAAAGCGGCAAGTTGAAACTTAAATTAGATGCATTCCCCCATTCTTTACACTAGTGACGTGTAAGAGTTGGGAGCTAGTGAAGCGACTAGAACGAGGCAAGAGGCCAAGATGGGCCTAACGTGCGTGAACGCTAACCCCACTTCTCTCACTCTCTACACTAGTAGTGTGTAGCCTAGGAGAGAGAGTTGGGTTAGAATGGAAGGAATCGAAGGAGTTGATCACAGAGGATATGGTTGACCAAAAACCTCAGGACATGAGATGAAGCATCCGAGTAAAGGGATGAAGGATCGAGGAGGACCTCATAAGGCAACAAATGAAAGGATGAAAAGTGAGGCCAAGGAAAAGCTAGCCAAGTGAAGAGATCACCAAGGAGCCCACAAGAAGCAAGAAAACCCTTGGCGGCTAGGGTTTGAGGAGTGTTGCGGTGCACTAATAGTCGAAAGCCTAGGCCTTGGGGTAGTATGTGGGGTGGTTGGGCCCGAGACAACACTGTGGTGAGCCTGGTGGGATGAGTCCATAGGTTAGCAAGTCTGGTGGGATGAGTCCACAGATTGCCTGGATGATGCTCCTAGAAGTGTGCATGAGGTGAGAGAGGAGTTATAGCAAGGACTAGCTGACTTCTTTTGTACTTACACAGTGGTGTGTAAATGGTGAAAGAAAGGGGATATAGTGGACGAAAAAGGGCTACTTGAAGCAAATTGAGAAGAAGAATCCAAGGAAATTGGAAGAGATTGAATGAGCCCAAGATCATGAGGGGTGAGATAATGGAGAATCACTTGAGGATAAGAAAAGGATTGATAAAAGAAAACCTAAAGGACTCAAGGATGGCAAAAAAAGAAGAGTAAGGGAAGAGAAACAACAGAGAAGCCATTCTTGGGAAATAATGAGGAGGAATAAGGCAAAGATGACAAGGTGGAGAATGAGGAGTGAATGAAAAGAGATCACATCCGAGTGGTTAACGAGTAGTACATCTGTTACTACTTGCTTGACCATTGGATACCATTGTTAAGAGATGATATAGGAGAAAGAAGAGAAAGGAAATGAAGATGGAAGAAATGGAATAAGGAGAGAGATGAGCTAGAAACCTTCACTTCTAAGGGGTTAAAGGTGATCTACCCCTTATCATTGAGTGATAAAGAGAGAAATAAGGAGGAGACCTCCAAAGGATAATAAGAGATGACCTTGATGAAATTAATGGGAAGTAAGCACGCGGAAAGAATGGGATGCACGGCAATGATGGGAATGCCTGCATGTGTGTAAATGAAGAATATGAAGAGCGTGTTCCTCAGAACTGAAAAGACATCACCAGAAGGAACTGGTGAGAAAGAAAAAAGGGAAAGAGAAGAAAAGCAAACCCTTAAATAAAGGATAAAGAAATGTCGTGATGTAGTGTGGAGGCTTTCTTAATAAAGAAAGAAAGCATAAAACCCTAGGTAAAAGAAGATCCTAGGCTAATAAAAGAAGAATAAGGGCCTAAAAAGAAAGAGAAGCTTAGTTCAGTTGATGAACTAAGTTTTGTTAACTAGGAGTAGAGCCTTAAAAGAAGAAAAGTATAACCTATCATTAGAAAACTTTAACCTTAATAGTTATAAGTTCATAATCAATCATAGGTTAATAACTCCAAATGGCTGACTAGGATTAGTAAAAGAATAAGACTAGGAAATTAGGGTTAGAAACAAAACCTAGATAGATAACCTAGGGATAGGTTAAAGAAAAGGAATAAAAAGGGGATTAAAAAAGCCTCGAAAGGGGATTGAGAAAGATTTAGTGAAGAAAGTGTATAAAAGACTTAGAAAAGGATGTTAGTTAAAGGAAGTCGAACATAATGGACCCCACACTTGAGTCAAACCAAGGCACTACATCATAAAACGAATAAGTCAAAGAGGAGAATGAATAAACAAGGATTATTGGAGGCTGGAACTACAGAGAAGAGGAGTCAAGAGTAAGAAAAACCCTGATTATTTAAGTGATAGAAGAAGAGATAAAAATTGGATAGAAAGAGAAATTGGAGAAAACTTAAGAGAATGAGCGCTCGTAGGAAACGAGTGAATGGGGATTATACAAGTAATGAAATAAAGGAAGGAAGAGGAAAATGACAAATAAAGGAATGAGGATACCAAAACATAATGGTATAAACAAGGTAAAACGATGATGATGATAATGGAAATTGCAGAATAATCAAACACAGAGAATAAGGAAAGTGGATCGACCTAAGTAAGAGTTGAAGAAAGAAAGAGGATAAACTAGAATAATGGTTGGAATTGGAGAAGGCAAAAAGATGAAAGTGTGATAAAAGAATAAGACAGAAGGAATTAAGAGTAACAAGTTAAGGAATATGGAGGATAAGTTGAATTTTTAGAAGGAGGGGAGTAAGCTAACTTTGAGGATAACCTCCCCGAAGAATAGTAAGTGAAGAAATGATGTGGGAGATAGAGTTAAACCAAGCTAAAATGGAGTTAGCCTGGCGCGGACAAGATTATAAGGCAATGGCGAATAAAGAAAGGTGTTATCGACGATAAATAAACCATGGTATCCAAGGACAAAGAGACAAATATCAAGGAATTAAGAGCCGAAGATGGCTGAGATAAAGGAAACCCGCATGTGAAAAGTAAGAGATGCGGGTATTGAGACAGAAAAGGTGACAAGAGAGAACCCCGAATACTCAATGGAAGGAGTACGGGGATAAGGAAAGGAACCGATCATGCTCATAAACTTCTATGAGCATAGCCAATATGAGCAACAGAAAGAGAATTCTAACCCAAAGAGAGACAAAGGTGTTAGAAGAAAAGAGGAAAAGAATGAAGATGACAAAGAAAATTTAGAGAAAAAAGCAAAGACAAGAAAGAACAAAGCCAAGGTAAAAGGAACTTTGGGTAAGACGTGAGAGATCACACAAATCAAGGTAAAATAGTATGGAGAGGAGAAAGAATATGGAGATGACCCTAAGGAAAAGGGCATAAAGATGACAAGAGCTGCAAAATAAGGCCAAAAGATGGTAATGGACCAAAGAGAAGGTCAAGATAAGTGGAGAACAAGATACCTCAAGAGAGAGGAATACGAAGATGAAGAAGGTATAAAGGCTGCGGCCCGAGTTGACGTACGTGATTTGCCTAGTCTTGTATTGACGAGAAGGCAAGAGAAATGTGGACACCACAATAGACGTGGACGGATGGAAAGGAAGAAAAGGATAGAGATGGGGATAAGAAACCCCAGAGAACACTGTTGATGAAAGGAGGAAAAGAAAGTCATAGTGAAGAGAAAAACGAAGACAAAGAGTACGCATCGATCACGACATGATATGATCGGCTACGTCCCGTATTGAAAGGAATGTCAGTGGAGAAAGAGAGCCCTTTTTAGAGGCCTGAGTGGCCCAAGAGGCATAAAAGACAAGAGAAAAAGCCTAAGAGGCTAGAGAAATGGCATGAATGGGTACAAAGTCAAGGCTCAGGTGTTATTGACTTGGGAGCCATGTGAGGCATCCCCATGAGAGGATGGATCAGAGATTGAGATCTTGAGGATCTCTGTGATGACCACTCAGAGGACCGGCCCAGTGTGTGATTGGGGAGAACATGAGACCTTCCAGAGTTCTCCATCCCTGAGAGGATGAGAAATGTGATAGGTCGTGGGCTCGGTATGTGGTGTGATGGGCCAAGGGCCCTATGTGTAATTGTGATGGGCGGTCAGAGAGTGGGTCAGATTATGAGAACCGAGAGGGCATGATCTCTGATTCCTCTGAAATGATATGGCTAAGTGTGGAGGCTAGTGTGTACAAGAGCTCGACTCATACGCCATATAAAGAGAGAATGGAAGTAAGGGATGAAACGAAAAAGCAAAACCAAGGTAGGGGGAAAGACAATTAACTCACCACATCCTCGCCCCAGAGGCGGGGGAGTTAGGCTAAAGTCTTTCCCTATAGCTTGGTTATAAAGATGAGTACAAGACCACAAAACAACGAGAAACGCATCAGAGGATGGCCTCGAAGTGAGAGGCAGTGGCAATAAAAAGGAGAAGAAACTCCTAAAAAGAGCAAGAGGTGTGGAACCTCAGAGGTAACAAGAGAATAGTCTCGTCAAGAGAGACTTGAAGGATGAGACAAGGACAAAATGAGAAGATCGAGTAAGCACAGCTAAAGCGAAGGAAGAACCTCCGAGTGACACAACTGGATTGAAGAAAGCCTAACCTGTAATTGGATAATGGTAGGCTATTTTAAGGAAAAGATCAAGTTCAAACTCAAGAGTAGAACAGTGATGAAGCCACTCTTGAGAAAGAGAATGATCAAAGTGTGCAGCGGAAGCGTGGTGGACTTCAGCAACGAATAATGATACGAACAATATTCTAAAACGAAAGGAGGGCTTCGAATGGAAGCCAAACCTCCCCAAGCTACCTCATTTAATTTCGAGGACGAAATTTTTAGAAGGAGAGGAGAGTTGACACACTTGGACCTAATACGACTTTTACGTACAAATGGAATAGTGTAAGACGGCGTATTAAGTGAACAATACATTAGTCCGGATGTGTCTAATTAAAAAGAGAAGTTCAAATTAGGATAAGATAGAGTTAGAAGATAAAGTAATTAGCTGTGCATGGAAATTAGTAAATGCCAAAAAGACCTCCAATTAAGTCCTTAGAAATTTATTATGGGCCCCGTTGGCACAAGAAATCAAAGGATTTAGCCAACGGGTGAAAATGGAAGAAAGTTGAAAAAGGGGAAAAAGTTTAACCCGGGGCCCGAGTAGACCTGGTGTCAGGCTCCTCTATAAATAGAGGAAAGCCGAAGCTTTTCCTCATTTCTCTTTTTTTTTTCTTTCATTTTCTTTTCTTTTCTCTCTGGAGCCAAACGGAGGCATTTTGGACTTTTGGCAGATCCGGACAATCTGGCAGTCAGATCAAGGTGAGTTTCTAATATGTTATTCTACTCACCTCGATCTATGTTATATTAAGTTTGCATGTATTTCCATGCATCGATTTAGCGTAGATATGAGTTTTTAGTTTTTGACCGGTTTAATTTTAAAACTCAGATCTACGGATATTGGGTCGGTGAAATAAGGTGAGGTTTTAGTATGTTATAGTCTTCGCCTTAATCTACGTCATACTTCATTTTCACGCATTTCTGTACAACGGGTGAGAGTAAATTGGAGATTTAGTCAATTTAGGCTAAATGTCGATTTTACGGAAATAAGACCGGTGTTTCTCATTTTTGCCTTGGCTGATCCGTCATGGATGCCATGAGGATCACCTGTCTAAGTTTGTACGTCAAAAGGAGGAGAAACGAGTGCAAAAATCGGGAAAGGGACTGACCGAGGAACAGGCTGATCGAGTCCCTATTTAGATATTTTTATATCATATTAGTATATTTTAGATATTTATATATTATATTAATATATCTTAGATATTTATATATTATATCATTATAATATATAAATATCTCGCAGGAAGGCTTTTTGGGCAGAATTTAGTGTAGAATTTGGCCCAACCCGTGCAGGGCCCTGCCCAGTCCGGGTGTGGGGGCCCATGGGCCCCCGGGGGCATTTTGGTAATTTTTCGTTTAGAGTCCGATTTTAGCCCCGAAACCTCTCGGACACTTTACTAGGCCCCGAATCACACTCAAACCCAGTCTTAGGTTATATTAGAGCCTCGTAGGTGCATTCATAAATTTAATTATGAATGCTAACATATATTTCCGTGTATTAGGGCTTTAGGTGAATCGAATGCGGCGATGCGCCGGAGATTAAAGTTACATGGAGCGCTTGGGAGTATACGAAGCTCCCAATACTGTGAGTGGCCTAGACTTCTTTGTTTAGCCACTGGGAACAAAGGTTTTGAAAATATTTTTAAAACATAAATGTTTTCAAAGATTTTGGGATACAGGAAATCCACACACACACAGTTGCTTGTGATATACTGACGTAGATAGTGGGATGTTTTCAAAAAAATATAAAGACTTATGTGCGTATGTGTGTTTATATGTTTTAAATGTGTATATACATGAAATATTATTATTATGATAATTAAGGGTGCGATACCCCTGCGAGATGGGTGATTGAGAGGACCCCTCGATGCTCCAATATATGCGGGAGCATGGACCGAGTGAGAGGCATGCTTATGAGGTTGCCGTGGACCGCCTTTTTGAAGGGGCACAGAGAATATGTTGGCCCGGAGTAGAGAGGCGCAGAGGAAGGCTCGCTAGGTCAGAGGTGGCTGTGTTCCACCACAGCGATGAGCACCACCGAGAGAACGGGCTAGAGAAAGAAAAAAGAGAAAATGTTTTAAAAAGAAAAGAGATAGGTGATTGAGAGATGGGTGATTGAGAGGACCCCTCGATGCTCCAATATATGCGGGAGCATGGACCGAGTGAAAGGCATGCTTATGAGGATGCCGTGGACCGCCTTTTTGAAGGGGCACAGAGAATATGCTGGCCCGGAGTAGAGAGGCGCAGAGGAAGGCTCGCTAGGTCAGAGGTGGCTGTGTTCCACCACAGCGATGAGCACCACCGAGAGAACGGGCTAGAGAAAGAAAAAAGAGAAAATGTTTTAAAAAGAAAAGAGATAGCCATGGATGCAGTGAGGCATAAGACGACTGACGGGTCGTGCCTTCAGTATGATAGAGATGCCAACCCATTTTATGTATATATATATATTTATTTAAAGTGTTTTTAAAGAGAGTTCTCGGCTAGAGAACTAGAGAGAGATTTTGAAAAGAAAAATATTTATTTTATTATTTATTTTATTATTATTTTATTTTAGATTTCCCTTATTTGCCCTAACCCCGTTAGAGATTCATTGAACCTCCGCCACTCAACTGTATCCAATGTGGATGGATGCAAATTCGCGTACGAGGTCAGCAGATAGAATGGAGGCTCACTAGGAGATGTCGGTGGCTTAGGCTTAGTAGTTTCCGCTATGTCGGTATTCTTTAAATTAGTCCACTTGCATTACTTTTAAAGTTAATTATTTTATTAAATGATTTTAATTAAAGTTTTAGTTGTTTTGCAGCGATGGTATCCATTTTATGCCTTGCGGTGCCTTGGACTCGTGGCTGCAGACACGTACTTCGAGGTAGAGCTGCGGTTGCCACATGACCGACTCGGGGCAGGTCGGGGCGTGACAAGTAATGTGTGTATTTTCTGTTTGGTTTGAAGATGGACATCTTAGATTATTCTGTTTGGTTGGTGTGGAAATATGAATACAAATGATCGTTTTACTATTTTACTCTCACTTATTTGTATCTTCATATTTATAGTGAAACTTTTTTAAGAGAAAAAATTTAATTGAGCAATATAAGAAGTATAAATGAAAATACTATTGTTAATAATAATAATAATAATAATAATTGTGTATAGATATTTTTTAAATGGTTTATTTTATTTGCATTATCTCAATTCGGAAAAGAAAAAAAGTAATAATTTAATTCTATCCACACACACATACACTCACACACACACACATATATATTCGAAATATTTTGTAACAACCCTTATGTTACTAAAATAATAAATAAATTTAAAATAATGAAAAAATAAAAAATAAAAAATAAAATAATTAAAAAAGAGAAAATGAAAGAAAAGAAAATAATGAAAAAAAACTAAAATTAAAAAAATCAACGAATGGGACAAATTAAAATAATTAGAAAAATAAAAAATTAAATTAATGAAAAAAAGAAATCAAACAAAAGAAAATAAAAACTAAAAAAAAATCCAACCAATGGGAGGATGTCAAATGACCCTGACTCTTATCCCAAAACACTTCAAGAGATATTGTCTTTTATTTTAATAGGTAGTATTTATATGGGGCAACAAGGGAAAAAAAATAAAGGGTAAAATATGAAGATTTGAGTTAAAATGGTAAGTAATATAACATTACTTAAAAGGGAGATAGATATCATATTTTTATCCATATTATCACTTCAGTAACAATTATATATCCATATGATATTATTCATAAAATAACTAAACGAGATAATTTGACCTAACACATATTCCATAAATGATATAACATAATCCGAACCAAACGCGGTTAGCATTTGAGAAAAAGCATCCCGAGGCAGTCAAATGGAGCAAAATGCTCAGTCAGAAATCTCCGTTTCAACTGGAGGTTTTGGTTGACACGCCTGCCAACTGGCAAATGTGAAAATTTACATTTAAAGCCCCAGTTGCACTCCAAACGCAGCTAAACGGTGCACCAAAGGGAGCTTGAAGCCGAGTCCAACCGCCCATTTGACATCTCTACTCACAAGTCACAACAATTAAAAACACCCAAAGAGAAAAAACAAAGTCAAACCATGAAACTAACAATCTTGAGAACCACTGTAATCCTTCCCCACCCAAACCCCAATTATTTCTCAAGCACCCGCGATTCTCTTGCAAATTCTGAGACTCTCTCCATTGAAGCACAGAACCGGAAGCAGGATTCTTTTGTCCATTTTCTTTTTGCTAATCTCTGCGACGTTTCCTTTTGTTCGTATATAATTAGGTTGAGTTTAGATGCGGAAGTTGTTAATGAAGATAGATGAATGCAGAAGAATGAAATTGTAAATCCTAGAGAAGCTAAAAAAATATAGGAAAATCTAACAGCTTGGGAATTTGAGGAAGGATTAGAATGGAAGGATTAGAAGACATGATAGAGAGGCTGTTGGAAGGAAGGAATAATAGAGGGAAAAGGATCCAGCTGAATGAGTCTGAAATTCGACAGCTTTGCCTCACTGCCAAGAAAGTCTTCCTCAACCAACCTAATCTCCTTGAATTACAAGCTCCCATTAACATCTGCGGTACTCTCAGCCTCCCTTTTTTCTTTTCTTTTTCATTATCAATTTCTATTAGAAATTCATAGGTATTCACCGTTTCTTCACAATGCCATTTGCAAATGCTAACTTTTTCCTTATCTAAATACTTTACATTTGATCTACATGCCTAAATTCTCCTATGAGACACTATGTTGGTTTTTATTATTATTTCAAATTCATCCAAAGTTTGTACATTTTCATTAATGTCATGGATTTGCACGGTAAGCTTCCAAAATTATCTTATCCTTCTATGGAATGAAGCTAAATACAATGATCTCAAGTCAGTGCCCACTTCAAGTGGAACAACTGGTAAAAAACCTGATGTAGTTTTGATAATTTGGCTAGAAGAATTGTATTTGTAGGGGCTCCAAAAGGCATTGAAACATAGGAGGTGGGAGAGCACCGGAAATTTGTTAGGTTCTGAGTCTAAAGACTGAAATTTTGCTAACAAGCTTTGTCTTTCTATGTGAAATTGTAGATAAAAGATGTGATAATATGTAGAAATGGAGCTGGAGCTGGAGCTGGAGGTTTTAATTAAACTTGGCACTTTATAATTATTTAATTTCATATATTTAGGCCTTGTTTGTTTCACCGGATTAGATTGGATAGGATGAGGAGGAAAATTACATATAATTTGTAGTGTGATTTTATAGTAATGACACAGATTTGCATTGTGGTAAAGATTATTTATAGGATGAGTCAATCCTCTCCATTTCTAGAGAATTGAGTCATCCTATGAATAATTCTCCCCACCATGCAAATCTGTGTCAATACTATAAAACCACACTACAAATTACATGCAATTTTCTTCCTCATCCTATCAAATCCAATCCGGTGTAACAAACATGCCCTTATGGTGTTATATCTAAAATCAGACATCACATATTATAACATGGATGTCATCATGTCATGGCTGTATTATGTCTTTATTTCTTTTTTTATTTGAGATTGTTGAGGATTGAACCCATACCATTAGACTTGAGCATTCAACCAACAGACCATACGGCTGTTGGGGATGTGTTATGTTATACCTGCATTTAAGCAATGAATAGATATATGCCTGGAAAATTAGTGGTCTATCTATGCTGCTATATCCTACTCAATTATTAGCTGCACCACTTTTGTTTTTCCAGGTGATATACATGGCCAATATTCAGACCTTCTAGGGTTATTTGAGTATGGTGGATTTCCACCAAAGGTCAACTACTTGTTTCTTGGAGACTATGTGGACAGAGGAAAGCAAAGTATCGAGACTATATGTCTCCTCCTTGCATACAAGACAAAATTCCCAGACAACTTATTCCTTCTTCGTGGAAATCATGAATGTGCTTCAATCAACCGAATCTATGGGTTCTATGATGAGTGCAAGCGTCGTTTCAGTGTCCGTTTGTGGAAAGTATTTAGTGATTGCTTCAACTGTTTGCCGGTCGCTGCAGTTATTGATGAAAAAATCCTCTGTATGCATGGTGGACTCTCACCAGATATGCAGAGCTTGGACCAAATAAGAGCTATAGAAAGGCCGATAGATGTTCCAGACCAAGGCCTTCTATGTGATCTCCTTTGGGCTGATCCAGATAGAGATATAAGTGGTTGGGGTGAGAATGATAGGGGTGTCTCCTATACCTTTGGAGCTGACAAGGTAGCTGAGTTCTTAAAGAAACATGACCTTGATCTCATATGCCGTGCTCATCAGGTCCTCTTCTTTTTTTCCATTATTCCAGTTTATATCTTTAATTTGTTGCTTTGTTTTTCTTGGTGTTATATATATATATTAAAGAGGGGTGAATTGATCTTTCCCCTAAAACTAATTGATAGGTAGTCGAAGATGGTTATGAATTCTTTGCAGACAGGCAGCTTGTTACCATATTTTCTGCACCAAACTACTGTGGAGAATTTGATAATGCAGGTGCCCTGATGAGTGTAGATGCAAGCCTGCTCTGCTCATTTCAGATTCTTAAGCCCACCACTTAAGGAAAGATGGAACTGCTGGAATAATTGGCTGGCGGTGAAGTTTAGAAATTTAAGGATCCTTGGGTTTTTGCCCTATTTTTGGATGTACTTTTGGTATATCAAGCTGACCAAGCATTAGAAAGCATGCATATACTGCAACCTTACACCAGGGGAACAGTTGGAAAGCCAAAAAGCAACAGATGGCTGGTGGTACATAATTTTTCTGAATGTTCAATCTATTTTTGAATTTTAGTCCATAGACATGCATGCTTCTGATCTGTTTAAGGAGGTACATGCGGATTTTATTGTCATCATCCCTTGCATTTATTGTTCTGCCTTTTTTTGTTTTTATTTTTGTTTTTTATTTTTATATAAATTTGGTCCATGTGATGTTGAACTACTCAACAGGAGATAACCCTCTTCCAGTGTGTAAATTTCATCCCACGATTCAAATTCGTTACCTTCTAGATCAAGCCTCAAACTCTAACTGTTGTGTTGTTCAATTCTGAGACTATTTTTTTTTTTTCTGTTTTAAATTAATTTAGTAGTTAACCTAGAGGATGTAAGCGATCCTCTATACGCAATCTCATAAATACTCAAGCCTTGTAGTGTTAGGCTGCATGTCGTAGTGATCACATTCGTACGGCTTCTATTTCTGGTTTTCTTCCTCGCATTGCGCTAGTATTCACTCTTTTCTTTCATTTAATTTAATGCAAGAAAAAACTTATCTCTCTCTTTACCCATCCATTGTTTCATAAGGAAAGGCAATTAAAGTCATCAAAGGGGTTAGAATGATGATATTTGGCTAATGATTTCTGCTTCACTGTTAAGAATTTATATTTCACCAAATACTGTTCTAGAGATAAACATGGTTTTATCTAATCTAAAGTTTGAGTTACAATCTTATGGGAAGAAAAAACAAAGTTTGAGTTACAATCTTGAAATTTAGAGCTACATAAGATAAACAATCACAAACATAATTTCCTTTTTTAATCAAAGAGATTTGAACATACATGCTTCTGTAGCACTGAAATCAAGATTCAGAATCATCATTCAAGTGGTTTACATGCCATCTCACCTGCCAACTTCCAATTACAAAACACCAAAACAGCCACTGAAATTCATTCACTCTTGGTGTGGCAGGGGAACTAAAGGATGCACTTAGTGTACATATAATGAAGTGAACTCTAAATTTGCGCTGACTCTTGAAGCAGAGTCCACAAAGCAGAAAAAAAAATTCTGCTACTACGTTTGTTAATCTGTACTACGGCTAGCACAATTGAACTATCTGATTTTCAATTAGACCATACATGAATTAAACCTTGTCTGTTTCCAGTGTAGATCTCATTGCGTTCTTCGTCATAAAAAAGGGCAGTTATGTCTTCTAAAGCTTCCGCAACCGTACTTCTCATCTTCAAGCTGTCACCCTTGGGAGTGCCATTTGATGCATTTATTTTAGCCAGGCATTTTCCAGTCAAGATATTGCTGATATTGATAGATCCAGCTGCATCAAAAATCAATACAAATGGACAATATAGAACTGTTAATGTTTGCTCACTGGAGATAGAATGTAGCCAGAATGATCATGAAACAAAACTCAATTTAGAGGGGCTTAGCTCCATAATTTGAACTAATATGGCCATCCAGTTTTAATATTAGATAACATAATAGAACAATATTTGGTCTAAACTGCATAAGAAACCACATTCGAAGATGTCTGTTAAAGTTTAAGCTTCCACCCAGTAGAAGCATGTTAAAACCAGATGCAGGGAAGCGAAATATGACAGATAAGGGCAGACTTCCACTATGCTGTTATACCATCTCAAGCACACACTTTATAAACATGACTGATAGAGAAGCTAAGGGCTGTTAATTAAAATAGGAGAAACCAAAACCCTATCTCAGCCAAATCCGAAAGCTTAGAGCCACAGAAATAATTACCATTTCCTTCTGTCCATTGATCATTAGATTCTCCATTGCAGTAAGAAATAATAAGATCTTGAACACTGGTTATATAAATATTATTTGTGTTGCAATCTGGATGCCATAACTGGTGATCCTCAAATGAAGTTACGAGCTCCCCACGAAAGTTCCAAACAGCAACTGTCCGATTTCTAAATGTAAGGAACAGCTGGTTTTCATACAGGAAAATGAATGCTGATGGAGTCATGAATTTCAGTTCTGTAAACTTCCATCAACTCAAAACTTCGAACCTATACAAATGATTAGTAACAATTAGCAGCATAAAAATAATAGATCCCTCACATCAAGAATAATAAAAAGCAAGATGAAAGAAAGAGAAAAACAGATAACTGACATCAAGAATTTGAAGATTTTCATTTTCTTGCTTAACAAGGATCTTCTTGTTGAATTATTCAATGAAGTCTACCTTCTTATTTCGATGAAGCAGATGTTTGAAGGTTTTGAGAACTGTCCCATCTTCTATGGAGAGAATCTTAAGAGGAATGTGACCACTAGCCCTATTGAAAATCAATAACATGATACCTGGACTGTAGAAGAAAAAGCAAGCAACAGGTAATCTAAACACATATAAGGAATGAGCCTAAATGGAATAGGCACCTTAGTAGGTTCCTAGAATCAAGATAGAATTTCTCTTGTTACATGCTCAGTTTGCATGCACAGAGAAACTTGGTGAAAACCAAAAGGGAAGTTCTTACCTGATCTTAATTTCGTGTACATGTTTATCCGATATAGAGTACAGCATGGTATAATTTTTTAGATCAAACACCTTGTATGTGCTGCCAATGCAATCCAAGCTTAGAATGAACATCAGGTGATCACAAAATTATAACACTGGGGGGCCGAAAATTTACCTATCCTGGGCAGAGTAAGCTAACACCTTTCCATTAACATCATCGAACTCTACAAAGCCAGGCCATTTCAAAGATTCTGACTCAAAAAGGGTAAAACCTGAATCTGGTTTACCCCTCTGTATATATCTAATCATTTATGAAAGAAAAACATAAATGTGATAAATCATCGGCAAGAGATGAACCAAAAAAAAAAAAATAAAGGACACAATATCTTCATACTCAATCTTTGTGGATCTGCACTTCAAAGTGCAGAAGTTATCTGATGCATATACTGAAACTGTAATAAGCGATTCATTATTCTTATTATAGAACAAACTTCGGATGGCTTCATCAGGACTAACATTTACAAAACATATCCTCTTGTTTCTCTCTGCATTTATAATATATAGTAGTAAACATGTTATTTCATATTACATGGAAGGAAAGCTCAAATCGAACCAAAATTTCTCTAAAACTCATAGCAAATAAATACTGTTAGAATTATGTTTCTCAAAGACCTCTGTTCAAAGCAGTGCATACACCAGAATGTCCGAGAGCAAAAACAATGTCTCGTGCAGCCACTATCTCAATTACTTTCGTCCTCTTCATCAAAAAGGGCAGTGCCACTGGACAGTGGCCTTTGGGATCGTGGCTATCATATTCCTCCTGAAGCAAAAAAAAAAAAGACAAATAGAATGATATCGAGCCAAGGTCATGGCAACATGAATTCAAGATCAAAATGGGGGTTGCTTTGCCATGTGTTTTAGTAGTTTGGGATGTCAAAGAAAGATGGACCAATATAAATATCCTCCTTTGACAAAGTTGTTAACGGTCAGTAAGATTCATTCTTTGCTTCTGCATTAAGTACTCACATTTATAGTTTGGTTTCCATATTTGCATAACGATTTTAAGCTTTGCCTGACGTAATCAGCCATCCATCCACAAACTAGTTGATGTCATTGTCAGCTACAACAACTTCTTTCCTCACAAGACTAAAACTTTCCATGCAATGTAATGCGACACTTTTAACTTTAAGCATGCTTAGCAAAAACTATAAAGTACAATACAAGAGTGGGAGAAATGTAATTAAATACCAACAAACGCATATTGCGGAACTTCTACGGGGCATTTGAGACAGAAAAAGAATGCTTGGATGAAATTTCACGCCGGAGAAGCTTATTCAAGGTATTAACATGAGCATCAGGACGAGGCCTCTTCTTATTACCCAAAACCCTCCTCCTTCCCTCGCATGGCCTAGGGCTGGCCGATATCCTCCTTCCTTCCATCTGCATTTTGCTCTTTTTCTTCAACCCCAAACTTAATTAGCAAAACATTTCAGTCTCAGAAGATCTGAAAGTCAGGCCTTTTTTGCCAGAATTCACTTCTTTGAGATCAAATTCCTCACTTTGCTTTTCTCTCTCTCAGTTCTACTTCTCTCGTGAGGAGAGAGAAGAATAAGAAATACGACAGATTGATTTGGGTTTCGGTTTTACTTTTGGAGGAGCAAGTAAAAGCCCAAAGGATGTCACCAATTGTCGATGGATAAAAACAGACAGTGCCACGTCACTCTGGAGGCGTTTTATAGTAACAACAACTACTACTATCAGAGCATGCCAAACTCTGCGTTTTGAATGTTAAGATCGAACCAAAAGGAGAAAGATATAAATGGGAAGATGTCGTCAGAGTCGTGGGAGTCCGGGAGAGCATAAAGGCGAGGGAGAAAAAAGGAAGTGGAGGTTGGCAGATAGATATAGAAGAGCAGATTAGGAATAAACATGGCTTCAGCTGTTTCTTCCCGACAAAACCAGGTGCTTCTTCATTTTCCTTCCTTCACTTTTACTTGCTTGAAATTATGTTTTGGTTTTCAAAGAAAAATTCTCTCCCGATTAATTATGATTTTTCTTATCAATTTTCTTTGTTCTTTTGTTTCTTTCCCTGGTTAGAAAATCTTGGATTCATTTTACTATTTGTTCTAACGATTTTCTTTATTTAAAAGAGTTTACTTGAAATCTCAATCGTGTTGCAAGGAAACCCAGGAATTATTCCTCTCCTTGCTGCTGCCTAAACCATTCTATCAATTTTAAACTTTGCTTATTGTTATGTTGATTTTCATTTCAATTTACAAACATGTTAATACGTCCGGTGAATTACAAGTTATCTAAGTTTGGTATGTCTGGGATACTCACTTTTATTTCCTCCTTGTCTCTGCAGGTTCTAGTTGAAGCAAGCTCCTTTACAAGAATATTAACCTTGAACAGGCCTAAGCAGCTTAATGCCCTTTCATTCGAGATGGTACTGTCTGTTGCTAATTGCGTGCTTCGACTCTTCAGTATCTGGGAATTGCCCTTTTGTTATATAATGAGCTTTTACTATCAAATGCTTTATGTTATATGTTTCCTTTGTTTAATTGCCTTATAAGGATATGCTTCATCATAGTTAACCGTATTCTGCTGGCCTTGGTTGATGCAAAATGAAATTCTATTTGCTGTCTCATTTATGCTTGTGCCTCATTACTATCTATGGTTTGAGAATCTGTTGATCTCTTTGTCAGACTATGATATCCAAAATTTAGGTGGTTTTAACAGCTTTCCTTGCTGTAGTTATTCTTCTAGCTGCTCTTTGTATAATCTCTTTTACATTCCTTTCTCTGTCACCAATGGATAAATATCTATCAAGTTTACACTCTTCCAATATAATCATGTGTTCAGCATCTATACCATACACTTTTATGATCATGCTTGTATTAACTATTTCTACATTGTCTGCATGACTGTTATCTATTGTCTGTCAATAATCTTTCATTCACATGAATTCCTTGACACATCAGAATAGCAATTTAATAATTTTTCTCTTTACTGCAGATTTCTTGCTTATGGGAACTTTTTCTTGCCTACGAGAATGATCCTAATGTCAAGCTGGTAATAGTGAAGGTACTGTCCTTTGAAAGAACAGCTTTAGCACCCAATTAATTTTGACCATTGATCTTTCCTTAGAGTAATCAAATTGTTGAAAGGCTTCGTTAGTTTGCATGATTTTGAAGTTTTTGTATCCGAAGATTTGCCAGAGTTACTAAATTTGACTAATGCCTTCCATAAGATTAATTTCCTTCATTGGTTATGCAACCCAACTTTTTAACATTGAAGAGAATGTACTTGATGGCTTGCTATTTGTCTCTAGGGAAAAGGAAGAGCGTTTTGTGCCGGTGGAGATGTTGCAGCTGTGGTACAAGATATTAGGAGAGGTATAGATTTCCATTCCTTTAGGTTGAAAAGGTGAATGAGTTACATTATTAGTTTGCAATCATCTTCATTTACTTTTTCTCTACCTCATATTTGCCCCTATATGCAATTGCTCTTTTTCTAGCACAGTGGACCACATTTCAAGTGCTGAGCCAAAAGTGCCTTCTTTTTCCTTCCCTTTTGTTGGGTGAATATTAAGTCAATAATTGTTTTTTACGCATTTATATGCTTTAGATGGTTGGAGAGCAGGTGCCAACTTTTTTTTGAAAGAGTTCACCTTAAACTATTTGATGGCAACCTATAGCAAACCCCAGGTAACCCAATTGGCATTATGTAAAACTTCGCATACAAGGAATATGCTGGATTTAGCCTGTATCATGTTTATGTATGTGTGTTCTAACTGTGAGAATTCAAATCTTGTTAAAGGTTTCAATTCTTAATGGAATCATTATGGGAGGTGGGGCTGGTGTTTCTGTGCATGGTGGATTCCGTGTAGCAACTGAGAACTCGGTAATTCTGTCTTCTATGTTGCCTTTGAAGTATTTTGGAATTATGCTGAACTTATTGGAGAAAACATGGCAATATTAGCATTCTTAGCCGAAATTCTGTGTTGTTAATCTATAACAATAAATCTCCAAGTAAAACATCTCATGTCTTCCTCAGATTTTGTTTAGTTTTTACATTTTCTATAAATTGTAAGGTAACAGTTTTAGCTTTCTCTATCTGTATGTTTATAGATTGGATACTGTGCAGGTTTTTGCAATGCCAGAAACAGCCTTGGGACTTTTCCCAGATGTAGGTGCCTCATATTACTTGTCAAGACTCCCTGGATTTTTTGGTAATCATTCTTACGTTCTTGAATATCTTTATAGATGCCCTTAATTACTATAATTAATACTAGATTCTAAATCCTATAAAAGATAAGATGAACCTGTGCCTCTTTAATATCACTTATCATATGATTCTACCTGATACCTTTTACAGTTACAAGAAACACATAGGCAGTGAGACACCGTTCATGTGATTAAATTGCTTTATGATCGTGCAATAGCTACCCTTGCCCTTGTTGGGTCTATTTTGGTTGATAGAGCTGTTTCATAATTGTGCTAAATGCTCCAATTAGTTAAGGGTGTGAAGCTAAACCAAGCGGGTATAAAGTGCCAGGCTCGAGCGTGGGTCGATTGGAAAGCTTAAGGCTCGAGCTTGACTCTAAATTTCTGTACTCAACTTGGCTTGAAAAATAATCAAACAACTCGGGCTTGACTTGAGTCACTAGACTATGTTAGATTAGTCAACTTGTATTAGGAGCTCAATCAAATTGAAAAGTCAAATAAAATATGAAAAATATGTAAATTAATATAATTAATTAGTTCTTTATATCTGAATAAAATACTAAATATTATTAAAAAATTAATAAGGCTTCCCAGTTGTGAGGCACTCGAGTCAAGTATTATTAGATCTCAAACTCGACTCTTTACTGAGTGGCTCAACTCACTGATCAGTGAGCCAAGGCTATAAAGCATTGAGTTGAGCATGAGTAGCTCACAAGTAGCTTGACTTGTTTAAACCTCTTAGTTAGCCAAAAACTTGTATGCTTGAATTACTTTGTAATTACTAGCTTCACATTTATTTTGGCAGGAGAATACATTGGCCTTACTGGTTCAAGGTTGGATGGTGCAGAAATGCTTGCATGTGGCCTTGCAACTCACTTTATCCCTTCAGCGGTATGCTTTCCAGCCTAAAATTCTCTACACATTCTAAACATAGTTCAGTTCAGATATATTTTAGGAAAAATATGTTCACTCGGTTGGTTGAGAAAACATGATCAGCGTGAACAACTAACCTGTTCTGCATTATTGTGCCTTTGGCAAGTAAAATTGGGATGAATATTTCTTCGTATTCTATGTAAAGATTATTGTTTGAAAATTAAAATTGTGGAGTTTTCAGCTAATAGCTGTGCGCTTGTGATATTTTATAAAGCTACTTTTGTAACCCAAACCGGATCTTCTCCTTGGCTGGGGGAGCTGAAACCAGGCCTGTTTCTGCACTAATTAAAGCAACTAAAACTGCATATGGTTCTCCTACTTATCTATGCCGTGTGAACATAGAATTAGTTCACTGTGATTATCTTAGGTACACAACTCTGATTACAATGGCCAGAAATATGATAGAATAGAGTAAAAAGTTGATATAATTATATCTAACAAGTTTTGAGATCGCGCATAATTGAGTTGCTTTGACTTGAGGGTGAGTGATCCAAAATCACAGTTGTAATGCCTTTACGAATTTTGAAGTTACTACTTCTAGTTAAAGCAACACTGCTATTGTTTTGTGTATCAAGTTCAAGTAATCTATGAAGTGAGCTACTTTTTTGGTACTTATCTATGAAGTGCAGGCTTTTTAATTCTCTGCTTAACAAGCGTACTGCACTTCATAGATTACTTTAATGACTAAACTCTCCAATTTTATATTTTGGGGTAGAATGCTAGACTATGTATGCATATCTTCTATGGGATTAATTGCAAGTATCTCGCACTTGAAGTAAACTTGACCTTTGAAGGTTTGAAATCATGTCTATACCTTCTAATTCCAGATGAAATGCCAACATCCATTCAAGTTGCCATGTATGAAATGGTTTTTCCTGCACTTGCAAAGCATTTTATCTTACTCAGTGTTTATTGGTATTCTTAATAATCTCATGATCCAGAATGGGCAACATGAACCTCTCTTGTTTTGTGACTTGGACAATTTACTATGTTTCTTGTGATAATTTGAGTATTTATGTTGTATGTTCATATATGTTCACATGATAAACAGAAACTGCCTATGTTAGAAGCTGCACTGCATATGGTAGATTCAAGCGATCCAGTAATCATTCAATCAATTATTGATCAATTTTGTGAGCAACCCTTGTTGAAAGAGAACAGTGTGTACAATCGGTTAGTTTTCTAATAATAATTCATTTTCCTGCATTAATGGTCTGATCTCTGACTGCCAATGATAGGGGGAGAGGAAGAGGAGGAGGAGGAGGAGGAAAAGAGGGAGAGAGGGGATGAGATATCATACATATTTAATGTGAAGATGAAAATTTTTGAATAACTGCACTTGTTTTTTAATTCTTTATTTATTTGGGTGGCCTACAATTGTGAACTAAAGGCACATATTCACAACTCTTATACATGCCAAAACCTTTGATTAGGCACATCTTATTTAGAATTGGTAGTTTCTTCTTTGAAACCCAACTTGTTAATGTCATATTGTTGGGCCTCTCCTAGATCCTTATAATTATCGGTTATGTGGCTACAGATTAGATGTCATTGATAAATGCTTCTCTCAGAAGACAGTTGAAGAAATTTTGTCCGCTCTTGTAAGTTTCATGTTGTAATGTTTGTTTTAGCAACATTGATTGGATACTCTCCTTTCATCTTTCTTTCATATATTATAAAGCTCCCTGCTATGCATTATATGATCAGTACATGCTGGCTAAGACTGCAATCTGATGCACAAACTTACACAGGAGATGGAGGTTGTTCACAGAAATGATGTTTGGATCTCTGCCACAATTCAAACCTTGAAAAAGGCTTCACCGACAAGTCTTAAAATTTCTCTTAGATCAGTGAGTTGGCATAATAACATATTCATATTGATTGAGACATGCCAATGAGATGAGGCCCTGAGATTGCTTTGGATTATCTAATTAGGAGAGAGTTTGAAGCTTTATGAATTGTTTCATAATTAAGTCGACTTTGCTTTTATGATATCAGATTAGAGAAGGGAGGCTCCAAGGTGTAGGTCAATGCCTCATTCGTGAGTATAGAATGGTTTGTCATGTCATGCAGGGAGAAGTGAGCAAAGACTTTTTTGAGGTTTCTGCTGACTCAAATTTCTGCCCCTCTTTGGTTAACTTGCATTGTTTCTCATTGTTACTTAAAAAGTGATTAAAATCAGGCCTTTTTAATGCAGGGTTGCAGGGCTATCCTACTGGACAAGGATAAGAACCCAAAGGTTGATATTCTCTTACATGAATCTTATATCAGCAATTATCAATTATATGATTACTGCGGTTTCTTTAGTAGACTAAAATTTCCTTTCCTTTGGTTCTGCCAGTGGGAGCCATCCAAACTGGAGCTTATTACTGATAGTATGGTTGATTGGTATTTCTCCAAGGTGAAGGATGAAGAATGGGAAGATCTAAAGCTTCCCACTAGATCTAAGTGCAACTTGCCATTATATGCCATTGCAAAGCTTTAGATAACATTTAAAATGATGTGGGTGTTATGAGATCTGGACAAATCTGCCGACGGAATAGTACATATCACTATCGATGAATAGTGCATATTACTATTCATATATTAATTATGTCGGATGAATTATTGATGAATAGTACATATCACTATCGATGAATAGTGCATATTACTATTCATGTATAAAATATTCAAACCGTGGGGTCCACATGCAAAAATTTTCAAACTTTGCACAGTAACCTTTTTCGTTTATAAAAGCGCTTCGGCAGATGAAATCATTAAGAATAACAAAGTTTCTCTCTTTCTAATCTTTCGTCTCTTTTCTCTGATATCTCTCTCTCTCCCTTGATATCTCTCTCTTCCCTTTATTTTTCTTTGTTATGATATACTTGCTTCTTGTTCCAATTATTATTAATACACTTCCACAACACGTTATCAGCACGAGTGTTCTAAAGTAAAGCAAGTTTAAAGCCTGCACGAGTGTTCTAAAGTAAAGCAAGTTTAAAGCCTGGTAAGTTCTTAAGATTTGATTCCATTATTTTATTTAACATTTTCTTTACACTAGATAATTTAAATTTTTATTGTGTAAAGATTTACTTCTAAATAATTTTGACACCAGAAGTTGTCAACCTAATTTTGACACCAGAAGTTGTCAACCTAATTGAGACCATTTTTTTAAGAATTATGGCAAATATTGAAAAGCCTAAATTCCAAATTTTGGATGTAAGTGGCAATAACTATTTGTCATGGTGTCTCGATATTGAACTGCATCTCCAAGGTCAAGGTCTTGCAGCTACCATTGGTGCAAATGGAAATGCTAATGGTAAAGATAAAGCAAATGCTTTGATTTTTATCCGTCGGCATCTAAGTGATAGCCTAAAAGTTCAATATCTATCTGTCCGAGATCCCTTGATCTTGTGGACAAGATTGAAAGAGCGGTATGATCATACCAAAACTGTCATCCTCCCTCAAGCACAATATGATTGGCTACATCTGAGGTTGCAGGACTTCAAGTCCGTGTCCGATTATAATTCGGCATTATATGATATTGTGTCACGGCTTGAACTTTGTGGTGTTAAGCTTACTGAGGCTGAGCTTTTAGAGAAAACATTCTCCACCTTTCATGCTTCGAATATTGTATTGCAACAGCAATACCGGCAGCGCCAGTTTAAAACATACTCTGAATTGATCTCAGTCCTGTTGACTGCAGAACAAACAAATGAGTTGCTGCTCAAAAATCATGATTTAAGACCTGCTGGCTCTAAGGCATTTCCTGAAGCAAATGCCGGCTCAAGTAAGAATGTTGGCCGTCCTAGAGGCCGTGAGCGCAGGCATGGGAATTTTTTCCGTAAGGGTAGTGGGAGATTTAACCGTAATATAAAGAACTCCGCACACAACCCTAAAGGTAAAAGGCCCATGAAGAAGCATGATGATAGTACTTGTCATCGTTGTGGAATGACTGGTCATTGGTCACGTACCTGTCGTACGGCCAGACATTTGGTTGATCTATACCAAGCATCCCAGAAGGAGAAAAACAAGCATGTTGAGACCCATGCCATTGACCTAACTGCGACTGATGCTGAAGTCAATAAGGTTTTGGTCAATGAAAATTGTCATATTCTTGGCAATGAAAAACCTTTTGAGGTTTCTGATTTCTTTTTATAATGTTGATGAAAATAATAAGTCCTCAGAAATAGATCCTGAGGGTTTTCATCTATGTTTTGCCATACCCTTGGATAATTATGTTACCAAGGAAGATATTAAATAAATATGGTCGTTTTAAATCTGTGAGGTCCTGAAGTACCAAAACGGACAATATTCACAAGCTGTTTATATTTTGCATCATATTATATTTTGCATCATAACAGTTGGTTTATATTTTGTTGGTTTATTCCATATTTGTTAAATTTGTTAGTTTATATCTTTTATTCCATATTTATTGATTTATATTTTGCATCATATTATTAATTTGTTAAATTTTATGGAACTTGACACCTGAAGTTGTCAAGATAAATGCAAATGGGACATATTGAGAAAAATGAAGATATATGTTTGCTCGATAGTGCTACAACGCATACTATACTTTGTGGCAAACACTTTTTCTCAAATGTGACATTGCGCAAGGCAAATGTTCAGACAATATCTGGTCCTGTTAATATTATAGATGGCTATGGGACTGCCACAGTTATTTTGCCAAATGGCACAACATTGTATCTTGAAGATGCATTGTTGAGCGGTAGATCAAAAAGAAATCTACTTAGCTACAAAGATGTACGCCGTAATGGGTACCATCTAGAAACAATTAATGAGCAAAATAAGGAATTACTTTGCATCACTTCCTACAAGATGGGCCAGAAGACCATCCATGAGAAGCTGGAAGCTTCTAGTATGGGATTATATTTTGTCCCAATACGAGCTATAGAATCATATGCTACGATGCCCTGGAAACTAATGAACCCTGATGTGTTCGGACTTTGGCATGATCGCCTTGGTCATCCAGGAGCTACAATGATGCGAAGAATCCTTAAAAATACTCGTGGACACCCTTTAAAAGATACAAAGGTGTTGTTGTCCAGAGATTACATTTGTGAATCTTGTTCACAAGGAAAGCTCATTATTAAACCTTTCATGACAAAGGTTGATTATGAATCCCCTTCATTCTTGCAAAGAATCCAGGGTGATATCTGTGGGCCGATTCAGCCTGCGAGTGGACCATTTAGATATTTCATGGTACTAGTGGACGCATCCTGCAGATGGTCCCATGTTTGCCTATTATCAACGCGCAACGTCGCTTTTGCACGTTTGCTTGCGCAGATAATAAAGCTTCGAGCTCATTTCCCAGATTATCACATTAAAAGCATAAGAATGGATAATGCTGGTGAGTTTACATCAAAAAGTTTTGATGCTTATTGCGCTTCATTAGGAATTGAAGTTGAACATCCTGTCCCACATGTTCATACTCAAAATGGATTAGCAGAATCCATGATTAAGCGCATTCAGATTATTGCTCGAACTTTATTGATGAGGACAAAGCTCCCATCCTCAGTGTGGGGTCATGCTGTTTTACATGCTGCATCTTTAATTAGATTGCGCCCCACTACTTCTCATTTATATTCCCCCCTTCAGTTAGTCTTGGGCCAGGAGCCAGACATTTCATATCTTCGCACCTTTGGTTGCGCGGTACAAGTGCCTGTAGCACCACCGCAAAGGACCAAAATGGGTCCCCAACGCCGTTTGGGCATTTATGTTGGGTTTGATTCACCGTCTATTATTCGGTTCCTTGAACCATTGACGGGTGATTTATTTACCGCTAGATTTGCGGATTGTCATTTTGATGAGACAGTATTCCCATCACTTGGGATACCAAATGCTTCCACATATGGAAAGCAGAAAAATGTCGAGATTTTCTCATGGAATGAGAAATGTTTGTCTCATTTAGACCCAAGAACACCTGAATGTGAAAATGAGGTGCAACGATTGATCCATTTACAAGCTATTGCAAATCAAATGCCTGATGCATTTAATGAGACTGCTAAAATTACAAAGTCTCATATCCCAGCTGCGAATGTGCCAGCTAGGATAGATGTTCCTGTAGAACCACCCGAAATGGATCTAAATGTCCCGCGCCTGAAGCGTGGTAGACCGATGGGATCAAAAGACACTGTTCCTCGAAAAAGAAGGGGGAGGAATTTAGAATCTGCTCCAGATGAGCATAATTCTGCTCCAGATGAGTATAATTCTGCTCCAGATGAGCATATTAATCTTTCTCGAGGAAAGCAAATTGCACCTGAAGTGCCACAACATAATATTCAAAGAGAGCATATTGCCCCTGAAGTGGCACAAGTTCATGAGCATATTGCCCCTGAAGTGGTACAAACCCATGAAAAGATCACCAACCTTGGGAATACTGAAATTTCCATCAGTTATCATAATGAGATATGGGATCGAAATGAGATAATCATCAATGATGCATTTGCTCTCTCAGTTGCTCATGAGATTATGAATGATGATTATGAACCTCGGTCTATAACCGAATGTCGTCATAGGCAAGATTGGCCTAAATGGGAGGAAGCAATCCAAGCTGAATTGACTTCCCTTGCCAAACGTAATGTTTTTGGGCCTATTACTAAAACCCCTGACAATGTAAAACCTGTTGGATACAAATGGGTCTTTGTCCGGAAACGAAATGAGAAAAACGAGATCGTGAGGTATAAAGCCCGACTAGTAGCCCAAGGTTTCCTGCAGAGGCCTGGGATAGATTATGATGAAACATATTCACCAGTAGTGGATATAGTTACCTTTCGTTTCCTTATAAGTTGGGTTGCCCAAGAAAATTTTGAAATGCGTCTTATGGACGTTGTGACGGCATATTTATATGGTTCATTAGATTCCAATATCTATATGAAAATTCCCGAAGGTTTAAAAATGCCTGAAGCATACACTCCCCGCAACTTATTCTCAATAAAGTTGCAAAGATCTTTATATGGGTTAAAGCAATCCGGCCGCATGTGGTATCAACGTTTGAGTGAATACCTGACAAAGGAAGGGTATATAAATGATCCCATCTGCCCATGCGTGTTTATTAAAAGATCTGAAACCGGATTTGCTATTATAGCAGTTTATGTCGACGACATGAATTTAATTGGGACTCCTGAAGAGTTATCTGAAACTGCTGAATATTTGAAAAAGGAGTTTGAGGTTAAAGATTTGGGTAAAACCAAACTATGCCTTGGTCTAGAGCTTGAGCACAAAAAGAATGGAATACTTGTCCATCAGTCAGCATACATTGAGAGATTGCTTAGACGTTTTAACATGGACAAGGCTCACCCATTGAGCACCCCTATGGTTGTAAGGTCTCTTGACCCCCAAAAGGACCCATTTCGTCCTAAAGAATCTGGTGAGGATATACTTGGTCCTGAAGTACCATACCTCAATGCAATCGGGGCTTTGATGTACTTGGCACAGTGCACGAGACCAGATATCGCTTTTGCGGTAAATTTGTTGGCACGTTTCAGTTCTGAGCCAACCCGGAGACATTGGAATGGGATTAAACATATCTTCCGTTATCTCCGAGGAACCATTGATTTGGGGTTATTCTATTTTAAGAATACTACTAACTCTGGTTTAGTAGGTTATGCTGATGCAGGATATAAATCTGATCCGCACAGAGCTCGCTCCCAAACCGGTTATCTATTTTGCTATAATGATACAGCCATTTCTTGGCGTTCCACTAAGCAAACACTTGTTGCAACATCTTCCAACCACTCTGAAATTATTTCCCTCTATGAGGCCGGAAGAGAGTGTGTTTGGTTAAGATCTATGATATCACACATTCATAATGCTAGTGGATTCAAACCGGTGATAGATTCTCCCACTATAATTTATGAGGATAATGCTGCTTGTATTGCACAAGTCAGGGGAGGATATATTAAAGGTGATAAGACCAAGCACATCTCGCCGAAATTTTTCTATACTCATGAACTCCAGGAAAGTCGACAAGTTGATGTTAAACAGATTCGCTCCGCTGATAATCTTGCAGATTTATTTACCAAATCTTTGCCAACATCAACATTTGAGAAATTAGTTTATGGCATTGGTATGCGGCGAATCAGTAAGTTGCAAGATTAAACTCCCCAGAAGTGGAAATTTTAGATGCTCCAGAAGTAGCAGTTTGTTTTATTTCAGGGGGAGCGATTATGGACATAAGTGCACTGTACTCTTTTTTCCTTCTGTCCGGTTTTTGTCCCACTGGGTTTTTCCGGCTTAAGGTTTTTAATGAGGCAGTAATAGCACGTCCAATTAGGCCACTGAAGTAGGCCTACCTATATTGTCCTGAAGACAAATAGATTGTCCTGAAGACAAGCACATATTGTCCTGAAGACATATTAGATGGACTTAATTGTATTGTACTCTTTTTCCCTTATGTTCGGTTTTTTCCCACTGGGTTTTTCCGACTTAAGGTTTTTAACGAGGCAGTACACGTCCAAATTTTAATAGTGGCATTTGTCCAAGGGGGAGTGTTATGAGATCTGGACAAATCTGCCGACGGAATAGTACATATCACTATCGATGAATAGTGCATATTACTATTCATATATTAATTATGTCGGATGAATTATTGATGAATAGTACATATCACTATCGATGAATAGTGCATATTACTATTCATGTATAAAATATTCAAACCGTGGGGCCCACATGCAAAAATTTTCAAACTTTGCACAGTAACCTTTTTCGTTTATAAAAGCGCTTCGGCAGATGAAATCATTAAGAATAACAAAGTTTCTCTCTTTCTAATCTTTCGTCTCTTTTCTCTGATATCTCTCTCTCTCCCTTGATATCTCTCTCTTCCCTTTATTTTTCTTTGTTATGATATACTTGCTTCTTGTTCCAATTATTATTAATACACTTCCACAACAGTGGAATATATATATATATATAGGGAAAAAAGTTGTAAACTTTATGATAAGCATTGTCACTGCGTCATAATGTGCGGGTTCGTAACCCGTCCGCTCCAACTAGAAAGAGTGCTTGGAGTTGTCACCAATATTTTTCGTTGGTATGATGGGCCCCCAAACTGAATTTAATGAAATCCTAAGTTTTAATTCGGGATCAATAAAAGGGATAGATAACTTTAGGTCCACTTATCAGAGTTTGATTACATACTCTCACGGCGCTCATCCCAAAGGATAGTACCAATTAATCTTAGGCTAAGTGTTCGGTTAGAGGTTAAAAGTTTTCGAAACGGTTTGATTTTAGGTCATATTTCTTAATTTGGTTGATTGAGGGTCAAACATTGTAAAATTAATTTAATGGAGGATCTTTTGTCAATTTGGTCTAATGTTTATGATTTTACTCGATTCGTGATCTAACCTTTTAGTTTAGTCCCTTTAAAGTGGCCTTTAATTGAGTGAATTTCGTAATGCTTGGTTTTTGATATACTAAATCAGAAGTTTTGACCCCAATCAGGTCATTTCAAAAATGTTTGGCCCAAATTGAATAATTAGCCTTAATTTTTTACTATCATATTAGAATCTTAATTAGCAATTAGCCTCCTTCGTGAAATGCTAGTGTTGACACAAAGAATGTTGACACTAAAGATTGTTCCACAAAGATGTTGGCACATAAAAATCCTTCAAGGGATAGAAAAACTTGGAGATTGCAATGAAGCAAATAGAAAGCAAAAAATAGTTATCTAATAGTGTATTGTAGGCATTGCTGTTTACTTTTTAGTGTTTTCCGGTGATGTAGGTGTTAACTCAATTCCTTGAATGATAAGGCCTTCTGGTAATCGATGTTAAAATCCCGCAGGCTACATTTCCGCTGTTCCATCATCTCCACTTGTTGCAGCACATTTTATGGAGGGTCTAGCAACACGTTCCTCACTTCCCCAACAGTTCCTTCAACATTGACTTACAAGCTAACCCTTAAATATCTAAACCAATATTTACGCCTATTTAGCTTATACACCAGGTATGCTGCATTATTTGTTCTGAAAGATAAAATTCTGGTCTCAATCTTTTCCTTTGGCTTCGAGCCACCTGACTTGCTCTACTTCAATGCACCTATGGATATTAATAGCAACAACATAAAAAATCTTCTCATGTAAGATGTATATTTATGCAGATTGGCATAGTTTATTGCAAATGAAAATGTTTTTTCTAAGTAGGATGGAAATGCAGAACTCATCATTGAACATATAATATAATTAGTGGAGCAGCTTCACTTCAGAAACCAATGGTGGCTCCGCAACTCAGTGTTTATCCATGGTAATTCAATAATGTTTACAGCTTGACTGTAACACATCCAATGGTGTTTTTATAGCCAAGGTAATTCTCAAACCTCCCTTTTCAGAGCTCTCTTGTTATATTTCTTGTCATGTTCTCCTTGATGAAATCCAGTGTGTGTGAGCCTGCCATTCTTGAATGCCGTGTGCATCCGCATGTGACAAATGAAAACGCACTGTCTTGATATAATTCCTTATGCGAGATAACGTGCCTGCTTATGGGCCTTGATACTTTTGAGTGCAACCTTTATGATCAATGAAATTTAACATAAAATATATGAGATTGGCAGAGCTATGCGACACACATTGCCTTTTGCTCTTTTCTTAACTATGTACAAGTGGGGGAGGGAGGCATTCTAAGACCTGGGGGAGGGGCATGGCAGGGATTCGAACCATGTTGTGCTGACCTCCCTAGCCCCTTGGCCACCTGGCCAAGAGGTGGACGTCGACATACATTGCCTTTTAATAATGCATGATTGGATGAAATGTGGCTACTGGCTATGATGCTTTGATCTTGGTCTTGTAATGGTTGATTAAATGATAATGGAATTGAGAGTAGAAACGTAAGAGCCCTTCAATGACGATAAATTTCCTTTGTTGACCTTTCCTTTACACAAATTCTCTCTCTCTCTCTATCTCTCTCTCTAGCTAGCAATTAGCATATCATGACCTTATGACATCTATTCTTCATCTCTTGCAACCTATGCTAATATTAATTGGTAAATTTCCACAAGATCATATTGATTTTCTTAATGTGGCAACCCTAGCTAACTTCTATATTTTTCCTTGCAAATGTGGTTATTATGATGATCGTAAAAGGGCAGTCCCCTCTCTCTCTTCTAGCTAGCAATTAACATATCATGACCTTATGACATCTATTGTTCATCTCCTGCAACCCATGCTAAAATTAATTAGTAAATTTCCACATGATCATATTGATTTTCTTAATGTGCCAACTCTAGCTAACTTCTATTTTCCTTGCAAATGTTGTTATTATGAGCAAAGTAAGAAAGCATCATGATCGTAAAACGGAGGTCCAATAGGCAACTACACTTGAGGGAGGCCATCTTAAGATTTGAGGCGGCAAGTGTTATTGAATTGGGACCTTTACAACATATTAAGCCTATTTACATTACCTTGAAGACAAGCCCATTCTTAAAGAGAATTAATGAAGAGACAAAATTAAAGAGAGTTTATTTTAAGAATTGCCACTTTACTTGGCGTAGAAATAAACTTAGCTTACAAGTTAGGTTAAAGTTAGGTCATATGTAAAGGAGATCTCCATTATAAATAGGGAGTAGGTCTATTTTGTTATTAAAGTATTATTATTCTACTTTGTTGCACAATTATTTAATCATATTACTAATTTGTATATTTATTTGATATTTGACACCCGAAGTTGTCATTAATAAGTGCAAATGAAAAACATTGAGAAAAAGGAAACTATTTGCTTACTTGATACTACTACAACACACATTGTGCTTAGTAGTAACCACTTTTTATTAACTATGATATTGTACAAGGCAAATATCCATACAATATCCGTTCTTGTTAAAAACTATATATGGATATGGAAATGCCACAATTGTTTTGCTTAATGGTACTATTTTGCATATTGAAGATGCATTATTAAGCAGTAGATTAAAGAGGTATTTACTTAACTAAAATGATATATGCCTTTTTTTTAATATCGAAAATGATACACGCCTTAATGGTATCATCTTCAGACTATGAATGAGCAAACAAAGAATTTCTTTGCATTACTTCTTATAAGATGGGCCAAAAGACCATCCATGAGAAGCAAGATGCTTGTTGTTAATTATGTGCTACTTAATTAACCTAATATAGCCACTTGAATCCTCTATAATAATAGCTAATTTTATATTGTTTTTGCCTTGTAGGTGTAATTGAGAAGATAATGCAAAAAGACGACTAATGAAGGCTATCTTGGCAGATTGAGGAGTAGAAGAAGAGCATCAAATTGATAGAAATCGAAAGGAAGGAGCATAAAGACTTCTGGCATTGGATGTACACAAAACCGACATCGAATTCCTCTGGACACTTTGAATTTTAAGAATTCTGAGGTCACACTAGCAAGGGTTAATCTCTAAGGATTTTGTGGGTCCAATTCTGTTTTGTGCCTAAGGTTGACTTAAAGAGGAGGAAAAGACCACTTTCTATATATCTCTCTTAGTTATTTTGTAACTTAGGGCCATTTTTGTATTAAGGAAACGATTGATTGTAGAGAAGGCATAGAGAGAGAGAGAGAGAGAGAGAGAGAGAGAGAGAGAGAGAGAGAGAGAGAGAGAGAGAGAGAGAGAGAGAGAGAAGCTTTCTTGAGAAAGAAATAAGGTAACTTGAATATTGTGCTGAGAATTTGGAATTTTTTCTCAATGATTTTGGTTCTTTACTCAAGGATGTGCAGTTAAACCTTTTTATTCTTCAATATAGTTCTTGATTTGATTTCTTGATGACAATTATGAGATCTTTATGCTAATTGGCAATTTATCCACTGATTAATCCTTGAATACTAGGCGCTTCAAGGGATTGAATGTTGTTTCAATCTCTACATTCATTTCAATTGATTGATTATTGGGCCTTTAATTGATTGGTTGGATTGATCGTTTGTTAGATTAGGCTAATCTATTCCTATTTAGATGACCTAGATTATTGTAACAATTGAATATCGTTATGTGTTCATGAGATTTAAGGATAGGAGTTGAATAATCTTGGTTATCTTTGATTGTTATTCTTACAAGCTTTTAATCCTGTTGTGTTTATGACACACCCAGACCTAATCCAACTTTTCCATACAATCGAAATAGACCGGTGTATTAAATTGATAATACGTCGTCCGGATGTGTTAAGATGAAGAAGAAAAGTGGAAATTAGAATAAGACGGAGTTGGAAGATGAGATGAGTAACCATGCATGGAAGCTCTAATTGGACTTCTTTAAGTCCATAGCCAATGGATTGGATATCCATTGGTGAATTAGTCGGTGGATTAGGCCAAGCATCAAGATTATGAGAAGTGGAAAAAGGGGGAATTAAGTCTAGCCCGAGATCCGAGTAGGCCCGGTGTCAGGCTTACCTATAAATAAGGGGAGTTGAGCTCTCCCCTTCTCACTCCTCTTCTCCTTTACTTCCTTTCCTCTCATTGGCTCTCTCGGAGCAATTTTGGACTTTTGGCCGATCCGGAAAATCTGACTAAAGGATCAAGGTGAGTTTCTAAAATGTTATTCTACTCACCTTGATCTACATTTTATTAAGTTTTCACGCATTTCCATGCATTGGTCTATAAGAGATCCAAGCTCAAAATTAGGTTTAGCTTTTAGCTAGATTTTAGTTTAGATTTGAGATATAGGAACTTTGAGCTTGTGATTCTCATTTTTGCTTCGGTAAATGCATCATGGGAGGTGTGAGGAACGTTCGTCTCGATTTTCGAGTGGAACCATGGGGCGAGGGGCTCAAAAACAGAGGAAAAGCCTTGGTTCCCAAGGCTTGAGGACGGTTCTCGCGCGGGAGCCAAGTCACTCCCACGCGGGAGTGACTTGTAGGCTAGGTCTCACACGAGACTTGGCCAGTCTCGTCCTAGAGTGGCCTTGTTCATGCTGGGCCCACCCAAAACAATAGGGGCATTTTGGTAACTTTTCATCAAGTGTCCAATTTTGACCCCGAAACCTCCCGGACACTTTTCTAAGCCCCGAAACACATCTAAACATCGTCTTAGGTCATGCTAGAGCCTCATAGGTGCATTCATAGTTTGATTATGAATGCTAACATGTATTTTTGTGTATTAGGGTTCCAGATGATCGAGTGCGGTGATGCTCCGGAGACTGTCTACATGTATCATTTGGGGGTATACGAATCTCCCAACATTATGAGTGGCTCAGATTTCAATGCCTAGCCACTGGGGTAAAACATTTTTAAAAGATAAAATGACTGTCAAAGGTTTTGGGACACAAGGAATCCAGCATCATACACACACTTATTTGGTGATATACCCACGTAGAGAGTATGATGTTTTAAAAAGGAAATATAAAGATTTATGTGTGTGTGTGTTTACGTTTATGTTTATATTTTTTTAATATATATGTTTTATACATATATTTATATATATATGATATTTGGTGCGGATGGGAGGCGAGATGAGCGATTGAAAGGTGTCCTCGGTGCTCTGATTTGAGAGAGTGTGGACCGAGTTAGAGGCATGCATGGACGTAGTCGTGGACCGCTTATTGAGGGGCATGGTGAGTGGAGACCTTGGGAGAGGCGCGTAGGGAAGCTCGCCAGGGCTCAATGTAGTTGTGTTCCACCACAGCTTTTGGCCCCACCAAGGGAATGGGCTAGAGAAAGAGAAATGTTTTAAAAAGAAAAGAGATAGCCATCAGTGCAGTGAGGCATACGACCGGCGGGTTGAGCCTTCAATATGTTAGAGGCCAGCCCATTTATTTATACATTTATTTAAATGACTTTTAAAACAAATTCTCATTTGGAGAATTTGAAAAAAGATTTTGAAAAGAGAAATATTTATTTTTATTATTGTAATGTTTTGGATTACCCCTGTTTTCCCTAACCCCTGATGGAGATTCATTGAACATCTGTCACTCACCTGTATCAAATGTGGATGGATACAGATCCGTGTACGAGGATAGCAGATAGACCAGACGCTCACTAGGAGGCGTCTGTGGTTTAGGTGTAGTAGTTTCCGCTGTGTAGGTATTCCTTTAAGTTAGTCCACTGGTGTATTACTTTTAAAGTTAATTATTTTATTATATGATTTCTAATAAAATTTTAGTATCATTTTGCAGCGATAATATCCATTTCTATGCCTTGTGTTGCTTTAGGTGCGTGACCGGTCGGCACGTACTTCGAGGTAGCGCGGCGGTTGCCACGTGACCGACCCTCTAGGTCGGGGCGTGATAGTTTATCTCTATTGTAGAAACCTTTCTATCATTTTTAATTTGATACTTTTCCTTCAAATTTTACTTTTCCTAATTAATTTTAATTTTTTATTATCATCTTTATGTACTTTTAACACCCTCTTAATTATTTATATTTTTTGATGTTCCTCTATTGACATTTCTTGGTCTACCTTACTTTCATTACTTTTATTTTGCCTTAATGGTATTTTGTGATCGTTGGAACTTTTGATTTTAACATTGGGTTGAAACTTCTAATTTAAGGCTAAAATGAATTTGGAATTGCAAATCGATTAGATATGGCTAAAAGAAATAGGCTAGTTGAGTACATTGCACTGAAAAGGAAAAGTTTATAACTCAATTACAAAAGGCCCAGCTTGTCTTCACATACTAAATGGCCCAAGTTGATGAGTGCCTTTTTTCTTTCCTTTACATTGCAACAGCAGGTAGCTTTGCAAAGAAATAGTTGGAAGTTGCCAAATTTGGAAAGGCAAGCAGAATAGAATAACATAAGATGACAGCAGGTTGCTCTTTTCCTTTTTCAGCGAAACAATGCTACATAGGCTTCCTGCATGACATTTCAACCTATGAATTAAGAGGGAAGCAAGATTAATGGCTTAATTGACAAAGATGAGTAAAGAAATCAAGAGAAAACAAAAGCAAAACTCATCTTAAGCAAACTGGTCCTTTTTTTGGGTTGATGAACTAAGACCATCAAATAAGAGGAAGGATGAAATCACAACCATTAAAGCTCAAAATTTGCTTCAATAGGAAGCTGCTCTCCAGCCAACAAAGAAGGGTGTTCCTCTACTCAAGACAAATAATTTATCCAGCTCAGTAGGTTTACACATGGTAGAAATATGAACTCAAAAACTCAATCAAATGCACATGTGTGAAGGTGTTAGTTGCACTTTTATTGATACTTTTAATGATAATTCTTATGATTATATGCAACTAACTATCTAATTCTTGGCTAATCCATTATTTTCATGTCTTGGGTGTCTATTGAGTGAGAATGCAGAATTTGAAGTGAAAAGAAGCAAAAACAAGCCAAGTACGAAGTCAAGTGCAAAAGGTTCAAAGTTGAGGATCCTCGTAGTTTAGATAGATATGAAAGATGTCTAATTTTCAACATCTTATAGACTTCAATTGTCTTTGTGGTCTTCATGAAAGTCTTAAAGGACATCTTGGGCTTTTCGGAATGCTAAAAAACTCAAAATCTGAGTCCGTTTGGCCTTCCAAATACCCATTTTACTAAGTATTGTCTTTGTCGAGCTCTTAGTTTATAGGCAGCCACCGACCATGACCTTTGGGCAGTACCGGCTATGCACGGGATTCACCTAAAAATGTGTTCACTTGTACCATTCAACCTTTGGATGCCTCCTAGATGACCCTTGATCCTTTTTGGCCCTCAAGACTCATCAATTAAGGCCTAAAATCAAGGAAGATGCAATTGAAAATTAGAAGATTGATTGATGCTTGATCTCTAAGATTTAATTAATGAAGAAGGATGAGTAAAGCACAAGAAAGAGATTTCCTAGATTCATTAGGAGATTAAACCTAACCCCTATAAATACTCTTTGTTTGTGAAAAAACCTAGCTTTTAAGCTCTTACCTTTTGGCTCATAGTTTATTTTTAGAACTATTGTTTAGTGTTTTTATACAAACTTGAATATCTTTTCTCCAATCTAGTGTTCTAGAGGATGCTCTTCAACTACCATGAGATTTCTTATGCTTAATCTAGTTTTATAATTGTTCTTTGATTTCTCCGGTTTAAAGTAAATAATCTTGTTTGTTTACTTGTGTTTTGTGTATGCCTGTGGTTAATGGCCAATAATTACTTGTTTATGCAATTAACTTGCTAATCTATTTGAATCCATACTGTTTGTGTTTTAATTAGATAGAAGTATCAATTGAATAGGTTCCCTATTTAAGGGAATCAAAGGGATTATTGAGAAATCTATGTTGTGTAGATCTCTAATGATGATTAACTTATATTAATCTTGCTCTTAATGATTTCGAATGCTTGAAACCGGGCTGCTGGGGTTTCGGTTTAAGTATTAGATTGAAGGATATGTTGTGAAACATGAGTAACATTATATCTTAGCCTTAGGATGAATGGAATCACTGAGAATGCTGGGTTTTCTTTGATTAGTTTATGTAATTGTGATTTAAACATTATCTTTTGCTATTCCAATGATCAATAGCTTGAAAGCATTCCTAAGCACTAGGTTGGAGGTTTTTAATTATATAGTTTATTGAGTTTAATTCAAATTAGTTTCACTATTACTCCAAAAGTCCCCCAATTAACTTTTTAGTTTTAAAGACAAAGATAACCTAATCTCTCCGTGGATTCGATCCCTACTTACCCTACTACATAGTTAATTCGTGAGAAGGTTAATTTGCGAAGCTCTATGACAAGCCTTGTCAAATTTGGCACCAATGCCGAGGAGGTTTTGGCTTATTTTTGTCTTCCTTTACTTTATTTTTTGATTATTCTAAGTTTATTATTTTCTCTTTTTGTTTCTTTTCTTTGTTTTTAGGTTCCTTTTGATTCTTGTGCTTTTCTTCTTTCATTGTACAGGAATTTGGGCAACTTGAGCCTTTAAATTTCAAATTTGGTTAAATTTAAACAAACTTTGATGTCTTGGTCTTATACTCCATGCCAATGGGGTGTATTCAATCAATAATGGGAGTACCAAGGGATGCCTTAACTCAGCAAGTTCAATCAATGCCTCGTAGTCATCATCAACCTCAAATTGAAGCTTTTGTACATAGTGTAACTCTTCAACTTCAGCAACTTGAAGCTCTTCTCCAACAAAGAATGGCAGCAAGGTGGCGATCGCTTTAAAACAATATCAATGGATGGAGCCAAGTCCACTTGTACCACACAATTCTTTTTCTTCTTAGAGAGAAAAATCCAAGCTTGTGTTGATTTTACCCAACAATTCAAGGAAGATGTGAATAAGAATTGGAAGAATTTGCTTCACCATTGTGCTCTCAACCTTCTCAAAACTCAATTTCTAGTGTATATTTTGAAGACTTTCAATTCACACTTTCTTTTCTAATTTACCTTGAGGATATAGTCAACAAGGTTGAAATTAGTGAAATGGATTCAAAAAGGCTACTCGAGAGCAATTTCAACAAATTTACATGCAATTGGATGAGATTGGAAGCTAGCTCAATGACTTAGCAACCTCTCTTAATAAGTTGATAGTCCAAAAGGAGAAAGAAAGGAGAAACTATGAATATTGGGAACTGAATGAGGAAGATTATGAAGAACATACACTTGTTGATGAAGTCTCTCAAGAGCCAAATATTGAAGATCATTCTTATCACCAAGAGTAGGTAAATTCTAACCCTTTGAATTCATGTTTTGATACTGAAATTTCTACTCCTTTTTATACATTTAGATTGGCATTGAATTCAAGGGAAGACACTTTACAATTGGTGGAAGAGTTGGACTTTGATGAGCCTAAAAATGAATAAGAGAATTCATAAATCTTTTATTGCCTAGAGGAGGATCTTGATAGTGATGCAGTGGCATATACTTTTGAAGAATGTGAAGCACTTATTGATGAGATACCACCATCACCTATACCAATTATGGAGGAGGATGCTTTCTTGAGTTCTTTCCAACAACTACCATCCTCTCCTAAACATGAGCAACTAACTACGGTGTGTGAAGAAGCAACTTGTATGAATAGCAACCCTATTGTCAAGATTGTGGTTTATGAGGATCTTGACTTTTTGGGAATTGAAGCTTTCATGCAAAAATCTGAAAATTGGGTGTTGAAGCATCAAATTCTTGTTATTCTTTTTACATGCACGTTAGTTAAGGAACTGTCTCTTAACCAAGCGAGGAGCAATGCCTTATTTAGGCGTCCAAAGGCCTTCTTGCATCAATCAACTATGTCTACAATGGCATTGGCCACACTTGCGTTGCATGGTGTTTTGAGTAACTCCCTTGGTGTTTTCTTCCTCTTATCTCTATTTATACTTATGCTTTATTTTTCTTATGTTTTCATATTTTTATTTTAGCCTTTCTTTACTTTATGGTCGCAGGATCCTCCTTAGCATGGACAAGGATTGTCTAAGTCTGGCCAAAGACATTAAACAAAGGTGCTAGTTGGGAGGCAACCTAATGTTTCTAACCTTAGGTCTTTTAATTTTAGTTTTCCTAGTTTTAGGTTTTCATTGATAATAGGTTCATGTGATGATTTTGTAGGTAATTAAGCAAGGATAAGAGACATAGAAAGGTTTTGTGGCTCACTTTAATTCCTGGAGGGAGTTTGCTTAACTTTACTTGAGCATTTATGGCATAACCATTTTAAAGTACATGTTATTTTCTTACTTGCTTGCGTCAGTCATATCCATGAACATTCATGCATTTATCTTAGTGGTACATCTTTTAAGAGGAAAGATTTTCTTGATTGGTAAGAAGTTTGTGAAGATCTTGGACCGTTTAAGGTGTTTCTAGTATGTTCCTTGTGCGAATTAAGGGTTTGTGGTTGATGAAAGCATGCCTACATCAGTTTGGGAGGCTTAGAAGCTTGAATTGAGAAGAGAAAATGGTGCAATTTCACCTCTGTCCATGGTCGATTGCCGCCCATCTCATGGCTAGCCACTGCCCAACTCCGAGCTCAAAGAGTTTGATCCTTGCTTATAGCTGGCCGCTGGCCATAACCCCTAGCTAGCCACTGAGTGTAACCAGCCCCGCTCCCCAAATTTCACACACTCCTCACAACCTTCTCATGCAATTCTCTTCATCATAATGATTTCCCACCATGATATCTTTCATGCATTGCATATAGTAAGTTTTAGTACTTTAGTTTTACTTGTTGTTTATCCCAACTTTTTTATAAAATGTTTTCAAGAAGGTTTCAATTAACATTCTCATGATTGAGACTTTCAAAATTAAAATTAAATCTTTGTTTTTCATAAAAGGGATATTTATCCCCATTTTCAAATTAAACTTTGATTTTAGAAGAATATTTATTTCCATTTAGAAATTGAATCTCCATTCTAAGTGGGAAATTTCTTCAAATTCAAAATTGGGCTATGGATTTTCACATTAAAAGGAATATTCATTCCGACATAAAATCTTTAAATTTTGAATTTAACTTTTCTAATGGGATGTTTATTCCACATTAAAAGGAATATTTATTCCGATATTTAAAATTATGTTTTTCGTAAAATGATTTTAAACACATTTTATTATCATTTTTCAAGTAAAATATTTTTAAGACTTTTGTGGTACCGATTTCCGGGTGTCTTGGGGGTGCTAATCCTTCCCCAAGCGTAATCGACTTCCGAACCTAAAATCTTTTTCGTAGACCATTTTCTTTCCTTAACTTGACGTAATCTTTCTAGATTTACGTTGAGTTAAACAAGTAGGTGACTAACCACACCTATTAAAAATAAAAGGTTAGTGGCAACTCCCTTTGTTTTTCGACTGTTTAGTCCTGAACATTTTTTCACGCCATATCATTTATCGTCGGAGCGGTAAAACGTCTCGACACTTCCGTTATCCCATATCATAAAGAATATACTCTGAAAGACACCAAAT
This sequence comes from Microcos paniculata, assembly GCA_030664755.1. Classification (NCBI taxonomy): domain Eukaryota; kingdom Viridiplantae; phylum Streptophyta; class Magnoliopsida; order Malvales; family Malvaceae; genus Microcos; species Microcos paniculata. The sequence goes on along the minus strand of CP131462.1, from coordinate 23,627,575 downwards.
GTTCTTCAAACTTCCCATACCACTTATCAAATGTGAAGATGAATCCTTTCAAGTGATTAACCACCAAGAATTATGTATGAAAATGCATGATAATGATAAAAGAAAATAAATAAGCAAGTAGATGAATAAGTATTAAAATGAATGCTATCTTTGTGAAAATAAGGGCAAAAAAAACTCCCTCAAAAAAGTGATAGCAAATCTTAAACCTTCCAATATTTTCTCCTTGCTTAACTACCTATAAAAGAAAAACATAAAGCTTATTATTTATGAAAAATCCTAAAAATCAAAAAGAAATATATAAGAGCTAAAGAAAAAAAGATTGGGTTGCCTTCCAATAAGTGCCTTTGTTTAATGTCTTTGGCTAGACTTGGCCTTCCTTCAAATCAATCATAAGAGGGGTCATTCAAGTTCACATTTTCCACACCAAAAGATGGTATACTCTCCAATAAGGCTTCAATCTATGACCATTCACTTTTATTATCTTCGCAATAGCTAAACTTTGAATTTCGATGGCTCCATGATCATAGATACGAACAATCACAAAAGGTCCTAGCCATCTATTTTTAAACTTACTCTAAAAGAGATCTAACTTGGCGTTGTACATCAAATCTCTTTGTCATGCTTCAAAGGTTTTCTTGGAAACAAGCTTATCATGACAAGCTTTGGTTTTCACCCTCTAGATGAGTGAATTGTCAAAAGCTTCATTATGAATTTCCTCTAATTCATGCAATTGCAGCTTGCGGTAATTTTCGACTTCATCCAAGTTCATGTTGCAAGACTTGATGGCCCATCAAGCCTTGAATTCAAGCTCAACCGATAAATGTCACGCTTTCCCATACACCAAACAATAAAGAGACATTTCCAAATGAGTCTTGTAGGCAGTTTGGTAAGCCCTTAATGCATCATCTAACCTAATACTCCAATCTTATTGGTTGGTGTTGACTATTTTCTCTAGTATGGCCTTGATTTGGCGATTAGATACTTGGATTTGACTACTTGTTTAAGGGTGATATGGAGTAGAAACTTTATGACTAACACCATATCTCTTAAGGGGTGCATTAATAGACTGGTTGCAGAAGTGGGTTCCCTGATCATTTATCAAAGCTCAAGGAATTCCGAAATGAGAAAAGATGTGAGACCTGAGAGAAGCTATAACAACTTTGAAATCATTAGCACGGGTGGATTTTGCTTCATCCATTTCGAAACATAATCGCAAGCCAATAAGATATATAAATTACCAAATGAATTGGGAAAAGGGCCTAAAAAATCAATACCCCATACATTAAAAATTTCACAAACTATAATAAGATGCAAAGTCATTTGATCCCTGCGAGTTAATTTACCAACTCTTTGGCATCTATCACATGATTTGAAGAATTGATGAGCATCTCTAAAAAGAGTAGGCCAATAAAGGCCATATTCAAGCACTTTCCTAGCTGTTCTTTAGGAATCAAAGTGACCATCGCAAGCATATGCATGACAATGAGCTAGAATATGATGATGCTCATGCTCTGGAACACATCTCCTAATCACTGAATCAGTACAAAACTTCCACAAATATGGATCATCCAATATATAAGACCTAGAATCAACAATCAATTTATCTTTACGGGATTTAGGCATATCATAAGGTAAAGTTTTAGTAACAAGATAATTAGCTATGTCCATAAACCATGGCAAAGTAGTATGGACATGCATAAGTTTTTCATTCGGAAACGAATCATCAATGGAAGAACTTACCTCCTCACTTACCAAGCGGCTCAAATGGTCAGCTACTAAGTTTTCAGCTCCTTTCTTATCTCTGATTTTGATGTCAAACTCTTGGGGCAATAGAATCCATCTAATCAGCCTTGGTTTAGCCTCTTTCTTTACCAACAAATATTTAAGAGCTGCATGCTCACTTAGTTCCTGAAAGATATGAATGAAACTTATCTAATGTAAAAACTATAGCTAGAAGTTCTTTTTCAGTGGTGGTATAGTTCTGTTGGGTTTTATTTAGTGCACAAGAGGCATAGTATATAACATATGAATCCTTTACATCTCACAGGCCCAGGATAGCTCTAACAGTAAAATTACTTGCATCTGACATCAACTCAAATGGCTTTTCCCAATTAGGTGGCTAAATGATCGGAGTAGAAGTGAGGACAGCCTTCAGCTTGTCAAATGCAATCTTACAATCATCGTTGAAATCAAAGGGCACCTCTTTTTTGCAAAAGTTGACACATCGGAGCAGTAATCTTGGAGAAATCCTAGATAAATCTCCGATATAAACCTGCATGGCTAAGAAAAGAGAGAATCTCCCTCACCGAAAAGGGGTAAGGCAAGTTCCTAACAATATCAACCTTAGCTTTATCTACTTCCAAAACCTTAGATGACACTACATGGCCTAGGATAATACCTTGATTAGCTATAAAATGTCATTTTTCATAGTTCAGCACCAGATTTATTTCAATGTATCTAGCTAAAATTAGAGATAAGTTATATAAACAAGAGTAAAGAAAATCGCAATAAACAGTAAAATCATCCATAAATACCTTAATGATGTGTTCTACAAACTCTGAAAATATACTCATCATACAACTTTGAAATGTAGTTGGTCCTTTTCAAAGGCCAAAAGCCATTCTTCAATAAGAGAAAGTACCAAATGGACATGTGAAGGTCGTTTTCTCTTGATCTTCAAGAGGTATCACTATTTAAAAATAAACTGAATACCCATCCAAGAAGCAATAAATAGCTCGATCAACCAATTTTTCAAGCATTTGATCCATGAAAGGCAAAAGAAAGTAGTATTTTCTGGTGGCAGCATTAAGTTTTCGATAATCAATGCATACTCGCCATCCATACTGGACTCTTTGAGGTACAAGTTCTTCTTTTTCATTCTTGACCACTATTATTCCAGTCTTTTTGGGCACAACTTGAACTGGACTCACCCATTTACTATCTGAAATGGGATAGATGACTCTAACTTGAAGCAATTTAATGACATATTTCTTAACAACTTCCATCATTAGAGGATTCAATCTTTTTTGAGGCTGCCTTGAAGGTTTGGTATCATTTTCCCTTAACATTCACTGCATGTAAACAAATGGGCTGATTCCCTTGATGTCCACAATAGTCAACCCAATTGCTTCTTTATACTCCATAAGTACTCTAAGTAACTTGTCTTTTTGAAGATAAGCTTATTTGATATGATAATTGGAAGTGTCTCATTGTCTCCAAGAAAAACATACTTCAAATACAGAGGAAGTTGCTTCAGTTCAAGCTCGGGTGGCTTAATAATAGACAGCTATAATTTTGATGATGGCATAGGTAAATCCACATAAGAGATGTTGGCTTTGCTCAACTTAGATGGAAGGGACTCTAGTTGCATTATTGTTTCCAATAACTCATCCTTCACCTTATATTCAATGGCTGCACATGTTTTCTTAGTGATGGAGTTGGAAAGCACCAAGTCTAGAGTATCCTCTTTCTTAAGTTCTTCAACTTCTCTAGCCATGTTACCTATGACATCAATAAAGCAAACAGAATTAGGTACAATGGGATATCTGATAGCTGTAAATAAATTAAATGTTACCACTTCCCCATTAATTTCAATATAAAGTAAGCCTTCATAGACATCAATATTTGTACGAGCAGTTCGAAGGAAAGGTCTTCCAAGCAATAAAGTTCCAAGTGTTGAGATTTCATCATCCTCTATCTTGATCACATAGAAATCAGCTAGGAAGATCAATTGGTTTACTTGAACAAGCACATCTTCCACAACACCTTTTGGATATAAGTTGGAGCGATCAAATAACTGAATTATCACTCCGGTGTCCTCCAAAGGTCCTAGCTTCAATGTGAAATAGATGGAGTATGGCATTACATTAATGGAAGCACCAAAGTCACACAATGCTTTGTCAATTCAACTATTTCCAATGCAAATTGGGATGGGAAACGATCCCATATCCCTGCAATTTAGTGGCAGTTTTCTTTTAAGCATAGTTGAGACATTCTCATTCATCATTACCATCTCGTTTCCCTTCAACTTCCTCTTGCTAGTGCAAAGGTCCTTAAGGAACTTAGCATACTTCGGGATTTGCTTAATTGCTTCAAGAAAAGGAATGTTGATGTTCACTTTTTGGAAGATTTCCTGTAGGTCCTTATCACATCTCCTTTAGCTTTCTTTGTCAACCTACTAGGAAAAAAGCAACCACATTAGTTTTAAAATCGGAATTCATTGAGTTTGGGTTTACCTTTGAAGTTTCTGAAGATGTGGTTAAAGTAGAGGCTTCTGAATCATGTTCTTGAGAAGAGAATAAAGCACCAAAATGATTAGAAAAAGAGATTTCGGATGCAAAGTTGGAAAAGTTAAAGGCAAATGGGAGAAAATACCCTCTGTGTCTAGGCAATGGCCGGCCATATGGCCAAGTGGCGCCTATTGGAGGTAGGTTAGAAGAGGTACACCAACCTCGTCTGTCAGGTTAGGGCCAGTCACATTTTGGGTAGGGCCACTTGATGGCAAGGCTATCCTCTTTGTTGTTCAGTTTCTGCTCTTCTTTGGATTGAGTTAACTTTTCTTCTTATTCTTCAAGTTCTCCTTTAAGCTGATCTTTCTTAGCTTTGCCTTGCTTGTCAAGCATAACTTTTCCACTTCTTAAGTGAATGGCATTAGCATTCTCCCCTGGATTTCTCAAAGGTTGAGATGGAAGTTTGTTCAAACCTTAAGCTTGTAATCATAGTTACAGAACTGGACCGATGAGTGAACTGGTGGAGGTACTGGGTCACCGGGTCAATGGTTCAACTGTCGGGTAAAAAATATTTAATACATTGACATGAATAGACTATTTGGCTTAGTGGTTAGAGAGTGTTAATCTGCCTTAGGTGTAAGGTTCAAATCTTAGTAATTACATTAATTTTGTAAATTTAGTTAAATTGGTTCAACCACTGGCTCAACCATTTGATTTAATACTGATTTAATGAAAAAAATCGCGGGCTTGACTGGGTTGATTGCAACTTTGGTTTGATTACAAAATTGGATCAGCTCCATGACTGATTCACCGGTTCAATCATCGAACTGACGGTCTAGTCCAGTTCTAATATCTATGCTTATAATTCATTTATGGAAGTAGCCATCTATCCATGTTGTATCTGAATGTCATCAATTGAAGTTCGAACTTGTTGAAATTGCAATGTTATTGAATCTTAGAATGCCTTTGTGGATTGTTGGAGCTCATAAGTATAGTTGGCTATCTTATTCACCAACGCTTCCAATCTAGAATTGTTGGAGTTTTGAAAAGTGACCCCATTCCCTTGATTAGCTTGAGGTCTCTATTAAAATTGAGGGTTTTTTTGCTGGTATAGAAGTCTGAATGGTTGATTTTGAGCTGATGAATTTTCATATCTCAAATTTGGATGATCCCTTAAACCTAGATTGTAGGTGTTAGAGTAAGGGCCATACCTCCTTGAAGCATTACCTATGGCATTTACTTGATCACTTGAGTATTCAAAAAAAGTAGGACAAGAGTTCGTAGGATGAGTAGTGAGGTAGCAAATTCCACAAGGACTCAGAGTAGAAGAATATCCATTTTCTTGCTACCCCATTACTATGGATGTAGACACCCCATTTCAAATTATTGTCTGCCAACCCATCTTCAATCATGGCTCCAACCCATCTTCAATCATCTACCAACCCATCTTCATTCATCTGCCAACCCATCTTCAATCATGGCTCCAATCCATCTTCAATCATGGCTCATCAGCCCATCTTCAATCATGGAAAAAATAATCAGTTGCATTCCATTCGGTCTTAAAAACCCAAGAACACTCAAAAAGGGGGTGGGGGGTGGGGTGAAGAATTGACTTCCATTAAAGCAGAAATGAAACTCTGTTCCACTGCCATCCTATCCTAACCAAACCAGGTTCCACCGCTACTTTCATCAACACACGATCCCTTTGTTTCATTTGCTTTATTCTTGCTGTGTTCAAGCATTCAAAAACTGCAAAAGCCATCAGTAGTTCTCAAGGCTCTACAAAACAATACTACCCAAAATCAAAGAATAAAGTAAAAAGCTTATCTTTTCAAAGCAGAGACATCCGATTCCTCAGTTGCTTTTCATTGTTCATACCTCGTTCTTGCCATCTTCAAAAACCATTTTCCATTCTCATCTTCCCATTCAGAGTTTCAGCGATTAAAAAAGGCTCTCCTTGCAAATCTGGATGGTGGGAGGCCACGGCTTGACGAGGAGGACAACACATCATGGGTTCAAAGTGGTCGGACTGCTAAAACATTCTGTGTCAAAAGCCTTTGGTCATTCGATTTTTGGAGAGATTTTTGGGTTTCAGCAGTAGTTTTCGGAGTGAGAGGAAGTCAGAATTTGGAAGGAGGAAGAAATCGAGTGATTTGCGAGGTGGTTAAAGATTCCGTTGAGACTTAGTGGACCGCAGTCATCAATTTATGGGGAAAGGGCAGTTGCGAAACAAGAAAAGAGAAGGAAGAGGTCTGCTCGGACCCGCGGTAAGCAACAAAAGGAAAAGCACCAACTTTTGGGAAAAAGAAGAAGAGGGCGGCTGATAAAAAGAAAAGCAAAGAAGAAAGGAAGAAAAAGGAAACTAGGGCACACAGGGTGGAACGCAAATCATCTTTGCGTTTTGGGTAAATTTCCTACGCATTGGATTGTTGACTTTATTTGTTTAAAAAGTTTTGTTGATTTATTTAATGCATAAGTGGATTTGCTGATGTCACAATTGTTTGTTTGGGCCATGCTCATTGTTGGATTACAAACTTGGGCCATGTATGTATTTAATTTATAAATTTAATTAACATCATTGCAAATGTTGAATGTGGCTAGTATCATGGCAGTACTTGGATCGTTGCTTATGCATACATTGGACTGTGTATTTTGAGTTTTAATTATTGTTGAATGGTTTATTTGGATTTGTAATTAATGGGCTATATTATTTAAGGTCTGGTTAGGTATATTACTTTCGGATCAGATTACTATTTATTTGATTCATAGACCAACCCAACATTAATTCTTTTTGGGCTGCAAAGTACATGATTAAGTTTAGGTCATTATCTATTTATTTTTCTTTTATTATTATTTATAAATCTTATTTCACGTCACGCATGTTGGATTAGGATGTTTTATATTTCATTTATTGACTTCATATCTTTATTTTTATTTTTTTTATATGCCCATGCATTTATTTTAAATATAAAAAATCAAAATCGTGCATTTTAGGTTATTTTGTATATATATTTGCCATGTTAGATTTTTTAAGGTAATTTCTTATGTTTTATGCCATGTTAGATTTTCAGAATAATTGTACATATTTTATGTCATTTAGAATTTTAAGCCATTTCAATATTTTTTTATGCCATTTAGAATTTAGGACATTTTTCATATTTTTGCCATTTAGTTAATTAGGTTCATTTTGTATTTTAACTCTAGGCCCACCTCATTATATCATGTCATTTTAGTTTAGGTCCATTTTCATTTTAGTCTAGGCTCATTTCATTTAATTTATGCCAGTTAGTAACTATGCCCATTCACATTTTAGCTTAGGCCCATTAGCATTTTAATATGCTATTTAGCTTAGGCCCATTAGCATTTTAATATCCCATTTAGCTTAGGCTCACTTACATCATTTATGATATTTTAGAAATTAGGACTCATGCATTTATATATATATATATACCTAATATTTTTCTTGTGCTAACTCGTTTTCTTGGTTTATTTTGTCCCATCATTTCATGCATTTAGAAATTAAGGCATCGTTTTCACAAAATTTATGTGCATGGGAAGCCGGAGGGTGTCTCGGAAGTACGAGATGCTCAAAGGTTTACCAAGATAGAAATTTCTCTAATTTTCTTACCGGAAGTACGGTGGAGATTTAGGGGAGTTTTTATCCCTTCAAAAACAAAAAAAAAATGATGAATTTTCTTCATTTAATTTCTTCAAAATTACATGCATATCATGTTTATTTTTCCATCAAATATTCAAGGTTTACTTTAATTAATGTCAATTTTTAAAAATCCAAAAAAATGTTTTCTTTCAAAATCCCTCTTATTAGCAAAAGGAATTCCAATTCCGACATAATTTTAAAATCTAAAAATGTTTTTTTTAGGAAAATCTCAAACTTAAACAATAGTTGAGGTTTTCTTACAAAATCAAACTTTGGTTAATTTCTTTAATCAAGGTTTTAAAAATGAGATCCAAAGATGAAAGGAATTTAATTATTCCAACATTATCTTCAAAAACAAAAAAAAATGTTTTGAAAGATTTCAATTAGACCTTTACATTGGAGTCTTTCTAATTAAACCCTTTTTTTTTAAATCTTGCCTTTAATCAAAATCTGTCTGTCAATAAAAGGAATTTGATAATTCCGACAATAATTTCAAAAATCCAAAAAATGTTTTTTTTGAAAGATTCAAATTCAGTCATTAACAATTGAAGTCTTTCCAAATTCAATCCAATTTTGTTTAAAACTCAAAATTTTCTTTAACAAATTATGAATTTTCAATCTTTGATTTTAAAACTTGTTTTTGGAAAGTTCTCAATTCGGTTATTCAACGTTGAGACCTTTTTATTTATTTATTTTTTTTCTTTTTCTTTTCTTTTACGGATCTCATTAAATTGAAATTTTTAAAGGGTGAACTAACCCATATCAAAAGGAGTTCCACTCCGACATTTGTAGATTCTTTATTTTAGTTTATTTTATTTTATTTCAGTTTAAAAGAAATTTTTTTTGTTATTAACCCTAAAACGAATTTTCACAAAGCTTTATGGTACCGATCTCCGGGCGCTTCGGGGGTGCTAATCCTTCCTCGAGCGTAACCGACTCCCGAACCCAAAACTTATTTTCGTGGACCAACATTTGTTTAACCTAAGGTAATCTTTCTAGATTATGTTAGGTCAAATGGAGTCAAAACAGTTGGCTAACCTACCTAAATCAAATGGTTAGTGGCGACTCCTTTTCTTGTTTTCAAAATCTTTTTATTTATTTAAGTTTCCCGTCGGACGGCTTTTTAGACGTTTCGACAATGGAAATCAACTTTGAAAGTTGTTGCTAAATTGGAGCTAGTTGACTATCTATATTCACTTCATTCAACTTGCGTTGGTCAACCAAATCATCTCTAGATTGAAATTCTTGTGTTGTAGAGGCTATGATTCGGATGATTTCTCTTGCATCTAGTGGAGATAATTAAAGCAAACTATATTTAGCCATTGAATCAAGTCGCCATTTTTCATTTTAGCTCAGGCTAATATAGAAAGTCTAAATTAGGCTACCCTCTCCAATCTGATGATTTGGAAAACTCTTCAAAAGCTTCTTAAAGTAGTGCTAATAATCATAAAGAGATTCATAGGGTTGTTGTCGAATGCCATTTATCCCTCTTTTTATGTTGGCCGCCTTTAAGGTTGAGAAGTATTTCTCCAGGAATACTCTCTCCATATCTTCCCATGTGGAGATTGAGGCTACTGGCAAGTCATAAAGCCAATCCTTGGCTGAGTCCGCCAATGAGAATGGGAAGGTGTAGAGTTGAATTTGGTCATCAATCACTCCAGTTGGCTTCATACTAGAACAAACCACTCGAAATTGATCAAGGTGATTGTAAGGATTCTCTCCCGAAAAACCATGAAAGGTAGGAAAATGGTGGAAAAGAGCATATTCCAATTCAAAAGATGCACTGACATCAGGAATACAAATGCAAAATGGCTACCGATAAATAATAGGAGCCATCATCTCTCTTATAATTTGCCTTCTCTCTTGGTTCTCAGCAGGTTGGTTGTTCCAATTGCGATTTTCATCTCTAACCTCATTGAAGTTCGCATTGTTCTGTTGATCAGCCATTACTTCTTCTATTTTGATCTTCAAAGGCTCAAGAGTGAGAGGTTTTTCTTCACTCGAAAAAGTCCCACTTGAAGAAAAAAATAACCCTGATTGATCTGTGGATTCGATGAAAGCATGGATTCCTTGAAGCTTATTTCGAAGTCACTTGGATTCATAAAACCTGAAATTCAATCAAAGTTAATTCTTTAAGCAACTAAGAAAGGAAAGAAACAAAACAAACAGGAGAAAAAAATGAAAAATAAAATAAAAGTAAAAGGGAAAAGTAAAGGAAGACAAAAATCACCTAGTTACTCCCCAGCAACGGCACCAAATTTGTTGAAGCTTGTCGCGATGCTTCACAAATTAACCTTCTCTCAAGCTAACTAGTGTAGTAGGATAAATAAGGATCGATCCCATGGAGAGCTTTGTATGTCTTTTGTCATCAAAACAAGAAAACTTAATAAGAGGGGATTTGATTGAAATTGAGAAATATGAGGAAAATAGTTAAACACAACTAAATGAATAGATAATAAAGAAATAATTAGAATTAAAGCTTTTCAACATAGTGTTTGGGATGCTTACAAGATATTTGATCCTTGGTTCATCATAGGATATAATTCAACATAATTGTATTAACTAATCAAAGAAAACCCAAGATTCTCCATGATTTAATTAATCCTAAGGCTAGATATGATGTTACTTGTGTTTCAAATTATCATTTAATCTAACACTTAAACCAAAACCTCAGCAGCCCGATTTCAAGCATTCGAAAGCATTAAGAACAAGATTAATATAAGTTAATCATCATTAGAAACCTACCCAGCATATATTACTCCTCAAATTCCTTTTAATAGGGCATCCTATTCAATTCTTACCAATAACTTGATCAAATTCAATTAACCAGCACGAATTCAAACAAGAATAGCAATACTTTTGATCATAAGATCGATTATTGCGCACTAACCAAAGAAACAAGCAAAAGATTGATAAACTAACAACCAAGTTTACCTTAGAGCAAAGAATTCAAGGAACAATTATGCATAAAACTAGATTAAGTATAAAAGAATCTCACGAATACTTGAAATAGCATCCACTTGAGCACTAGATTGAAGAAAAGTAGTTTAAGCTACCATAGAAAAATAAAAGCTCTAAAAAATATGATGAAAATCTCTTTCACCCCTCTCTAAGTGTTTTAAAAGATTATATATACCTAGGGTTACAATCTCCTAAAATATCTCTAAAAGTTTTCAATTTAGTGCTGGACTCTTCTTCCTTTAACCTTCTTTCAATCAACTTTAATCTTGCAATTCTTTTGCCCAATCAATTCATCATTATTCTCCTTGAATATTCTTTTTTTTTTTGGAGCTAATTCAGCTAAACTTTAGGTCCAAGAAACATCAAGGGGCGGTTAGAAGGCTTTGGGAGCTCGAAAGAATGAATTAGGGCAAACTTAGGTTGATCCCCTGTCCAACCAATGTCGCCTATACTCATGGTTAGTAATCGGAAGGAAGCTTATTTAGGCGGCTTTCAGGCGGTGGTTGGCAATATTATGGGCTGGGGCCGGCCTATGACAGAGAGTGATTTGTTCCTTGCTTCTCTCTTTGGTCTTCCTTGCCTTAGTTTTGAATGCTTTTCGTTCAATCTCTCAAATGTCACCTACAATGAGAAAAACATGTAATTGGCTTTAGTTTAAAGGGTTAGTTAGTCAAAATTAAGATAAATATCAACCAAAAGAGTGAGCATAAATGTAACCAACATGGTTGGAGAAAGAAAATGAAGGGAAGAGCAATACACAAAACCCTTTGTGTTTTAAGTAATTCAGTCAACCTTTTGGGGCTAAGTTCTTTACATTTGGGCTCCTATTGCATTTTGGGCTTTCATTTTCAATAATATTTTCGAGCCTTTATTTTGTATGGGTTAGGATTTGTTAGATTTAGTTTTTTATTTGTAGCTAATTGGGTCATAGGTTTTCTTTGACTTTGGGTTGTTATGTTAATGTTATTTGGCCTACATGTTTAGATTCTTGGTGGGTTTCAATTTGTATATATTTATGATGTTTGGGCTAGGGTAGTTTGAGTTTAGTTTTTGATGTTTGCGTTTACTAATGGGTTGGTTATTTTTTTTAATTGAATTTAGAATTTGAGGCCATACATAAAAATCCAAATTAAATTAAATAAAGAATAGTTATTAAGGAAATTGTGATGGTAATTTCCTTAATAATTATTCAATGGTAAAGTTTTAAAAAGTGTATAAGAAAAAAATCCAAAAAATTAAATTAAATAAGGTAATAATTGTTAAGGAAATTGTGATGGCAATTTTCCTTAATAATTATTCAATGGTAAAGTTTTTAAAATGTGTTTAAGAGAAAATCCAAAACATTTAATCAAATAAAGAATAATTGTTAAGGAAATTGTGATGGCAATTTTCCTTAATGATTATTCAAAGTTCTAGAATGTGTTTAAGAAAAAATCCAAAAAATTATGTTAAATAAATCATAATTGTTAAGGAAATTGTGATGGTAATTTTCCTTAATAATTATTCAACGGTAAAGTTTTAAAACGTGTTTAAGAAAAAATAAAAAAAATAAAGTTAAATAATAGATAATCATTAAGGAAATTGTGATGTCAATTCTTCTTAATAACTATTTAATGGTAAATAAAAAAATATGTTTAGAAAAATCTAAAAAAAGGTCAAGTTAAATAAAGAATGAATATTAAGTAAATTGTGATGGCAATCTAACTTAATAATTATTCAATGGTGAATTAAAAGAGTGTGACTAAGAGAAGACCCAAAAAATGACAAAGTTAAATTAAAGATGATTATTAAGGGAATTGAGATGGCAATTTCTTTTAATAATTATTCATTTTCTTAAAAGGAAAATACAAAAAGAAATGTTAAAGGAAAATCAAACAAATATTAATGAGTGATAATTCCCATAAAAATTGTGAGGGCAATTTCTCCTAGGAATTACTTATCTTTTCTTTAAGAGTCAAAAAATGCCCTTTAATCTTTTTACTTAAAAAAGACCAAAAAATGTCTTTTAATCATCATTTTTTAAATGATAACTTTTAAATGAATTGTGATGGAAATTTCTCTTAGGGGTTATTGATCTTTCCAAAAGTAAAACTAAAATTTATTGTGAAAAGGATGAAAAGATGTGAAAATCCGTAATTAAGGCCTAATTAATGTTAAATTGATCGGTACCATTATTCGACGGGCACTGTGGGAATACTGATCCTTCCCCATGCATAACTATACTCCCGAACCTAATTTTCTTTGTTCTGTGGACTAGGACCTATTTAACTTAATATGCAATTTAATGGCCAATGTTATGTTAGATAGATTCCTAATGGTGACTAACCCACCTAAGCAAAATGGTTAGTGACGACTTCGCAATTTTTTTGAAGTCCCAAACTCGTCGCTAGTGATGACGTTATGACATTTATCTTCATTTGAATTCGTGATGGTAGAATTGTGGGTTAATAATTAGATAGAAGAATCAATTAATAGTTAGGCATTAGTTGATTCAATTTAGAGGGATTTATACACTTTAATGGTGCTTAGGTCATTAAGTTTTGGCTTGTTCATTGGGTAAGTTTAATTCAAAATGGATTTGTGATTAATTGTTAATTAAGAATCAATCAATTGGTAGGTTGCAGATACTTGTTATTGTTATATTCCCTTTCATATACTATACTCAATTTGTTTTATTTACTTTTGTTAAAATCCATTTTCCTTTCTAATTGCTTTTATTAATTGTTTAACTAGAGGAAGTAATGAAAGATTAGATTAGCTCCTTAACATTTAGACCCTTAATTATCACTATACTTAGTTAAGTAAGGTTCTAATTTTGTTGTAGGATGACAATTCACCACTTCTAGCATGAGATTGTATTGTATCCCCATACGAGACTATACCTTGAAAATTAGTGAACCTTGATGTGTTTAGACTTTGGCATGATCGCCTTGGTCATCTAAGAGTTATGATGATGCATAGAATCATAAAGAATACTAGAGGGCATCCTCTAAAATATTCGAAGGTCTTATTGTTCAAGAATTATGTTTGTGAGTCTTGTTCATAAGGAAAGCTCATTACTAAACCTTTAATTACGAAGGTTGATTATGAATCACCATCATTTTTGTAGAGAATTCAAGGGGATATATGTGAGCCTATACAGCCTATAAGTGGACCATTCTAATATTTTATGGTGTTAATGGATGCATCCTACAGATTATCTCATGTTTGCCTACTTTCCATGTGCAACGTGGCATTGGCATGTTTGCTTGTGCAGATCATAACACTTCGGGCACATTTTCGTGACCATCAAATCAAGAGCATATGGATGGATAATGCTACTGAATTCACTTCAAAAAGCTTCAATGCATAATGTACTTCGTTAGGAATCAAAGTAAAACACTCAGTCTCATATGTCCATAGTCAAAATGGATTGGTAGAATCCCATTATAAATGCATGTTTACCATAAGTTTGCAAATGCACCTAATCTTCACTATTCCATATGCATGTAATGTAAGAATGAAATAAATCTTTTAACTAACATTGTAATGGGGCCATAGGGTGAGTGAGTTAAGAAAGAAATTAAAGAACAAAAGGAATTCAATCACAAGGCCTCTTCAAGATTAGTGAAACATTAACCCTTTAAAACTATGGACAGATTTCACTTTTAATAGCCAAACTCTTGGCATAATTAACAAATCACCAATTCTTTCATCTTTTAATCAACTTCTTTTCATTTTTTTTCTTTTCTTTTCAACCCAAGAGATGTCATTTCTTTAATAGTGCCTTTCTTTAGAGATTTTTCTTTTCTTTTCGCATTGGTTTTCTTCTTATTCTTTTTTTAGTACTTTGAACATCTCATTCATACACCTTTTTTTGTAAATTGACCAACTTACCCCACACATTTTTGTTGCCAACTCTTTACTGAGAATAAAGATCTAAACAAGTTAATTGCTTCACTAAGTCAAAGAGACAAAGGTAAGTAAACGTATTTTTCTTTTAAGGCTTATGGTTCTTTAGAAAATGAGTTTAACAAGAAAGAGTAAGGCTAGAATATCAGTAGGTTTAACAGGTTATCTACATTGTTTTACCAAGGGTTCATCAATTTGCCTTAATATTAAGTCTAGTCAATGCATACATACAATAAGTGTAATCTCAAAAAGGTTTATAAGTAAATTCTAGAAATATACAATTATTGAAGCAAACATGTCACTCAAGAGAAAAAAAGACATTGAGTGCAATCTCATTACGCTCAAAATATCTCTCGAGTTACACTTAATTATTACCTTATCCATCTACAAATGCTTTAAAAAAATCTACATGTATGAAACTATCGAACAAGTAACTAGACAAGCTACTCATAATAATAAAGGCATCAATCTTTCATGTAATTTAAGCATTGTCGTCACTCTATCCTATTCCTAATGTAACTAACCCCAATTTTTCAAGCAATAGCAACCGTAGTTTCCCCCACACTTAAGCTAAATATTCTCCTTGATGTTTGAATAGCATATAGGCCATAAAAACATAAGAAAGCTAGTAAGAATAGAGGGATTTTAATGAGCTTAGAATACAAAAACACAATGCTAAAGAATAAGGGTGGGTGAATGGGTAGGTGTCTATGATATATTTCCCTGAATGAGTTTGACCACTATTAATTGGAAAAGTAATAGCCGATTCCTACAAAGATAAACCAAAATAAACAAGGAAAAAGCAAACAAGTAAAACTAAAGTAAAACTTAAAGAAACAACTAACGTAAAGATAAACAATATCTAAATGAAAAGTATTGAAATTAACTACATGTAATGCATGAAAAATGCATATCAAGGTCACAAATCACTGAGGCGGAGGCTGCTTTCCTTGGAAAAGACAATAAATGTCATAAGCTTCAAACAAGAACAATGCAATAGTCTTCCAATCACTAGAACAAGCAAATCAAGAACCAAACAGACCCAGCGCAAAGAACATTCAATTCTTCTAACTTAAATCAAGCAATTCAATCTTCAAATCAAGTTCTCAAATCAAACCCCATGTTTAATCATGAATTCTAACACTAATCAACTTCATTTGTAGCAATCTTCAAGTTTAATAACATGGATGCAAGCAAAAGACATCTTTAAAATCAATAACCAAAAAGAAATTGTAGTTCTATTAAACTTCGCAAACTCAACCCTGAATATGACACCACCCATAAGCTAGCTCAATCAATCCACCAATCTTCAATGTTGACAATGTAGGTTCAAGGGATGGATTTCAAAGAAGAAAACTAAGTGTTTAATTAGATGGATTGAATTTAAAGTGCTAATTTGGGTAGAGATTCATTGAATTTGGTGTTTGAGGGTGACGGAAGTGTAAAAGGATTTGAATTGAGTTGTATGGAGGGAAGAATAGTAGGAGAGGTATATTGGAAGTGTGGGAGAAGTGTTGGAGGGAGGCAGTGGCCGGGTGGAGTTATAATCTATGGGTGAGTGGGATTCGATGGAACCCGATGTCGAGTATAGTGTAGTGGTCAGGTCCATATAGAAACTTTGGAGGTCCTAGGGTGACCATGAGACAATGGTCGAGTGGTATAGAGGTGGTGGCCAGAAGTAGACAGAGAAATTAGCCGAGAAGGAAGGTGGAGGGATGGTGGCCGAGACGAAAAGAGGTAGTGGTCGGCTCCCTCCATGGAACTTTCCAACTCATTTTCTTTTTCTTTATTCAAATTCTAGGTCCTCTAACTTGGTGTATCTCAATTTGAAACCATCAATTTGCATAAGAAACAAACCCGAACGACCTCAAACATTCCATTAACTTCACAAACCTTTTGTCAATTAGGAAAAATCTTTGTTCTCAAGAGAATTACCAAAAAGAATTTTGCATGAATGTTCATGATTATAATTAATGAAAGCAAATAACCAAATAACATGTATAATCTAAGATATTGACAAACCATATACTCAAGTAAGGCTAAGTAAATTCACTCAAGGAATTAAAATAAGCAACAAAGCCTTGCCATGCCTCTTCTTTGTTCAATTACATGCAAAATCACAATATGAACTTATTAACAATGATAAACTAAGAAAACATAAATGAAAAGAACTAAAGATAAAAACATCGGGTTGCCTCCCAACTAGTGCCTTTATTTAACGTCTTTAGCCAGACGTGTTTATTCCTTATTATTGTGAAATTGGATCCTGCTATCTTAAACCAAATAGAAGGTAAAAAAGAAATATGAAAACATAATAATAATGAAGTACATAAAAACATAAAGATATGAGAAAGAAATCACCAAATAAGTTACTTAAAACACTATGGAATACAAGTGTAGCTAATGCCATTGTAGATGCCATAATTGATTGATGCAATAGGGTCTTGTGATACCTAAATCAGGCACTGCTCCACATTTGTGTCAAAGATGGTTCCTTGAAAAATGTACAAGTGGCAACAATTTGGTGCTTTATCACCTAATTTTTAGATTTTACCAAGAAAGCTTTAATGCTCAAGAAGTCGAGGTCCTCATCAATTACAATCTTGACAATAGGGTTAGTGTCCATCATGTTCTTGTTCACCCAAGTTGCTTTTTCATACACCATAAATTGAGTATTCATGTTTAGGTGAGGGTAGTTGTTAGGAAGAACTCAAGCAAGCATCCTCCTCCACAATTGGTATAGATAATGATGGTATGCCCTCAACAAGTGCTTCACATTCTTCAAAATGAAATACCTCTTCATCATTATCAAGATCCTCCTCTCGGCAATAAAGAGTTAGTGAACTATCTTCTAAATCTTTAGCATCATTAAAGTCCAACTCTTTCACCAATTATGTGGAATCTTTCCTTGAATTTAATGTCAAACTAGATACATAAGAAGGAGCTGAAATTTCAGTATCAAAGCATGAATTTAAAGGGGTAAAGTATACCTCCTCTTGATGATAGGACTGATTTTCAAGAATTACCTTTTAGGAAACTTCTTCAACAAGTGTAGGTACATTACTGTCTTCCTCATCTAACTCCCAATATGTATAGTCTTTCCACGCCCTCTCCTCTTGGACCACCAACTTATTAAAAAAGATTGCTAAGTAATCGAGCCAGCTTCCAGTCTCACCTATGGTGGCGTAAAGTTGGTGAAATTAACTTTAAGTAGCCTCTTGAAATCTCTACTCACTAGCAATAACCTTGTAGACTATATCTTCAAGGTAACTTAAAGAAGATGGTGTGGATTAAGAGTCTTCAAAATATCCAATTTTAAGGTCTTTCTTAAAGTGATTAGACTCCAATCTTATAAGCATTGGACATCCCCATACTTTCATTCACATGTTTCTTAAATTGTTGAGTAGAATCAACACAAGCTTGGACTAATCTCTCAAGGAAGAAAGGGAAGCCTATCATAAGCCTTATCAAGGTCAAGTTTAATAGCCATATAGCCAACAACACCCTTCTTTCTCTCATAAAAGAACATATTAACTCTTGAACAATGACATAATTGTCAACATTAGCTCTCGTAGGGATAAAATGTGAAAGATGGGCCCACAGAGCCTTTTACTGGTTCGGCCACCCACTCTAGGCCTGGCCACCAGTGTCACCACTACTCAAGGTATTGTCCATTGGCCCTCGTAAATTCAAGTACCAACGTGCGTACAGCACTCCTCAAACCCAGGCCACCAAGGGTTTTGTTAGTCCTATGCGTACGCTTCTCACCAATTGAGCTACCTTGAGTAGTGGTGACACTAGTGGCTAGGCCCACAGTGGGTGGTCGGACCAGTAAAAGGCTCTGTGGTCCTGTCTTTCACAAAAAAGGCACCTTTTTTGTAGAAAACGGGCCCACAGAGCCAAAGGTCAGGCTACCCACTCTGGGACCAGCCACCAGTGTCACCACTACTCAAGGTATTGTCCCGTGGCCCTTGCAAATTCAAGTACTAACGTGCATGCAGCACTCCTCAAACCCAAGCCACCAAGGGTTTCGTTGCTCTTTTAAGCATGCCTCTCACTAATTGAGCTGCAAAGTTGTGGACTTTGACCCTAACTGAACTTAATATTTAGTCCCAAATTATAGAATTTAATTGGATAATGGTATAATAAGGGTGAAATTGAAAAGATTTGAAAGTGTAATTGGGAACTAAATTAAAAATATTGTAAAACTACAGGGGTTAATTTATAATTTTGAAAAATTAAGGGACAAAGTTATAATTTTCCCATAAAGGGAAAATATATAAGTGAGTGGAGGAGGGGTCCCGGCTGCTTCATCAGCCCCTTCCCCCGACTTCTTCTTTTTCTTCCCTAAGACTCCATTTTTGAAGCTTTAAGCTCCTAAACTTGTTTCCCCCATAACGTATTCATTTCTAAACGAAATCAAGCAAATGAATTGTCTAAATTGGACCATTTTCCAACCCCTACAAGATGATGGAGCCCATTCATGGAGAGGAGCAAGGATTTGAGCTTAAATTGGAAGGAGAATTTCAGAGTTTGCTTAGAGATTTGGAGAAAGCTAGCCATCAATTGATTGATCTTTCTTGGTATGTTAATCTAAACCTCTTTAGCTCTCAATTGATCTAAATTACATGCAATTTGAATTGGTTGGAGGTTGAGCTCTTGAATTTGAAGAAAATGGGTATTATGAGTTAAATTCTTGGATGTTAGTTTGAATTATTGTTAAGTGTGGTTGTAGTAGAATTATGTCGTGTATTTTGGTTGAAAAAATGTTGTTTTCAGTTTAGGGGAGCAAGAATTGAAGTTTAGTGAGGTTAGAAGTTAAATGCAAAAACTCTATTTTGGGGTGAAATTTGAACCTCTCTATTTTTGTGGGTTTTGATTAGCCAAATGATCTCCATTTGCCATGAAATTTAATCGTGACAATCTTTGATGTGTTAGATACAACTTTCATTCACAAAATATTTCCCATAAATGTCTACATTTAAAGATATAAATTTTTGAAGTTTTTGTCGCCTGGAAAATATGAAATTTGGCGACAGTAACTTTGATCCCATTTTCAACCTATATGGAGTGATAATTAGGGTTTGGTTAGAATAACTTATTAAATTAGACTTTTAGAGCTTTCCAACGACATATTACATGCTTAATTCGAGTTTTTAATTGAAAGATATGGATTTTTGAAATTGTGGCAGAAAATCTGCCAAATTTTTTTGGTTTGGTTGGAATCTAGAAATTTTCCAGATTCAGCGACTAGCTGGTCTCCGGCAATTGGCTGGTCATCGATGACTGGCTGACCAGGTGACCAGTAGATCGTTGATCAGTTGACTTTTATCATTGACTTTGATCGTTGACCTAAGAAGTTGACTTTTCCAATTTTGTTCTTTTTCAATCCGAAATTAAGTCTAGACCATTTCTAAGTCCGATAGAGCCTATTTAGGTCATTTTAAGTCATCAATTGTATATTTAAATTTTGAAAAGGATTTTAATGAGATTTTAAATGTAAAATTAGGAGCACCAGCGATGGATCGTGATGAGGGCTCCTACTGTACAGTTGGGATAGCACGGGAGTACACTACTCTCTCAATCCGTGAGTGGTTTGGCCTTAATGTTTAGTGACATTGATGGAAAATGTTTTCAATTATTTGAAAATGTTTTATTGCTTTGGGGTATGATATACCACTGCATAAGCATCCACATTGATTTATATGGGAGGGATTATATATTATGTATATATAAATATGTGATATAAAATGTTTAAAATGATTTTATGAAAAACTTGATCGAGGTGTGATAAGAGTCTGTATGTGACTTGCCCAATCAAGGTATTTTTATACAAACATAATCGTGGCGTGATTACGGTCCATGTGAGGCCTGCCCTCTTAAGGTATGATATTAGTCCATGAGGGACTGCCCTAGAAGGGCTTATTGCTAGTTTGGTTATAGGCATTTGTTGACTGTTCTCAAAAGGGGAGACACAAGTGGACTACCTTGGAATAGAGAGGCACGGAGGGTGACTCCCTAGGGGGTAGTGTTATTGTTTTAAGACAACTATGGCAACTTTGGGAGAAAAAGGGCATACCATTGAGATGTATATTATTATTTTTATACAAATAAATAAATGATGAGAAATTCTCCCAATGGTTTAAGCTCATCGATGGATGAGGCTCAAGTCTATTTCAGCTGCCCTAACAAAAATCATTTTTATGAAATGATTTTATTGGTGGACAATGATTTAAATGAAAATAAATGATGGTTTATAAAAAGGATTTCGATATTATTATATCCCCCACCATCTTTGGTCTTTTACATTGTTTCCAAACCATATCACTAAGTATGTGGACTCACGCCTTGGTTATTTAATTTTTCTCAGGCTTGAAGCTCGTTGAGGAGTAGCCGTATAGTAAAACGTGCGGGTTAGCTTCCAGCTATTGTAGGTCTTTCTATCCTTAGGTATAGTGATCCATTTTTGTATTTTAAATTCCGCTGTGTTGTGCTTGTATATCTCCGCCCAAATGTAAATGCATTATGGTTTGATATTTTGTCCTTGGGGGACTTTATTACTATAAATATTGTTTAAATATATTGTTTTAATTATTTAAAATATTGTTTTATGAGATTGATGTTTGATATTTGTTTTATGTTGTGAATACTATGCTTTGTGCTATTTTGGATGCCTGAGTGCACACACGTACTTCGAGGAAGTACGACAGCTGTCATTTGGTTGAGCCTGTGGGTCGGGGTGTGACATAAAACTTGTGAGACCCGAATTTTTTTATACCTTTCTTACTAATCAAAACAGTGAGAAACAACTTACCGGTACGAAAGATATAGAACTTTGGAAAGAGTTTAAACCTTGGAGTCAAATAATGAAGCTAAACAAGTAAATCAAAAGCTAAGTCGAGGTTTATTGGAATAGGATTGAGGAATGAAGAAGGGTGATTGTAACCTTATAAGTTGATAAGGAAGATTTAGAAGAATATTAAAGCCTATGTGAATTATGATAACTAAGGAATTGATTTGATGTGTACTTCAGGATTAAGTGTGACCATTTCTTAAGTGCACTTAGGAGTTGATTGGAATCATGATAGATATGAAGGATATGACTAATTCAAGCCAAGGTATAAAGGTTTACAAGTGCATGGATAACCGATAGAAGTCAAAGGAACCAAACCCTAACTTGGTCAGTATACTTATAGAGTTTCTACATGACCTTCCTCCTAAGGTGCTTGACCTAACTAAACCTTCGAAGGAAGTGTATTAACCATAGGATAAGCTAAATGAAAAGCATTGAGGTCCAGGGAAGAGATTGAATTGGTTCGGGACTAAATTTCAATGAATTGAAGGCTTAAAGCACCCCTAGTGGTGGAGTATGCATTAGTCGATACCGTATCTCAATGGGGAAGGAGAGAAGCTTCAAGAAAAAGCAAGAGAATGGGGGAGAAAATATCCAGGCGTTATGAAGCTCATAAACTCGAGTTTTGGCCAGAGCCACTTCATTTTCTCTCTTATTCCTCTTCTTTCTTCCTCCTCTCCTCTCCTCTACCAATTCAGCCCGAACCACCACCTTAACCACCACCAAAACACCTCCTTAAATATCTCTAAAGATCCTCAACCTCCCTAAATAAGAAATCAAAAAGAAAATCAAGAATTACAAAAAGTAGCAAAGAAGAGCCTTTAGAGATAGTTTGAATTTTTAGCTAGTTCTATCAATCAAGCAAATGGATCAAGGTGTGATTTTAATATGTTGTAGTAAACTCATCAAGCTTCGAAATGCCTACTTATTTGCCTCAATCTATGCACTAGATCAAAAGTTATCTCAGCACAAATTTAAAATCAGGTTTTTGGGTGTTAATTAAGCATAACTTAGAGTTGAATGTATTTTAAGCCAATGATTCTAGTTTTTAAAGCAATGATATTGTTTAGGACATTTTGAAGATGTTGTTTGTCAATTTATAGCTTGATTGAAAGAGATTTAAATAGGTTTTGAGCTGGCGAAAGAAGATGAAGCTTGTTAAGGTGTGAACCAGTAGTCATCTGGTGCCCTCTATGTGGTCAAATAGTGTTGGATACACAAAGAGGCCATGGAAGCCATTTTTCCACCATGGTTCAATGATGGAAAACCTTAAGACCGGTGGCAGTCTTAAGCCTCAAGGGGTATTTTGGTAATTTTATAGTGTTAGCCTTAAATTGACCCGAGTTGATTTAGAATGCTTTCCAACACCCTGAATCACTTCCGAACCTCATCTTAGAGCGTGGTAGAGCCTCATACGTGCATCCTTATATTCGAATTAGAGTTCTAACGTGTTTCTCTATATAATTAGGGTTCTAGATCATTCAAGTACAATGATGCTCTGGAGATCGATCCTCTGGAGTTCTTGGGAGTATATGAACCTCCCAGTATTGTCAGTGACTTAGTTTCAAGATTTAGGCATTTAGGGCTAAAAATTTTATTATTTTAAATATTAAATATTTTATAAATTGTTTTATATATTTTGGGATTCGGGTAGTCCTTTGCACAGACGTGATTTTATGCTACATGATTTTAGTATGGGTTGGATGATTTAATGATTATGATTTAATATATATATATATATATTTATGAGTGCCATTCGGGGTAAGATTTTTATATTATGATGTGTGGTCCCTAAGGGACATTACTCAAGCTTTTTTAAAAATATGTCAACCGAACGGGAGCATGCCAATCAACAGAGGTGCTGCGAGCAACTCAGCAGAGGGGTGTGGTTGACCCAACCAACTTTTAACTAAGAGACGTGTATGGGTAACTTACCAAGGTATTTCAGTAGCTGTGTTCACCCATAATGATGGCACCATCGAGGGAACATGAGTGTTAAGATGATCTTCTGTCTATGTATAATGTATGATGAGATAGCCTTCGACAATTGACTGTGATAACTACACACATTAAAGTGTATTATGCTAACCCATTTCAAAAATACTATTTTTATAAATGATATGGCTTTAGGGACTTGTTTTTAATAAAAGAAAATACAAATATGTTTTATAACTTGTTTTGGATTATATCGGGCTCTCCTAACTTTTTATGACCTTTCATTGTACCCAAGTCACACATTAGGTACACAATGTGTACTTACCACTTGTTTTCTATCCATTTTAAGTAATACAATTCGGAGGCTCATTAGGAGCAACGATGGATATAAGAATTTTTTTCCTTCCGCTATGTAGGTCATTTCTTATTTAAATCCACTGGTGCCCCATTTGATTTTCAATTTGTTTTATTAAATTATTTTCTATTATTATTATCTTTAAATTATTAATTAAGTTTTAATTTTTAAATTGTTTAATAGTGATGAAACTCAACAATGCCTTCTGTTGTCTTAGAGCGTATGCTGGTTGCACGTACTTTAAGACAGTGCGATGGTTGCCACATCGGTAGACCGGTGGGTTAGGGTGTGATAAAACTAGCTTGTGAGACATTAATATTTACTATATATTCCATACAAATTTGAACCTTAAAGATCGTTTAACTTGGTGTATGAGATATGAAGTCCTGAGAACAATTTGAATCCTTGGAGTTAGCAATGAAGTTGAAGAAGTAAATAAAAAATGATATTGAAGTCTATTGGTATGATGTATAAGATGAGGAATTGATCTAGTGAGTAATTAAGCATTAAGTGTAAGTAAACCCTAAGGGAATTCGGGAGTCAATTGGAATTGAAATCTATTATGTTAGTGTCTGGTACGTCGTTAATACCAAATAAAATTCTATGCTAAAACTAAGCAGATAGTGATAAGCATAGGTCGTATTCCACAGAGATTATTTTAGAAAATCTAATTTGAAGATGCAATAAAAGTAAAGAGTTGAAGAATTTAAGTTTGTAAATTATAACTAACTAAGAACAATACAAATAATAAAAATAAGGAGAAATCAATAGAGAATGTTTTAATTCAAGGAATACTTACTCTTGGAATTTGAATTAATCATAGGCACAAAAGATAATCAAACATGCAAACAATTGATGTAGGTTAAAAGTACCTATAGCTTCCCTTTAACCCCCATCTTTCCTTAACCCTAGCTTAAATCAGTACCTATAGCTTCCCAATCAAGCCCTTTTTATCAAAATAACCTAGGTACCTATAGCTTCCCAATCAAGCCCTTTTTATCAAAATAACCTAGGTACCTATAGCTTCCCCAGATTTAATTAAAACAAAAGCAATAAACTCTAGAAAGATCTTAGCCAATAATAACTAATCAAGTCATATACCCTGCTCTCTTAATTACTCCCTTTAATTCCCTCAAACAATATTGAAGAACTATGCAATATCACTTGATTTACTACTTTGAATTAAGCTAACTTACAATTATGGATAAGAAGCTCAAATTCTAGCAATAGAAAATCATGCGAAATTAACTAGTTGCGCATCCTAGGTAACTAAACAAGAAAATCATGAAATAAGCATAGAGAATCAAAAGATATTTGCATAAGAGATAGAAATAAAACTCAAGCCTCACAATCCTTGCATACAAGAGTCAAGCAACCTTCAACTAAACTGAGAAAATTAGAAGAGCATGCTGAAAATTGTAGCACAAAAGAGAAAAATAAAATTCCTAGCAACAGCTTTTTTTTTTACATAGGGAGGCTAAGGCCTTTAAATAGAGACCTAGGAACCTTTAACCTAACTTCTAAAAGAAGTTTAAAACTCTACCCTAATAAGTTATCAGCTGCCTTAAGTGTTCTACAAGAAATAGAAGTCCTTCTTCAAATAGGAGAAAAAATAGCACACACCACATGCCATGCACATGCCTCATTAAAATGTTTTCCTACTCCAATTAGGACTTTTCTTCAAGGGCTGAATCGCATCAATCCAAGGCTTGGGCCTAGGTTAAATATCTTCAATAACATGTCCCAAACAGCCCCAAATAAGGCTTAGGTGTGCACTTGTCCATCTTCAACCCAAATTGCTCCAAAGCCCAAAATAGAAAAGCAATCTCGGATTTCCATAGGGTTTCTGGATGCTTTTTTATTTTGATGTTTTGAAGGCCCAAATGAAGTCTGATTTTGGTGATCTTTAGTATTCCGGAAAGCTCAAGAATTCCTCTACAATGTTTATGAAGAACTCAAACTCATCCGTGGTCTTTAAGGCATTCAAATCTGGCCATCTTGCCAAGCTATCTGTACAGGAAAATATCAAAATTTCCAAATTTAAACTCCTTTTCTTCCAATGCTTCTTTTTAGCTTCCAATGAAATTAAATCACTCAAAACAACTTAGTTAGTAATAATAAACACTTAAACAATAAGATATAAGAGATAAATCATAGCTTAAATAAGTTTTTATCTGTGTCAATGTCATAAGGATTTTCGGAGTGAGATAGCATGGAACTAAGATTGGGTAGGAATGAATGATGGAGAGAGGTTATTGCCAGTTTATGAATGTCCAATAGATATATGAGGAACCAAAGCCTAAATTTTATCTGTACCTGATAATTTTTTATGTAATTTATTCCCACACTTTAATGCTTAACCCAGACCAATTGGAGTACAATTTGAACTTCTTTTAACCTTATTAAACTTTCCTTAAGTGTATAAGTGAGGTATGGAGGAACCAATTGTCAATCCCTAAGATTAGTGCTAGAGGGTGATAAATAGCACTTAAAACTTCTTTTCTTGATGGAGCAACTTTTATTGAAACTTTGGAGTTGAGGTGGCTAGTATTTGGGGCTGTTTTGGATAGATGGATAAGTTTTTTGTAAAGCTAAGCAAGGAAAGAAGAAATAACACTTCTATATATATTGGTTCGGTGCTCCTATTAGTTGCCAATTTGTTTATGTTTTTTATTGATATTCATCTTGATTTAGAGCAACTAATCTTCTAAACTTAAGCTTATTGCATGTTTTTCTTTTTTGTAGGTGCAATTGAAAGATTGGAAGAAAAGCATTCAAAACCAAGGCAAAGAAGACTGAAAAAGAAGAAATTCTAGTCTGACATTAGTCGGCCCAGGCCATATTTTGGCCTACCCTAGCCTAAAGACTAGTCAAGAATATTGCGTCTATTATTGGCTAGCCAACCGGCCATAGCTTCAGCCAGCACTGGCTGGACACGGGATGTCTCCAAGTTGCCCCAATTTATTCTTCCGAGCCTCCAATGCCTCTTAGCCACTCCTTGATGTTCCTTGGACCTAAAGTTTCCTCAATTTAACCCCAAAACAAGGAAGATTCAAAGAGAAGAATGAAGAATTGATTGGGCTAAAGAATTTCAAGATCAAAGTTAATTAAAAGAAGGTTAAAGAAAGAAGAGTCAAGCACAAGATTGAATACCTTTAGAGATTCTGTAGGAGTTAGAAACCCTAGATATATATATATATATATTCTTTTTTAAAACACTTAGAGGTGGAGAGAGATAATTTTCGTCATATTTTTAAGAGTTTTTAATTTCTATGGCAGCTTAAAACATCTTTTCTTCAATCCAGTGTTCAAGTGGATGCTTATTCAAGTATTTGTGAGGTTCTTTTATACTTAATCTAGTTTTATGCATAATTGCTCCTTGAATTCTTTATTATAAGGTAAACTTGCTTGTTAGTTTATAAATTTATTGTTTGTTTGTTTGGTTAGTGCTCAATAATCAATCTTATGATCAAAAGTATTGCTATTCTTGTTTAGATTCGTGCTAGTTAATTGAATTTGATCAAGTTATAAGTAGCAATTGAATCGGGCGCCCTATTCAAAGGAATTCAACAGGATTATTGAGTAATCTATACTGGGTAAAATTTCTAATATTGATTAACTCATGTTAATCTTGCTCTTAGTACTTGCTAATTCTTGAAACTGGGCTGGTGGGGTTTTGGTTTAAGTATTAGATTGAATGATATTTTGTGAAACACGAGTAACATCATATCTAGCTTCAGAATTAATGAAATTATTGAGAATGCTGGGTTTTCTTTGATTAGTTAATACAATTGTTTTAGAACTATATCTCTTGATGAACCAAGGATCAAATATCTTGTAAGCATCCCAAACACTAGGTTGAAGATGTTTAATTTTGATTTATCTCTTATAATCTATTTCTTTAGTTTTGTTTACTTATATTCTTTTTAATTCTCAATTTCAATCAAACCCCTTTTTTACGTTTACCTGTTTTGAAGAAAGCAAAAAGTCAACCAAAAGCTCTCCGTGGGATCGATCCTTACTTATCCTACTACATTAGTTAATTCGAGAGGAGGTTAATTTGTCAAGCACCGTGACATGCTTCGTCAAATTTGGCGCCGTTGTCAGGGAGCAACTGGCTAAACTTTGTCTTTCTTTTTATTTTATTTTCGTTTTATTTAATTTTTCTTTGTTCATTGCTTATCTTTATGGTTTTCTTTAATTTTAAATTCTTAAGAACTTAATTTTTAATTGATTTCTAGGTTTATGAACCCTAGTGATCCTTCGAAGTCACTCATGGATATTCGAGAGTTCTATGAGTCTATCAAGAAATCAAAATCTTCTTCTTCTTATTCAAGAGAAGTTTCTTTGAGTGAAGAATAGTCTCTAACAATTGAGTACTTAAAGGTAAAAACATAAGATACATTGTCTGATCCTACGCATAACTGAGATCAGAATGACGTCCAGAATGAGAACCAAGAGAGAATACGAACCATAAGAGAGATGATGGCTCCTACTACCAATCAGCAGTAATTTTGTATTCAGATTCCGGATGTAAATGCGTCATTTGAATTGAAATATGCTCTTCTCTATCATTTGCCTATCTTTCATGGTTTTTCAGGAGAAAATCCATACAATCATCTTGATCAGTTCCGAGTAGTTTGTTCTATTATGAAGCCAACTGGAGTGACTAATGATCAAATTCAACTCCGAGCCTTTCCCTTTTCATTGGTGGATTCAGCCGAAGATTGGCTTTATGACATACCAGCAGCTTCAATCTCCACTTCGGAAGAAAGGGAAAAAGTTTTCTTAGAAAAATACTTCTCAACCTTGAAGGCAACCAACATAAAGGAGAGATCCATAGCATTCGAAAACAACCTCATGAATCTCTCTATGATAATTGCCACTGATTTGAAAAGTTGTTGAAGAGTTGCCCTAATCACCAAATTACGGAAGGTATCTTAAGTCAGACTTTCTACATTAGCCTTAGGCAAAATGAAAAATAGAGACTTGATTCAGCGACCAAAGGTAGTTTACTTCAATTGCCTCCTCCAGATGCAAGAGAAATTGTCCGAATCACAGCCTCTACAACTCAAGAATTTCAGTTTAGAGATGATTTGGTTGAACAATGTAAGGTGAATGAGGTGAATATATATAGTCAACTAGTTCCACTTCAACAACAAGTTTCGAAGCTGACTTCTATAGTAATAGGACAACAATAGAATGGATATTCTCCTACTCCAAATCCTTGCAGAATGTTCTATCTCACTACTCATCCTACGGACTCGTGTCCAACTCGTTATGAAGACTCAAGTGAGCAAGTAAATGCCATAGTTAATGCTCTAAGGAGGTATGATCCTTACTCTAATACCTACAATCCAGGGTTAAGGGATTATCCAAATTTGAGGCATGGAAATTCATCAACTCAAAATCAACCATTCAGACTCCCATACTAGCAAGGAAATCCTCATTTTCCATCAAATTCTTATGGAAAACAAGGTAATCAAGCTAATCAAAGGAATGAGAGCTCTTTTCAAAACTCCAACACTTCTGGATTAGAAGCTTTGGTAAACAAGATAGCTAATTCAACATTTGAATTCCAACAATCCGCAAAAGCATTCCAAAACTCAACCACAATACAATTGTAGCAAGTCTGCACTTCAATTGATGACATTCAGAGATAATTTGGACAGATGGCTACTTCCATAAATGAGTTGCAAGCTCAAGGTTCAAATAGACTTCCATCTCAAACTTTGAGAAATCCACAGGAGAATGCAAGTGCCGTTCATTTGAGAAGTGGAAAAACATTGATTGATAAGTAAGAAAAATCCAAGAGAGATCAATTT
Source organism: Microcos paniculata (assembly GCA_030664755.1). Classification (NCBI taxonomy): domain Eukaryota; kingdom Viridiplantae; phylum Streptophyta; class Magnoliopsida; order Malvales; family Malvaceae; genus Microcos; species Microcos paniculata. The sequence goes on along the minus strand of CP131462.1, from coordinate 23,597,868 downwards.
GAAGAAGAATTTGAAAGAAAAAAAGTCAATTCTAATCATTTCCAGGAAAATGATAAGTTGAACAACAAAAAAGATGATTTCTGTTTTCAGCCGACCCCAAGCCATATTTTGGCCGACCCTTGCCTAACAGACGACGTTAGCAATCCTCAAACCCGCCTCCAGCTAGTGTCACCTGACCCCATAACCGGCCATTGGCCAAAAATGGAGAGCAACCCCTCTCATTTTCTCTCAACTCCTCCAATTCTCACCTCCAGAAGAGCTTCTCCTAGTCGCTTTGGCATTCTCTCTTCAAGAACATGATTCAAAAGCTTCTACTTTAACCACATCAATAGAAACCTTAAAGGTAAATCCAAACTCAAAGAATTCTGATTTAAAGAATAATGTGGTTGCTCCTTTTCCTAGTAGGTTAACAAAGAATGCTAAAGGAGATATGGATAAGGATCTATGGGAAGTTTTTCAAAAAGTAAACATCAATATTCCTCTTCTTCAAGCTATCAAGCAAATTCGAAAATATGCTAAGTTCCTTAAGGACCTTTCCACAAACAAGAGGAAGTTGAAGGGAAATAAGATGGTGACCATGAACAAAAATGTTTCAGCTGTGCTAAAAAAAAGTTTCCACCAAAATGCAGAGATATGGGACCCTTTTCTATCCCCGTTTGCATTGGGAATAATCGAGTTGACAAAGCAATGTGTGACCTTGGTGCTTCCATTAATTTTATGCCATACTTCATTTATTTATCATTGAAGCTAGGACTTTTGGTAGATATCGGAGTCATAATTCAGTTAGCTAATTGCTCCAACTTATATCTAGAAGTTGTGGTGGAAGATGTGCTTGTTCAAGTAAATCAATTGACCTTTCCAGCTAAGTTCTATGTGATCAAGATGGAGGATGATGAAATCTCCACACCTAGAACTTTATCGCTTGGAAGACCTTTTTTTTTAACAGCTCACGCCAAAATTGATGCCTGTAAAGACTTACTTTCTATGAAAATTGTTGGGGAAGTGGTAAATTTAATTTGAATAAAACTATGAGATATCCCACCGAACTTGATTCTATTCATTTTGTTGATGTTATAGGTAACATGGATAGGGAAATTGAAGAACTTAAGAAAGAAGACACTCTTAATATGGTACTTTCCAACTCGATCATTAAGAGAACTTGTGTTGATATTGAAAATGAAGTGATGCAAGAGTTGATGGAGACAATAATGTTACTCAAGTCCCTTCCATCTAAGCTAAAACAGGCCAATGTTTCTTATGTTGATTTGCTTATGCCATCATCAAATTTAAAGCCCTCTATTATTGAGCCACCAGAACTTGAATTGAAGCAACTTCCTTCTCATTTAAAGTATGCTTTTCTTGGAGATGATGAGACACTCTCAGTTATTATATTAAGTAAACTCACTGACCTTCAAGAAGACAAGCTACTTAGAGTGCTTAGGGAATATAAAGAAGTAATTAGGTGGACCATTACGGACATAAAGGGAATCAGCCCATTTATTTGCATGCACCAAATTCTAATGGAAGATGACACCAAACCTTCAAGACAACCTCAAAGGAGATTGAACCCTCTAATGATGGAAGTGGTTAAGAAAGAAATCATGAAATTGCTTCAAGTTGGAGTCATCTATCCTATTTCAGACAGCAAATGGGTGAGTCTAGTTCAAGTTGTACCCAAAAAGACTGGGATTACAGTGGTTGAGAATGAAAAAGGAGAGCTTGTGCTTCAAAAAGTTCAAAATGGATGGCGAGTTTGCATCGATTATCCAAAACTCAACGCTGCTACTAGAAAAGATCACTTTTCTTTGCCCTTCATGGATCCAATGCTTGAAAGGTTGGCAGGTCGAGCTTTTTATTATTTCTTGGATGGGTATTCGGGTTACTTAAAAATAGTGATAGCTCCTGAAGATCAAGAGAATACCATTTTCACATGTCCATTTGGTACCTTTTTTTATCGAAGAATGGCTTTTGGTCTTTGCAATGCGTCGGCTACATTCCAAAGGTGTATGATGAGTATTTTTTTTCAGATTTTGTAGAACATATCATCGAGGTATTCATGGATGATTTTATTGTTTATAGTGATTCTTTTTACTCTTGTTTGTATAATTTATCTCTGATATTAGCTAGGTGTATTGAAACAAATTTGGTGCTGAATTATGAAAAATGTCACTTTATGGTTGATTAAGGTATTGTCCTAGGACATGTAGTGTCATCTAAAGGTATGGAGGTAGATAAAGCTAAGATTGATACTGTTCAAAACTTGCCTTACCCCTCTTCGATGAGGGAGATTCGTTCTTTTCTTGGCCATGCAGGTTTTTATCAGAGATTCATCAAGAACTTTTCCAAGATTGTTGCTCCGATGTGTTAATTATTGCAAAAAGAGGTCCTTTTTTATTTTAATAAAGGTTGCAAGATTGTATTTGACAAGCTGAAAGTAGCCCTTACCTCTACTCTTATTATTCAACTACTAAATTGGAAGAAGCCATTTGAGTTTATGTACGATACAAGTGACTTTGCGGTCGGAGCTGTCTTGGGCCAGCGAGATGGAAAGGATTCATATGTTATATATTACAACTCTCATGTGCTGAATGAAGCTCAACGAAACTATACCACCACTGAAAAAGAACTCTTAGCTATAGTTTTTTCTTTAGATAAGTTTCGTTTATATCTTCTGGGAACTAAAGTTATTATTTATTCTAACCATACAGCTCTGAAGTATTTTCTAGCAAAGAAAGAGGCTAAACAAAGGCTTATTCGATGGATTCTATTGCTCCAAGAGTTTGACATCGAGATCAGAGATAAGAAGGGAGCTAAAAACTTGGGAGCTAACCTTTTAAGCTGTTTGGTAAGTGAGGAGGTAAGTTCTCCCATTGATGACTCTTATCCAGATGAACAACTCATGCATGTGCACACCCCTTTGCAATGGTTTACGAATATAGCCAATTATCTTGTCACCAAAACTTTCCTTTATGATATGCTTAAATCTTGTAGAGATAAATTGATGTTTGATTCTAGGTCTTATGTATGGGATCATCCATATTTGTGGAAGTTTTGTTCTAAGTCAGTAATTAGGAGATGTATTTCGGAGCATGAGCATCATCATATTCTAGCCCATTGTCATGCATATGCTTATGGGGGTCACTTTAATTCTCAAAGAACAACTAGAAAGGTGCTTGAATGTGGTTTCTACTGGCCTACCCTTTTCAGAGATGCTCATCAATTCTTCAAATCATGTGATAGATGCCAAAGAGTTGGTAAATTGACTTCTAGGAATCAAATGCCTTTGCATTCCATTATTGTTTGTGAAATTTTTGATGTATGGGGTATTAATTCATGGGACCTTTCCCCAGTTCTTTTGGAAATTTATATATCTTATTGGCTTATAACTAAGTTTCGCAATGGGTGGAAACAAAAGCTACCCGTACTGATGATTCCAAAGTGGTTATAGCTTTTATCAGGTCTCACATCTTTTCTCGTTTCGGAGTTCCTAAAGCATCATAAGTGATCAGGGAACCCACTTCTATAACCGGTCCCTTGATGCGCATTCTAAGAAACATGGTGTCACTCACAGAGTTTCAACTCCATATCATCCTCAAACTAGTGGTTAAGCGAAAGTCTCTAATCGTGAGATCAAGGCCATGTTAGAAAAGATAATGAACACAAATCGGATAGATTGGAGTACTAGATTAGAGGATGCACTTGGGCTTACTGAACTACCTATAAGACTCCTTTAGGCATGTCTCCTTATCAATTGGTGTATGGTAAGGCATGCCACTTACCTGTTGAGCTTGAATTCAAGACTTGGTGGGCTATTAAATCTTGCAACATGAACTTGGATGAAGCTGGAAATCACTGCAAATTACAATTGCATTAATTGGAGGAAATTCGGAATGAAGCATTTGACAATTCACTCATCTATAAGGCAAAGACTAAAGCTTATCATGATAAGATTCTTTTAAGGAAAACCTTTGAAGTGGGACAGAAAGTGTTGATGTACAATACCAAGTTACATCTCTTTCCGGGTAAGCTTAAAAGTATATGACTAGGACCTTTTGAAATTGTTCATTTATAATCATGGAGCTATTAAAATCAAAAGTTTAGCTACTTCGAAGACAATGAAAGTGAATGGTCACCGGTTGAAGCCTTATTTAGAGAGTTTCCCATCTTTTAGTGTAGAGAATGTGTGTTTGAAGGCCCTTCATATAATTGATTTTGAATGAATGCTAAGTCTAGCCAAAGACATTAAACGAAGGTGCTTATTGGGAGGCAACCCAATCTTTCTTTCTTTCTTTAATTTCTTTAATTTCTTTTTCCGTTTTAGTGCTTTTCATAATTAATCGCTTCTTGTTTTGTTTGTGTAGGTAAGTAGGCAAAGTACAAGTATTCGAAGGTTTAAAAGCTTATATTAATCTTTTGAGGGAGTTCTTTCAACCTTATTTGCATTTTCATTGCATTTATTCGTTGCTTATTTCCTTTTCTCATTTTCATGAACATTCATACATAATTCTTTATGGTTAATCACTTAAGAGATTTTATGTTCATCATTGACAAGTGGTATGAGAAGTTTGAAGAACATTTGAAGCCCTTCAGTTTGTATTCTTTATGGTATGGATTCATTGAAGCATGATTTAGAACCTTTGGAGAGCTTGTAAGGATAGATTGTTCTCTGTCTTTAGCCGACCACCGCCCAACCAATGGCCAGCCGCTACCCAAAAATTCCAACCTGTGGCTACCTTTTGGTTTTTAACCGGTCGGCCAGAGCTTTAGCCGGCGTCGACCTGATGCGTGAAAGACCATCAGGCCCCTCTCTTCTTCACACGGCCCCCCGTCTATAATTACCCCACTCATTTTCATTCCTTAGCCATTTTTGCTTCCTTATAACCTCATTTAAACCCTTTTCACTACATTAATCTCTCAAACACTTTAAACATCTAATTTATCTTCAAATTACCATCCTTTCACAAATTACCATTCCATTAAACACTTCACCATTCATCAAATCTATCATTACACCTCACTTTGAACAACATTGAAGATAGATGGAAGTTAGAGTCCTATTGGTGCCATTTTCGAATTCAAGTATTTGAGTTACAATTGTGGCAAATTTTCATCTTCTCTTTGCTCTCAAGATTCTCTTCACTTTGCTCATTATTAATCTTGAGTTTACTATCAATTTAGAGTCATTAGACCTAGAAGAACAAGCTTCAATTTGGAATTGATGATTAGTTGTTTGAATTGGTGCTAATTGGTTGGATTGAGTTGATGGTTTGTTGAGTTAATGCATTGGATTAGAGATACAGATTCCTAGCTTTGTTAGTGCTTGAAAGCATTGGTAATTGCTTGTTGATTAAAGGTTGCTAGAATTGTGCCTACCAAGTGTTTCATAAAATATCCAAGAGAGTTAGCAAACCTTCCACCAAAGCTAAGGAAGCAAGTTCTTCAATAGCTAAATCCATCTCTAAAAAGTCAAAGCCATTGAAGAAAGGTAAGGAGCTGGTTGTTAAAAATGTTGAAGAATGTGAAGAAGAGTATGAATCGGTTACTTTTTCGAAATGCTAGTTATTAGGATTGGTTCAATCTTCATAAAACTAGGAAATTTGTTATTGAGAAGACCATTGATCCTAGCATTGATGCACACTTTCATATCATTGAAGCTTTTTCTACATTAGGTTGGCAAGAAATTTTCAATCTTTATGGTGAGTATTATCCTGAATTAGTGTTACAATTTTATGCCAACATTGAAGAAAAAAAGCTCAAGCTTGATGATATCAATACAAGAGTTCAAGGGATAGAAATTGAGATCACTCCACAATTCTTATCATGGCAATTCAAGTTTCCTAATAAGGGACTTCCTCCTATTTTCGGGAATAAATGTAAATCTCATCAAGAAACAGACAAAGATTGGAAGATTACAGAAACTATTGAGAACCTTGATATTCCTTATGTCAATGAGGTTGCCTTTTGCAAGCATATGGACATCTAAGCAAGACTTTCTACCTATTTCCTTCACTTCAATGTTGATCAGAAGTCTAGTGACTTTCATCTAGCTCAAAATACTGATATTTATTTCTTAGACAGACTCCTCTTTAGGATGAAGAAGAATAAAAAGATTCCTTTGGCTCTTATTATCATCCAAGCTATTAGAGGTGTTGTCTCCACTCACAAAAAACCAAGATGCCCAGTTTTTTTTTCCTATTTTGATTAGTCAGCTCATTAGCAAGATGGGTGTTGAGTGGTGCAAGAGTGTTAAAGACTTCTTCCACGGACATTGTGGATGATAGTAAACTCATAACCTTCAACTACTCCTTCAATGGTCATTGGTGGTCTAATCCAAATCGATTGACTAAGGATTTTGTTGTTCCACCTCCAAAAGAACATGAAGAACGTAGTGATGAAGAGGATGAGGAAGATCATAAAGACCAAGAACAAGCTCCTCTTCCCACATTAGTTCGACCTAAGCCTAGCAGACCTCTTTCTCAAGTTCAATTTCAAAATCAAGTGATTGATTAGATGGTGAGACAAGATAAGAAATTTGAGGAATTACGAGTTCATGTGGAAGACATTTGTGATGCTCAATTGACTGATAGTGCCAAGATTGATGAGATTCTCACTCTTCTCAAAGAGCAACCACCATCTCAGTGATTACCACTTCGAATTTACATTTTCTCATGCATTGCATTTAGTTTCTGTTTATCAGTTTCTTTGGGACTATCTTTATATTTACGTTTATGTTTATTCGGATTTTATGGTTTATAACTTAACCCCCCTATGTCCATTTTCCTTGTGTATAGCCTACTAGGATCTCGAATTCACGATATTATCATTTTGAACTTTCACTCATAACCTTGAATTCTTGTTTTCTACGCACATTGAGGACACTTTGCTATTCAAGTGTGTGTGTTGGGGAGGGGGGGTGGATTATATAATTTATTTTCAGATTTATCTATTTCACTTTGTTACTAATCTTTGTGCTTAATTTTTCATCCTTGATCTTTATGCTTAATTCTCAACTTTGATATTGCCTTTTTTTTTTTTTCAAATGTTTTGAGTAATTCTTGAGCTATATTGTGGATTGTAATTGATTAAGTATCCTTTATAAGTAGAATTCATTGGTTGATTGAAATTTTGAAATGAGAATTTCTAGCTTTTCTAGATTTAATTCTAGCACAACCTTTAGAGCATCTTAGCACCCTTAGTGAGTTTTTGAGCTTTAAAAGGTTGCCTCTAATCTTTTTCTTTCATGAGTGCATTATTGATCTCCTATAAGCTATAATTCAAGAACTTGCTTGAAAATCTTTTCAAGATTACATAAGACACATACTCACTGAATTTGCTAATTGTCTATAGGATTGAGTTTGAGCCAAATTAAACCATCCCATGAGAAAAACAATTGTAGTTAACCCCTTTTGAGCTTATATGAATATTAATTACCTTTTTCTTTGTTTAACCTTTTCCTAAGGAACCTTGAACTTAAAAGAAAAACAAGTATTCCCTACCCTTGTTCTTGATTTAGTAGAGCTTACTTATATGTTTTTGTTCTTTGCAAGATAAAATAAGGAAGGAGTATGGGGGAAATTTATATGACTAATGGCTTGGAAAATAAAGAAGTTGGAAACTTTGCCAATTGAAAAGAGAATGAAAGTTCAAGAAAAAGAGAAAGATTGAATGCGAAAAGCATTTCAAAGAAAAGAAAAGACATAAAAGATGATTGGCATTGATTTCTAGTCTTTGAAAAGAAAAGTACAAAAAGAAGTTAAATTTTGGTGGAATGTTGAATCAAGCTGAATGTTGGACTATCACAAGTTAAATATGCCCATATTTATGTTTAATTGCTCTACTAAATTATGAACTTTGTATTTTATTCCTTTTATCTTTTCTTTGTTGAGCTCATTTACCTCTGGCCCCATTACAACCTTTGTGAAAAGACTTTAGCATTAAATATTCAGTTGAGTATGGTTAGTGGAGTAGTGGAGATTAGGTTCACAAGCAAGCTTATGGTAAGAGAAGTCTTATAGGATGATTGGAGTGGCAAACCTAAACACTTTTAGGATAAGGATGAGAGACTGAATGAAATTCCACTTTATTTGGTTGTGATTAGATGATTAACTAGGATGGTTAGTTTTTCTTTCTTCTTCTTTTCAATTGATTATTGTTTTCTTACTTGAACTTTATTGATGTACTTATTAATTCCATGATATTGTTTTGGAGTTATTCTTCAATTCTTCTTAAGGCTTTTCAAAAGTTTTGCTTGAGGATAAGCAATTGGTTAAGTGGGGGCAATTTGTTAGTTGCTATTTTGTTTATGTTTTTTATTGATATTCATCTTGATTTAGAGCAACTAATCTTCTAAACTTAAACTTATTGCATATTTTTCATTTTGTAGGTACACTTGAAAGATTGGAAGAAAAGCATTCAAAATCAAGGCAAAGAAGACAAAAAAAGAAGAAATTCTAGTCTAAAATTAGTTAGCCCCAGGCCATATTTTAGCCAGCCCCAGCCTAAAGACTGGTCAAGAATATTGCTTCTATTATTGGCCGGCTAGCCAACCATAGTTTCAGCCAGCACTGGCTGGACACGGGATGCCTCCAAGCTACCCAAATCTATTCTTCCGAGCCTCCAATGCCTCTTAGCCTCTCCTTGATGTTCCTTGGACCTAAAGTTTCCTCAATTTAACCCCTAAACAAGGAAGATTCAAAGAGAAGAATGAAAAATTGACTGGGCTAAAGAATTTCAAGATCAAAGTCAATTGAAAGAAGGTTAAAGGAAGAAGAGTCAAGCACAAGATTGAAGACCTTTAGAGATTTTGTAGGAGTTAGAAACCCTAAATATATATATATATATATATTCTTTTTAAAACACTTAGAGGTGGAGAGAGGTAATTTTCGTCATATTTTTAAGAGCCTTTAATTTCTATAGCAGCTTAAAACATCTTTTCTTCAATCCAGTGTTTAAGTGGATGCTTATTCAAGTATTTGTGAGGTTCTTTATACTTAATCTAGTTTTATGCATAATTGTTCCTTGAATTCTTTGCTCTAAGGTAAACTTGCTTGTTCGTTTATAAATCTTTTGTTTGTTTATTTGGTTAGTTTGCAATAATCAATCTTATGATCAAAAGTATTGCTATTCTTGTTTAGATTCATGCTGGTTAATTGAATTTGATCAAGTTATAGGTAGCAATTGAATAGGATGCCCTATTCAAAGGAATTCAAGGGGATTATTGAGTAATCTATGCTGGGTAGATTTCTAATATTGATTAACTTATGTTAATCTTGCTCTTAGTGCTTTCTAATTCTTGAAACTGGGCTGCTGGGGTTTTAGTTTAAGTATTAGATGGAATGATGTTTTTTGAAACATGAGTAACATCATATCTAGCTTTAGGATTATTGAAATCATTGAAAATGCGGGTTTTCTTTGATTAGTTAATACAATTGTGTTAAAACTATATCTCTTGATGAACCAAATATCAAATATCTTGTGAGCATCCCAAATACTAGGTTAAAGATCTCTAATTTTGATTTATCTCTTATCATCTATTTCTTTAGTTCCAGTGAATAAAAAATCAGATCGGACCGATCGATTCAACCGGTTGAACCGAAAATCAGCCACAAGTTTGATCCGTTAAGGGGTCTAAAATCGGATTCCATTCAAACCGTGGTTAAACCGGGAACTATTGAAACAGTTTGATCGGTGCAATCGGAAATTTAAAATTTTTTTATTTTTAAAGCTATTTTTAATTAATTAACCCAAATTCAAAAGAAGTCCAAATTAATGAGAAGCCCAAATTTTAATTTTCTTATTATGTTTGAACTTTGAATTTTGAAATTTGGAGCTTAAATTTTTAACTTTTTTATTTTAATATACTTCCATAATAAAAATATAATTTTTGATGTAAAATAATTTGTAATATTTATTTAGATTATGTGATGCACTAATATTTTTTAGGAATTTTTTGAATTTTCTTATTTTTATCATTTTTTTGAATATTTTTAAAATTTAATAAAATTAAATTATTTATGTAATTGAACCGACCGATTGAACCGGTTGGACCGATTGAACTGTGACCCGATCGATCAATCGGTTCAATGACTGGTCCGATTTTTTATTCATAGTCTTTTTAATTCTCAATTTCAATCAAACCCGCTTTTTATGTTTACTTGTTTTGAAGAAAGCAAAAAAGTCAACCAAAAGCTCTCCGTGGGATCGATCCTTTACTTATCCTACTACATTAGTTAGTTCGAGAGGATGTTAATTTGTCAAGCACCGCGACACGCTTCGTCAGCTCCTCACCGACATCCACTACTTGATCTTCCCAATCAAGGATTTTCAACCTTCCTCTTCGGTAAGAGAGTTGAATTCTAGCTCTTCCACTAAGCCTTTACACAAAGAGAGCTCTTCCCAAGCTCAAACACAAATCAACCAAGGACCTCCTTGTTGATGCAACCCCTTAGAGTGAATCTCTCACCTCTAAGAATACAAGAAAACAAAGAAATTTGATGTACGAGAATGATCTTTACAAAGACCTAGGATGTACAAGACTTAAAGCTCAAAGAATTTTTCTCACAATGAGTAAAATGTAAAAGAACAAGGAGAGAAATTAAGACAAAAGGAATATACAAGTAACTGTAGTAAATGCTCTTCAATTTTACTTCATTTCTTCTTGTTCTTCATCGTTTTAGTTCCCCTTAAACAGCTAGAGACTTTATTCTGGCCATTAGGGTATTTAATGAAGAGAGAGACACAATTACAGCTTTGAAAAAATAGCCATTATACTATTCCAACGTAGTTGAATCAGTTGAGCCTTGGACTGAATCAGTTTAATCTTTCTGGTTTTGTCCTTTGATGTTCTTGATTCAACTATTGAATCAATTCACCATCCTTCTTAATCAGTTCAATTTCTTCAGTTGTCTTTTGCTTCAAGGCATTGAATCGATTGAGTTTAAAACTCAATTGGTTCAATGCTTCTAGCTTCAGACTTTCTAGTCTTTTTTTGTTCTTCCTCAATCAGTTGAGCCTCACTGTGAATCGATTGAAAATCTCTGACTTCCAACTTCTTCTTTTTTCAATCATCTACTCAATTGGATAAGTCATTTACTGAATCGGTTCAATATCACTGATTTCTTCGTTTTGCTTCTTTTTAGCTTAGTTCAATCGATTGGGCCAAAACCTCAATCGATTGAACCTTTATTACTTAGCATTTTTCTCATTTTAATTTTAAGGATCCGCACACTTAACTTAGTTTCATCAAAAGCATTTAATTGGGTTGTTTTGTACTCATCAGAAACTCATGGAGTTCAACAATCTCCTCCTTTTTTATGATGACAAAACATCCCTTTAAATTAACAAACTTAAAGAGATTATCTAAGTTAAAAATAGATTTGCATATGCTAAGATTTGAACAAATGCTCCCCTTGAATTTATGCTCTCTTCAACCTACACATTGTATATTCAAACATTCATACATGTATTTTAAAAGATAATCAATTTGTACCTACATGTAGTCAACATAATCAAAATATGAAACCTGAATTAATTATCATATATATATATATATATAAATATAACTTCAAATGATTGCAATTCAAGGTTCCAAAAAATAAAGTGTTTTAAAAACATAAAATATCCATAATTGTTTCAAAAAACAAGTAAACTATAAAAACTCCCCCTGAGTTTGTGCAATCTATCTCTACCCTTTTTAAACATCATAAAAAAAAAGATAATCAAAGTCTCATCAGAGCCATTAAGGTTTAGATTTTGGTTTCCTTTCTTTTTTCTTGTGGTATTGGAAAGTAGAAGTAGATGGGATGAGGTAGGCTCGGCTAGTGTGGTGAGGATGGAAATGATGGTGGCCATTGTTTGAGTGGCTGCTGCCATTTCTTCCTCGCCCACTTACTCACTCGAATTCTCTACTAGCTATTCTCCTTGCTCAGTCTCTTCCTCTTGCCTTTGTTGTTCCGAGTTAGCTCCTTGCTCATCCCCATGGTCTAAATCACCAATGTCAAAGTACTAATTTCTCATTTGCCCACTAATCTCATCCACCTTTTTCTCAAAACCATCTAACCTATTCAAAACAATTTCTTGGAAACTCCTCATTTTAGCCTTCATTGTAGTTTCCAATCTCAGCACTATTTTTAAAATCATACCGATTTGATTGTGCGACTTATGCTTGCGCTTGTTTTGTTTCCTGTTCTTCTTCTTGCTAAGTTTTCTCCTCTTCTCTTTGATCATTCTCAGGATCTCTAAAGACAGTCTTGGTGGTCTTCACAATTTGCTTTATCATGTGTTGCCATCCAACACATAATGCATCTTCTGAATACTGGATGAGTTGAAAGGAATATAAGCGCTTAGCTTCAGATTAGCTTGATACCTCTGAGCCCAAATTCCTTTCTTTTTTAGCAATTTGGTGATGATGTTTCCATAGGCTAACTTGGCTCTCTTGCTCCAAGCAAGTTTTTTTATTCTCTCAATCAAGAAATGAGCCGTGTTAAATTCTCCGCCATGCATGGCCAGAAACATCAACCACACATCATCTTGAGTGGCAATGCTGAAACTACCCGATCTTCGATAAAGAGTGGTGCAAATAAACACATGTAGCAATCTAAGTTCTAAGGTTTTGATCGTCAAGACTGAGTTCTTGAGACCAAAACTCTCATCTAGACCTGTAATCTCCTTCCAAGGTAGTCCACAAGTAAATTCAGTAGGCCTAGAGTATGTACCATTTGCAAATTCAATTTTAAGCAAATCACCAAGGTCCTTAGGAGTTACCACTAACTCCTTACCACATACAAAAGCATGAATACCCTCAGTGTTGATTTTTACACCTTCTCCTAATTCCTCTTAGTTCTTAGGAATGCTTAAGTAAAATTCTCTAACCAATAGTTCACTAAATTCTCTATCCTTGAAGTTACTTAATCCGAGCCATTTGGAATTCACAAATAAATTTCTGAGACTATCATGGAAGGTATAATTCTCAAATTTTTTCCAATCTATCTTTCTACCACAAATAACCTCTTTTGTAGACATAATCTCATCAGATCTCTTGTTATGAATAGCATTTCTAAAATATCTAATGAGATTACCTCCTTCTTGAATTTGAACTCCACAACTTGGAGAATTTTCGCTTGCAACTCCCTTTCCTTTGCTCAATTTATTCCCCATGTGCTTTACTTTCTTACTTGGACCATTTCCTTATTGTTGAATTGCTCTCTTGGATGCTTAGGGATTTTGATGATTTTGGGATGCAAGGGTGTTGATTTGTGTTTTGGAGATGAATTGGAGCTTAGGTTTGGCAAAAGATAAAGTTTCCTGATGACTTTTTAAGAGTGAAACTGAAAAATTTTGAAAATGAATCGATTCAAATTGATTTTGAATATATGAGAATTGTCAGGTTATATATAGGCCCGACGAGTTCAATCGGTTGAGTGAAGCATTCAATCGATTAAACAAGTTCTGACTTTTGCTTCCAGGCATTGTTCAATCGATTCAATCGAAGATTGAATTGATTGAAACTTTCTGTATAGGATTTTCTTTTTAAAACCTTTTGAAAGTGAATCGATTGAAACCTTTTGAGAATCGATTGAATTTGAAATTCAATTTTGAAAGCCATTTACATAGAAATATTGAATCGGTTCACTACAGAGGTGAATTGATTGAACTTTAAAGAATTTCAGAATTGACTTTTTGAAACTTATGAAAACCTGATTGAGCTAACTACTCAATTGATTCAACATATTGAAGAATCAATTTTTAAAACATGGAACTTAATTTTTAGATATATGAAGCATATATATAGAGATAAACTCCAATTTCATGCAATCAAAGCACACATAAGAACATAAGATCAAACAAAGAGCACACTAAGCATGCATCTTCAAACAAGCAATCACAATCTAAGTTCATGCATATTAGTCATACCAAACTCTCTCCTAATTTTGCAAAATTGATCTTCAGTCAAAGGTTTGGTGAATATATCAGCTAATTGGTGCAAGGTGTCCACAAATTCTACCTTAATATCTTCCTTAAGCACATGATCTCTAATTAAGTGATGCCTAATTTCAATATGCTTAGTCCTAGAGTGTTGAACTGGGTACTTGGAGATATTTATGGCACTGGTATTGTCACAAAAAATAGAAACTTGGTCCATTGTCATGCCATAATCACTAATTGTTGCCTAATCCATAAAATTTGTGCACAGCAACTACTTAAAGATATATATTCAGCTTCAGCGGTAGAGAATGCTACAGAATTTTGTTTTTTGCTAGACCAAGACACGAGCATATTTCCTAGAAACTAACAAGTCCCACTAGTGCTTTTCCTATCTACTTTACTTCCAGTAAAATCAGAATCAGAATAGCCTAAGAGATCAAAAGAACTACCTCTAGGATACCATAAACCTAAGTTTTAAGTATTCAAAAGGTATCTAAAGATTCTCTTAACAGCAATCAAGTGTGATTCCTTAGGACGTGCTTGAAATCTAGCACATAGGCATACACTTAACATAATATCAAGTCCATTAGCAGTCAAGTAAAGAAGAGATCCGATCATACCTCTATAGAGCTTTTGATCAACCTCTTTACCTTTCTCATCTTTATCAAGCTTTGTTGAGGGGCTCATGGGGGTTCCAATTCCTTTCATGTCCATCATCCCAAACCTTTTTAGCATATCTTTTGTGAATTTGGCTTGGTTGATGAAGATGCCATCCTTACTTTGCTTTATTTGTAGACCAAGGAAGAAGTTCAACTCTCCCATCATGCTCATTTCAAATTCTCCCTGCATTTCTTTAGTAAAATACTCACACAATTTTTCATTAGTAGCGCCAAATGTAATGTCATCAACATATATTTGTACAATGAGAAGATCATTTTTGCTTCTTTTTTTAAAAAGAATGGCATCTACACTTCCTCTTTTAAAATCCTTTTCAATCAAAATCATTGAAAGCCTTTCATACAAAGCTCTAGGAGTTTGTTTTAACCCATATAAAGCCTTTTACAACTTGTAAACATGATTGAGCTTATCATGAATTTCAAAACCAATAGGTTGTTCAACATAAACCTCTTCTTGAATAAATCCATTTAAAATGGCAAATTTTACATCCATTTGAAAAAGTTTGAAATTCATGTAACATCCATAAACAAGTAATAACCTAATAGCCTCTAGTCTAGCCACCGGAGCAAAAGTTTCATCGAAATCAATACCTTTCTCTTGATTGTATACTTTAGCAACAAGTATTGCCTTGTTCCTTACCACATTTCCTAACTCATCCATTTCTTTTATGAACACCCATTTTGTCCTAATAATCGGATGGTTAGTTGGCCTAGGAACCAAGGTCCAAACCTTGCTCCTTTCAAATTGGCCTAGCTCCTCTTGCATGGAAATCATCCAACTTTCCTTTTTCTCCGTTTCTTCAAAGGTTTTAGGCTCCGGTTGTGAGATGAATGCCATATGCTGACAAGTCTCCATGATTTGTCTTCTTGTTTTCACCTTTTCGGATAGATCACCAAGTATTTGCTCCTTTGGGTGACTCTTGGCATACTTCCATGCTTTAGATAGATCTTCATAAGGTTTTTCTTTTCTTTGTAGATCTTCAAGAGGTGGTTCAATCTCAATTCTCTCCAAGGTAGTAGCTTCATTGGGTGACTCTTCATAGATCTTCATTTTCTCCATTTTTGAGTCTAATTCTCCTATATCATCATCATCAACATGCACTACTTTCTTAGTGCATTGTTAGACTCATCAAAAACCACATGAATGGACTCTTCTATAGCTAATATTCTCCTATTGAAGAGCCTATATGCTTTAGAGTTCAAAGAGTAACCAAAAAAATGGCTTCATCACTTTTAGCATCAAATTTGACCATTGGGTGTTTTCCATTGTTTAAAACAAATCATTTGCAATCAAAGCTCCTTAAATAAGAAATATTTGGTTTCTTCCCTTTGTAAAGCTCATAAGGAGTTTTTGAAACCTTTGGCCTAATGGAAACCCTATTAAGAATATAGTAAGTTGTGTTTGTGGCTTCCGCCCAAAAATACTTTGGCAAGTTGTGTTCACAAAGCATTGTTCTTGCCATTTCTTTTAAAGTCCCATTTTTCCTTTCAACAACTCCATTTTGTTGAGGAGTTCTTGGAGCTGAGAAATTATGTTGAAAACCATTTTCATTACAAAATTCTTTTTCAAACTCACCACCATGATCACTTATAATGCTAACAATGCTAAGCTCTTTTTCATTTTGAACTCTTTTACAATGTTTTATGAACACATGCAATACTTCATCTTTAGAGGACAGGAAATATACCTAAGTAAACCTAGAATAGTCATCAACAATAACAAAGCCATAGGATTTCTAAACTTGTCACATTTATAAGCCCAAACAAATCCATATGTAATAGTTCTAATGGTCTAAAAGTGGAAATCTCAAATTTTGATTTAAAAGAGCTTCTAGTTTGTTTTCCAAATTGACATGCTTTACAAACATGGTCACTTTTGAAATCAAGTTTTGGAAGTCTAATGACCAAGTCTTTTCTTAAAAGCTTTGAAATAGTGTTCACACTTGCATGCCCTAATCTTCTATGCCATAACCGACTATCGTATATTTCTTTTGCCATAAAGCAAGTTTCATTTATGCAATCATCAAGATCATCAAGATAAATCACATAAATGTTTTCAAAACATTTTCCAACAAAAATGACTTTGTTCGTATTAATGTCAATCACATAGCATACTTGAGAGCCAAAGCATACTCTATATCTTCTATCACACAATTGATTAATGCTCAACAAGTTATGCTTTAGACCTTTAACAAACAAGACATGCTTGATGTAGCTAGAAAATGTATTACCTATGGTTCCAATTCCTTGGATGATACCTTTGGAGTTGCCACCAAACGAAACACTTCCTTCCTTCCTTCCATCAAGCTCTTAAAAGGAAGCTTTATTACCCGTCATGTGCTTTGAGCAACCACTATCAAGGATCCATGGTTGCTTCTCTTTTGGTTGAGCATTCAAATATGATTTTTTATGCTCATGCTCAACCTAAAATACAGATTTTCAGTTTTTGTTCTTAGGTACCCATACTTTGATGGGTCATTGGGAGTTAGTAAGCACATGAGAGCCTCTAGGCACCCAAACCAATTTGGTCTTAGGGAGGGACTTTTCATTCATGTAGCAATTGTAAGAAACATGCCCTATTTTGCCACAAGCATAACAGTAAACATTAGAACCATGCTTTTTCTTCCTAGTAGATGCAATTTTGCTTGATTCACATGCAACATGTTCATTTTTCTTTTCTTTTTCATCATTATCAAACTAGATACCATGATTATCAAATCATCTATTGTCTTTTGCAAGCTTGAATTCTTAGCCTCATAGTAATGCATCAAGGCATCATAATCTTTTTTAGCATGCTCTAACTCGACTTGCAATAGATTTCTATGTTCAAATACATCATGGAAATCAAGTTTAATCTTATCTAGTTCACTACATAATGAGTTTGCTTTTTTCTTCAATGTCTTATATTTTAAAGCTAGTTTTTCAAACTCATTATAAAGACTTTCATAATCATCATGTATATCATCATCATCAAGCTCATCAACTCAATTATTATCATCATGATCCTTTAAATAAACACTAGGCAGTTTAGAGATTACCTCAATGGTGTCTTCTTTAGCCATCGCATAGGTTGACTTTCTCATCACTTTCGTTATTGTCACTATCCGATGTGGAACAATCACTATTGGACCATGTAGCAGCCACCATTGCTTTCTTTTGCTTCTTGTATTTCTTGGATTGACCTTCTTTGAGCTAAAGGCAATCCGCTTTGAAGTGGCCGAGCTTCTTACATTCAAAGTACACCAACTTATTTCCCTTGTAGGCCTCATTCTTCTCCTTTCTCCAAGAAGTTCCTTGATATCTTCTAGGGAATTTCTTTCCTTGCCTCTTACCTCTATATCCCATAAACCTTTTGAATCTTCTAACAAGCGTGGCAAGCTCTTCATCATCATCATCACTACTAGCACAATCAAGCTCTCCTTCAAGAGCACTCACTCTCAATGCCAAGTTTATTTTCTTCTCTTTGGCATCCTTTTTCTCTTCTTCTTCATCTTTCTTCATCTCTTGCTCATAGGTGAGAAGAGAACCACAAAGGTTGTCCAATGAGATGGTGTTGAAATCCTTAGCTTCTCTAATGGCAGTCACTTTTGGTTTCCAAGCTTTAGGCAAGCTCCTAAGTAACATTTTCACAAGCTCATGCTCAAGAATCTTCTTTCCAAGATGCTTCAATTGATTTGCAACTCCATTGAACCTATCAAACATTGCAATGATGCTCTCATCCGATTGCATCTTGAACACCTCATAGTTATAGGTGAGAAGTGTAATTTTGGACTCCTTCACTTAAGAAGTGCCCTCATGAGTAACTTTCAACTTCTCCCATATTTCCTTGGCACTTAAATATGTGGACACTCTATTGAATTCGATAGCATTAAGTCCACAGTGTAGAGTGTTGATTGCCTTGTAGTTGATTTGCACCTTCTTTATTTTGGCTTCATTCCATTCTCTTCTTGCCTTTGGCATTTTAATGCCATCTATCTCTTTTATTGGCACATATGGACCCTCTTCAATAACATCCCACATTTCATAATCACTAGCTCTTATGAATATGGACATTCTAGTGCCCTAGTATTGGTAATTGGTGCCATCAAAGAGCGGTGGCCTATTGGTGGATTGACCTTCTACCGTAGAATTGCTAAATGGTGTCATTTTGGATCTTCCCAAGGATGTTAAGCCTTCAAATTGGGTTAGGCCCTAATACCAATTGTTGGTCCCTTAGATTAGTGCTAGAGGGGGTGAATAGCACTCAAAACTCTTTTTTTGATCGAGCAACTTCTATTGAAACTTTGGAGTTGAGGTGGATAGTATTTGGGGCTGTTTTGGATAGATGGATGAGCACTTTGCAAAGCTAAGCAAGTCAAGAAGAAATAACACTTCTATTTATAGTGGTTCGGTGCTACTTACCTATATCCACTACCTTGATCTTTCCAATCAAGGATTTTCAACCTTCCTCTTCACTAACAGAGTGGAATTCTAGCTTACACCAAGCCTTTACAAAGAGAGATTTTCCCAAGCTCAAACACAAATCAACCAAGGACCTCCTTATTAATGCAACCCCTTAAAATGAATCTCTCACCTCTAAGAATACAAGAAAATAAAGAAATTTGATGTACAAGAATGATCTCTATAAAGACCTAGGATGTACAAGACTTAAAGCTCAAAGAATTTCTCTCACAACGAGTAAAAAGTAAAAGAACAATGAGAGAAATTAAGACAAAAGGAATATACAAGTGTAGTAAATGCTCTTCAATTTTGCTTCATTTCTTCTTGTTCTTTAGCATTTTAATCCCCCGTTAAATAGCTAGAGACTTTATTCTGGTTGTTGGGACATTTAATGGAGATAGAGACACATTTATAGCTTTGAAAAAACTAGTTGTTATACTGTTCCGGCGTACTTGAATCGATTAAGCCTTGGACCGAATCGGTTCAATCTTTCTAGTTTTGTCCTTTGATGTTCTTGATTCAACTGTTGAATAGATTCACCATCCTTCTCAATCGATTCAATTTCTTCAGCTGCCTTTTTCTTTAGGGCGTTGAATCGATTGAGTTGAAAACTCAATTGGTTCAATGCTTCTGGTTTCAGACTTCCCAGTCTTCATTTGTTCTTCCTCAATCGACTGAGCTTCACTATGAATTGGTTGAAAATCTCTGACTTCCAACTTCTTCTTCTTTCAATCATCTACTCAATCTGTTAAGTCATTTACTGAATCGGTTCAATATCACTGATTTCTTTGTTTTGCTTCTTTTCAGCCTGGTTCAATCGATTGGGCCAAAACCTCAATCGGTTGAACCTTAATTACTTAGCATTTTTCTCATTTTGATTTTAAGGATCTACACATTTAACTTAGTTTCATCAAAAGCATTTAATTGGGTTGGTTTGTACTCATTGAAAACACATGGAGTTCAACACCAATGGCATAAGGGGCTTGCAAGGATAGAAAACAAAAGAAATGGGAAGAGGGAAAGGGGGGTCTAGTGTCAGACCTGGCCTAATTCTATGTTGGATCAACTCATATATAGCTCGAACCCTTCAATTTCTCTTCTATTCTCATCTCTTCTTATCCTTTTTTTCCTCCACCTTAAACTCATCCCTAGACACATCTAAAGAATTCTTTGGCCCCATTAAACAAGGATTTGAAGAGAAAATCAAGAAATTCAGGGATTAGAGCTTTGGATCAAAATAGGGTGGTTTATTCAAACTCTTGGATCTTTTGATCTAACCATCAAAGCAAGTTGTTCTACTCATCTCAAACTTCAATTTGCCTATTTACTTGCATAAATCCATGCATTGGTTTGGAAGAAACAAAACTCAAAGTCAAGTTGAGGATTTTGGGTTGAATTGAGAACAAATTTGATTTTTTGAGAAATTTGAGCCATAGATCTTAATTTTTCAAGCTATAATCTTGTTGTGGATGTTACAAGGATTGTATGTCTTGATTTATAGCTTGATCTATAGCCGAAGTAAAGATAAACCTTGTTTGAGACTCAAATGGCCTAGCCACCTAATCCCAGTGCCAAGGTTAGCTAATAATGGCACCAAGGTCACACTTTACCATGAGTATTTTTGTAATTTTTTACTTTTAACCCAAAATTGAACCAATTTAACCCAAAACACTTCCAGAAGCTTTAAATCACTATTGAACCTCATCTTAGAGTATAGTATAGGGATGATAGATGAGCTTTGTTTGAGACTCGAGTGGCCTAGCCACCCAATCCCAGAGCCAGGGTTAGCTAATATCGGTAGCCAGGTTACACTTTACCAACAGCATTTTCGTAATTGTTTACTTTTAGCCCGAAATTAAACCAAATTAATCCGAAACACTTCTAGAAGCTCTGAATCACTTTTAAACCTCATCTTAGAGTATACTAGAGCCTCATAAGTGCATCCATTAGTTCATATTAGAATTCTAATGTGTTTTCCCTTGTAATCAAGTGCCACACCAATCAAGTGCGGTGATGCTTCGGTTACCAACGATGTTGGGAGTATACAAACTTTCAAGTATAGTGAGTGGTTAGAGGTGGTAGATTGGTGGGTCTGGTTGGGTTCAAGATCGGTCAGTTTTGGGTCAAGAGAAATTAGAGTCATTTTGGGTTTGGATAAATTCGGGTTTGGATAGCTAATATATCAAGTTATTTTGGGTTTGGGACCTATCGGCTTCAGGTCTCGAGTCATTTGGATTATGGTTATTTCGAGGTTGACATTCGAATTTTTGGGTTTGAGTCATTTCGGATCTTAAATATATTAGTTTAACTTTGACACTCATATTTTTGGATTTAAGTTATTTTAAATTTAGCTTGGCTTATCTATGAAGAATCAAAATCGAGTTGGATCAAAATTAAGCACTTAGTTTTACACTAAGTTTGATAGGAAGGAAAATATATAAAAGAGAAAAATACGTAGGAAAGAAAAAAGAAAAGAGAATATATTTCCATTTTCCTTACCCAACACAAAATAGAATATATTTCCATTTTCCTCATCAATAAAGAGGAATTTATAACATCTCTATAGCAATCTATAATAGGAAGTTTCAAGCTTTCTAAGGCCTTTTGCTTCAATGGTGGGGGAGATACATATGGATCCCTCCCATTGGCTAACTTTTTTTTTGTATTCTTTGATTTTTTTTTTCAAAATCTATTATCTATTTTTTTTTATCTTTTTTCTTTCTTTGTTTTGTATTTTTTTTTTCATTATCTTTATTCTTTTTGGGTTTAGATTTGGATTTGGAAAGGAGTTTGAGCTTGGAAAGAGACTTTTAAAAATTTTGTATTTGGGCTTGATTATTTTATTTTTATATTACTATTTATTATAAATAAGCATTATTTATTAATCTCACTAGTTATTATATATGTACGATTAAAACTTTTATCTCTACGAATTTAATATTTGATATATACAATTTTATTTATTAGTCATTCAACATTTTCAATATTTTCAATATTGTCTACGATTATTTTCCATTTATGTATTTTCTGTATGAGATATAAAGAGTGGTGATTCTTGATAGATAAACCTTACACTAATTTCACATATTTTAGTAAATTCTAATTTTCGGTTAATATATGAAAGGGAGGTCCAAATTATTATCTAGAATTTATTTGTTTGAAGTTAGGTACAAAGAATTTTGATTCATCATTTGACATTCCCCTATTAGTCCTTCCCTTTTCTCCTTGTATTTTTCTCTAAAATAAAAGTTACACGTTTAAAATCCAGCTTTGGACACATCTAGTTGCACTTATCGGTCTCTCCGGTCGGCTCAACTTTTTGACAACTAGAGTTTCACAACACAACATAAACCAAGCGAATTAAGTACTCAGTGACAAGCACATAAATTTACATCTAAGTTAGCAGCTATTCTAGTTCCAGAAGAATAGAGGTAACCGAAACCGAATATATCCAAACAAAATGAAGGTGCAGAAAGCCTACATTTGGCAGAGAAAGATTCCAAAATGAAACACCCCTATCCCTCTTCTGATTGTACATGTAATTCTTAATGACTGGAAAGAAATCCTTTGTTGCAAAGCCAAGCACTGGTGCAATCCTTTGTTGCAAAGCCAACCATATTGAACACGGCAAGTGATGAAGACCGGTATAGAAACTATGTATGCTATTACTGAGAAGAAAAAGAGCCAGGCAAACATAATATCAATACCAATATCCACATTAGCCCCAAAACAGAAAAACAACCAGCAGTATATATCGCACATACATTTTAAACAATTAAAAAAAGGGCGAGTATCAACTCTATCTCTGCATCATACCGATAATTGGAGCAAAAGACACCACCAGGTCGACTCATGTCAAGTTGGAGCACAAAATTATCATACAATACGCATATAAATTATCACGAAATTATAACACTAGAACATCTTCATAAAATTTTCCTTCATCCACCCCCTTTAAACAAGATACAACACACAGCCAAAAAACAAAAACAAAAACAAATACAAATACAAAAAACAACAACAACAAGATACAACACTACAATACTCGCCATGCATATCTATGTGTCTTAGCTAAGGGCAACAGAAAGGAAAAACTGAGGAAATACAAGCCTCTTTGGAGAGCAGCACGATAAAGGATAGGAAAGAGATAACATGAGCACCAGAGACTAAATTCAGGATTGACATGATACTTATCTGCATACCTGTTCCATAGGTGTAGCTTCCTCATTGTTTTGTTCATTCACATCTGGTTCAACATTAGACTCATTTCTAAGATCAGAAACCATTTTACTGTCGTCCCCTGTAATTTTCAAATCTGCAGGAAGCTGTCCTGTCTTCAATGCCTGCTCTTGCAGAGAACCATTCAGAATGTAATGTTAAAATTAAGAAAAAAACATAAAGTCCAATCTCACTTAAAAGCACACGTAGGATTAAACAAGCACCTTTTCAAGTCTTGCAACCTCTTCCAAAGTTTGAGAATTCACAATGGCCGCCTGTATGTCAAATAAAGAAACATGATCAGATCTCAGTCTTACGCATGCACTACAAAAGATGCAGAAGTCATTTAAAACAGGACAAGAGAACTATCAATGATCATTCATGTGGTTTAAGCCACAATTAATCACTAATGAGGATACTGTTTGAGATGATAAGCGCCTGAGTGGGTGGCTGCAACTAGCCACAATCACATCATAGATGTAAGATTTCACATTGATTGTCATAGGGGTATGCATGACCTTGGATTGTTCACTCTAACCAAAATTCATCAGGCATCTTCAATATCTTTGTGGATCTGTGCTTTCTGACTTGGAAGACTAATACAACAAAGATATTTTGGAAAGTAAAAGAAATAGAAAGGGTACATTGATTGATATGTTCACAGAGTCCACAACCAAGAGTCTTAGCATATTCATGCATCATTCAATGGTCACAAGCACTATTATTCATTAGGTGCATGAATGAATCTGAAACACATACAATCTATTGCAATGGAAAAGCTGAGTAGCTCTAGAATTTATAAACCCCTTCTCTATTTAAAGGGGAATCTTTTCAAAACTCTTTAAAAAGCAATAACCACGAAGAGAGGCAAGACTAGAACTTATATATACTAAAGAATTCAATGTCAAACTGAAACCTAAAAGTTTGGCATGAATTGCTTTGAAATTAAAAAGCCACCCGACACTATGTGAGATTAGAGGGGAATGAAGGGGAAAAAGGGAAGGGAGAACGGCTCAGATGCTCTCCAACGTTCAGAAAACATTCCCCGAAGGAAGTGATTTAGAGTGGGTACATGACTCCACCAAAAACCTTCATTTTCGTTAAACACTTTTGACTGGGAGGATTCAAATCAGATGTATTCTTCACTAAATATTTTATATCGATAGACAAATTACGATACACTAAAATTTCATTTTAAACCATAAAGGGTCTAACTATAAAAAAAATGATAACTCAGAATTTTCATTTGCTTTCCACTAATTGAGCAAAGAAATACAATAACATACCCCTCCCTTTCTTTTTCCATTTCTAAGTAATCCAAATAAGGGAACCTTAACCTACCTTTTACACTCTTTTCCAATCCATCCATTTCTTTTGCATTCCCCTCCCCTCAATGGTTCCAAAAGACATCACTAAGGGATCTTATTTCTAGGAACCACAGTTATATTTGGTCATACAAGAAAATTTATGAATACTAAAAGTTATATTCCTTGAAATAGTCTAGCCTTGAATTAACTTTCAGCTATTCCAACATTTTTCACTAGAATGATTGCAGTCTTATTCATCATTTCTACTTCATATTAATTGACAAACCACCCCCCACTCTAAAAAGTTATCACCTAAAGAGATTTCCAATGTCATCTTAAGTTGTTCATTATTTTTTTAACCATATTTACCAAGCTGGTACCTTTAGAATCTCATATCCTTGGGGAGGTAAGGAGATCATGAAACCATTAAAACAGGTTATACCAGAATGAAAGATAGCATTATGATATTGAGTCTTTTAGGTTTCTCATCAAACCAAACAAGGTAAGATGACATTCAATGAGGTTTGGGGTCATCTCTAATCTTCAAAGATCTCTCAGACGAAGTGTAGTAGTCTTAAGATGCCTCACACATCAGCCTCTGATTATAACATAAATAGAATAGCATTAAAAAGATGGAATCATCATTCACATTTCATAATTCCTATCACCAAGAGCTAACGGATGGATCGTTGTGGATTGTAAAATTCAGCTGGAAATCTCAAGAGGGGGGGTGGGTTGTGTGTGCGGGGTGTGGGTGGGGAGGTGGTGGTGGTTGGGTTGTGGGGTTGTGTTGGGGTCTGTGTAGGGGTGCGGGGGTGAGCATATTTGGTAACTCCGCATCAAAGTGTGTTCTAACCTGCTCTCTAGTTGCTTACTTTGCTTGATTCCGAGTTTCTCCATTTCTTATCTCCCTCTACCCTTGATTCCTATATTTTACTTTTAATTTCAATCCTATTTCCTGACAAAGTTCTCTAAAGCTTTTCTAAGATACAAAAGCAAGATCATTAAAAAAAATAACCATTTTGAAAAGCTAAACACCAACAACAGCAATATCCTTGTTTCAGATTAGAATCATGAGAAAAAGTTAATACCTTGATAGCTATAATTTGCTCAGGTGTTGGGGCTACTACTTTTGGCATCTGTTCTTCCTCCGCAACTTCTGAAACCTTTGGAACCTCTTCTGGTGTGAATGTCTTTGACAATTCTTTCTTCATTTCCTCTTCAACTTCTTTAGATGCAAAGAGATTTTCAGCTTCCAATCTCTCCTGTGACAGATGAAGCATATTTATGTGAAATTAACTCATATGACAGATACGTGAGGAATTCAGAATTATTAAAACATGTAGCCGCCAACCCTTTTCTGCCCCCAACGCAAAGATGTAAAAAAGGAGAAGATGTTTAAACTACCTCAAATGAATAAATTAATCCCAAAGTGTGGTATTCTCTTTGGGAAAAAGAACTGAGCAATACCAAAGCATTTGGTGAAAAGATGGAATTATATTTTGGGGGAGAAAAGAAAAGCAGAAGTCAGGACATCTTTTCCTAACAGTCAATGCACCGAAGTTGGAATCTAGTCCCATACTCAATGGGGAGAATAACTACAATACCATTCTAACATCCAGCACTCTTCCATTGATTACGTAAATTGTCAAATACTCAAATAGCTCAAACCACACAATTGCACTTCATGAACCTATACTTGCCTGAGGCAAAAAAAATGAAAAAACCTATACTTGCCACGGCACAAAACAAATTTATTCAAACTAGACTGTGAATGAACAAAAGAATGCGGAAAAAGAAGTTCAAACTGTAAAGCCAGAGAGTCATCAAGACAGAAGAATGAATATGCGTGTGGCCAATAGTTTCCCAATTAACCACAGCATTTCACATAACTGCACACAAGATGAGCAACAAGCAACTAATGCATAACAAAAGAGATGAATAAGAAGTTCATTTTAAAGGATAAAAATAATAGTTTAGCATGTCCAATCACCTTAGCCTTCACTTTCTTGAAGTCCAGAACATGAAGAGATTTTAGTTTATGAATCACATACAACCTGTAATTAGGTTTCTTGGTAATATTATTGTCCAATAGGCTAAGGAAACGCAGGTTAGGAAGAGATGAAAGAGGATCAATCTCCACCAAGTTCACAAGCCTATTGTTCGTGAGAACCAATGTATGTAACTTCGGCAAGAACTCTGCAGGGCAAGGAAATGTGAACAGCA
The DNA here is from genome assembly GCA_030664755.1 of Microcos paniculata. Classification (NCBI taxonomy): domain Eukaryota; kingdom Viridiplantae; phylum Streptophyta; class Magnoliopsida; order Malvales; family Malvaceae; genus Microcos; species Microcos paniculata. The sequence goes on along the minus strand of CP131462.1, from coordinate 23,571,077 downwards.
TAAGACTTCCTACTACATAAAAGGGAAATCCAACCGTTGTTTGAAAGCAAAAGCTTACCTCCAATATTAGGATTGATACGAGTAATGCGGTTGTTGTTTATAAGCAAAGTGCCCAATCGGTTAAGATAAGGGAAATTGTCCAACTTCACAATCTCATTGTCAGACAAATCTATGGTATCAAATTGGTCCTGGCAAAAAGGCAAGCCCAGGAAACACCATAAAATTATTAAAAGAAGAAAAAAAAAGAAGAAGAAGAAGAAGAAGAAGACCACTGAATAACAAAAGGAGAAGAAAACCAGGAGCAAACAAAGAATAAAAACACACCTCTGTAGCACCCAAGTTTTCGATTACAGCAATTTTGTTTCCTGAGGAAAGAAAGCATAAGCAAAAGATAAGTTTTAAAGAAAAATAATAATTAGGGTTTTAGAAGGAGGGCTGCGGAAGAGAGAGAAGAAGCACCTCGAAGATCCAATTCTCGCTCCTTGAGGGCATTGAAGAAGTGAGGACTCTTCCAAATCAAGTCCGCCGTGAGTTTCACCATTTTCGCCCCTTATTCTCTTTCTTTCCTTCTCTACTGAAACCTAATTCACCACCACCCTTTTCTTTGCTGCAAACGGCGGCGAAGTAGCAAGTATAAGCTTCGCTGTATTCAAAATATCAATAGTTTAAGCTATGTTTGCCTGCAATCTGTTCTTACATGTAATTTTTCCAAAAAAATAAAATCAACAACATGCATTTGGATAAAAAGAAAATTACATTTTCAAAAGCTAACAATTTTTCAACACAATGAGCTGTTATACTTTCATATCGAACCAAATCGCACTAGATTTAGTCATTCCTTCATTTTGAGAATTAATTATAAATTCACTTCCTACTATTTGCTCAAAACGAAGTGGCAAGGTATAACAATCAAAAGAAGCCATGAAAATAGCAAAGAAACTTTTGACTTCCTTTCGGAGCAAGAGATGCGGCAAAGCTTGACTAAAGGGAGAGGAGATGGGGGACTTACCGGCGGTGCGCAAGGGGGCAGTCGTTTTCCCTGGGGTGAGATGGGTTTTTCCTTCGATAGGTGCTCGCCGGCTCTAGAAGAATGGAGTGGGATACGTCGAATAGAGAAAGGAAGAAGAGGGTGCGGGCTGTGCAGATATGTTTGTGCGGTGAGGCTTTTGGAATGTTATGGGAAAAATGGAACAGGGGGAAAGTGGTTTTAGACCTACAAAATAGCGGTCACTAGAACGCCATAGTTCTAACACAAAGTGACAAAACGGTGGGATTCTTTGAAACGACATAGTTTTAGTTTTAGCTTTTTCCTTTTTTTTTTAACATTAGTTTTAGTTTCTGACTGGAACTTTTAGTAAAAGTGTTATTTTAATAGAATTGTTTTATAAATATTGTTTAGTGAAGTTAAACTAGTGTTTGGTAAATTTAATACAAAAGTATTGTAAGATGTAAAGCTCTTGACACTACTATTGTAAAATTACTGTAAAATGTTAAAATTATGAAAAAAATACTTTTCACTATTAGCTATTATATATATGTTAATATATATTATTATATATGTGAATATATATTATTAATTAATATAATTTAATTTAATTGATCATTTTATAAAAAATATTTTTATGTCATTATTTTATAATCTACAAATTATTTATAAATCCATTTTTATTAAATTTAAATATAAATTTTCAATGAACTAATTGATGTACTTATATAAATTATATATAATTTATAGATTATTATTGTATTATATTAAAATCTGGTAAAAAAAACCAGAAAAGTCTTTGAAAAATATACGGCTATCAAATACAAAAAATGAAAAATTGAAAGTAAAAATAAAATTAGGTTGTTAAATAGAAAAAAAAAGGACATTTAAGGAATAATAAAAAATTTATTAAAAGAAAATCTCTACTCATATAAGTTACAAAAAATGATTTCAAGTGAAACTTCAAATTTTAACTCTTTTTAAAATTCAAAGCTACTTCCCATATAAATTAAAATTTTAAAAAAGTTGATAGCCAAACACTCTAACTTCTCCTTCTAGAGTAAAGAAATTGTTTAATAAGCTGGCCAAAACACTCACTTATACTAGATTAGAGAATTGATCCCATGGACCAAATAGGGATGTCAAATGTCCTTGGATCTGATCCCCGCTCTAACGAGGACAGGGACGGAGATGGAAAATCCTTTTTATTCCCCATCGAGGGCACGGACGGGGATGTGGAATACCTTTCCCACCCTGTTCCTATACCTGGTTGTTTTTAGTTTTTTATACTATATGCATATATATTATTTTACAAAATAATAGATATAATATGCAACATCAAATAAGATAATATATATTATGTTTATAAATATTGTATATATTATATTTATATTATATATAATATATATCATATTCCTTAATAATATATAAATCTAAAATAAACACCATGTAATAAAATTAATTTGACTAAAAAAGACTAATTATTATGTTTATTATGATTATATAAACTTTTATGAATCTTTTATGCAATAAAATAGTAAGATATGTTTTTAATTATATAAATATATATTATTTATTTATATATAAAAATCAGGGACCGAGATTCCTCGACCTCGTCAAATTCCCCGCAGAGTTGTGGGAGGAGAAAAATCCCTCTCCGAACTCGGGGTCGGGGATGGGTTTCAAAAGTCAAGGTCGAGGACGGGAAATATACCCCTTGTTTATTCCCCACCCGTTGACATCCCTAGGGACAAACACCCCCAGTGACAAACACCCCCTTATACTGGATTAGAAAAATAATCATACGGACTCGGTTCCATAAAAATTATGAGAAAATCAAGATGTAACATCTTATATTTACAAATTACCCACTTACAATAAATGCAATTGGTTTACTTTAAAACATTTAATAGGGTAAATTAGACTTCTTGTTAAAGCTAGTCAAACATTGAATTGTTTCTAACACATTTAACAATTGAACTTGCATTTGACAAAAAAAAAAATTAAACTTGCATTTAAACTATGAAATTAAATGCTTTTGCTGTATAACACAAAATTGATTTAAAAGAAATCTCTACAAAAAAACCAATAAATTACCTATAAAGTTAACATAAACATTAATAAGAAATTTAGTTCCGTGCTAACGCTGTGGATCTATGTAAAGTTGTAATATATTAAATATAGTATTTCATATATTTTAAATATAAAGTAGATTGCAATGAAATATAAACTCTTTTTATATACTTATGTGTATTATTATTTAATCAAGAAATTCTCCCTATCTCTCTTATTAAATGGAAAATTTTGAGTCTAGACAGAAAGAAAATCCTTCGAAATCTATTATACTTTGTAAAAGTTGTTAATAACTGATCAATCTTGTTTTTATTTCTTAAAGCTTGCAGTTAACGATTTATTATTATTTTAAGAAATATAAAGCAACATAAATTATATATGAAGAAACAACATAATATATTATAGATAATTTCATATATAAAATCATTGTCCAATCTAATAATAAAAAAAGAAGAAAATATACGAAGAAAAAGTCATTATATTTAGAATGTTTTTTTTGCAAACATATTTATAGTAATTAATATTTTAAGAAAACCAAAAAATTATAATAAGTTTGTTATTAATTAATTATGAATTTCTTTTAAAAAGTATTTATTATAAATAGATTGTGAGAAAATTAAAAAAAAATTCCTAATATCTTCTGTGGAGGCATTGAGATAGCTTCTTTAAATATAACTTTAAAAGTGGGGTATAGATAAAATCTAGTTCTACCTTTCCATAATCTTTTTCAAACAAAAAAAAAACCCTGTAATTACACCGTAAGGAATATGTAAACCATAACCATCTTGGTTCCCAACAATAAAGTATAAGATAAAATAACAAATTGGAAAGAAAAGGTATCTGTAACTTTAAAAAATAGAGAAATATTTAATGGTAAGGGATTAAAAAAACACTATTTTGGAAAAAAAAAGTGTTTTGTTATATTTAACTCGGAAAGTAAGAGTTGGAAAAAAAATCAAACTGGTCTCTTAATTAGAAAAAAATAGTTAAAACAAATGAAAAAATCCGAAAAAGAAAGAAAACCCGATGGAACCAAGACAACAAACCTATTTCACTTTCTTTCTTTCTTTTTTTCTTTTTTCTCTCTTCTCAATTGCTACAGAAAAAAATAACATTATACATTTTTTTAGAGCAAAAAATTGTATATCTTTATTTATTAGGTAATAAACTAGTAGGATTTAATTAATTAATTCAATGTTTGACTAGCAGTCTAATTTACCCTTATCTTCTATCTATGCTTCTATACCTATATAATAATTCTATCTCTTATTAAATTTCCTTTATAACCCTATAATATGGCATTTGATAGTTCCCTTGCTAAACTTTTTGGTAATTTCGTACTAAGAAAATTAATGTTATGTAGAAATCTCTTTTTTTATCCCCTCCATTAGTAATTTAGTTCTTTTAAAAGATAGCTAAGGGATAAAAAGGTATTTTTATATTTTCTTTTTAGAAAAATGATTTTTCTTTTAATAGACTTTTTTCATCTAAATTAAAGTGATGTTTTTAATTGTAGCTTTATAATACCTAAAAGATGAAAATTCTTTTGATATTTTTCATAAATTTTTATTTTTTCAAAAAGATTTAATTAAGGATAATAAATTGATAAGTGTTGTGAGAAAAAAAAAAGGATAAAAGGGAGAGTGATGTCTCGTAAATCACCAAAATATAATTAACCTTACTAAAACTATAATATAGTGGTAGCAAGAGTCGAACCCACAGGAATTAGATAAAAAAACTAATAAATTCTAATCTAACTAAACAAGTAAAGAAAATCCAATATCTCAAAAATTATAACCCATTTTGGAATTCAGACAAGAGCATAGATAAAAGTAGCCAAAGTGCAAGAATGATAGTCACGGATGCATAGGAATAGCCTCCAATTTCCATGCTAAGTGAACCAAGAAAAGTAAATTGAAGGAAAACTAACCAACTTGAGTGCCCAATACGATCCAATCGGCTTCAAATGCCCAAATTAGAAATTTTGCCCAATTTGTCTCCAAGAACACCACACCTTGAGATTCTTAAAATGGATGGGTGAAATGTGTTTAGGGGTGGTTAGGAAAGTTGTTTTGGATGAAAAAGGAGTGGCTTGAGTGTTAATTTAGTGAGAGATTGGGTTAGGGATGAAAGGGAAGGGGTTTGGGTAGTTTTGGAGGGAGAGAAGTTAGTTTGAATAAGGAATAGTGGTTCGTGAGGAATGGGGCAGCTGATGGCTTTAAAATTGGTGAAACTTGAATCATCTATCGACAGTTAGGTTTCTATCCGTTGACGGATGAAAGTTCCAGAGATCAATTTTCATGGGGTCTAATGATCCATCGACGGGTAAGAGGCGATCCGTTGATGGAAGAGAAGATGAGGCGCCTGCCAGTTCTGTCCATCGACGGTTTAGTGATTATCCATCGACGGATTGATCATGTGACTCAGAAGTTACCCCTACTAGTGTCATCTGTCGATGGTTGAGTATTTGCCCGTCAATAGATCAAAATCCTAAGGACCAAATTCATCCAGTTAAGCAATATCCATCGGCGATTGCAAGAGTAAGCCGTGGACAGATGAGAAAACCAGAGAAATGAGTACTTAATCCTACTTTTAATTCCAACCTTGAACTTTAAAATTAAAAAAACCAAGGAAATCCCCCTTTGTGTATGTTGAAAATCAAAATCCATATCAGATTGAATCTCATGAACTTGAAGCACCATGTTGATGAAATGAATGTATGCAAGAATGAGAAGAAAAACAATACAAGGAATAGGAAGGGTAGAGAAATACATTACAGTAAGAAAAAGGAAAGAGAGCTTGGGTTGCCTCCCAAGTAGCACCTTTGTTTAAGTGTAACTTAGGTCTGCCAAATAGATCTTCTCCACGATAGCAACCGAAACACCTCCATAGTAGGGTTTAAGACGGTGGCCATTGACTTTGAAGATTTTTGAGGTGGCCAAACTTTGGATTTCCATAACATCATGATCGAACACTTTAATGACGTGGAAAGGACCAATCCAACGACTCGTAAACTTGCCGAGAAAGAGATGCAACTTAGAATTGTAGAGGAGAACCTTTTGACCAACATGAAAGGATTTATTCTTAAGAATTTTATCGTGGTATGCTTTGGTCCTTTCCTTGTATAAAAGAGAATTCTCATAAGCATCATGGTGGAGTTTCTCTAATTCCTAAAGCTAGAGCTTCCTATGAACACTGGCTTCATCAATTGTTAGATTAGACTTCTTAATGGCCCAAAGAGCGCAATGTTCCAACTCAACCGGCAAATGGCAAGCCTTTCCATACACCAAACGATAAGGAGACATGTCAAATGGTGTTTTATAGGCGGTCCGATATGCCTACAAGGCATTCTCTTGCCGTTGACTCCAATATGGTCGATTAGGGTTCATGTTAGTTGCTAATTTGTTTATGTTTTTGATTAATAATCATCTTGATTTAGAGCAACTAATCTTCTATACTTGAGCTAAATGCATGTTTTTCATTGTTGAAGGTGTAATTTGAAGATTGGAATAAAAGTATTCAAATCCGAGGCAAAGAAGGACAAAATATCATAAGACCTCATGTCTGTCCTCCAGCTGGCCCCAGCCTAATTATTGGCCAGCCCCAGCCTGGAGCATGGCCGAGGAGTATTTCTTTCTGACACCAGTGGGTGGCCGACTAGACCTCTAGCTAGGGCCGGCTGGACACGGGTTGCACTATAATTAACCTTGCTCGGTTTTCCAATCCCCCAATGCCTCCTAAGCCGACTCTTGAAGTTCCTTGGACCTAAAATCTTGCCAATTCAACCCTAAAACAAGGAAGATTCAAAGAGAAGAATGAAGAATTGATTGGGCGGAAGAAATTGAAGATTAAAGTGAATTGAAAGAGGATTAAGGAAAGAAGATTCAAGCACAAGTTGAAAGACTTTTAGAGAAATTTTAGGAATTAGAAACCCTAAGTATTTATACTCTTGTAAATCACTTAGGAGAACATCTTAAGCTTTATTTTCATCATCTTTTTGAGAGCTTCTATTTTCCATGGTAGCTTAAACAACTTTTCTTTAATCTAGTGTTTAAGTGGATGCTTATCTAAGTATTTGTGAGGTTCTCTTATTCTTAATCTAGTTTTATTCATAATTGTTCCTTGAATTCTTTGCTCTAAGGTAAACTTGCTTGTTAGTTTATTAATCTTTTGTTTGTTTGTTTGGTTAGTGCGCAATAATCAATCTTATGATCAAAAGTATTGCTATTCTTATTTAAATTCGTGCTGGTAATTGCATTTGATTAAGTGGTAAGTGGCAATTGAATAGAATGCGCTATTCAAAGGAATTCAAGGGGTTTATTGAGTAATCTATGATGGGTAGATCTCTAATATTGATTAGCTCTCATTGATCTTGTTCTTAATACTTTTGAATACTTGAAATCAGGCTACTAGGGTTTTGGTTTAAGATTGAATGATATTTTTGTGAAACACGAGTAACAACATATCTAGCTTTAGGATTAATTGAATCAATGAGAATGCTGGGTTTTCTTTGATTAGCTAATACAATTGTGTTAAAACTATATCTTTTAATGAACCAAGGATCAAATATCTTATAAGCATCCAACACTAGGTTGAAGTTCTTTAATTCTGATTTGTATCTTGTTATCTAATCCTTTAGTTTTAATCTTTTTAGTTATTGATTTCAATCAAAAACCCCCCTTTTTTATATTTACTTGTTTTTGAGAAAGCAAAAGTGAACCAACAGCTCTCTCTGGGATCGATCCTTACTTATCCTACTATATTAATTAGTTCGAGAAGAGGTTACTTTGTTAAGCATCGCGACACACTTCGTCAGTTCACCGTCTTTTGGAGAATGGACTTGATTTCACAGTTGGAATTTTCAGCTTGTCCACTGGTTTAAATATGATAGGCTATGGACACCATATGAGTAACCCCATATTTCTTCAAAAGAGATTCCATGAGTTTGCTATAAAAATGGACTCCTTTATCACTTATGAGAACTCAGGGTACACCAAAGTGTGAGAAAATATTTGACCTGAGAAACTTACAAACTACTTTAGAATCATCAGTCCAGGTGGCTTTGGCCTCTACCCAACGAGAAACATAATCACATGTCAATAAGATGTAAAGAAAACCATGTGAATTAGGGAAGGGTCCCATGAAATCAATGGCCCACGCATCAAAGATTTTGCAAATAACAACAGAATGCAAAGACATTTGGTTTTTTTGTTTGTAATTTTGCCTACCCTTTGACAACTATCACAAGTCTTACAAAAAGAGTGAGCAACCCTAAACAAAGAAGGCCAATAAAAGCCACATTCAAGCACTTTCCAAGTAGTCCTTTGAGGACCGAAATGGTCTCTACATATATGAGAATGATAAAAAGATAACACACTGTGGAATTCATGGTCAGGGATGCATCTCTTAATAATTAAGTCGCTACAATGCTTCCATAGATAAGGATCATCCCATACATACGATTTAGCATCGTGTTTAAGTTTCTCTGTCTTTGCCTTAGGGAACCACTATGAAATTCTTTAGTCATAAGGTAATTAACAATGTTAGCATACCAAGGAACTTGAACACTGGTAACACAAAGCATTTCATCGGGAAAGGAGTCGTTTATGGAAGAAGTTACTTCAAAACTTACCAATCGGCTAAGGTGATCAGCTATCAGCACCCTTTTTGTCCTTGATTTCAAGGTTGAACTCTTAGAGAAGCAAAATCCAATGGATTAAGTGAGGTTTAGCTTCCTTCTTGGCAAAGAGGTACTTTGGAGTTGCATAATCGGAGAATACCACCACTTTGGTGCCAAACAAATAAGAACGGAACTTATCCAATGCAAAGAAAATGGCAAGAAGCTCCGTTTCCGTGGTTATGTAATTCTTCTGAGCCTCATACAAAGTGCGTGAAGCATAATAGATAACATGTGGAGTCTTTCCTACATGCCGACCAAGCACTATACCCGTAACCATATCACTGGCATCACACATAAGCTCGAAAGGAAGGTCCCAATTGAAAGGTTACAAGATGGGGGCTGAAGTGATAGCAGTTTTCAACTTGTCAAATGTTGTTTGACGTGATTTATCAAAGTAAAAAAGGACGTCTTGCTATAGAAGATGGCACATAAGGGTTGAAATCTTGGAAAAGTCCTTAATGAAACGCCGATAAAACCTTGCATAACCAAGGAAAGATCGGACGGACTTGACTGAGGAAGGTGACAAAACGTGTCACGATGCTTGACAAATTAACCTCCTCTCGAACTAATTAATATAGTAGGATAAGTAAGGATCGATTCCACAGAGAGCTGTTGGTTGACTTTTTGCTTTCTTCAAAACAAGTAAATATAAAAAGAAGGGTTTTGATTGAAATCGAAAGTTAAAAAGATTATAAGTAAATTAAACTAAAGGAATAGATAATAAGAGATAAATCAGAATTAAAGAACTTCAACCTAGTGTTTGGGATGCTTATAAGATATTTGATCCTTGGTTCATCAAGAGATTTAGTTCTAACACAATTGTATTAACTAATCAAAGAAAACCCAGCATTCTCAATGATTTAATTAATCCTAAAGCTAGACAAACTATTATTCGTGTTTCACAAAATATCATTTAATCTTACACTTAAACCAAAACCCTAGTAGCTCGGTTTCAAGCATTCAAAAGTATTAAGAGCAAGATCAATTTGAGTTAATTAATATTAAAAATCTACCCAACATAGATTACTCAATAAACCCCTTGAATTCCTTTGCATAGAGCGTCCTATTCAATTGCTACTTATCACTTGATTAAATTCAATTAACCAGCATGAATCTAAACAAGAATAGTAATAAGATTGATTCTTGCGCACTAACCAAACAAACAAACAAAAGATTTATAAACTAACAAGCAAGTTTACCTTAGAGAAAAGAATTCAAAGAACAATTATGCATAAAAATAGATTAAGTATAAGAAAAACTCACAAATACTTAAATAAACATCCACTTAAACACTAAATTAAAGAAAAGATGTTTAAGCTGCCATGGAAAATAGAAGCTCTAAAAAAGATGACGAAAATTAACTCTAGATGTTCTCCTAAGAGATTTAAAAGAGTATAAATACTTAGGGTTTCTAATTCCTAAAAAATCTCTAAAAGCCTTCCAACTTGTGCTTGACTCTTCTTCCCTTAATCTTCTTTCAATTCAATTTCATCTTGAATTTCTTCAGCTCAATCAATTCTTCATTCTTCTCTTTGAATCTTCCTTGTTTTAGGGTTGATTTGGCGAGATTTTAGGTCCAAGGAACTTCAAGAGGCGGCTAAAAGGCATTGGAAGATTGGAAAATTGAGCTAGATCAAGTTTGGAGCAACCTGTGTCCAGCCGGCCTCGGCTAGAGCTCTAGCCGGCCGACCGGCCAATGACAGACAATAGATCTCCTCGGCCAAGCTTTAGGCTAGGGCCGCAAATCTTTGGGCTGGGGCCGGCCAATGTCAGTCAACAAACTCTTATGTTCTTTTGATTTTCTTTGCCTTGGGTTTGAATATTTTTCTTCCAATCTTTAAATGCATTTACAACAATGAAAAACAAGCAATTAGCTCAAGTTTAGATAATTAGTTGCTCTAAATCAAGATGAATATCAATAAAAAACATAAACAAAATGGCAACTAACAAATCCCCCCATACTTAACCAATCGCTTGTCCTCAAGTAAAACTTTTGAAAGCTTTAAGAAGAATTGAAGAATAACTCCAAAACAATATCATAGAATTCCAAAAGAATAAGTATGCCAATAAAGTTCAAGTAAAAAAACTTTAATCAATTGAAAAGAAGAAGAAAGAAAAGCTAACCATCCTAGGTTATCATCTAATCATAACCAAATAGAGTGGAATTTCAGTCAGTCTCTCATCCTCACCCTAAAAGTGTTTAGGTTTGCCATTCCAATAATCCTATAAGACTTTTCTTACCATAAGCTTATTTGTGAACCTAATCTCCACTACTCCACTAACCATATTCAATTGAATTTTTAATGATAAAGTCCTTTCTCAAAGGTTGTAATGGGGCCAAAGGTAATTGAGCTTAACAAAGAAAAGATAAAAGGAATCAAATACAAAGTTCAAAACTTAGTAGAGCATTTAAACATAAATATGGGCATATTCAACTTGTAATAGCCCAGCTTTCAGCTTGATTCAACACTCCACCAAAATTTAACTTCTCTTTTGGACTTTTATTTCAAAGACTAGGAATCAGTGCCAATCATCTTTTATAGTGTCTTTTCTTTTCTTTGAAATGCTTTTCATTTCTCATTTTCTTGACACTTTCACTTTGTTTTCAATTCTAATTGGCAAAGTTCCAACTTCTTTATTTTCTAAGCCATCAATCAAAATTCCCCCACAATTCTTCCTCATTTAACCTTGCAAAGAACAAAAACATGTAAGTAAGCTCTACTAAATTAAGAACAAGCGTAGAGAATACTTGTTTTTCTTTTAAGTTTAAGGTTCTTTAGGATAAAGCTAAACAAAGAAAAAGGCAATTGATATTCAAATAGGCTCAAAAGGGGTTGACTACAATTGTTTTTCACATGGGACGGCTTAATTTGCTCAAACACAATCCAATAGACAATTAGCAAATTTAGTGAGTATGTGTCCTATGAAATCTCGAAAAGGTTTCCAAGCAAGTTCTAGAATTAAAGCTTATAGGAGATCAATAATGCACTTATGAAAGAAAAAGATTGGAGGCAATCTTTTAAAGCTCAACAACTCACTAATGGTGTTGAGATACTCTAAAGGTTGTGCTAGAATTAAATCTAAAAAAGCTAGAAATTCTCATTTCAAAATTTCAATCAACCAATGAATTCTCCTTATAAAGGATACTTAATCAATCACAATCCATAATATAGCTCAAGAATTACTCAAAACATTTGAAAAAGAAATTGATTAATAATTAAGCATAAAGATCAAAGTTGAAAAATAAAGCACAAAGATTAGTAACAAAGTGAAATAGATAAATCTAAAAATCGATTATATAATCCAACCCCCCCCCCCACACACACACACTAGAATAGCACAATGTCCTCAATGTGCATAGAAAACAAGAATTCAAGGTTATGAGTGAAACTTCAGAACGATATTACCGTGAATTCAAGATCCTAGAAGGCTATACACAAGGAAAAAGGACATAGTGGGTTAAGTTACAAACCATAAAATCTGAATAAAACATAAACATAAATATAAAAATAGTCCTAAGGAAAGAAATAAATAGAAACTAAATGCAATGCATGAGAAATGCAAATTCAAAGTGGTAATCACTGAGATGGTGGCTACCCCTTGAGAAGAGTGAGAATCTCATCAATCTTGGCACGATCAGTCAATTGAGTCTCACGAATGTCTTCCACATGAACTCGTAATTCAACATAGTTCTTATCATGTCTGGCCATCCAGTCAATCACTTGATTTTGAAATTGAACTTGAGAAAGAGGTCTACCACGCTGAGGTCGAACTAATGTCGGAAAAGGAACTTGGTCTTGGTCTTCATGATCTTCCTCATCCTCTTCATCACTAGCTTCTTCATGTTCTTCTAAAGGTGGAGTCACATAATCCTTGGTCAATCGATTTGGAATAAACCACAATGACCATTGAAGGAGTAGTTGAAAATTAGGAGTTTACTATCATCCACAATTTCTTTGGAAGAAGTCTTCAACACTTTAGCACTACTGACATCAACACCCATGGTACGTCGTTAATACCAAATAAAATTCTATGCTAAAACTAAGTAGATAGTGATAAGCACAGGTCGTATTCCACGGATATTGTTTTAGAAAATCTAAGTTGAAGATGCAATAAAAGTAAAGAGTTGAAGAATTTAAGTTTGCAAATTATAACTAACTAAGAACAATGCAAATAAGAAAAACAAGGAGAAATCAATAGAGAACGTTTCAGTTCAAGGAATACTTACTCTTGTAATTTGAATTGATCATAGGCACAAAAGATAATCAAACATGCAAACAATTAGCGTAGGTTAAAAGTACCTATAGCTTCCCTTTAACCCCTATCTTTCCTTAAGCCTAACTTAAATCAGTACCTATAGCTTCCCAACCAAGCCCTTTTTATCAAAATAACCTAGGTACCTATAGCTTCCCCAGATTTAATTAAGACAAAAGCAATAAACTCTAGAAAGATCTTAGCCAATAATAACTAATCAAGTCATATAGCCTGCTCTCTTAATTACTCCCTTTAATTCTCTCAAACAATATTGAAGAACTATGCAATATCACTTGATTTACTACTTTGAATTAAGCTAACTTACAATTACGGATAAGAAGCTCAAATTCTACCAATAGAAAATCATGCAAAATTAACTAGTTGCACATCCTAGGTAACTAAGCAAGAAAATCATGAAATAAGCATAGAGAATCAAAAGATATTTGCATAAGAGATAGAAATAAAACTCAAGCCTCACAATCCTTGCATTCAAGAGTCAAGCAACCTTCAACTGAACTGAGAAAATTAGAAGAGCATGCTGAAAATTGCAGCACAAAAGAGAAAAATAAAATTCCTAGCAAAAGCTTTTTTTTTTTACATAGGGAGGCTAAGGCCTTTAAATAGAGACCTAGGAACCTTTAACCTAACTTCTAAAAGAAGTTTAAAACTCTACCCTAATAAGTTATCAGCTGGCTTAATTGTTCTACAAGAAATAGAAGTCCTTCTTCAAATAGGAGAAAAAATAGCACACACCACATGCCATGCACATGCCTCCTTAAAGTGTTTTCCTACTCCAATTAGGACTTCTCTTCAAGGGCTGAATCGCATCAATCCAAGGCTTGGGCCTAGGTTAAATATCTTCAATAACATGTCCCAAACAGCCCCAAATAAGGCTTAGGCATGCACTTGTCCATCTTCAACCCAAAATTGCTCCAAAGCCCAAAATAGAAAAGTAATCTCAGATTTCCGTAGGGTTTCTGGATGCTTCTATATTTTGATGTTTTGAAGGCCTAAATGAACTCCGATTTTGGTGATCTTTAGTATTCTGGAAAGCCCAAGAAGTCCTCTACAACTTTTATGAGAACTCAAACTCATCTGTGGTCTTTAATGTATTCAAATCTGGCCATCTTTCCAAGCTATCTGCATAGGAAAATCTCAAAATTTCCGGATTTAAACTCCTTTTCTTCCAAAGCTTCTTTTTAGTCTCCAATAACATGAAATCACTCAAAGCAGCTTAGTTAGTAATAATAAACACTTAAACAACAAGATATAAGAGATAAATCATAGCTTAAATAAGTTTTTATCAACCCATCATGCCAATGATCTGTGTCGAGACGTTTTACCGCTCCGACGATAAATGATATGGCATGAAAAATACTCGGAACTAAACAGTCGAAAAAACAAATGGAGTCGCCACTAACCTTTTATTTTTAATAGGTGTGGTTAGTCACCTATTGGTTTAACTTAACATAAATCTAGAAAGATTACGTCAAGTTAAGAAAAGAAACTAGTCTACGAAAAAGATTTTAGGTTCGGGAGTCGGTTACGCTCGGGGAAGGATTAGCACCCCCAAGACGCCCGGAACTCGGTACTACAAAAGTCTTAAAATATTTTACTTGGAAAATGATAATAAAATGTTTTATAATCATTTAAGAAAAACATAATTTTAAATGTAGGGATAAATATTCCTTTTAATGTAGGATAAACATCCCATTATAAAAAACTAAATTCCAAATTTAAAGACTTAATGTCAGAATAAACATTCCTTTTAATGTGAAAATCCATAGCCCAATTTTGAATTTGAAGAAATTTCCTACTTAGAATGGAGATTCAATTTCTAAATAGGAATAAATATTCTTCTAAAATCAAAGTCAAATTTAAAAATGAGGATAAATATCCTTTTATGAAAAACAAAGATTTAATTTTAATTTTAGAAAGTCTCAATAATGAGAATATTAATTGAAACTTTCTAGAAAACATTTTTGCAAAAAGTTGGGATGAACATCCTCAAATTCATGCTTTGAAATTTACATTAAGAGACTTTAATTATGATTACTTAAATTAAAATCTCTTAGAAAGATTTAATTTTAAAATAATGTCGGAATAAATATTTCTTTTAATTTGATGAAAGGAATAGTTTGACAAAAATTTAGTTTAATAGGAAAACCTTAGTAGATTTAATAAATCAAGACCTTTCAAAAAATGAATGTCCTTTTTATCAAATAAAACTGATTTTAAAAAAAGAATTTTAAAGATTTGAAGAATAAACATTCCTTTTATTGGAGTTAAAAATGTATTTTGATAAAAATGAAGTTTACTTGAAGGGTCTTAATTAATTAAACATAATAAAGTCCTCCCAAAAAGGTATTTTTAGAAAATTGAAAAAAATGTCAAAAGAAAATAAATGTTCCCTTTCATTGGAAAGAAATAAAAATAAGCAAAATAAGAAAAGAAATTTTGAAGATGGTTTTTTAACCAAACTTGGATTAATTTGAGAGGCCTTAACTATAATTGAGTAGTTAAGATCTCTCAAAAACTTTTAAAATATGTTTTGAAATTAATGTTGGAATAAACATTCCTTTTGATTTAATTGGGTCTCTTAAATAAGAGATTTTCTTAAAATAAAATGAAAATAAAACATAAAAGTAAAAATAAAATAAATAAAAATAAAAGATTTTGGAATTAACATTCCTTTTTGTAAAAAGAAAATTTTTAGAGTTCATTTGCAAATTTTAAGAAATTAAAGAAAATCATAAACATGATGCATGCTTTTTATGAAAATTACATGAAAAACATATTTTTTAATTTTGAAGGGATGAAAAATTCTCCCGAGCCTGATCGACCTCCCGATTAGACACCGAGAAAACTTTTCATTGGAGAAAACCTTCGGAAACCTCGGACTCTCGAGGTACCCTTCGGTTCCCCCATGCATATGAATTTTTAAAAATCGATGTTCTAAATCTAATTATGCATGAATTGGACAAGAAAACATAGGTTAGTATATATAAACACAATTAATTACATAATAGATAGGCAAACTTAATTTAAATAAACTCATATATAAAGTCAAAGATGCAATTTTATACAAAATTCTATTCATGATTTAACAAACATATATACAACGGCAAAAAGGATAATTTGGTGCAAGATACGACTAATAATTAAGCAAAAATATATAAAAGGGCAAAAGAGTAATTTTACATGCAAGATTGAATTTTTAATTAATCAAACATAGATACAAGGGTAAAAAGTAATTTAATGTAAGATACAATTACTAAATAAACAAAAATACATGTAAGGGCAAAAGAGGTAATTTTACATTCAAGGGTAAAAAGGTGATTCCACATACAAACCTAAATTTTATATTTAGCAAAACACATATTCAAGGGTAAAAAGGTAATTTCCATGATCGAAAATTAAATCTTAAATTAAACATGCATTTATACAAGCCTAAAAAAAATTAATTTTTAAAATCAAAGATTATTTCTATTTAAATAAATAAAAAAATAAACTTAAAGATTCGATTTTTATTAACCAAGCTTTCATTTTTAATCAAACAAAAATACCCACAAACAAAAAGGTGCAATTTTTATAATCCTAAGCTTAACATTTAACTAAGCAAACAAGATTATCAACTTAAAGTTGTGATCTTTATAACCAAGACTAGATTTTTGATCAAACAAGAATGAATATAAGCTCAAAAGATGTAAATTTTTAATCAATATTAAAACTTTTAACTAAACAAGCATATGGAAAATGCAAAGCAAGCTCTAAGAATAATAGACAAAGATATAAAATAAGGAAAGTTAAGATCTTTTTGCAAAATCATGTAAATAATTAAAAGAAAAAGAAGAGAAAAAAAATTAAATAAAATAAATGAACAAATAAAAAGGCATCATCTTAAATATATTAAAACATATACTAAACTAATCAAGTTACTTAAAAAGATATCAAGGTTAAATAAATTGTAAACATCAATGAAAGAGACAAAAGCTAGCATTCTTATAGATTAAATAATCATAATGAAATAAGAATATCATATTAAGTGAAAAGCAATCATTTTTACATAAAGAAAGAATTTTTACCAAAAAGATGAGACTTTGTCTACAAAAATACACAAAGGAAATCTGATGAAAGCTATATTCCTGTCCTTTTCCCCTTTTAAAAAAAATGGTTAGCTGTTCAAGGAAACAAGAATGGCCTAAACTTGGGAAGCCCCAACGGCACTATTCTTTTCTCTGTTTCCAGCCAACCCACCGGAAAAAAGAGCCAAAAGCTGCCCTTTCCGTTTCTGATGTTTAAAAGCCAGCCCCCTTTTCAAAGACACCAAAAATGAAAATTCCCTCCCTTCTTTTTTTTCGGTCAGCCTCCCTTTTTTCCTTTTTCTTCGGCCAGCCCCCTTCTTTAAAGGAAATCTGCTCTCTTTGTTTCTCTGCAAAAAATGAAGAAGAGAAAAACACCAGAGAAACCCCGAAAAATGGCCAACCTCCTCATTTTCGTTGCTGAAATCTGTCATTTTATACTCTTTTTCCTCATTTTTATCCAACGGCCCTCCTCCTTTCTTTCTTCCTCATATGATGGCTCATAATCATTGACCATGCTTTTACTTTCTTGCCCTTTTTTCCTACTATGATTGATTCATGCCTCGTTGCTTTTTGTTTCTATCGGCTGATCTCATTTTGCTCCTCTTAGCAGGGGTATCATCCTTTTTGGGAGAGGAAGACAGCTGGGGTGAAGGGGTCCATGAAGTTGAAAGGATGCGAGGAAATGGCAACCGATTCCACCATCCATTGATGATGATGGTATTACTAAATTATTTGCTAGTAGGATGACTTTTGACTTTGGAATTCAATTTTGTTTTTTTAATCAATTTCTGACAAAAGAATAAAAGAAAGCTGGTTGCAATAATAGAGAGCAAATGATGAACTTTATTGATTGGGACCATGTGACTCCAAGTCCACCAAAGCAAATGATGAACTTTGTTGATTGGGACCATGTGACTCCAAGTCCACTAATGTCAAATGCTTTCTCCACAATAAACTTGTCTCCTGGTCCAGCGGTGAAACATAATCCCAAAGCAGAGTTAATTGTTTATATGGTGAAGGTCCTCTCTTCATCCGCAGGCAACACTTCTATATACAAAATCTGGAAAATCTCAAGCAACTGACTGAGCAACCACGCATCTGTTTGGCCCATGAAACAGTTTTCGACCAAAATCCTCCACCAGAGAGACCCCACTCAATGCTTTTGACTTTGGCAAAGCCCCAGATTGCATAAATAGCAAGTAACGACATAGATGAGTGTTTGATTCATTATGCTCATTTGGAGGTGGACACAAGTTGTAAGTTCATCATGATTGCTCCTAATGGATCTTACCCCACAGTTTTGCTGCAATTCAATCAACAACGACCTTTTGGTTAATTTTTTGACTTGGCTTTTGTTATATATACATGTATATGGAAATATATATATATATATATAAATATATGGGTGTGTATATATATACATATATATGTATTTATATATTCATACATATATATATATATTTATATATATTTTCTTGCATGAAGACCGAGTCAACTCAATTGGCTTGCTTGGCTTTGGCTTTGCATGATAGCCGAGTTGATTCACTTTAACTTTCTGGTCTGGGTTCAAAATTACCTGTAAGGTAATAAAACAAAATAAAATAAAATGAAGTAATAATAATAATAATAATAATAATAAATGAGTATAAATAGACTAAACTAAAAGGATAAGCAGAATAAAATTTTGAAAAGGGCAAATCAATTAATTAATTAATTAAAGTTAACTAATTGATTAAAATTAAAAATAAGTGTCTACAATCTGACTAATCAAAACAGGAAAAATCGGGCATCTTGGTGTTTTGTGAGGGGTGGCAACACCTCTAATGACTTGGATGATAATAGGAGCCAAAGGAATCTTCTTGCCCTTCTCTATCCCAAAAAGAAGTCTATCCAAGAAATAGAGATTAGTATTTCGAGCTATATGATAATCACTAGACTTTGGATCAACATTGAACTGAAGAAAATAGAGAGAAAGTATAGCTCGGATGTCCATATGCTTGCAATAAGCAACTTCATTGACATAAGGAACATCAAGCTTCTCAATAGTTTGTACAATCTTCCAATCCACATCTGTCTCTTGATAAGATTTAAATTTAGTCCCAAAAATAGGAGGAAGTCCCTCATTAGGAAACTTGAATTGCCTTGCTAAGAATTGTGGACTGATCTCAATTGCTATCCATTGGACTCTTATAGTGATATTAAGCTTGAGCTTTTTGTCTTCAATGTTGGCATAAATTGGAGTGTTAATTCAAGATAATACTCACCATGAAGATTAAAAATTTCTTGCCAACCCAATGTAGAAAAGGCTTCAATGATATGAAAGTGTTCATCAATGGTTGGAGCAATGGAATTTTCAACAACAAATTTCATAGTCCTATGAAGATTGAGCCAATCCTCACAATTAGCATTTCGAAAATTAGCCAATGCATCCTCACCCTCATCTTCTTCAACACTCGTCACAATCGGCTCCTTACCTTTCTTCAATGGCTTGGACTTTTTAAAGATGGATTTAGCTATTGAAGAACTAGCTTCCTTAGCTTTGGTGGAAGGTTTGCTAACTCTCTTAGACATTTTATCAAACACTTGGTAGGCATAATTCTAGCAACCTTCAATCAACAAGCAATTACCAATGCTCTCAAGCACTAACAAAGCTAGGAATCTATATCTCTAATCCAAGACAATAAATCAACAAACCCATTAACTCAATTCAACCAATTGGCACCGATTCAAGCAACTAATCACAAAAATCCAAATTCAAGCTTGTTCTTCTAGTTCTAATAACTTTAAATTGCTAGTAAACTCAAGATTAATGATGAACAAAGTGAATAATAGTCTTGAGAAACACTTACTGGGCAACAAGAAGATGAAATTTTGCCACCATTGCAACTTACACACTTGAATTTGAAAATGGCACCAATAATACTCAAACCTTCATCCATCTTCAATATAGTTCAAAGTGAGGTGGAATGATGGATTTGATGAATGGTGAAGTGTTTAATGGAATGGTAATAGGTGAAAAGATGGTGAATTAAAGAGGATGTTTAAAGTCTTAGAGAGATTAATGAAGTTAAAAGAGTTTGAATAAGGTGAGAAAGGAGAATAAGGTAAGAAAGGAGCAAAAATTGGCTAAGGAAGAATGAGGATAGGGTATAAGTAGGCTGGGGCCAGATGGAGAAGATGGGTGGCCAAACATGAGGAACCCGCGTCTAGCCGACCCCGACTAGAGGTCTAGCAGGCCGACCGGCTGGAAATAGAAATTTCTCTCGGCCTTTTGTGTCTTGGGCGATGGCCGGCCATTGTTAGGGTTGGGGCTAGCTGAAAGCAGACATTATCCACCCTTTAATTGCTCCACCAAAATGCTTAATGATGCTCCATAGAGTCCATACCACAAAGAATACATCCTAAAAGGCTTCAAATGATCTTCAAAATTCTCAAACCACTTGTCAATGATAAAGATTAAGTCTCTTAAGTGAATTACCATAAAGAATTATGTATGAATGTTCATGAAAATAAGAAAAATAAATAGCATGGAATAAATGCAATGAAAATGCAATTAAGTTTGAAAGAACTCCCTCAAAAGATTGATAGAAGCTTTTTAAACCTTCCAAAATTTGCGCTTTACTTACTTACCTACAAAAACAAAATGAAAAAAAGGTAATTAAGCAAACACTAAAAAGGAAAAGATAAATAAAGAAGTTAAAGAAAGAAAGAAAGAAAGAAAGATTGGGTTGCCTCCCAATAAGTGCCTTTGTTTATTGTCTTTGGCTAGACTTAGCCTTCATGCAAAATCAGGTATATGAAGGGTCTTTCAAATTCACATACTCCACACCAAAAGATGGAAAACTCTCTAAGTAAGGCTTCAACAGGTGACCATTCACTTTCATTATCTTCGAAGTAGCTAAAATTTTGATTTCAATGGCTCCATGATCATAAACATGAACAATCTCAAAAGGTGCCAGCCATCTACTTTGAAGCTTGCCTAGAAAGAGATGTAACTTGGTATTATACATCAACACTTTTTGACCTACTTCAAAGGTTTTCCTCAAAAGAAGCTTATCATGATAAGTTCATGCAATGGCAAGTGCTTAATGCCCTACAGATGAGTGAACTGTCAAATGCTTCATTTCAACTTTCCTCCAATTCATGCAATGGCAATTTACGGTGATTTCCAACTTCATCCAAGTTCATGTTGCAAGACTTAACAGCCCACCAAGCCTTGAATTTAAGCTCAATAGGTAAGTGACATGGTTTACCATACACCAACCGATAAGGAAACATGCCTAAAGGAGTCTTATAGGCAGTACAATAAGCCCATAGTGCATCCCTTAACCGAGCACTCCAATCTCTTCGGTTTGCGTTCACAGTCTTTTCTAGAATGGCCTTGATTTGACGATTAAAGACTTCCACTTGACCGCTGGTTTGAGGATGATATGGAGTTGAAACTTTGTGAGTGACTCCATACTTCTTAAGAAGCGCATTAACGGATCGGTTACAGAAGTGGGTTCCTTGACCACTTATCAAGGCTCTAAGAACTCCAAAACGAGAAAAGATGTGAGACCTGATAAAAGCTACAACCATTTTGGAATCATCAGTATGGGTAGCTTTCGCTTCCATCCATTTACATAATCACAAGCCAATAAAATATATAAATTTCCAGAAGAATTAGGAAAATGTCCCATGAAATCAATACCCCATACATAAAAAATTTCACAAACAATAATAGGATGCAAAAGCATTTGATTCCTAGAAGTCAATTTACCAACTCTTTGGCATCTATCACATGATTCAAAAATCTAAAAAGAGTAGGCCAACAGAAACCACATTGAAGCACCTTTCTAGCTGTTCTTTGAGAATCAAAGTGACCCCCACAAGCATATGCATGACAATGAGCTAGAATATGATGATGTTCATATTCTGGAATACATCTCCTAATTATTGAATCATAACAAAACTTCCACAAATATGGATCATCCCAAACATAAGATCTAGAATAAAAAATCAATTTATCTCTACGGGATTTAAGCATATCATGAGGGAAAGTTTTGGTAATAAGATAATTGGCTATGTCTGCAAACCATGGCAAAGGGGTGTGCACATGCATGAGTTGTTCATCCGGAAAAGAGTCATCAATTAGAGAAGTTACCTCCTCACTTACCAAATGACTTAAATGGTCAGCTACTAGGTTTTCAGCTCCCTTTTTATCTCTAATCTCAATGTCGAACTCTTGAAGCAACAAAATCCATCGAATAAGCCTTGGTTTAGCCTCTTTCTTTGCTAACAAATACTTTAAAGCTACATGGTCAGAAAAAATAGTAACTTTAGTTCCCAGAAGATATGTGTCGAGATGTTTTACCGCTCCGACGATAAATGATATGGTGTGAAAATGTTTGGGACTAAACAGTCTAAAAAACAAATGGAGTCACCACTAATCTTTTATTTTTAATAGGCGTGGTTAGTCACCTATTGGTTTAACTTAACATAAATCTAGAAAGATTATATCAAGTTAAGGAAAGAAACTGGTCTACGAATAAAAGATTTTAGGTTCGGGAGTCGGTTACACTTGGGGAAGGATTAGCACCCCCAAGACGCCCGGAAATTGGTACCACAAAAGTCTTAAAAATATTTTACATGGAAAATGATAATAAAATGTGTTTAAAATCATTTTAAGAAAAGCATAATTTTAAATGCCGGAATAAATATTCCTTTTAATGTGGGATAAAAATCCCATTAGAAAAGTTAAATCCAAAATTTAAAAACTTAATGTCGGAATAAACATTCCTTTTAATGTGAAAATCCATAGCCCAATTTTGAATTTAAAGAAATTTCCTACTTAGAATGGAGATTCAATTTCTAAATAGGAATAAATATCCTTCAAAAATCAAAGTCAAATTTAAAAATGAGGATAAATATCCTTTTATGAAAAATGAATGTTCAATTTTAATTTTAGAAAGTCTCAATCATGAGAATGTTAATTGAAACTTTCTAGAAACCATTTTATAAAAAGGTTGGGATAAATATCCTCAAATTCATGTTTTAAAATTCACATTAAGAGACTTTAATTATGATTAGTTAAATTAAAATCTCTTAGAAAAATTTAATTTAAAAAAAATGTCGGAATAAATATTCCTTTTAATTTAATGAAGGGAATAATTTGATAAAAACTTAGTTTAATCGGAAAACTTTAGTTGATTTAACAAATAAAGACCTTTCCAAAGAAGCTTTTAAAGATAAATATCATTTTTATTGTATAAAACTATTTTTTTTAAAAAAAAGAATTTTAAAGATTTAAGGAATAAACATTCTTTTTATTGGAGTTAAAAATGTTTTTTAATAAAAATGAAGTTTACTTGAAAGGTCTTAATTAATTAAACCTACTAAAGTTCTCCCAAAAAGGTATTTTGGAAAATTAAAAAAAAGGTCAAAAGAAAATAAATATTCCCTTTCGTTGGAAAGAAATAAAATAAGAAAAGAAATTTTGAAAATGGCTTTTTAATAAAACTTGGATTAATTTGAGAGGCCCTAACTATAATTGGATAATTAAGATCTCTCAGAAAACTTCTAAAACATGTTTTGATATTAATGTCGGAATGAACATTCCTTTTAATTTAATTGGGCTTCTTAAACAAGAGATTTTCTTGAAGTAAATGGAAATCAAAATAAACAACAATAAATAAAAATAAAAGATTTTGGAATTGACATTCCTTTTTGTAAAAACTTTTGGGGTTCATTTGTGAATTTTAAGAAGTCTTAAAGAAATCATAAATATGATATGAGTGTTCCTTTTATGAAAAACAAATGAAAAATATATTTTTTAATTTTGAAGGGATGAAAAATTTTCTCGGGCCCGATCGGACTCCCGATTAGAGATCGAAAAAATGACACACCCGGACCTAATATGACTTTTTCGTACAAATGGAATAGTGTTAAGACGGCATATTAAGTGAACAATACGTTGGTCCGGATATGTCTAATTAAGAAGAGAAGTTCAAATTAGGATAAAACGATGTTGGAAGATAAAGTAATTAACCGTGTATGGAAATTAGTAAATGCCAAAAAGACTTCCAATTAAGTCCCTAGAAATTTATTATGGGCCCCGTTGGCACAAGAAATCAAAGGATTTAGCCAACAGGTGAAAATGAAAGAAAGTTGGAAAAGGGGAAAAAGTTTGACCGAGGACCCGAGTAGACCCGGTGTCGGGCTCCTCCATAAATAGAGGAAAGCCGAAGCTTTTCCTCATTTCTCTTTTTCTTTTTCTTTCATTTCTTTTCTTCTTCTCTC
This sequence comes from Microcos paniculata, assembly GCA_030664755.1. Taxonomy (NCBI): domain Eukaryota; kingdom Viridiplantae; phylum Streptophyta; class Magnoliopsida; order Malvales; family Malvaceae; genus Microcos; species Microcos paniculata. The sequence goes on along the minus strand of CP131462.1, from coordinate 23,546,722 downwards.
TGGAGCCAAACGGAGGCATTTTGGGTTTTTGGTAGATCTAGACAATCCAGCCAGCAAAATAAGGTGAGTTTCTAATACGTCATTTTACTCACCTCGATCTACGTTATATTAAGTTTGCACACATTTCCATGCATCGATTTAGTGTAGATATGAGTTTTTAGTTTTTGGCCAGTTTAATTTTAAAACTCAGATTGGCGGATATCGGGCCAGTGAAATAAGGCGAGTTTTTAGTATGTTATAGTACTCACCTTAATCTACGTCATACTCTATTTTCAAGTACTTCCGTTCACCGGGTGAGAGTAAATCAGAGATTTAGTCAATTTAAGATAATCTCGTTTTTACAGAAATTGGACGGTGTTTCTCGTTTCTGTCTCAGTGTATCCGTCATGGATGCCATGAGAATCACTTCTCTAAATTTGTACGTCAAAAGGAGGAGAAACGAGTGTGAAAACCGGGGGAGAGACCGACCGAGGAACAGGTCGATCGAGTCCCTATTTAGATATTTTTATATTATATTATTATATTTAAGATATTTATATATTATATTAATATATCTTAGATATTTATATATTATATCATTATAATATATAAATATCTCGTAGGAGGGCTTTTTGAGCCCAATTTCGAATAGAACTTGGCCCAACCCGTGTGAGCCAGTCCAGTCCAGGTGTGGGGCCACGGGCCCCCGGGGGCATTTTGGTAATTTTTTGTCTAGAGTCCGATTTTAGCCCTGAAACCTCCTGGACACTTTTCTAATCCCCAAATCACATTCAAGCCCAGTCTTAGGTCATGCTAGAGCCTCACAGGTGCATTCATAGTTTAATTATGAATGCTAACGTATTTTCATGTACTAGGGCTCCGGGTGAATCGAATGTGGCGATGCTCCGGAGATTGAGCTACATAGAGCGCTTGGGAGTATACAAATCTCCCAATACTGTGAGTGGCCTAGACTTTTTTGTTTAGCCACTGGGAACAAAGGTTTTAAAAAGCTTTTAAAAACATAAATATTTTCAAAGGTTTTGGGATACGGAAAATCCACACACACACAGTTGCTTGTGATATACCCACGTAGACAGTGGGATGTTTTCAAAGAAAATATAAACACTTACATGTGTGTGTTTATATGTTTTAAATGTATATGTTTTATACATATATATATGAAATATTTTTATTATTATGATTTATGAGGGTACGATACCCTAGAAGATGAGTGATTGAGTGGGCTAGTGGTGGGGGTGGGCTGCTGTCCAACAGGCAATAGCTAGCAGAGGCTCCTCGGTGCTCCAATATGTGCGAGAGCGTGAACCAATTTGGAGAGAAAGCATGCAAAATTCTCAGCCGTGGACCGCCTATCGAGGGGCACGGTGAGACGAGACCCTAGAAGAGGCGAGTAGGGAAGCTCACCAGGACTTCGATTCGCTGTGTTCCACCACAGCGAGGCAGCACCGAGGGAAAGGGGTAAAGGAAAAAAGAAGAAGAAGAAGAGTGTTTTAAAAAGAAAAGAGATAGCCCTCGGTGCAGTAAGGCATAAAACGACCGACGGGTTACGCCTTCAGTATGAGAGAGATGCCAACCCATTTTATACATATATATTTACTTATTTAATGTGCTTTAAAATATAGTTCTCGGCTAGAGGACCAGAAAGAGATTTCAAAAGAAAAATATTTATTTTACTATTATTTTATTTTATTTTGAATTTCCCTTATTTTCCCTCACCCCCAATGAAGATGCTTAGAACCTCTGCCACTCACCTGTATCCAATGTCGGTGAATGCATATTCGCGTATGGGGTCAGCAGATAGAATGGAGGCTCACTAGGAGACGTCGGTGGCTTAGGCTTAGTAGTTTCCACTGTGTAGGTATTCTTTTAAATTAACACACTGGTACACTTTATAAGTTAAATATTTATTTAAATGATTCTAATTAAATTTTAGTTTTGTTTAACAGCAATGGTATCCATTTCTATGCCTTGCAGTGCTTCAAGTGCGTGATTGGTCAGCACGTACTTTGAGGCAGCACGACGGTTGACACGTGGCCAACCCGGGCGGGTCAGTTCGTGACAAAAAATTTCTCATTGGACAAAACCTTCGGAAACCTTGAACTCCCGAGGCACCCTCCGGTCACCCCATGTATATGAATTTTTGAAAATCAATGTTGTAAACTTAATTATGCATGAATGGGACAAAGAAACATGGGTTAGTACATATATACACAACTAATTGCACAATATAATGTGATGAATAAATAGGACATGGAAATTTAAAATTACTTTTACAAGATCAAATTGCATGACAACTAATTTAGCACATATAAGCAAGCTTAATTTAAACAAACGCATATACAAGGTCAAGTATGTAATTTTATACAAAATTCAACTCATAATTAAGCAAATATATAAGCAAGGGCAAAAAGGTAATTTCACATACAAGATTTAATTTTTAATTAATCAAACATACATACAAGGGCAAAGAAGTAATTTAATGCAAGATACAATTACTAATTAAGCAAAAATACATGCAAGGGTAAAAGGGTAATTTTTCGTGTAAGATTAGATTTTTAATTAGGAAAGCATACATAAAAGGGCAAAACAGTAATTTAACACAAGATATAATTACTAATTAAGCTAACATATCCATAAGGGCAAAAAGGTAATTTCACATACAAGTATAGATTTTTTGTCATGCCCCGACCCGTCCGGGTCGGCCACGTGGTAACCGCCGTGCTGCCTTGAAGTATGTGCCGGCCGGTCACGCACCAGAAGCACCGCAAGGCATTGAAATGGATACCATCGCTGCAAACCTTTAAAACTTTGATTAAAATCATTTAAATAAAATAATAAAACTTAAATAGTGCACCAGTGAATTAATTTAAAAGGAATACCTATGTAGTGGAAAACTACTAAGCCTAAGCCACCGACGTCTTCTAGTGAGCCTCCTTTCTAAAGCTGACTTCGTACGCGAATCTGCATCCATCCACGTTGGATACAGGTGAGTGACAGAGGTTTTAAGAATCTCCATCTGGGTTAGGGCAGATAAGGGAAATCCAAAATAAAATAAAATAAAATAATAATAAAATAATATTTTTCTTTTGAAAACTCTTTTCTGGTTCTCCTGCTGAGAACCCTCTTTTTAAAAAACATCTTAAATAAAATAAATTTATATATCTCAAATGGGCTGGCATCTCTTTTATACTGGAGGCTCGACCCGTCGGTCGTCATATGCCTCATTGCACCGAGGGCTATCTCTTTTCTCATTCAATAATATTTTCTTTTTTCTATCTCTCTAGCCCTTTCCCTCGGTGGTGCCTCGCTGTGGTGGAACACAGCAAACTGGAGCTCTGGCGAGTTTCCCTACGCGCCTCTCCCAACCAGGCTCTACTCACCGTGCCCCTCGATAGGCGGTCCACGACTGAGTATCATGCATGCTCTCAAACTCGGTCCACGCTCCCGTAAATTGGAGCCCCGAGGAACCCTCTCAATCACTCATCTCCCAAGGGCATCGTACCCTCGATAATCATAATAATAATATTTGAAAATTTATATATATATATATATATAAAACATTTGTATTTAGAACATATAAATCACACACATAAGTTTTATATTTCTTTTTAAAACATCCCACTCACCGTGTGGGTATATCACATACAAGTGTGTGTGGGTGGATTTCCCGTATCCCAAAACCTTTTTGAAAACATTTATATTTTAAAAACCATTTTTAAAAACCTTTTTCCCCAGTGGCCAAACAAAGAAGTCTAGGTCACTCACAGTATTGGGAGATTCGTATACTCCCAAGCGCTCCATGTAGCTCAACCTCCGGAGTATCGCCGCATTCGATTCACCCGGAGCCCTAGTACACGGAAATACGTTAGCATTCATAATTAAATTTATGAATGCACCTATGAGGCTTTAACATGACCTACGACTGGGCTTGAATGTGGTTCGGGGCTTAGAAAAGTGTCCAGGAGGTTCTGGGGTAAAAAATTGTACACTCGGTGAAAAATTACGAAAATACCCTTGGGGGTCCATGGGCCGCCCACTCGGGCTGGGCCTGGCACCTAGAAAAGTGTCCGGGAGGTTTCAGGGCTAAAATTGGACTCTTGACAAAAATTACCAAAATGCCCCCGGGGCCCGTGGGCCATACACCCGAACTAGGCTGGGCCACACACGGGTTGGGTCAAGTTCTACTCGAAATCGGGTTCAAAAAGTCCACCTATGAGATATTTATATATTATAATGATATAATATATAAATATCTAAAATATATTAATATAATATATAAATATCTTTTAATATAATAATATTAAATAAAAATATCTAAACAGGGACTCGATCGGCCTGTTTCTCGACCGGTCTCTCCTCCGGTTTTTGCACTCGTTTCTCCTCTTTTCGACTTACAAACTTAGAGAGACGATCCTCATGGCATCCATGACGGATCCGCCGAGGCAGAAACGAGAAAACACCGGTCCAATTTTCCCGTAAATCGAGATTTAGCCTAAATTGACTAAATCTCCGATTTACTCACACTCGGTGCACAGAAATGCGTAAAAATGGAATATGACATAGATTAAGGTGAGTACTATAACATACTAAAAACTCACCTTAATCCACTGGCCCGAAATCCACTTATTTGAGTTTAAAGTTCTAATCCGGTTAAAAGCTGAAAACTACGATCTAGGCTAAACCGATGCATGGATGTGCTTGCAAACTTAACATAACGTAGATCGAGGTGAGAAGAACAGCATACTGGAAACTCAACTTGATCTAACGGCCGGACTATCTCGATTTGCCAATTGTCAAAAATGCCTCCGTTCGGCTCCAGAGAGAAAAAGAAGAAAAAGAAAGAAAAAAGAAAAGAAAAATGAAAGAAAGGTTCGGCCCCCTCCCCTATTTATAGGGGAGCCCGACGCCGGGTCCACTCGGGCCCCGGGTCAAACTTTTTTTCCTTTTTCAACTTTCTTTCATTTTCACCCGTTGGCTAAATCCTTTGCTTTCTTATGCCAACGGAGCCCATAATAAATTTCTAAGGACTTATTTGGAGGTCTTTTTGGCATTTACTAATTTCCATGCACGGTTAATTACTTTATCTTTCAACTCCGTCTTATCCTAATTTAAACTTCTTTTCTTAATTAGACACATCCGGACCGACATATTGTTTAATTAATACACCATCTTACACTATTCCATTCGTAAGAAAAAGTCGTACTAGGTCCGGGTGTGTCAACTCTCCCCTCCTTCTAAAAATTTCGTCCTCGAAATTAAATGAGATAACTTGGGGAGGTTTGGCTTCCATTTGAAGCCCTCTTTCCGTTTTCGAATAGTGTTCACTTTACTATTCACCGCCGAAGTTCACCACGCTTCCGCTGCGCACTCTGATCATTCTCTTCCTCAAGAGTGGTTTCATCACTCTTCCACTCTTGAGTTTGAACCTCATCTTTTCCTTAACATAGCCTACCCTTACCTATTCATGGGTTAGGCCTTCTTTACTCCATTCGTGTTTACTCGATATTCTCGCTTTGTTCTTGTCTCATCCTCCAAGTCTCTCTTGACGAGACTATCCTCTTGTTATGTCACGCCCCGACCCGCCCTGGGTCGGCCACGTGGCAACCGCCGTGATACCTCGAAGTACGTACCGGCCGGTCATGCACCAGAAGCACCGCAAGGCATAGAAATGAGTATCATCGCTGCAAAACAACTAAAACTTTAATTAAAAATCATTTAATAAAATATTTAATTTATAAGCAACACCAGTAGATTAATTTAAAAGAATACCTACACAACGGAAACCACTAAACCTAAGCCACCGACATCTTGTAGTGAGCCTCCATTCTAAAGGCTGACCTCGTACGCGGATCTGCATCCATCCACACAGGATACAGGTGAGTGACAGAAATTCAATGGGTCTCCATCAGGGTTAGAGAAAACAGGGGTAATCCAAAATATATTAATACCAATGAAATAATCTAAAATTTAAACAACTTTGTTTTCATTATTTCTTGTATCAATTCTCCAGGAATGAATAAAATAAATTTTTTTTTATATACCTCTTTTGAAATCCTTCCAAGGAGTATTAAATTTAAAATCTTTAATAAATAATTAAATACTCATGGGCTGCCATCTAAAATTGTCCCAATAAGGTATATCCGTGCATTGGGGTATCCACTGAACCGTCAAGGGTTACTTTATACTTTTAAAACATTTTTACTTTACTCTCTGGCCCATTCCCTTGACGTTTGCCTTGCTGTGGTGGAACACAGCATCTGGAGTCCTGGCGAGTTTCCCTACTCGCCTCTCCCAACCAGGCTCTACTCACCGTGCCCCTCGATAGGCGGTCCACGGTTGAGTATCACGCATACTCTCAAACTCGGTCCACGCTCCCGCAAATCGGAGCCTCGAGGAAATCCACTCAATCTCTAATCTCTCAGGGGTATCGTTCCCCAATAATCATAATAATAATAATATCATTTCTCATATAATTATTAAAAACATGTAATCACACACAAGCTTTTGTATCTTTAAAATCATCTCATCTCCATAAGTGGGCGTATCACAAAGTAAAAGTGTGTATCGTTGATTACCCTTATCCCAAAACCGTTGTAAAACCTTTTTAAGACAATTTATATTTTTAAAACATTTTTGCCCTAGTGGCTAAGCACTGAAATCTAAGCCACTCACAGTGATGGGAGAATCGTATACTCCCAAGCGCTCTATGTAGCTCAACCTCTGGAGTATCGCCGCACTCGATTCAATCGGAGCCCTAGTACACATAAATAAGTTAGCATTCATATTAAAATTTATGAATGCACTTACGAGGCTCTAATATGACCTAAGAAAATGTTTGGACGTGGTTTGGAAGACTCGAAAGTGTTCCGAATCGATTTGGGGTCAATTTGGGTTTCGGGAGGTAAAATGACCATTTTGCCCCTAAAGGCAGAAACGGCGCCGGAATTGGAATGAACAGGCGCCGGTTATATTCGACCGAAAATTTACCCAGCAGAGATGATTCTGCCCTCGGTTCATACTAGAACCGGCGCCGGTTCTGTCCTGGATTTAAGGCCGAGTTTCGGCCTCTAATCTCTTCAGCTCGATTCAAGTTCGATTCAACACCAATCTGCACCAAAATTGAAACACAACAAGTTAAACATATGATCTAAGGATTAACAGATTCAAGAATGGAATCAATCCATTAAACATGCTCGAATTTTGAATCCAAAACACTAAGGATTAACATATCTCGAGCAAAACAGAAATCACAACTTCAATCAACGAATTCTCTTAGCATAGACCATGAAATCAAGCATATAAACCATCAAATTAGAGCTTGATGAGTTTAGAACAACATACCAAATTCCCAGCCAAGTCCCATGGTTGAATCAAAAGATATAGCTCGAAGAACAATCTGTCGCCAAAATTTACAGATTTGTAGATTAGATGATTTCTTGGAAATTTTGGTGTTTTGATCTTCAAGGATACAAAAGAAGTTGGTGTTGATGTTTGATTGATTGTTTGAAAGAAGATTGAGGGTTTGATTTGAATGAATTTGGAAGAGAGAACTCGGAGAATGAAGAACAAGAAGAGAAAATGAAAATGGGGGTCTCGGTCACATAATCGGTTAGTTCCGGTGCCGGTTCTGACCAGTTCCGGCACCGGAATCAACAGAGTCAAGGTTGACTCCGGTCAACTCGGTCAAACTTCCTTGGGATCTGTGCCCAAGTGGGGCCCACATTCTCAGACTTCAATTTTAGGGTTTTTAAGCTTGAAATTGAGATAAATGAAGTTTAAAACATTCATGGGAAGTCAAATTTGGTATATTGACTAGACAACAATACATAAATATTCAACTTGGCACGTGCGGACTATGTCCGGGCGTGTCATGTTACCTTGGAGGTTCCATGCCTTTTACTCTTCTTAGGAGTTCCTTCTCCTTTTATTGCCGGTGTCTCTCACTTCGAGGTCAGCCTCCGATGCGTTTCTCGTCGTTTCGTGGTCTTGTACTCATCTTTGCCATTAAGTTATTAGGAAAGACCTTAGCTTAACTCCCTCACCTCCACGGTGAGGATGCGGTGAGTTAATTGTCTTTCCCCCTACCTTGGTTTTGCTTCTTCGTTTTGTTCCTTACTTCCATTCTATTTCCTTTACTCTTCTTCCATTCAAATTTCATGGTGTATGAGTCGAGCTCTCGTACACACTGGCCCACATTTGGCCACATCATAACAGAGGAATCAGAGTGTAATACCAAAAATTTTGGTATTAATTTGAACTTTTGTTCAACTTGAAAATTTAAGTGGTTGAAGTCAATTTTTGATCAAGTCTAGAGATATTGAAGTGTAATGAGTTAATATGGAGAATTGTGATGAATTATGGGAATTCAAACTCCACAAGGGAGTCTTAAAGAATAACTATTACCGTATTGAGAAATTGGAGATTTAGCTTAATCATTATATAAGTGATCTTGACAGTTGTTAAGTGCTAAAGAAAATTGAGGTTAAATGAAAGAGATGATTTAGTATGAAATTATGGTTCGATGATCAGAATGAGTTAATGGAGATATTAAGACGATCCGTAAATTAATTTGGAGTCACAATATTAATTACTTTATAAATTGAAGATTTAATATAAATAAGGACTTAAGTGAAATTGGGTGTCATTTGAAATTATGAAAATTATGGTAAATTGGAAAAAAATGGCTAGATTGAAGATAAATGTGCTTTGGGGGACAAAATGGACATTTAAAAGGATAAGTGAAGGGCAAAATTGGAAACCTAATGTATAAAAGTGGAAGAAGAGGATTTCTCCTCATTCATTTTTTTTTCTTTCTTCTTCCTCTTTCTCCTCTTCTCTCCATTGAAGAGCAAACCTTCCCAAAAATTACCCAAATAAATCCCCATTGAATCCTAATCAAATCTTCATGGAAACCAAGAGTTAAAGTCATCAAAATCCTCCATGAAGCTTGAAATTTTCGTGGGTTAAGTATTGGAAGGAAGAAGAACCAAGTTTGTTGGTGTTTTGGCAATTTAAGCTAAAAAGGAAGAGGGATTTCGTGGTAGATCAAACAAGTGTTGGAAAGTGGGTTTAAGGTATGTTAATCTACTCCATTTTAGCTTCAAGCTGCCCTTGGAATCATGTTAATTGGATTTGAATTGAGAAGGATATGCATGTTAGAAGTTAGAGAGTGAAAAATGGGTTTTTGGGTGCAATTTGATTGAATTTGAGCTAAATTGATGTTGTTGATGCATTGAGTGATGCTATAAGCATGTTTTGATGATGTTTTGAGTTGAATATTGTGTTGGTTTGAATTAGAATTGGTTGGAAGTTGTTTAGATTGAAAATGGCATGAAAATAGCTTAAAACCCGAATTATGTGCAGAGGAATTCCGGCCCAGGTGCTCTAGAGACCCTGGCCCGGATCCTCTCTGAAACAAGAGGAATCATGAAACAGGGAAATTCTGGGCCAGGTGCACCAGAGACCCTGGCCCGGATCCTCCCTGGAATTATGGGAACGTGCTTTGTTCCATTTTGGTTCATTTTGCTCCGTTTTGCTTCTGATTCGATTTTCGACTTCTCCGAACCTTCTGGAACCATAATTAAACTTATGTAAGAGACCTTTTGAGATGGTTAAACATCTCGAATAAACCTTGGATTAAGATTTGGGTATTTAACCCTTGAATTGACAAAATTTGGTAAGTGTTGAGCTCAAAGTGGCACAACGGAGTGCGTTGCCAATCGGCTAGCGTACTTTGAGCGTAAAGGTGTAGAGATGCATAGCATATAGCCTTAGAATGTTATACTAAGTTTGTTTAGTGTCTTACCATATTGTTTTCATTGTCTTAACCTACCTTATAGGAGGTTACACATAGGTGGAAGGCAAGGCGCAAGCATGTGGACTTATGGGAGTGTTCACCCTCCCAAAGTTGTGAGTGGATAGTGACTTGACATTTTAAATGATAATGATTATGTTTTCAAATATAGAACTTGAAAAGAGATTTGAAAACCATGTTTTGAGTATGGATGTTTGGTAATTGCTTGTTAAGCATGTTTGGTGAAAATGTGACTCGAATAATTGTATATGCCATGTTTTACTTGTGATACATTTGTTATCAACCATATGGCTTGGAAATGGTTTTATAAACTATGGCATGTACTTAGATTTTTATTGGTGAGATTGGTGTGCATGAGCACATAGGGGAATTGAATTCCCAAACTCAACTATGGTTGCCAATCTATGGTCCATTGAGGAGAATGGCATAGATTGTGGTATGTTTTATTATGTTGATTATTGTCATGTAGAGTTGATGGGAGAGGGTGGCTCTTATGACATGTATACTTGTTGTTGGACTCTCTTTGCCTCACCACATTGAGTTGTCCAAGGCCAACACCAAGGAAGGGGAAAACTTTGGTTTTATTATGATCTGTGATGTGCCAAAAACCCTTGGTTGTTTCCTTCTCTACCTCGGCCAAGGTTAGGAGATCGGAAACGTGTATTTGGCTAGAACCCATGCTTTGTGGAAAAAAATCGAGTCTATTTTTGTGATATTGATATCTATGATATTGTTTTGCTTTCAAGCATGTTTTCAACCATAGAATGGATAGATTTCATAAAAAAGCTTAAGTTGTTGGCTTGGTTCAGAAACCATACTATTAAACTTTGATTTGAACGTAAGCATGCTTTGACATTCATGTTTTGTGGCCGCATGATTTATACGTTTGAATATCAAATGTTTGCCATGACTGTTTTCTAAAGATACTTGTGAAATTACCTCCATACTTCTGCAAAGTGTGTAGATCTTTAGAAACTGTCACTATAACTCACTGAGTACGTATTAGTACTCACCACTTGTTTTTGTCTACATACTTTGTAGTACCTTAGTTCGGTGGTGTCTTCATGCCTCAAAGTGTCCGTGGTGGGTTCAGATGTTTTGTGAGGTGCCTCTCTCAGAGACGGCCCGTGTACTTGAGCTTGGGCTCATGATTGGTAAGGGATTCCATTGGAGAAAGAAAAGATAAAGGAGACTAGTTTTTTTTTTTTTTTCAAATTTTCGGTTATTGTAATACTTCGATTTATCTTTTAAAAGTTATAGATTTACAAAACGGATTTCGAACTTGCTTTGTATTTCAAACTTCATAAATTTAGGGTCATTGAAACCAAATTTGTATAATTGACCTAATTTTGACTTTTGGTTGACTTTGGTCAACCCTTATATATAAAAAAAAGGTTAAAAGTTAACTTTTATTGAAACTTTATTTGTAATTATTTTGCCTAACAAATTGAGTCTCCAGTTTAGTTTAAAGATGTTTTTGAATTGAAATCATCTAATGCCTTGCGTGGTGTCGAAGTGCGAGGCTGCAGACTCGTATTTCGGTGCAACGCGGCGATTGTCACATGCTCAGCTTCTAGGTCAGCGCGTGACAATTTTATAGCTCAATTGGTGAGAGGCGTGCTCATAGGAGCAACAAAAAGCTTGGTGGCCAGGGTTCGAGTAGCGTTGCAGGCGTGTTGGATTCGAACTGGCTGGGCCAAGTGGAACAATACTTTGAGTAGTGGAGACCCAGTGGACCGGGGCCCAGGGTGGCTGGCTGGACTGGAGCAGGCTCTGTGGGCCCGTCTTTCACACAGAGATCATGCCCTCTCAGCTCTCACAATTTGACCCACTCTCTGACCGCCCATCATAATCACAAATAGGACACTCGACCCATCACATCACATTCAGGGCCCATAGCCCATCATATCACATATAGGGCCCATGGCCCATCACATCTCATCTCTCATCCTCTTTGGGATGGAGAACTGTGGGTGGTCTCATGCACACCCCAATCACACACTGGGTCGATCCTCTCGAGTGGTCATCACAGAGATCCTCAAGATCTCGATCTCTGACCTTCCTCATATAGGGACGCCACACATGGCTCCCAAATCAATCACACTTGAGCCTCGACTTCATACCCATTCATGCCATTTCACTAGCCTCTTAGGCTTTCTTTCATTTTTCACTCCCTTGGAGTGTCCACTTTTGGAGGTGTCGCGTGTTTCTCTTCGTTTCGACCTCATTCCTTCGCATTAGCTTCCTTGCTAATGGTCGATTTCTTTTCCTCCTTTCATCAACAGTACTTTCTAGGGGTTTCCTTATCCTTTTCTCTAACTTTTCTTCCTTTCCATCCACCCATGCCCATTGTGGGGTCCACCTTCCTCTTACCTTCCCGTCAACACGGAACAATGTACCTCACGTGCGTCTCACTCATACTGCATTCTTTGTAACTTCTTCATCTTCATGTTTCTCTCTCGAGGTTCCCATTCCGTTCACTCAACTTGAGCTTCTCTCTGGTCCATTGCCATCCTTTGGCATCATCTGTAGCTCTTGTCATTTCCATACCCTTTTTCCTTTCTATATCCTTTTTCCTCGATTTACGTTATCTCTCACGTCTTACCCAAGGTTCCTTTTACCTTGGCTTCATTTTTTCTTATCTTTGCTTTCTTTTCTGACTTTCTTCATCATTCTCATCCTTATTCCTCTTTTCTTCTAACACTCTTGTCTCTCTTGGGATTAGAATTCTCTTTCTACTGCTCATATTGGCTGTGCTCATAGAAGTTTATGAGCTTAATTAGTTCCTTTCCTTGTCCTTTGTTCATAGGAGTACGGGGAGTCCTTCTTGTTATTCTTTTTGTCTCGGTTCCCTCATCTCTTGCTTTCCACATGTGGATTTCCTTTATCTTAGCCATCTTCGTCTCTTAATCAGTCGATATCTCTCCTTTGTCTTTCGATACCATAGTTTATTTATCGTGGGCAACACCTTTCTCTATTCTCCATTACTTCTCTATCTTGCCCATGCCAAGCTGACTCTATCTTAGCTTGGTTTAACTTCATCCCCCACATCCTTTCTTCACTTATCATTCTTTGGGGAGTTTATCCTCAAAGTTAGCTTACTCCCCTCATTCTAAAAGATTTAACTTATCCTTTTTGTTCCTTGATTCCTTAACCTCGATTCCTTTTTTCCTCACTTTACTTCTTTATTTTCATCCTTTCGTCTCTTTCGGTTCCAACCTTTATTCTGGTTCATGCTTAATCACTTTTTTTTTGTCTTCTCCAGTTTCAATCATTATCTTATTCATTTTTGTCTTATCCTCACTTCTTTCTTCGACTCTTACTTAGGTCGATCCATTTTCCTCCTTCTTTGGGTTTGATTATCCTTAAAGTTTCCATCATCATCATTGTTCTGACTTTCATAATCCTTTCACCTTTGTTTACTCCATCATGTTTTGATATCCTTATTCTTTATTTCTCTTTTCTCCTCTTCCATTCATTTTATACCAATATCATTCCTTATTACTTGTCATCTATTAGGATATAATCACCTTCATTCACTCATTTCCTACGAGTGCTTCTTCTCTTATGTTTTCTCCAATTTTTCTTTCTATCCAACCTCTTTATCTCTTCCTTTATCATCTAAATAATCAGGGGTTTTCGTTTCCTCTCATTTCACCAATCCACACTTTTAACCTTTCGACTCTCTTCTTCCATAATCAAATAGTTGGGGGTTTCCTTTTCCTTTCACCAATTTATATCCTTGACTCCTTTTCTGTCTCTCGATTCTGGCCTCCGATAATCCTTGTTTATTCTTTTCTTGTCTTTGACTTATTTGTTTTATGATATAGTGCCTTAGCTTGACTCAGTTTGGGATTCATTATGCTCGACTCTCTTTAACTAACATCCCTTTCTAAGTCTTTTATTCACTTTCTTTCACCAGATCTTTCTTAGTCCTCTTTCTAAGTTTCTTTTATTATCCTTTTTATGCTCTTCTTTAATCTAGCTCTAGGTTACCTATCTAGGTTTTGTCTCTAACCCTAATTTCCTAGTCTTATTCTATTACTAATCCTGGTCAGCCATTTGGAGCTATTAACCTATGGTTCATTACGAAATTACTACTAATTTAAGTTAAAGTTTTCTAAGGTGTGTTATGCTTCTCTTCTTTTAAGGCTCTACTCCTTATTAGCCTATACTTAGTTCATCAACTGAACTAAGTCTTCTCTTTCTTCTAAGCCTTTATTCTTCTTTTATTAGCCTAGGATCTTCTTTTACCTAAGGTTTTTATGCTTTCTTTCTTTATTAAGAAAGCCTCCACACTACATCACGGCATTTCTTTATCCTTTGTTTAAGGGCGTGCTTTTCTTCTCTTTTCCCTTCTTCTTTCTCACCAGTTCCTTCTGATGACGACTTCACAACTCTGGAGAAAATTCTCTTAATGCCTTCCATTAGCACACATGCAGGCATCCTCATCATTACCGTACATTCCATTCTTTCCGCTAGCTTACTTCCTATTGTCTTTGTCAAAGTCCTTTCATATTATCCTTTAAAGATCTCCTCCTTCTTGCTCTCATTATCAATCAATGATAAGGGGTAGATCACCTTTAATCCCCTTAGGAGTGGAGGTTTACATCTTATCTTTCTCTTATTTCCATTTCCTCCATCTTCATTTCCTTTCTCTGCTTTCTCCATTATCCTTCTTAACATTGGTATCCAATGGTCAAACAAGTAGTAACGGACATGCTACTCGTTGACCACTTGGATGTGATCTCTTTTCCTTCTTTCCTCATTCTCTATTTTATCATCCTTGCCTTATTCCTTTTCATCGTTTCCCAAGAATGACTTTTCTCTTATTCCTTTTTTCCCTTACTCTTCCTTTTTGCCATCCTTAAATCCTTTAGGGTTTTTTCTAATCAATCCTTCTCTCATCCTCAAGTGATCTTCCCATATCTCACCTCTTGTGATCTCAGGATCATTCGATCTCTTCCAACTTCTTTGGATGTCTCCCCTCAATTGACTCCAAATGGACTCTCTTTCGTCCACCTATGCCCCCTTTCTTTCACCACTTACACACCATTGTGTAAAAATAAATGAAGTTAGCTAGCCCTTGTTGCCACTTCTCTCACATCATGCTCACTCCTCGAAGCATCATCCAGGCAATCTGTGGGCTTATCTCGCCAGACTTGCCAACCTATGGGCTCTTCGGCAATCGCTTCTCTTCATCTCCATTTGATGCTTTGTGAAGTCCTCCTCGATCCTTCATCTGATTACTCGGATGCTTCATCTCACGTCCTGAGATTTTTGGTCAACCACATCTTCTGTGATTGACTCCTCCGATTTCTTTCATCCTAACCCAACTCTCTCTCCTAGGCTACACACCAACGGTGTAGAAAACGAGAGAAGTGAGGTTAGCGTTCATGCACGTTATACCCACCTTGGCTGTCATGCCCCGACACCATGATCGAGCACGTAACAATCGCCGCAACTCTCGAAATGTGTTCTATTAAGTTAGAATACACCCCAAGGGTTGCAAGGCTAAAACGGTCATTTTTCTAATTTTTCTCTTATACATTTTTTATCCAGTTCAATAGTTAAAACAATTAACAAACATGCAGGCAAATCAAAACAGATAAAATATCGAACTGTCGCAGCATGAAAATTCATGTAAACCGAAGACACCAAAACTTTAAGATATTTACGAAAATGCCATTGGATTTTCGACATATTTTTAAGTGAATATTTAAACCAAGCTACAGAATTCAGAAAAATACGGTAACAGTGTCAAAATATTTTAGACACACTAAAGTGGTGAAATAGCTATTTAGACCGACATTTACTTACTCGATGGGTCCTACACAAATTCTTGAAAAATATTACAAAAGTTGACTCTTTACCCTCAGTCAAGCTTGAGTCAAAGGCCTAATAGTTCTCCCACCACCACAACGTACCTATCAGCGTGGTAGATGTCTACAGCCTGAAAAAATATTTTATTAAAAACACGGGTGAGTAACAGAGTTACCCAGTGAGTGGATAAAATAATTATATAAACGACAATGTAAAAACCAGTATTTATTATAAGGCAATAAAAGTCAAATCATAAGCATAATAAAACCATAAACATAAACATAAATAAGGTAAGATTTTCATAAACTTTGGCCCATGCATCATCTATTTCATCCGTCAATTCCTCACTCCAGTTATCGCCTTGGCCGAGGCAGACAACTAAGTAACGAGTTCCATCTTGAACGGTGGATACCACAAGATGGACTCAAATTACCTTGCGGGTTTCCCTCCGCGCCTCCCGTCAAGGTACATACCACACTCACCACGCCTCTCAAAAGACGGTCTGTGGCTACTTAGCTACTGCAGTAACAAAATTCCTCCCTTGGAGGCCATCGTATAGTAACATCTCGGAATTGTGATGGCTTATAAACCCTTTGTTTTCATTTCTACAAATTGGCACATTTCAAAACCGTATAAAACCTTTTTCCATTTATTTCAAAAACAAGAATAGGGATTTGTTTTAAAACTGTTCTTATAAAATATTTCCCAAAACTAGTTTCATAAATTAGCCATCACATTCCATGGGCCATATATTTCTCATTATCCCATCATTTAACACATGTAGATAGCAAATAATTTCAGAAAAATAGTATTTAATAAAAATGCAATAAAACAGTAATTTAATTTAATTATCCACTCACTGTGCTCTCCGAGCTAGTCTTGACTTTCCTCGACTGGTTCCTTGTTCTTTGATTGATCTCGGACTCCTAATTTTCATAAACTCATTTAGTTTCTATAGCCATTCCTAAATTTGATTAAAATCTAATCTAAATGCAATGCCATGCATGCCATGCAATAAATTAGAATTCTAACTCCTAATTAGTATTTTTCACTAATATTCTTCCAATCTAATTTCTCCAAAATTCACATCTATACCATTATAGATTGAAAATTTCCCATAGCTATGGCACATTAAAAAAAATTTTGGCCTTTGCTCCAATTTCACCCAATTTCCACATTTTTCTTTTCCAACATTTTCCTTTAACATTTTCACATCAAATTTACTTCAAAACAACTACATTTTCATTTAAATTCCAAAATGACAAAAATGCTATTTTCCTTGTAATTTTCGGCATAAATATTGAAAAATTAAAATTGTCTTTTCTAATGTAATTTGATGACATTTCCTAGTTTAGTAAGCTTCCATGAACCTCATATTTTAATCCTAAAGTTCCATGAATTCAATTTGACCTAAAAATCTCAAATTCATAAATTCTCCATAACTTTTCTAATTTTCTAGATTTATAAGTCTACAAGCAATTTTAAGCTAAACTAACTTGATATTCATGTTTAGCATGCCAAAAACTATAATCTAAGATCAAAATTAGGCATGCTTACCTTTGATTTGTGAAAATCCACCAAGAACCCTAATTCTTCAAAGTGAAAATTCTCCCACACTAGCTTAGGTTTTTCAAAATTGATTTGGGATTATAATTGGGCTAAGCTAGAGGTTTAATTTGATAGGAAATTTTGGTAGGCTTGTTTGGAGAATTTAGGACTTGTGTTTATGGGTGGAAGGTTTCAAGTGTTCAACAATGGAGTTTTGTTCTTCCAAGCTAAAGGTTGAAGACAACAATGGTGATTTCAAGAATTTTCTAGTATTTTAACTATGCATGGCCGGATTTCACAAGTCTATAAGATGACAAAAATTTGTTTTCATCTTAGCCATCCATTCCTATGCTTATGACACTTGTCACTAGATGGTTAAGTCTTTAAAAATAAAATCTCACTTCCAATTACCATTTTACCCTCCAACAATTACTAAAATTCCATTTATATCCTAAGTCAGTGTAATAAAATTTTCAGTGTATATTTTTATTCTTTAGATTGTTTCCTTTTATTCCATTGGCAGCGAAATTTTAAAATTCTCTATCAATTTTTTGTAAATTCTGTCTAAACTTCTAATTTTACTACTAATTCTTCAACAATTTATTTAATTCCATTTATGTCCTATTCATAACTTAAGTAAAACTTAAACTATATTTTCAATGATTTCCTACTAAATGATGCATGCCGAACGGACTAAAAGAAACAGAAATTTAGAACGAGTATTACATTGGCCCCTTGCCTCGTTCTAGCCGCTTCATTTCGTCCCAAGTTTTACACGTCACTAGTGTAAAGAATTGGAGCAACGCATCTAGTTTACGCTTTAAACTCGCTGCTTTACTAGCGAGTCTCGATATTCACAACCTCAAAAGGTTGGGCATCACACCAGTTCTTCACTGGTAAGCCTCTAACTAGGCTACCAAGGACGATTACATGAGATATCACTTATCTCGTTATCTCCAGGGAAATACTATCCCCTGCATGGTTTAGCTATCGAGTAGAAGGAATATTAAAAGCTGAAGATTTTGGGTTTAGGGAGTTTCTTGGATAGCGTGCCTTACTAGCACGAATCTTGAGGAAAAAGGTGGTCATGACGTCTTCTCACTTAAGACCACGCTCGAGAACTCTATATGGTGGCTTGCTACTAAAGAAGGTATTCTAAGAGTAGGTTGGATCATTTATGACGCTTTCGAGTAGCTACATACTCGAACTCTTGAGTTCTAAACCTATTTAATCCACTGATTTCAAAAATATTTGAAAATATTTTATAGGCTTTGAAAACAGTCAAAATCTTTTAAAGGCTCTGATACTAATCAAATTGTCACACCCCGACCTGCCCGGGTCAACCACGTGGCAACCGTCGCACTACCTCAAAATACGTGCCGGCCGGTCACGCACCAGAAGCACCGCAAGGCATTGAAATGGATACCATCGCTGCAAAACCTTTAAAACTTTGATTAAAATCATTTAAATAAAATAATAAAACTTAAATAGTGCGCCAGTGAATTAATTTAAAAGGAATACCTATGCAGCGGAAAACTACTAAGCCTAAGCCACTGACGTCTTCTAGTGAGCCTCCTTTCTAAAGCTGACTCCGTACGCGAATCTGCATCCATCCACATTGGATACAGGTGAGTGACCTAGACTTCTTTGTTTAGCCATTGGGGAAAAAGGTTTTTAAAAATGGTTTTTAAAACATAAATGTTTTCAAAAAGGTTTTGGGATACGGGAAATCCATCCACACACACTTGTCTGTGATATACCCATACGGTGAGTGGGATGTTTTAAAAAGAAATGTAAAACTTATGTGTGGGTTATTTATGTGTTCTAAATACAAATGTTTTATACGTATATATATATATAATTTTTCAAATATTATTATTATGATTATTAAGGGTACGATGCCATTGGGAGATGAGTGATTGAGAGGGTTCCTCGGGGCTCCAATTTGCGGGAGCGTGGACCGAGTTTGAGAGCATGCATGATACTCAGCCATGGACCACCTATCGAGGGGCACGGTGAGTCGAGCCTGGTTGGGAGAGGCGCCTAGGGAAACTCGCTAGAGCTCCAGTTTGCTGTGTTCCACCACAGCGAGGCACCACCGGGGGAAAGGGCTAGAGAGATAGAAAAGAGAAAATATTATTGAATGAGAAAAGAGATAGCTCTCAGTGCAGTGAGGCATATGACGACCGACGGGTCGAACCTCCAGTATAAGATGCCAGCCCATTTGAGATATATAAATTTATTTTATTTAAAATGTTTTTAAAAAAGAGGGTTCTCAGCATGAGAATCAGAAAAGAGTTTTCAAAAGAAAAATATTATATTATTATTATATTATTTTATTTTATTTTGGATTTCCCTTATCTGCCCTAACCCAGATGGAGATTCTTAGAACCTCTGTCACTCACCTGTATCCAATGTGGATGGATGCAGATTCGCGTACGGAGTCAGCTTTAGAAAGGAGGCTCACTAGAAGACGTCGGTGGCTTAGGCTTAGTAGTTTTCCGCTGCATAGGTATTCCATTTAAATTAATTCACTGGTGCACTATTTAAGTTTTATTATTTTATTTAAATGATTTTAATCAAAGTTTTAAAGGTTTTGCAGCGATGGTATCCATTTCAATGCCTTGCAGTGCTTCTGGTGCGTGACCAGCCAGCACGTACTTCGAGGTAGCGCGGCGGTTGCCACGTGGCCGACCCGGGCGAGTCGGGGCGTGACATTTTTTTATTAAGCAAAACACATATTAAGGGTAAAAAAGGTAATTTTCATGATAAAAAATTAAATCTTAAACTAAACGTGCATCTATACAAGCTTAGAAATACAATTTTTAAAATCAAAGATTGTTTCTATTTAAATAAATGAAAAATAAACTTAAAGATACAATTTTTATTAACCAAGCTTTCATTTTTAATCAAGTAAAAATACCCACAAACAAAAAGGTGCAATTTTTATAGCCCTAGGCTTAACATTTAACTAAGCAAACAAGTTTATCAACTTGAAGTTGTGATTTTTATAACCTAGATTAGATTTTTAATCAAACAAGAATAAATATAAACTCAAAAATGTAATCTTTTTAATAAATATTAAAACTTTCAACTAAACTAACATGGAACAAGCAAAGCAAGTTTCAAAAATAATAAACAAGAATAAAAAACAAGGAAAGTTAGGAGTTTTTTGTATAATCATGTAAAGAATTAAGAGAAAGAACATGTTAACAAAATAAAATAAAATACATGAACAAATAAAAAGGCATCATCTTGAATATATTAAAACATATATTAAACTAATCAAATTACTTAGAAAGATATCAAGATTAAATATATTGTAAACATCAACGAAAGAGACAAAAGCTAGCATTTTTATAGATTAAACAATCATAATGAAACAAGAATATCATATTCAAAGTGAAAAGCAATAATTTTTACACAAAGGAAAGAGTTTTTATAAAAAAGGTAGGACTTTGTCTACAAAAATACCTAAAAAAAATATGATGAAAACTATATTTTTATCCCTTCCCCTTTTTCAAAAAAAAAAAAAATTGGTTGGCTGTTTTAGGAAACAAGAATGGCCTAAGCTTGGTAGACCCCACGTCACACTTCTTTTTTGTTTCCAGCCGACCCACCGAAGAGAGACCTCGCTGCTCTTTGTTCTTGATTTTTGAGAAACCAGCCCCCTTTTTTCAAAACATGAAAAAATCCCCCTGCGTTTGCTGTTGAAGCTTCTTTTTATATCCTCTTCTCTTTCTTTTTAATCCTACGGCTCTTTTTCTTTGCTTCAATCTCATCTGACGGCAATCGGCTTTTGGTATTGTGAACCCCATTTTAGCCTTACTTTCTTGGATGTAATTGGTTGCTAACATGCTAACTTGGCTTTCTCATTGGCTGCTCCCAATTTTCGCGTTTTAGTAAGGGCACCTTAGAGATAGAGAAAGAATGCAGTTGGCAAAACACGTTGGCACATGCTGGAGACTATTGCTCTAAGAGGACCCGTGACCCATCTTCCCTTCAACTTCCACTCGTACTCAACGCCATCCTCAACTGTTGCGTCCTGGTACTACCAATATTCAGATATGAGGTCGTTCATGCTGCTTTTAGCTTCGGTGAACTCCATCATCTTATTCTTCTGCTCTGCACAAACTTGGTCCTGAACCCCTTCGTCGACAAAACATAAGGTGGTGGCAGTGACATTCCCTCAGCGTTAGACTGGGACACATTAAGATCCTTGCATGAAGACTCAGGCTCTTTTGGAGCTATGCCCATGGTGGCCAGCACGGTGATGAGAATGTGGTTCTTGATTCTGGTGCAAGGGAAGACACTTTTTTTGCCTCGATGTTTGTTATGAAATTTTACAAACCAAATTTTGTTGATTGCTATGTTGAAGACAACCGGTTTTGAATTTGATGCCTGTCAACTCTGTTCTCTCATAGCAGCTTGCTTGTTGCTCATGGCTTCCCTACTTGGTTCACCTTGAACAGCCTTCCATGCATCCCACTGAAGAGGATAAGGTATCTTTATCCATGAGGTTGGCCTTGTCAGTTCTGCAATTCAATTGGGTTAACTCTGGACAATGTTTATATGCACCACTTGCTATCAAGAGATGTGCATAAGCCCATATTACTGTGATTTATATAAGGAGAGCAAACCGCTCCAGTATTAGCGGTTGTCTTGCCAGAAATTTCTTCAAGTACTGGGAGAAGGCTACAAACAGAATAAGCATCGAGGTGCCAATTTCCACGTAGCGACCAACCATAGGGAAGCCTCTGTCAAACAACCCAAAGCCCACTAATGCAATAACTGGAACCATTCTGAAGGGCTAAATGATGGCACCCATAAAGAGAACAATATTTGAATGCCATAAACGCTTCATTATTGCACCCTTCCTAAAAAATTCTTTGAAGCATTCAGCATACAAGTCTCATTCCATGAGAATTTTCACAGCAATGTCTAAGCTATTTGTTGCCATTCCTTCCAATCCATGGAGAGAAATATCCATGTTCTGATTCTCGATCATGAAAGCCATGCCTGCCTTCCCATCTTTCGAACCCCACTTAGTGCTTCCACTCATATCACCAAAAGTAGTAGCACGTATTCCTATCAACACAATATGATCATGAGAGCAAGAGAGAGAAATGAGTGTGCGTTGCTTTTGTATAAATATATATATGTATATAAATATATGTACGTGTATATACAAATATATGAATATATATATTCATATATATATATACATATAAAAATATATATACATATAAATATAAATATAAATATATATATACACATATACATATATACATATATATATATATTTTGCATGATAACCAAATTAATTCGGTTGGTCTTTGCATGGCTTTGCATGGAGGTCGGGTTAACTCGGTCTCGGCTTCTCGATTATGGTTCAAAACTACCTGCGAGATAATTAAAATAAAATAATAAGACAAAATAAAAGAAAATAATAGTAACAATAATAAATGAACACAAATAAACTAAACTTAAAAGGATAAGTAAAATGAAAATTTGAAAATGTCAAACCAATTAACTAGTTAATTAAGATTAAAAATAAGTGTCTACAGTTGCCCTTCTTTGATCATTTGTTAATGATATAGAAGTTGTAGACACTTAATTTTCCATCATATGGTTTATATCTTTTTGGGTCATGGTGCTAATTGTTACTGGGCCAGTAGCCCAAATCCGCTGAAAGGAAAAAAATGCAAAGTCCTTTTATTGCTGACTTTCCAAAACAAAGCCCAAATACAAAATCACACAAGCCCAAGGCCGAGATACTGTTTGAGGCCCAAAACTTGAGTAGAACAAAGCTCAAAACGACAACAAATTTGTCGTTGCAAATTTGCCCCATTTTGGAAAAAACGGAAGACTACAACAGAGGCCAGCTGGCCAGAAAATTTGCCATTTCCGGCAATGAACACTGCCATATGGACTGTTTAGTCTGCAAAACAGAACACCAAGTCAGAGCACAGCCATTAAACAGCAGGATTAATTCAAAATCATCAGAAAAACAGAGGCTAATATCTTCCCCATTCACGTTGGAGTGGCCAGCAAAGCAATTGAAAATTTTCAAAGGGCTTTTCTCCAAGGCCCATTTTCGCACCTGCAAAAGAGACAAAACAGAGAATGATCTGGAACAAAAAGCTCTGGCCGTAGGATCAAAAACTATAGATTAAATCTCATCCCTCAAAGGGCCATATAAATACCTTTGTTCATCAACAATAAAGGAGAGGGGCACGAATTTCGAGATTTGTCTAGGGTTCTGAAAATTGAAAGTTAGGGCTTAGTTTCAGAAGGGAAAGCAAAGAATAGGAAGCAACTCGGGATTCCGAGGTTGCTAGGCTAGTAACCAGAGGATTTTAGGCTGGGATTCCGCCTAAGATTCACTGGAATAGGAAGAAAAGGGTTCAAATTCAGAGATTTCTAGGATATTAGGGTTTTGTTTTTCAGAAATTCAAAAGCTAGATCTAGGTTTTTTTGGGTTTGGAATTTGGTAAATCGGAGTTTATTTTTGTATTCAAGGGATTAAGAAAGGTAGTTTTTAAGGATTGTGGTTGATTTCAAAGTTTAGGAGACAAAAATCTGGAAAGGTGTTCTTCGGTGTTCTTGGTGTTCATCATTTGTTCATGTGAAAAAGAGGGTTTTGATCTGTTTGGGAGAAAATTTCTAGCTTTGTTTGTGTTTGTAGAAAGAGAGAGAATATTCGAGTAGAGAGAGAGAGGTGAAGGCTGAAAATGGCCAAAAGGTTGACAAGAGCGTAGAATTTTGGTTTCTATACTAAGGAGGGCAAAATAGACTTTTCACCCTCATTAAAGAGCTCAGCCCGCGTGTCCCCGTTGCTGGCCCGCGTGTCCCCGCGTGTTGCTCTAAGACCCGTGTGCTGCTCCATTTTTGACCCAATCCAATAGCAAAAGCCCACTTTCTAATTTTCGGTACATTTCCTAACTTCAATTTGCTTTATTTTGTTGACTTTAGTGTAGTTGTTACTATTACTATATAATAATAATTGCAACGCATTCGTTTTGTTCTCAATCATTCCATCCACCATGAATCTTCGAAAAAGAAAAGTTGTACACTTGTCCAAATTGCCATTCATCATTAAAATTGTTCACGCATTAATTTGTGCATCTAAATTAGGGCCATGCATTGTATTTTTCAATTCATGCCATATTAATCTATATCATCTAGGTTAGATCCATGTATATTTAATCTATGCCATATTAATTTAACTTCATGCATATTTAATTTAGGCTATTTTAATTTAGTTCATGCATATCTAATTTATTTAAATATATTTAATTGGTCTCATTTTAATTTAGGTCCATACATATTTAATTTATATCCTTTTAATTTAGATCCATACATATTTAATTTATGTCATTTATATTCATGCATTTTAATTTAAGTCATTTTAATTTAGATTCATGCATATTTAATTTGTCTTAATTTAATCGTGCATATTTATTTTAGGTCATTCTAGTTTAGATCATACATATTTAATTTATCTCATTTTAGTTTAGATCCATGCAAGCATTTTTAGTTTAAGTCATTTTAATTTAGACCCATTTCATTTATTATATGTCACTTAGTAAATTAGGCCCATTCACATTTTTAGTTTAGGCCCATCTCATTTAATTTATGCTATTTAGTAATTAGGTCCATTCATATTTTAAGTCTAGGCCCATCTCATTTACTTTATACCATATAGTAAATAGGCCCATTTGCATTTTAGGATCAAGTCCGTTTGCATTTTAGTTTTAGGCTCATTTCAATTTATGTCATGTAGCTTAGGCCTATTAACATTTTAATAGGCCATTTAGCTTAGGCTCATTAGCATTTAATTCATGTCATTTAGTTTAGGCCCATTTACACCATTTATGCCATTTTAGAAATTAAGTTCATGCATCTTTAATTATTCGTTTAATATATACTTAATATATTTTTTGTGCTAACCCATGTCCTTGGTCTATTTTATCCCATCATTTCATGCATTTAGAAATTAGTGTATCGTTTTCAAAGAACTCATGTGCATTGGAAATCCCAATGATAGGGGATCGGAGGAGACCTCGTGATTACAAGGACTTCAATGGTTCTTTTAGGTGAGGGTTTTTCGAGATAACCTTATCGGGATTCCGATCGGGCCTCAGAAGGCTTCAATATAGATTTTCGTCTATTTTTAACATAAAAAAATGATTTATCCATTATTTTAAAAGATCATTTGCATGTCACATCATATTTATGATTTCTTCAAAATT
Source organism: Microcos paniculata (assembly GCA_030664755.1). NCBI lineage: Eukaryota > Viridiplantae > Streptophyta > Magnoliopsida > Malvales > Malvaceae > Microcos > Microcos paniculata. The sequence continues at coordinate 23,521,282 of CP131462.1, read as the reverse complement.
CTAAAAGTTTTTCTACAAATTTCATTTCTTCAAGAAAACCCTGAAAAATATTTTTAAAATCCCCTTTATCAGCAAAAGGAATTTCAATTCCGACATAGTTTTAAAAGTTTAAAAATACTTTTTTAGGAAAATCTCAAACTTAATCAATAGTTGAGGTTTTTCTTACAAAACTAAACTTTGGTTAATTCTTTTAATCAAGGTTTTAAAAACGAGATCCTAAAATAAAAGAAATTTAATTATTCCGACATTATTTTCAAAAATCAAAAATATTTTTGAAGGATTTCAATTTGACCCCTACATTGAAATCTTTCTAATTAAACTCAAACTTTTTTTGAAACTTGCTTTTATTTAAAATCTACTTATCAATAAAAAGAATTTAATAATTCCAACATTAGTTTTAAAAAATTCAAAAAAATATTTTCGAAAGGTTTCAATTTAGCCCTCAACGATTGAAGTCTTTCCAAAGTTAATCCAATCTTTTTCAAAACCCTTATTTTTCTTCAAGTTAAAATTTATCTTTAACAAATTATTTGTTTTAATGTTTTGATTTTCAAAGTTTATTTTCGAAAGTTCTCAATTCGGTTATTCAACATTGGGAACTTTCGAACCAAATTTCAATATGGATCTCATTAAATCGGATTTTCTTCAAAGGGTGAATTAACCCATATTGAAAGGAGTTTTTACTCCAACATTCAAACTTTTTTTTATTATTATTACATGTTTTAATGTAGAAAGCATTTCGTTATTAACCCTAAAATTGATTTTCAAAAAAGACTTTTGTGGTACCGATTTTCGGGCGTTTCGGTTGTGTTAATCCTTACTCGAACGTAACCGACTCCCGAACCCAAAATCCGTTTTCATAGACCAATCCCTATTTGACCTAAGATAATCTTTGTAGATTATGTTAGGTTAAATGGAGTCAAAATAGGTGGCTAACCTACCTAACCCAAATGGTTAGTGGCGACTCCTTTTCTTCTTTTTTCCTTTTCTTATTTTTTGAAATTTTTAAATCTTTTTTATTTGCCAAATTTCACGTCGGATGTCTCTTTAGATGTTTCGACAGAAGTGTAAGCTTCTAGATAATTAGCAAATAAGTAAAGATGTAGACACTCTTTACTCATATGTGCACTAAACAGTACTAGTGTTTTGAAATAGATCACTCTTAACAGGACAGATTTGAAAATCAAGGAAATTGTCCTAAACAGAAGCAATTTTTAAAAAAAACGTCCTAAACAGAAATGATTTTAAACTTTGAATAAATTTCCATAAACAGAAACAATTTTAAGAAAACCATCCTAAACAGAAATGATTTTTAAGGGAAATCGATAGGCACTTATTTCTATTATATTTTATTGGTTAACTTTATTGATTTAAGTGTTTATTATCTCTAACTAAGTTATTTTGAGTGATTTTATGCCTTAGAAAGCTAAAAGGAAGCTTTGGAATAAAAGAGGACATCGTAAGCTTTCCAGAATGCTAAAGATCGCAAAAATCGGAGTTCGTTTGGGCAGTCAAAATGTCAAAATACAGAGAGGTCCAGAATCCCTGCGGAAATCCGAGATTAATTCCTATTTTGGGCTTTGGAGCAATTTTGGGTTAGAGATGGACTTGAGCACGTCTTGGCTTGCTTGGCCATGGTTCTAGATATGTTATTGAAGATATTTAAGATTGGGTCAAGTCCTAGAAAGATGTGGATCAACCCTTGAAGAGAAGTCCTAATTGGAGTAGGAAAACCCTTTAATGAAGCATGTGCATGGCATGTGGCTTGTGCTATATCTTCTCCTACTTGAAGAAGGATTTCTAACTGCTGACAAAGGCTTTATTTAAGCCTTATTCTCCACAAGATTGAAGCCCAATTATCCAAATCCATTAAATTATCTCTTATACTTAGTTAATTCCTTTGTAAACACTTTAACCTAGTTAGTATTTTACTAGAATTAGGTTTTCTTTGTTGGAAGTTAAGTTTAGGGCTTTTGACTCCTCTATATAAAGAGCCTTAGCCACCACTTGTAAGATGTCTCAACTTTTCTTTTAGAGACCAGTCTCATCTTTCTTTGGGAGACTTTATCTTTGTAATTTTACTTTTACTCTCTCTTTATGTTATTCTAATTTTCTTTTTCAGTTTTGAGCAATTCTGAATTCTTGGAGAAGAAGATTGTGAGGCTATTTTGTGCTTAATGTCTTTATCTTTCATGTATTCTAAATTCTTCTATGCTTAATGATTTATGATTGCATGTTTTCTTTTCTAGAAAGGCCTACTAGTTAATTAAGCATGTTAATTGATTGCTAGATCTAGGGTTATTTATCCGGAATTGTAAGTAACTCTAATCACAAGTGGCAAATTAGATAGAATTAAGGTTTCATACATCTTAGTTACTTATCTATGGGGAATTTAGACATGGATTAAACAAAGTGCGCTGGTGTAATTTTGTTGTTCATATTGGCTAATTAAGATTTCTCTAGTGTTTTCATGCTTTTATCATCTTTAAATTCATATTGCTGGGATATTGGATTAAGTTGATGAAAAGGGTCTTTTTAGGAAACTCGAGTACTAATTAGACTAGGACTAAGGAAAGATAGGGGTTAATAGGAAACTTGAGTACTTTAACCTACGCCAATTGCATGCAAAAGATAATGTAATTATTAGATGCCTATGATCGATTTCTCTAATCCAAGGGTGAAGATTGTTTTAAACTGAAGTTTTATTTATATTTATTATCCTTCTTTAATTTTTGTTATGTACTTAGTTTAGTTTTGATTTCTGAATTTTATTTATTTTCTTTTCTTTTTGTTGCTTAGCTAGATTATAATTTGTTAGGTTTTCTTATCCAATCCCTGTGGGTTCGACCCTTGCTACCACTATATTATAGTTTTAATAAGGTTAATTATATTTTGGTGATTTACGACACATCAGAAATTATTCTAATTAGAAACAATTTTGAGAAAACCATCCTAAACAGAAATGATTTTAAAGGAAATTATTCTAAACAGAAACAATTTTGAGAAAACCATCCTAAACAAAAATGATTTTAAAGGAAATTGTTCTAAACAGAAATTATTTTAAAGGAAATTATTCTAAACAGAAACAATTTTGAGAAAACTATCCTAAACATAAATGATTTTAAAGGAAATTGTTCTTAACTGAAACAATTTTGAGAAAACCTTCCTAAACAGAAACGATTTCAAAGGAAATTCTTCTAAACATAAACAATTTTGAGAAAACCATCCTACATAGAAATGATTTGAAAGGAAATTGTTCTAAACAGAAACAATTTTAAGAAAACCATCCTAAACAGAAATGATTTTAAAGGAAATTGTTCTAGACTGAAACAATTTTAAGAAAACCATCCTAAACAGAAATGATTTCTGTTTAGAACAATTTCCCTTAAAATCATTTCTGTTTAGGATAGTTTTCTCAAAATTGTTTCTGTTTAGAACAATTTCCTTTGAAATCATTTCTGTTTAGGATGGTTTTCTCAAAATTGTTTCTGTTTAGAACAATTTCCTTTAAAATCATTTCTATTTAGGATGGTTTTCTCAAAATTGTTTTAGTCTAGAACAATTTTAAAAAAATCATCCTAAACAGAAATGATTTTAGAGGAAATTGTTCTAAACATAAACAATTTTAAGAAAACCATCCTAAATAAAAATGATTTTAGAGGAAATTGTTCTAAATAGAAACAATTTTAACAAAACCATCCTAAACAGAAATGATTTTAAACTTCGGATAAATTACCCTAAAAGGAAACAATTTTAAGAAAACCATTCTAAACAGAAATGATTTTTGAGGAAATTGTTCTAAACAGAAACAATTTAAAAAAATCTATCCTTAACAGAAATGACTTTAAGGGAAATTTTTCTAAACAGAAACAATTTTTGAGAAAACCATCCTAAACAGAAATGATTTTAAAGGAAATTGTTCTAAACAAAAACAATTTTAAGAAAACCATCCTAAACTCTAAACAGAAACAATTTTGAGAAAACCATCCTAAATAGAAATGATTTTAAAGGAAATTATTATAAACAGAAACAATTTTAGAAAACCACCCTAAATAGAAATGATTTTAAATTTTGAAGAAATTACCCTAAACAGAAACAATTTTAGAAAACCACCCTAAACAGAAATGATTTTAAATTTTGAAGAAATTGCCATAAACAGAAACAATTTTAGAAAATCACCATAAAAAGAAATGATTTTTAAATATTGAATAAATGGCCCTGAACAGAAACAATTTTATAAAACCACCCTAAACAGAAATGATTTTTAAATTTTGAAGAAATCGCCCTAAACAGAAACAATTTTAGAAAACCACCCTAAATAGAAATTATTTTTAAATTTTAAATAAATTACCCTAAATAGAAACAATTTTTAAAAACCACCCTAAACAGAAATGAATTTTAAATTTTGAGGAAATTGTCCTAAGCAGAAATGATTTTTAAATTTGAAGAAATTATCCTAAACAGAAACAATTTTAGAAAACCACCCTAAACAGAAACGATTTTGAACTTTTGAATAAATTGCCCTAAACAGAAACAATTTTAAAAAACCACCCTAAACAGAAATGATTTTTAAGTTTTGAAGAAATTGCCCTAAACAGAAACAATTTTAGAAAACCACCCTAAACATAAATGATTTTAAATTTTGAAGAAATTGTCTTAAACAGAAACATTTTTAGAAAACCACCCTAAGCAGAAATGATTTTTAAATTTTGAATAAAATGCCCTAAAAAAAACAATTTAAAAAAAACACCCTAAACAGAAATGATTTTAAACTTTTGAAGAAATTGCCATGGACAGAAACAATTTTAAGAAAGCCACCCTAAACAGAAATGGTTTTAGACTTTGAAAAAATTACTCTAAACAAAAACGATTTTAGAAAACCACCCTAAACAGAAATTATTTTAGACTTTGAAGAAATTGCCCCAAACAGAAACAATTTTAGAAAATCAGCCTAAACAGAAATGATTTTAAATTTTGAATAAATTTCCCTAAACAAAAACAATTTTAGAAAACCACCCTAAACAGAAATGATTTTTAAATTTTCAAGAAATTGCCCTAAACAGAGACAATTTTAGAAAACCACCCTAAACACAAATGATTTTAAATTTTGAATAAATTGTCCTAAATACAAACAATTTTGGACAAGCATCCCAACCAGAGATAAATTCAGATTCTTCTCAAACAGAGTTGGATCATTGCAAATAGGAATAAATCATTTTACATAGAAATAATTCATACTAGACAGAATTGAATCACGGATAATTACCTTAAACAAGAAAAGACTTTAAAGGAGTTTTGAGGAGTTACCTGAGTGTCGCAACGTCTAAAAAGCCGTCCGACTGGAAATTTAAAGAAATAAAAGGATTTTGAAAACAAGAAAAGGAGTCGCCACTAACCATTTGGTTTAGGTAGGTTAGCCACCCATTTTGACTCCGTTTAACCTAACGTAATCTACAAAGATTACCTTAGGTCAAACAGGTATTGGTCTACGAAAACAGATTTTGGGTTCGGGAGTCGGTTACGTTTGAGGAAGGATTAGCACCCCCGAAACGCCTGAAAATCGGTACCACAAAACCTTGTGAAAATTCGTTTTAGGGTTAATAACAAAAATGTTTCTTTTGAACTGAAATAAAATAAAATAAAATAAAGTAAAATAAAGAATCTACAAATGTCGGAGTAGAACTCCTTTTGATATGGGTTAATTCACCCTTTAAGAAAATTCAATTTAATGAGATCCGTGAAAAAAAAAAATAAAAAAGGTCTCAACGTTGATAATTGAATTGAGAACTTTTCAGAAATAAGCTTTAAAATCAAAGATTGAAAATTCATAATTTGTTAAAGAAAAAAAAATTGATTTTTAAACACAATTTGATTGAATTTGGAAAGACTCCAATTGTTAATGAGTGAATTGAAATTTTAAAAAAATATTTTTTGGATTTTTGAAATTAATGTCGGAATAATTTGATTCCTTTTATTTTTGGAACTTCATTTTTAAAGCCTTGATTAAAGAAATTAACCAAAGTTTGATTTTGTAAGAAAACCTCAACTATTGATTAAGTTTGAGATTTTCCTAAAAACAATTTTTAGATTTTTAAAATTATGTCGGAATTGGAATTCCTTTTGCAGATAAGAGGGATTTTGAAAGAAAATATTTTTTTAATTTTTTTTGAAAATTGACATTAATTAAAGTAAACCTTGAATATTTGGTGAAAAAATAAACATTATATACATGTAATTTTAAAGAAATTAAATGAAGAAATTTTTTTTTGTTTTTGAAGGGATAAAAACTCCCGTAAATCTCCACCGCACTTCCGGTGAGAAATTTAGAGAAATTTCTATCTTGGTAGACCTTTGAGCATCTCGTACTTTCGAGATACCCTCCGGCTTCCCATGCACATGAATTTTGTGAAAACGATGCGCTGATTTCTAAATGCTTGAAATGATGCGACAAAATGAACCAAGAAAATGGGTTAGTATAAGAAATATATTATGTATACATTAAAAAAATGCATGAGCCCTAATTTCTAAAATATCATAATTGATGTAAATGGGTCTAAACTAAATGACATATTAAAATGCTAATGGGCTTAAACTAAATGGTACATTAAAATGCTAGTGGGCCTAGTCTTAAAATATAAATGGGCTTAATCCTAAGATGCAAATGGGCTTAATCCTAAAATGTAAATGGGCCAAAAATTTCTCAAGGACATAAGAATGCAATTGGACGTAAAATTACCAAATGGCATAAAAATACATGTGAACCTAAATGAATATAAAAATGGACCCAATATCTAAAATGTGAATAGGCCTAAAATAACAAAAATGACCTTAAATATTAAACAAACCTAAAATACTAGAATGGCATGAAATATTAAATGAAATTTAAAATACTAAAATGACATGAACTAGAAAAATGCCGAATATTCTAATTTATTGAATGACGCAAAAATATTAAAACCGACCTAAAGAAAACCAACATGGCATAAAAACTTGATGCAAATGAAAAAAAAAATATATCAAACGATATAATAAAATGCAAATGAAGTTTATTGAATGATATAATAAAATATAAAATGGGAATTACTAAATAAAAATTCCTAACGTTAAATACATTTTTTTAGTTTTTATTTCTTAATTTACCACATTTCACTAATTTGACTTCACCCAATTGAAACTAAGTTCCTTATGGTGCCAAGTTGATTCTCGGGTTATAGCTCAAATGTAAACATAAAAGAAGGAAACCTGATAGCCCAAAACCAACGTAAAAGTAATAGCACAAAATAAGCAAACCTGAGCTAGAAGGAAAGGACTAAGTCTTCAACATATCCAAACAATACTTAGCCTATTTCTTATTTTCTTCTCGGTTCTTCTTCACTTTCCTTCGGCTTCAGTTGCCTTTTCCCTCTTTGTTCTTGATCCGAGCAGGGAGAAAATCATCTCTGCTTGCTGACGTTATTTTCACCAAGGCCAAAGGAAACACAACTTTTCATTTCCTTCAAAGCTTCCTTCCCCTTCATTCCCTCTTTTTTGAAAACCCTCAAACCTTACTTCTAATCCTCCCATTTTTTTTTTCAAAAAAAACTTAAACTTTTCACCATCCCCCTTCGTTCCCTCTTTTTAAAACCCTCAAATCTCTTTCTTTTTTTTTCTTTTTCTTCCCACTTATTTTGTCTCTCCCCTTTTTTTTCTTTTCTTTCTACTTATTCTGCCTTTCCCTTTTTTTTTCCAGTTATTTTGCCTGTCCCTTTTTTTTCTTTTCATTCCACTTATTTTGCCTTTCCCTTTTTTTTTGTTTTCTTTCCACTTATTTTTCCTTTCCCTTTTTTTTCTTTCCACTTATTTTTCCTTTCCCTTTTTTTTTTCTTTTCTTTCCACTCATTTTGCCTCTCCCCTTTTTATTGATGAGTTTTTTTTTTGCTCTTTTTTTCTTGCAAGGCATCTTGTAGTGGGAGATGGGGTGGATGAAATGATGAGTGTATGTGGGTGGATGAAATGATGAGTGTACGTGGGTGGATGAAATGATGAGTGTATGTGAGGGGGTGTTGAAATGATGAGTAAGCATGTGTTGGTTTTGGGATTTTTTTTAATAATAAAAATAATAAAAATAATATGGTGTCTACAGTTGCCCCTCTTGGAGCGTTTTCTAAGAACCTTGAAGTTTGCTTCAAGATAATTAGGAAATGGTCCAAGACGTAGACACCATGTGTTTTAGAACTTTTCAAAAGCAAAAAAAAAATGGTCTCCAAACGAGTCAAATGCCATTAATTGGTCTTTAAATGAAACAAATGCCATTAATTGGTCTTTAAATGAAACGAATGCCATTAATTGGTCTTTAAATGAAACGAGAGCTGTGACTCAGTCTCTCACTAAACTAAATGAATCTTTAGAACCTAAACCATGACATGATCTCTAAATGAAACGAGTGTCATGATTCGATCTTTTTTAAGTGGAACAAGTGCCGTGATTCGGTCACTAAAATGAAACGAGAGTCGTGATTCGGTCTCCTAATGAACAAATTAAACTGAGAGAACTTAAATTAGGTCTCAAAATGAAACAAGAGCCATGATTTGGTCTCTTTAAACAAAATAAGTTCCGTGATTCGGTCGCTAACTGCAACAAAAGCCGTGATGCGGTCTCCCAATAAACTAAATGATCCTCGAGAACCTAAAATAGGTCTCGGAATGAAACAAGAGCCATGACTTGGTCTCAAAAAATGTAATGAGTGCCGTGATTCGGTCACTAAAATGGAACAAGTGCCGTGATTCGGTCACTAACTGCAACGAGAGCCGTGATTCAGTCTCTCAATAAACTAAATGATCCTCGAGAACCTAAAATAGGTCTCGGAATGAAACAAGAGCCATGACTTGGCCTCAATTGAATAAAATGAATTTCAAAACCTTAATTGAGTCTCAAAAATGAAATGAATGTCATACCTTGGTTGCTTAAAGAAAATAAGAGCCTTAACCTGGTCTCTTTCGATGAACAATCATATTTGCTGGATGCTTGGAAAAGGATACTTCCATCTTGATCTGGAGTTGATGTATCAAATACCTGACATGTTATCTGAAAACTTGATGCTCTAAAATGATGCAATGATCATGTCTTGATGCAATGCTTAATGCTAAATTTGCAATGACAAATTTATTATCCTTTTGTACAAAGCCTGATTCTTGTTTGCAACAACATGGAAACTTTTTTACTCAATCCCAATCTTCTTGCTTATTCATTCGGGTTAGCAATTTCAAACTGTATCAGTGCTTTTCCTGATTCAGATTGCTCGTTATGTTGTTTTTGCACATTCTTGATGATTTGCCACAAATAATTTCCGTTTTCCTTCTGAGTGACTGATTAGTTGAAACCCTGTCTCTTAAACTTAACTTATGCCTTTGAAAATCAAATGAGCATTTTCATACCTATATGGTTTCTTGCATGTTTATTCACATTTTGAAATTCATGAAAAAATTTAATACAAGCAACAAACCCATTAACAATAATATTTATCGCATCATTAGGAAAAGGATCAAAGAAATAAATCAACTTGATTCAGTTTTTTTTTAGAACAAGATTCATACAAACGAAAGGAATTCAAACTTCAATTCTCATTCAAAAACAGATTCTTCTAAACGAGAGAGAAAGTTCATTGATTCAATACAAGAGAAAGGACAAGAGGTACTTCCCACCAATGAATACTCAGAAACATGTGCAAACGAAACATGAGTTCTTCCTTTGATCGATTGACGGTACCAACGAACTTGATAACTCAGCCTATTGAGTGATCTGATCTGCCCCAATTAGACCCACTGAATTTGATCTTGCTTCATTCAATAGCTATGCTTATGCCTTCTTTTTCCTCCTACTTAAGCCGCCTTTTCAGGTTTTCAACTTAAGTAACCCCTCAATTGATCCAAGTTGCCCTTTCGGGTTTTCAAATTGGATCTCTCCTTTTTCTTTTTATTTTATTTTATTTTATTTTATCATTTTTTTATTTTTTTCATTTTTATTTTTTACTTCAGGCATAGTATTTCTTTACAGCATCAGCATTGATAGGACTGGAGAATTCTACCCCATCCATCTCTTGTAATATTAAAGCTCCACCAGAAAATACCTTCTTGACAACATATGGACCTTCCCAATTTGGTGCCCACTTGCCTCGAGAATCACGTTGATTCGGGAGTATTTTCTTTAACACCAATCCCTCTTCTTTGAATTGCCTCGGCTTCACTTTCTTATCATAAGCTCTCATCATTCGTTTCTGGTATAACTGACCATGACAAAGTGCGGCAAGGCGCTTCTCATCAATCAAATTCAATTGATCATGTCGTTCTTGGATCCAATCAACTTCATCCAAGTTCACTTCTCTAAGCACTCTGAGAGATAGAATTTCCACTTCGATAGGCACTACTGCTTCTGTCCCATATACCAACGAAAAAGGAGTTGCCCCGGTGGAAGTTCTGATTGCAGTACGGTAAGCAAGGAGAGCAAACGGCAACTTCTCATGCCAATCTCTGTAAGTTTCAGTCATCTTGGCCACAATCTTCTTGATGTTCTTGTTAGCTGCTTCCACCGCTCCATTCATTTTTGGCCGATATGGTGTGGAGTTGCTATGAATGATCTTGAAACGAGAACATAGTGATTCTATCATTTTACTATTCAAATTCTGAGCATTATCGGAAATGATTCTCTCCGGAAGGCCATATCTACAGATGATCTCCTTCTTCAAAAACTTAGCAACTACAGATTGTGTAACACTGGCGTATGAGGTTGCTTCAACCCATTTGGTGAAATAATCAATCATAACAAAGATGTATTGATGACCATTTGAAGCTTTTGGAGTAATTGGGCCGATAACATCCATTCCCCACATGGAGAAAGGCCAAGTTGATGCCATAACATGTAGAGGATTCGGAGGAACATGAATTTGATCTGCATAAATCTGACATTTATGACATTTCCTTATGTAGTTGATGCAATCCGATTCCATGGTTAACCAGTAATGGCCGGATCTCATAATCTGCCTAGCCAATTTATGTCCACTAGCATGAGTTCCACATACTCCTTCATGCACTTCACTCATAATCATTTGAGCTTCTTTAGCTGCCACACACCTTAGCAAGACTTGACCACGGGTTTTCTTATACAAAATTTCCCCGTACAAATAAAAATTCATCGACAACCTCCGGATAATCTTCTTATCGTTCTCTGATGCATGATTGGGATATTTTTGGTACTTTAGGAACTGTACAACATCATAGTACCAAGGTCTGCCATCTTCTTCTTCTTCAACATTAATACAATGTGCCGGTTCACCTCTCAACTCGATCTTGATCGACGGAATCTCTGTATCTGAATCAACTTTGAACATGGAGGCTAATGTGGCCAGGGCATCAGCAACTTGATTCTCTTCTCGAGATAAATGGTGAAAATAGATCTCCTTGAAGTTCTTTACGAGATCTTTGATGTAGTCATAATAAAGGACTAACTTCGAATCTCTCGTCTCCCATTCACCTTTCAACTGATAAATCACAAGCGCAGAATCACCATACACCTTTAAATTTTCAATTTTTCTTTCTATGGCCATTTGAATATCGAGAACACATGCTTCATACTTTGCCATATTGTTTGTGCATCGAAAATCTAACCTTGCAGTGGCTGGGAAATAGTTGCCTTCTGGGGATGTCAGCACCGCCCCAATGCCATGTCCAATTGCATTTGATGCTCCATCAAAATACATTGTCCATGTTTCATCATCATCTAATTCTCCATCAACATGAAATACTGCCATCAAATCTTCATCAGGAAAGTCAAACTCCATAGGCTCATGATCATCACTAGCCTTTTCTGCTAAAAACTCTGTGACAACACTTCCTTTGATGGCTTTTTGAGAAACGTATCGAATATCATACTTGGACAACAATACTTGCCACCGAGCAATCCTTCCTGACAAGCGAGGTTTCTCAAATATGTATCTAATTGGGTCTAACTTGGCCACTAATAAGGTAGTATGGTATAACATGTACTGTCTTAGTCGGTGAGCGACCCAAGCCAACGTACAACACATCTTCTCTAATGAGGAATACTTAGCTTCATATTCAGTGAATTTCTTACTCAAATAGTACACTGCATGCTCTTTCTTTCCAGTCTCGTCTTGTTGCCCCAATACACATCCCTTGGAATTTTCAAACACTGTGAGATATAAGATCAAAGGTCTTCCGGGTACTGGAGGTACCAACACTGGAGGATTTGTGAGATATTCCTTGATCTTTTCAAAAGCTACTTGACAGTCATCATCCCATTCACCTGGATCTCGCTTTTTAAGCAATTTGAAAATTGGATCGCATTTAGCAGTCAATTGCGATATAAACCTGGTAATGTAATTCAATCTCCCAAGGAAACCTCTGACTTCTTTTGGGGTTTTAGGTGGTGATAAATTCTGGATAGCTTTGATCTTATCTGGGTCTACCTCAATCCCCTTTTCACTAACTACAAAACCCAATAGCTTTCCAGAAGTCACCCCAAAAGTGCACCTGGTTGGATTCAATCTGAGCTTGTACTTCCTCAGTCTTTTGAACAACTTCTGCAAATTGACAATATGTTCTTCCGTAGTCCGAGCTTTAGCAATCATATAATCCACATACACTTCAATCTCTCTGTGCATCATATCATGGAACAAAGTCACCATAGCTCGCTGATAGGTAGCACCGGCATTCTTCAAACCAAAAGACATCACTTTGTAGTTAAAAGTTCCCCACACGGTGATGAAAGTTATTTTCTCTTTATCTTCTGGTACCATCTTGATCTGATTATATCCCGAGAAACCATCCATGAATGAGAATATAGAAAAGCGGGCAGTATTGCCAACTAGGGTATCAATGTGAGGTAAGGGAAAGTTATCTTTGGGACTTGCTCGGTTGAGGTATCTGTAGTCTACACACATTCGAACCTTCCCATCTTTCTTCGGCACCGGAACTATGTTGGCTACCCACTCTGGGTACTTCGTAACTTCTAGAAAACCTGCATCTAACTGCTTCATTACTTCTTCCCTTATCTTCAATAGCATCTCCGATTTCATCCGTCTTTTGTTGAACTGGCTTGCATTCTGGCTTAATCGGTAGCTTATGAACTACAATTTCTGGATCTAATCCCGGCATATCTTGATAAGACCATGCAAAGACATCTGAATACTCTTTCAACAAGTCAACTAGCTGTTGTCTTTCAGTTTCTGATAAAGTGGTGCCTATCTTCACTTTTCTTCTATCTTCTTCTGTGCCCAGATTTATCAACTCTGTAGTTTCTTTATGGGGCACTATCTATCTCTCTTCTTACTCAACTAACCTCAGCAAGTCTTGAGGCAGATCAGAATCATCAATATCGTCGTTATCAACCTCATCAGTATCAATCAACTTATCAAAGTTGAACTCAGGCCCACTGTTTGTGCTATCTTCGTATTCATTGACGGTGGACCTGCAAAAGGTAATTTGGAACGGATATATGTAAAGAGTAATAGAATAGGGATGTATGGTAAGAGATAAATCAAAGAATAGCGAATTGGGAAATAATAGAAGAAAATATAGTGAATATATTACAAAATAATCTCATTGTGTCAACAGTCTATGCATGCATCAATTCATCATTGAAGTTCAAATTATATATAAACAAGAAAGAAAGCCTTAACCAATTATGAAAATACTCATCAACACTCTTAGGCATAAGCGTTGATTTAATAAACAAGAGTTTCAGCTAATTACATTTGCTCAGAAGATGAAAACACAGCTGGTATCTCAACAGCAGACCAATTGTCTAATTCAGTGTTCATTTCAGCCACATAGATTAACCTATCTAGCTGGTCTGAAACCTCGTCCTCGACAGCACAAATAACCAAATTCTGCAATCCTGACTGAACAAACTGAACTGAAATTGGTGCTTGCCCATACTGATTAATGTTGACCCAACCAGCTGATACAAAGGTTTGACTGATTGGTGGGAACTTCAATCCTTTCTCCTCTTCCATGCACACCCCATCCTTCTTAGCCAACCTCCGGGCTTTCTTCTTCTCCTTCATTTGTTGTTTATCTTTCCATGATGGTTTGAAACCCAGACCGAAAGTATTATCTTGGTGAGGCCAGTCTATCAATTCGGGACTCCCTTGCAGATTTTTTCCCAAACCCTTTCCATCCGAACCATCCCAATTCTCGCATCTGTCTCTTCTGACTAGTCAAACCCTCAGAATTTTGGCTTGCACCCTTTTCTGACATGACCTCCGCAATTTCAAAAGATCAAAAAGAGAAGTCCAAAGCTTCTTCGGCAGCTTTAATGTAAGAGGAGTCCGAAGATTGTGTCACCATGATATCCTCTTCTCCTCTAACTGTCACTATTGTCCTTTCCACCCGAAACTTTACTTTTTGATGCAAGGTTGATGGAACTACCCCAGCCAAATGTAACCATGGCCGACCAAGGAGACAAGTGTAAGATGGGTTGATATCCATAACTTGGAAAACCAATTCAAATGTAACCGGACCGACCTGGAAAGGTATCTCTATGGTTCCATACACTTCCCTTCGAGTTCCATCGAAAGCTCTGACTGTGAGGTTACTTGACTATATGTAGGACAAGTCTACTGGTAACTTCTGTAAAGACCTGAGAGGCATGACATTCAATGCTGAACCATTGTCGATTAGAACCCTTGCCATTGTGTAGCCCTTACATCTGGTAGTAATATTAAGTGCTTTGGGAATTCCCCTCATTCCCATAGGTATCTCATCATCCGTAAATGTGATGTAATTAGCTGCACCAATACTTCCAACTATATGGTCCATATCAACAACAGAAATATTTCGGGACACGTAAGACTGACTTAAAGCCTTCAGTAATGATTCTCTGTGGGACTCATAGCTCAACAGTAGTGCAAGTAAGGAAATACGAGCTGGCGTTTTATTCAATTAATCAACCACGCTATATTCACTTTGTTTAATGACTCTAAGGAACTCCTCGGGTTCATTAACAGAAGCACCGTTGGTAATCTCTTTCTCTGATATCATATCTTGAACATTCATAGGCTCATCATTCATCTTAGCCTTTCCCTTGGAAGATTCACCATTTTCAGGACAATAAATCCTACCACTTCGGGTAATTCCACCAACATCAGACACCAGGGGAAATCCTGACTCCTTAACTCCTTCGGTTGCAGAAAAACTGCATTCATACTTCCAAGGAACTCGGTGATCATCTTTGTATTCAAATGGTTGGGGAGGATTCACAACCACTGGTGCTGTTGGTTTTGGTGCATCATAGTAGATCACAAAAGGCTTAGGTGCCTCCGTGGGGGTAGGAACAAATGGTTTTTGTGCTAGAGGTGCGTCATAGTAAACTACAAAAGGCATTGTCTTGGGTAGCTCATCATAGTACACCACAAATTGTTTCTGTGCTCCTTTTTCATCTTCTATCATATTTACGGAACCATTAATCCGTTCTATATAAAACTCAATTAAAGACTGATCCATCATCCTTTGCACCAATTCATGAAAAAACTTACAATGCTGTACACCATGTCCCATCTTAACACAATATTGGCAACCATCAACCTTCTTCCCACACTAAATCATTTGTACATTCTTTAGAGCCTCGAAAACTATAACCATGGAAGTTTTCACTTCACTCACAGATCTCTTCACATATTCACCATTACCAATCACATTTACTGCTGCCCCCCCATGATTTGGCAAAGGATTCTGCCCAACATTAGGTTGTGTATTCTTAGAGAAACTCAACCTTCCTTCTTTTACCAAATCCTGTACCTTAAGTTTTAGCACATAGCAGTCTTCAATTGAATGACCGGCTACTCCGTGGTGATAGTCACAATGTTCATTGGGTTCAAACCAATCTGGGTATGGTGGTGTATAAGTTTTGGTCACGCGTGGTTTTTCTATCAGCTTTTGTTGTAAAAGTTGTGGAAGCAAAGCAGTATAAGTTTATGGGATGGGATCAATTCTAGTATAAGTCTGAGCAGGCCTTGGATTGGTTCTGGTATTTGTGGCGGTGCTTGGTCTGGGTGTGAAAGTTTGTATGGTAGGATGGAAAGTTGATCCGAAAGCAATGTAGTTAGCGGCTGGTGGTTGGTATGGAACATGCGATTGGTAAGAAGTATGTGGTTGATATGCACCCCGAGGCCTATAAGAACCTGAACGCCAGTTGTGGGAAGGCCTTTGATTGGGGTAGTGGTAGTTTTGGTGCTTATAGGTATATGGGTATGAATAACTATCAGCAGCATGAACTTCCCCTTCCTTCTTTTTAGAATTCTATACCTTTTTCCCTCTAAATGAATCTCCACTATCTATTTTTTCGCTCTTGATTGCCTTTTCCAAACACTTTCCCGCAACCACAATATCGGCAAATGAGCCAGAAATGCTAGTAACAAGCCGGTCATATAACGGTCCTTTCAAAATTTCAATGAAAGTATAGTTCGACTCTCTTTCTATCAATGGAGGGTCAACTTGAGCAGCCACGTCTCTCCACCGTTGGGCATACTCCTTAAAGGACTCACTGGACTTCTTTTCCATGGTTTGAAGGGTCAATCAATCAGGAGCTAGATCGGTCATATGTTTATAATGGGCAATAAAGGCCTTCACCAAATCTGACCAAGATTGAACTTTAACCCTGTCGAGCTGATTATACCACCTCAAAGCTGCCCCAAAAAGACTATCTTGGAAAAAATGAATCAGGAGCTTGTCATCATAAGCATAAGCTGCCATCTTTCTCACATAGCTAGTGAGATGTTCTTGGGGGCACCTGGTTCCATTATACTTTTCAAAATCGGGGACCTTAAATTTCGGGGGTATCACAATGCCTGGAACCAAGGTAATGTCAGCTGCATTCATAGCTCTATAATACTGTGCCCCTTCAACTGCTTTTAGCCTCTCCTCCAACATGCTCAACATTTTGCTATCCGAGGATGCCTCCTTAGAAATTTCTAGATCAAGTACCACTGGATTTGCTGAAGTTGTACCCGCATTAATGATTGGGACATGAGTGGGTTGGGTAGTTTGAGTGGGTAAAGTGGTGTAGACAAACCCACTAGCATTAGGTCCGGTAGGTGGTGGTGGTGGGTAAGGATATGCCCCATATGGCGGTGGATGTGGGTACTGATTTTGAATATTTGGCACAGCCGGTGGAATAGGAATGTTGAGTATTGGTAGGTTTTGCTGGGTTGTCTCGGGCGTATGCCCTGGAGCATGAATTGGTGTCCCAGTATGAACAGGTGTATTCTCTCTGACCATCATACTCAACTCACTGATCCTTTCCATTGCCTCATTCAGCTTTTTCATCAGATCCTCATTAGTCCGTTTCAGATTCTCCATTTCTGTATTCTGCTCTGCCATTTTCTTTGCCTGAAATCTAGTGTAGTATCGGGGATCTTGGGACGCTATCTTGAAACCTTTAATTATTACAAACATGAATCAGGATATTTATTATGAAAATAATGTAAAATGTGATGCAATAAATGATGTAAATGATCAATGCATGTAATGATAAAAATCTATCCACAACAATTAAACCATAAAACAAAATTGACCATTAAACGAGGCTATCATCCATCATCCCCAAATATTATCTTGTAGTTGTCGCTCATTCTGACTTTGTCCACTGGCCATGATCAATTCTGTTTTATGGTTTCTTTCTTGTGGATAGATTCCTACAATGAAATGTATAGAATGGGATGCAGAGATAGAAGAAAGGAATGAGTTAATATATAATCATACTGACAATGGTAAAAAAAATGCGAATGCAGCATGCAATAGGGATCTATCCATAACAAATTTACTATTAAAGATAACTAATCATTTCAAAAGTTGAAAGAGTAGTTTCAATCCCATAACAACGCCGTGCCATTTTCATCAACTACAATTTAAAGCATTTATAAATCACAGCAGATCTTGTCTCTATGCTCCCTTACCCGTTACTGGTTCAACTTCTCTATAAGCTCCCTGACTTGACGCTCTAAATCTTCATTCCTTTTCACTAAAAATCGTTGTATGTGACTTTGCTCTTCCTCGTTTTTCTTCATTCCCTCTTCCTTGTTTTTCAGCTCATCCCTTTCATTCTTTAACTGATCGTTCTCATTCTTCAGTTCATCTCTTTCATTCTTTAGTTGATATTTCCTTCTCTTCAGCTCATCTCTTTCACTTTTCAACTCATTTCTTTAGTACTGAATTTCAGCATATTGGACTCGAGCATCGGTCAGACGCTTGTTAGCATCCTCTTTGGCATCCCTGAGTTTTGAAGCCTCATTGCCTTTACTAATTGCTTCTGCCTTCCAACCATCCGCCACTTTTTTCATCTCCCTACTGTCTTCTTGTGCTCTTTCTATAGCCTGAAGCCATCCTCTTCTCTTCATCCTTTTCTTTTTCAGCTTGTCTTCTAACGCATGGGTTACCCACTTCAGTTTTTCACATTCTTGTGTCAATTCAGTCATTGCCACCCCTTCTCTGAGTCTTCTGTTCTCAATCTCCAATCTTTCCATTTTATCTTTTGGCCCTTCCATTGCAGGATTAGCTGGGTCAAATGATGGTGGGATCAGAATGTCTTTCACCCGTTTCTTATGCCATTCTGGATATTCGGGTACCACATCTTCCGTGTAACTACCTTTATCTTCTTTGAGCACCCTTTTGTAAAGTTCTCCCCATTCGATGGCTTTCTTGTATTGCTTCGAATTGTCATGTTGAAAATCTAACTTGTTTAGACCAGAAATGAGCGGAATAGTCTGTTCAGACCCGAACTGCCTTCTGACTAATAAGGGTGAATAACTGATGGTTCCCCACAATCCAACCAAAGGAACCCAAGGTACTTTGGCATGTAGATAAGGGGTATCTCTTGAAGGCATCCATCTCGCCTTCCACGATATTTGATCATTCTCAAGATTTCTAAACCATTCAACGCACTCTCTTTCTTCTTTCAGTTCTGATGGCCATGGAAGTATGCCATAGATCCCTATTGGCCTTTTATTATCCTCATCATTAAACGACATCCCTGGATTCTTCTTGTACCCAAAATGGCTCTTGAACCAGACAGTGAGTAATTGAGCACATGCTTCAAATCTTCCTCCTCCCTTTCTACAAGAATTTAGGGCTCGGATAGTTTCTGCCAATATGGATGTAGACGGATCAATTTGGTGTTTCAGGCTAATGAAAAGAGATAGCACCGAACGATGCACATATTGTAGCCGTTTAGGAAAAAGAACCAATCCATAAATCCGAAAGGCTAAAATGTCAAGACCCTTTTCCGTCTGGTAGTTTTTATCCACAAAGTTCATTAGCAAGTTGGCTTGTACATAATCTCCGTCCATATGTCGTCGCAACTCTTCCAAGTCAACCTCCAACATTTTAGCTAAGATTTTCGGATGTTGCACCCATGGCCAGAATACTTTGTCTAACTTCTTTTTTATCATTAACATGTCCCCATATTCTTCAACAGTAAGTACCATATCATACTTCCCCTCCGTAGAATCTTCCTCATGTCTTCCAAAAGTGAAACACCGGTATGATGGATCCCAGAAGTATAATGCCCCTTTAATCAACTTTTCTTCCACCTTTACATAAAGTAACAGAGCAATATCTCCATAAAGCTCCTTGAAACGCCTTTGACCACTAGGACCAACCTTTGACCATAACTGCTTTAGCTTGGTGAAATCATTCTAGGTGAGGTCCATGTTAACTCTACTTGGCAATTGGGGACGATGATCATCGGGCAGACAATCTTTCAACTCTGGCAACTTAAGCAAACTCAAAGTTCTCTTCCAATTAAAATTAGGGTCCTCTATCACTTCCACAGGTACTACCTTTCTATCTTCTGCCATGACTAGTTTCCTTTATAATAAATTTACCATGGATAGACCCCCGAAATGAGATGCATGTGATGCGAGTGGAAAACATAGAAGACAAAAGAAAGAAACAAGAAAACAATTAGTATATCATAACAGAATATATCCATAATAGTATGAAATGAAAGGAGTTGATAAAGGTTAGAGGGCGTTTCTCCTCGTGTCCTAGGAAACCGGTTTTTCTTGAAAGGTTCAGCCCTACTTAAATTTGAAAGGTTTGGCTCTAACTAGGCTGGGATTCCTCACAAGGTTTCTATATGCTGATTTAAGGCTCTACACACGAGTACCCATCGGACAAGATGGGGTGGAGACGATACGTTCGCGCTCTATCTAAAGGGAAAAGAGTCCGTACTTCCGGAAGCTCTTATGATATGTTTAGTGTTGTGTGTGGGAGAAACTTTACCTTTACCAACCACGTTTCACCACATGATGCCCCAACAGAATATGAAGATAGAGAGGAAAACACTATCAATAATCAAATAAACGGTTAGTCCAATTCAAAGGAATAAATATATAAACAAAATAAAGAATAGAAAATAGACATGGAATACATACAAAAAATAAAGGGCAGGGAAACAGGCAAGAAGTATATACAAGATACAGGCAATTAAAAGCAAAGATTGGCATACAAGATGTACACAATATATACATGAACAAAGAACAGAGAATAAGCATGCTAGACATAAACATAGGAAAATTGAAAATCAAACAAAGGATATACAAATATGTACAAGGAAAGCAAGATCATGCTGATATAATATACATATAATATAATGAAATGAATCAAATAATATGAGGTCGAAAATGTAAATTTGAAAAGTTTTATTGATGTAATTTAAGATGCAAAGTGCAATTTTGAAAAGTTTTATTGATGCAATTTAAGGTGCAAAATGCAATTTGGAAAAAGTTTAATGGTGCAAATGTAAGGTGCAAAATGCAATTTGGAAAAAGCTTAGTGATGCAGATATAAGGTGCAAAAACAGCTTATTTGAATTTGGTCAAGTTAATGAATGAAAAATGAATGCGCATGAATGACATCGCACCTTGAAAACATTTCAAAATTAACCCTAAATCGAAAACAAGACTTTTTCAAAAATGGCTTGACTCTATTAAAAAAATTCCCCAGTGGAGTCGCCAATCTGTCGCAACGTCTAAAAAGCCGTCCGACGGGAAATTTAAAGAAATAAAAGGATTTTGAAAACAAGAAAGGAGTCGCCACTAACCATTTGGTTTAGGTAGGTTAGTCACCCATTTTGACTCCGTTTAACCTAACGTAATCTACAAAGATTACCTTAGGTCAAACAGGTATTGGTCTACGAAAACAGATTTTGGGTTCGGGAGTCAGTTATGTTCGAGGAAGGATTAGCACCCCCGAAGCGCCCGAAAATCGGTACCACAAAACCTTGTGAAAATTCGTTTTAGGGTTAATAACAAAAATGTTTCTTTTGAACTGAAATAAAATAAAATAAAATAAAGTAAAATAAAGAATCTACAAATGTCGGAGTAGAACTCCTTTTGATATGGGTTAATTCACTCTTTAAGAAAATTCAATTTAATGAGATCCGTGAAAAAAATAAAATAAAATAAAAAAGGTCTCAACGTTGATAATCGAATTGAGAACTTTTTAGAAATAAGCTTTAAAATCAAAGATTGAAAATTCATATTTTGTTAAAGAAAAAAAATTGATTTTTAAACAAAATTGGATTGAATTTGGAAAGACTCCAATTGTTAATGAGTGAATTGAAATTTTCAAAAAAACATTTTTTGGATTTTTTAAATTAATGTCGGAATAATTAGATTCCTTTTATTTTTGGATCTTCATTTTTAAAGCCTTGATTAAAGAAATTAACTAAAGTTTGATTTTGTAACGAAACCTCAACTATTGATTAAGTTTGAGATTTTCCTAAAATCCATTTTTAGATTTTTAAAATTATGTCGGAATTGGAATTCCTTTTGCTAATAAGAGGGATTTTGAAAGAAAATATTTTTTTTATTTTTTTTGAAAATTAACATTAATTAAAGTAAACCTTGAATATTTTATGAAAAAATAAACATGATATGCATGTAATTTTAAAGAAATTAAATGAAGAATTTTTTTTTTTGTTTTTGAAGGGATAAAAACTCCCGTAAATCTCCACCGCACTTATGGTGAGAAATTTAGAGAAATTTCTATCTTGGTAGACCTTTGAGCATCTCGTACTTCCGAGATACCCTCCGGCTTCCCATGCACATGAATTTTGTGAAAACGATGCCCTAATTTCTAAATGCATGAAATGATGGGACAAAATAAACCAAGAAAATGGGTTAGTACAAGAAATATATTATGTATACATTAAAAAAATGCATGAGCCCTAATTTCTAAAATATCATAATTGATGTAAATGGGTCTAAGCTAAATGACATATTAAAATGCTAATGGGCTTAAACTAAATGGTACATTAAAATGCTAGTGGGCCTAGTCTTAAAATATAAATGGGCTTAATCCTAAGATGCAAATGGGCTTAATCCTAAAATGCAAATGGGCCAAAAATTTCTCAAGGACATAAGAATGCAATTGGACGTAAAATTACCAAATGACATGAAAATGCATGTGAACCTAAATGAATATGAAAATGGACCCAATATCTCTAAAATGTGAATAGGCCTAAAATAACAAAAATGACCTTAAATATTAAACAAACCTAAAATACTAGAATGGCATGAAATATTAAATGAAATTTAAAATACTAAAATGACATGAACTAGAAAAATGCCGAATATTCTAATTTATTGAATGACGGAAAAATATTAAAAATGACCTAAAGAAAACCAACATGGCATAAAAAGTTGATGCAAATGAAAAAAAAAAATCAAACGATATAATAAAATGCAAATGAAGTTTATTGAATGATATAATAAAATACAAAATGGAAATTACTAAATAAAAATTCCTAACGTTAAATGCATTTTTTTAGTTTTTATTTCTTAATTTACCACATTTCACTAATTTGACTTCACCCAATTGAAACTAAGTTCCTTATGGTGCCAAGTTGATTCTCGAGTTACAACTCAAATCCAAACATAAAAGAAGGAAACCTAAGAGCCCAAAACCGACGTAAAAGTAATAGTATAAAATAAGCAAACCTGAGCTAGAAGGAAAGGACTAAGTCTTCAACATATCCAAACAATACTTAGCCTATTTCTTATTTTCTTCTCGGTTCTTCTTCACTTTCCTTCGGCTTCAGTTGCCTTTTCCCTCTTTGTTCTTGATCCGAGCAGGGAGAAAATCATCTCTGCTTGCTGACGTTATTTTCACCAAGACCAAAGGAAACACAATTTCTCATTTCCTTCAAAGCTTCCTTCCCCTTCATTCCCTCTTTTTTGAAAACCCTCCAACCTTACTTCTAATCCTCGCAAATTTTTTTTTCAAAAAAACTTAAACTTCTCACCCTCCCCCTTCGTTCCCTCTTTTTAAAACCCTCAAATCTCTTTCTTTTTTTTTCTTTTTCTTCCCACTCATTTTGTGTCTCCCTTTTTTTTTTCTTTTCTTTCCACTTATTTTGCCTTTCCCTTCTTTTTTCTTTTCTTTCAACTTATTTTGCCTTTCGTTTTTTTTTCTTTTCTTTCCACTTATTTTGCCTTTCCCTTTTTTTTTCTTTCCACTTATTTTGCCTTTCCCTTTTTTTTTTCTTTTCTTTCCACTCATTTGCCTCTCCCCTTTTTATTGATGAGTTTTTTTTTTTGCTCTTTTTTTCTTGCAAGGCATCTTGTAGTGGGAGATGGGGTGGATGAAATGATGAGTGTATGTGAGGGGGTGTTGAAATGATGAGTAAGCATGTGTTGATTTTGGGATTTTTTTTAATAATAAAAATAATATGGTGTCTACACTGAGGATCTTCTTATACAAGACTAACCTCGCAATTTTGAATTGGACTTACGCCTAAAATTTTTGAACAATGGCTGGATGCATGATGAATGGTTATGAGGAATGACGCTAAAATGATACATTTTGCAGGCTCATGCTTAAATGATAATGCCTTGCTACAATGTCTCAAAGGTTTCAAGATGGCCTTTTTGGCTTGGTCCAACTGATACTTTTTGAACTTGGAATTGGAGAACATCCTCTTGTCTCACTTCTTCTACCACAAACATGCCCCAAACCCTTACTTCAAATCTCAGTTCGAGATGATTTAGTTCATGTGTCATCATACTTCCCGACACCAATCATAAGCTATTGAACTCATATTTACCCTTTACATTTCTTCCCTTTTGAGTTGGGAGTTGACTTCAAATGTTATAACATTCACTTGCCTGTTTGCTCAACCTTTCATGACAAAGAAATTATGCAATTCATATTTAAAGAGAAATTCATGGATCATCTTGAAGAAAAGCAACGCACAATTTATTAAATAGACAAACTTATAACAAGGATTTAACAAACAAGTTTATAACAAACAAGTTTATAATAAACGAGTTTATAACAAAAGAATAAGAAAGGTACATGACCTCAGTGCGATGAATGCATAGACAACAAAGTGTTGGTCGTCTCGCGCCTTGCCTTCGACTGACTCATCTTTGTTGAAATGATACTTGACAAAGTTCGATGATTTCTGATTACTTTGATTCCCATGACCAAACAAGATCTCTTGTGCAAGTTAGGTACCCATTTTGCCGTGCTTTCTCAAACTTCCTAAATCGCCTTTTCAGGTTTTCAGCTTAGGAACCAACCTATTTGGGTTCGACTGTCTTTTCGGGTTTTAGCCTCAGACCCCACCTTTTCTTTTTTCTTTCTCGGACTCAAGCCGCCTTTTCAGGTTTTCAACTTGAGATGCTCTTTTCATTTTTTTTTCTTTTCTTCTTTTCTTCTTTTCTTCTTTTTTTTTCTTCTTTTCTTTTTTTTTTCTCTTTTTTTTCTTTCAGTGTAATGTTTCTTCACAACATCGGCATTGATTGGATGCAACCATTCATCTCCATCCATTTCTTACAGGATTAGGGCACCTCCCGAGAATGCTTTCTTAACCACATAAGGACCTTCCTAGTTCGGAGTCCATTTTCCTCGAGGATCATATTGATTGGGCAGAATTTTCTTTAGCACCAATTCTTCAAACGCACCTTCTTGTCATATGCATGCATCATTCTCCTTTAATGTAATTGACCATGGCAAAGTGCCTTTTGAACCTTTTCTCTTCAATCAAGTTCAATTGGTCAAATCTCTTTTGCACCCAATCTGTCTCTTCAAGCTTTACTTATTTGTATACTTTCAAGGATGGGATTTCCAATTCAACCGGCAACTGCTTCCATTCCATGAACCAAAGAAATATGAAGTTGCCCCGGTGGATGCTCTTTTATTAATGCAAAAGGAGGTTTCTCGTGCCAATCTTTGTAAGTCACTGTCGTTAAATATCTTTTTGATGTTCTCATTTGCTACTTCAACCGCTCCATTCATCTTCGGCCGGTAAGGAGTCGAATTGTTGTGCTTGATCTTGAATTGAGAACACACTAACTCCATCATCTTGTTGTTCAAGATCTTGGGATTATCAGTGATGATTCTTTTTGGCAACCCATATCGACAGATGATTTCTTTCTTCACAAACTTGGTGACCACTGATCGTGTTACACTTGCATAAAAAGTTGCTTCGACACATTTGGTGAAGTAAACGATGGCCACCAGAATGAATTGATGTCCACTAGAAGCTTTTGGTGCAATTGCCCAAATCACATATTTGCCCCACATTGAGAAAGGACATGGAGAAGAAATAACTTGTAGTGGTTTGGGAGGCATGCGAATTTGATCAGCATAAATCTGGCACTTATGACATTTCCTTGCATGATTGATACAATTTGTCTCTATTGCCATCTGGATTCATAAGATGCAAGCTTCATACTCCGCCATATTGTTTGTGCAATCAAAGTCAAGCCTTGCTGTTGCTGAGTATTGATCTCCATTTGGGGATATTAGCACAACTCCTATTCATGCCCCAGTGTAATTGATATATTCTCCACTTTTTTTTCTTGCTTCAGCTCATCAAATCCTCATCAGGAAACTCAAACTTCATGGGTTCATAATCATCAATTGTTCTATTGGCTAAGAACTTGACAATGGCACTGCCTTTGATTGCCTTCTGAGATGCATATACTAGATCATATTCTAATAATAGCACTTGCCAACAAGCTAACCGACCTGATAATGAAGGTTTCTTAAAGAGGAATCTGATTGTACCCAATTTAGCTATCAACCAGGTGGTGTTATATAACACGTACTGCCCTAATCTCTGAGCCGCCCATGCCAATGACCTCGTAATCCATGAACTTCTTGCTGACATAGTAGATTGCTTGCTCTTTCTTACCGGTTTCATCATGTTGCCCCAATACACAGTCCATGGAGTTTTCCAATACTGTCAAATACAAAATCAAAAGTCCATTAAGCATCGGAAGTACTAACACTGGTGGATTTGACAAATACTCGAACTTATCAAAGGCTTTCTGACAATTCTCATCTCATTCTCCCCTACTATTCTTTTCAAAAGCTTGAAAATTGGGTCACATTTTGCAGTCAACTGAGAAATGAAGCGAGAGATATAGTTTAATCTTCCAAAGAATCCCTTTACTTCTTTTTGCATTTTCAGATGTGGCAAATTCTGAATGGGTTTAAACTTATCCGGGTCTACCTTGATGCCCCTTTGACTGATAATAAAACCAGTGGCTTCCCCGAAGTGACGCCAAAAGTACACTTGGCCGGGTTCAATCTTAACCAATACTTGCGCAGTCTTTCAAACAGCTTCCTTTGACCAGTCATATGCTATTCTGAATTTCAGCCTTTGGCAGTCATATCGTCAACATAAACTTTGATCTCCTTATGCATCATATCATGGAAAAGAGTTATCATAGCTCTCTGATAAGTTGCCTCGGCATTCTTAAGACCAAAGGACATCACATTATACTGGAACGTGCCCTACATGGTGGTGAAAGCAGTCTTCTTTTTTCTTTCGGAGCCATTTTATTTTGGTTATACCCCGAAAGCCCATCCATGAAAGAAAATATTGCATGCTTAGCCGTGTTATCGACTAAAGTGTCAATATAGGGTGGTGGGAAATTATCTTTTGGACTGGTTTTGTTGACATCTCGGTAGTCCACACACATTTGCACTTTGCCATCTTTCTTCGGGACTGGCACTACATTTTCTACCCATTTAGAATAAGTGGTCACCTCCATATATCCCACATCTAGTTGCTTCCCCACCTCGTCTTTGATCTTTATAGCATTGCGAGCCTTATTCTTCTCAATTTCTGCTACACTGGTTTAAACCCGGACTTGATTGGCATTCTGTGTACCATAATCTCAATATCCAGACCCGGCATATCGGCATATTCTTTGAGCAATGATATCAATTCCTCTTTCTGTTTTGGTGTCAGGGAGGTGTTGATTTTGACTTCTTTCCTTTCTTTGTCATCTCCCAAATTGATTAATTTAGTGGTTTCTTTATGAGGTAAGATCTGTTTGTCTTTTCGTTCAATCAATCTTACAAGGTCAAGGGGAAGAGAGTAATCATCATCATCATTATTGTCAAAGTCATCCGCATTAATGAACCGGTCAAAGTTGGGCGCGAGTGGACCCTCTTTGCTATCTTTGCACTCATCATTTTGAGGAATTAGGAGTCAAAAAATAATAAAGGAATATATATACATATATGTACTTGATCCATGAATAAAAATAGCAAAATGAATAACAAGGATAAAATATATATAGAAGAAAACACAAGGGTTAATGAGTAGAATTATGGTATGAAATATGTACATGATTAGAGAGTTTAAAAGTGTATAACATCAAAATCATGAATAATAGTGCAAATATGAAAGTAAAGCCCATAACATACGAAGATCAACCACCAACACTCTTAGGCAGAAGTGCATGGTAGTAAGTGCTCAAAGTTGCCAAAGCTTATTACATGTCAAAATCTACTAACATGATCGGTGCCTTAAAAACCTCCCAATTATTCAAATTGGTCCCCGGTGCTAACTGTCGGACCCATGTTTCGATGTTGCTTGATTCCTCATATTCCAACACAACTAGCATTTATTCCATTCCCGCCATGATTAGGAAATGAATTTGCCCCTACATTCGACTGCACACCGGTATCAAAAGTCAAACGACCTTCCTTGATTGTACCACTTCTTTCAATCTCACGCAATTTTCAATACTATGCCCCTTGGCTTTTGAGTGATAGGCATAGGTTGCATTCTCATCAAACCACCTAGGATATAGAGGCTGTAAAAGGGTCGAGTACTGAACCAGTTTGATCAACTTGCTATTCAATGACTTGGTGTATAGCTTTGTGTAAGTCATGGGGATGGGAGTAAATTGTTTCCTTTTCTTTGGTGGTCTTGGATTTCGGTTTTGGGTGTTTGGTCTTGAAGAAGTGTAACTGGTGTTGGACACTGGGTATTGGTAAGCATTTTGAGGTTGTGTATAGTTAGGAAGAGGAATTTGTAGGGTTCGCATTGCTCCGCTTGCAATGTACATTAGGGGTGTAAAAGGGTACCTACCAAGTGGAGGTAGTGGTGGAAATGTGAATGTGTTTGATTTTCTTATGGGGGGTATACTGAGGGTTGGAGGTGAGAGAGAGGCATTGGCTGAGTTGTTGGAGGCATGTGGGGGAATGTACTCTGGGAATATTGCCCATTGGAATTATTGCGTGAGTTGGCCATGTTTTGTTGCCTCATATTGACCACCATTTTTGCCATCTGATCCGATTTCTTTTTTGCAACTCCTCATTTGTCTTCATTAACTGCTCAATCTTGGTGGCTTGTTCTTCCATTACAATTCTGGACTATAGTCTAGTATTATATCTGTGTGCTGAAAGTGCTATCTTGAAACCCTTGATGTAATCATAAGGATGAATCTGATTCCCTTATTATGAATGAAATGTATGTATGAACATGCTTAATGAAAATGCAATCATGGGATACAAAAATAAGGGGAAGAAATGACAAAAAAGAAATATGTTTGCCCACCATTAAGATAAATTACATACATGGATGTACATATACAAGTACAATATGAAGTAGAATAAAAGAAAGCATGTCAATTATTAGATGTAGATGCAAAAACGAATGGTTCACAACAATTTAAAAGGATAACTGGTCATTTCCTCATAATGAGGCTAAAAGACCAAATATCCATATTGACATCCCAAAATATCCACATGATTATCCGAAAAAACATAATTATCTTCCATTGACCCGAAGATTGACCTTGTCCATTAGCCATGACTAATTTCCCTTTACAGTTCTCTTGTTCTGAATGATTCTACAATAAAATGCATGTCATGTGATGATGGCAATAATAAAAAAAAAGGCAATAATCATGGATGTTTAAAGAAAATAAACAAAGCACGAACAACATATTCGTATGAAATGAAGATACGTACAGATAAAGTGAGAAAGAAAATAGATAGATTATACAAAGATCATATCAGTATGTCATCATGAGATAAGCATATACAGATAAAATGAGGAAGAAAACAGACAGATTATACAAACAGCATATCAGTATATCATCATAAAAGAAACATATACAGATAAAATGAAGAAGAAAACAGACAGATTATACAAATAGCATATTAGTATATCATCATGAAATAAACATATATACAGATAGAGTGAAAGAATACAGACAGATTATACAAACAGCATATCAACATATCATCATGAAATTAGCATACATACAGATAAAGTGGGAAAAGGCAAACAGATTATACAAGCAGTATATCAATATATCACCATGAAATGAACATATACACAAATAAACATGCAGATTATACAAATAGTATATCATCGCGAAATAAGCATATATACAGATAAACATATCATCATGAAACAAACATATATACAGATAGACAAAGAACATATCATCATGAGATAAGCATATATATACAGATAAAGTCAAAGGAATTGATAAAGGTTAGAAGTCGTCCCTCCTTTGTGCCCTAAAAAAACTGGGTTTTCTCCGAACGGGTTTGGCTCTATCTAGGTTAGATTTTAGGTTTTTCTATATCCTAGGTTTAAAGCTCTGGACAAGGGTACCTATCAAACAAGATGGGGTGGAGGCAACCTCGTCCCCCCTCCAAAATAAAGGTTAAGTTCAGACTCCCGAACTTTTATGTTATGAATTTGTGTCGTGTGTGAGGTAGGGACTTGTACCTTTACCAGTTGCCTTTCGGTGAAGCAGCAAACATACAAGGAGGTAGAAGAGATTTACAAAAAGAAGCAAAAGAATTTCATTATCACATGTTAACAGACAATCAGTACAATTCAAAGTACAAGTTAAATAATTATGGAAAAATAATGGGGCAAGAGATAAGCATATAAGACAAGTATACATGGCATAAACAAGGAATTAAAACATGAAAAATACATACAAGTAACTAAAAGGGCAAAATGGTAAACACACAAAGCATGCTAGAAAATCAAAGCATATAAACATGCATAGGCTTAATATATAAATAAATGAGGGAAGATAGAAGGACAAATAATAAGCGTACAAGATATAAAATGGAATAGGCATTAATGGTATATACAGGGAATTAGAACATGAAAAATACATACAAGTAATTAAAAGGGCAAATGGTAAATACACAAAGCATGTTAGAAATCAAGGCATATAAACATACATACAATACAAATAAAATGTGATGTAAATGCAAGATGCAATTTTGATAAATTTAATGTTGAAAAATCTTCCTTTTCCTTTTTTTTTTTGAAAAAGTTTTGAAAATTTTTTTTTCGAAACAATTATTGGAAAATTTTTGAATGAAATGAATCAATGCAATGCATGAAATCAAATTTTAAAACATTTTAGTATCAAATCCAAGTAAAATAAGACTTAAAAAAGTGGCTTGACTCTCTAAAAAAGTCTCCAGTGGAGTCGCCAAGCTGTCGAGACATTTTACAGCTCCGACGATAAATGATATGGTGTGAAAATATTCGGGACTAAACAGTCTAAAAAACAAATGGAGTCGCCACCAACCTTTTATTTTTAATAGGTGTGGTTAGTCACCTATTGGTTTAACTTAACATAAATCTAGAAAGATTATATCAAGTTAAGGAAAGAAACTGGTCTACAAATAAAAGATTTTAGGTTCAGGAATCGGTTACACTTCGGGAAGGATTAGCACCCCCAAGACGCCTGGAAATCGGTACCACAAAAGTCTTAAAAATATTTTACTTGGAAAAAGATAATAAAATGTGTTTAAAATCATTTTAAGAAAAACATAATTTTAAATGTCGGAATAAATATTCCTTTTAATGTGGGAT
Organism: Microcos paniculata; assembly: GCA_030664755.1. Taxonomy (NCBI): domain Eukaryota; kingdom Viridiplantae; phylum Streptophyta; class Magnoliopsida; order Malvales; family Malvaceae; genus Microcos; species Microcos paniculata. Next base: position 23,490,121 of record CP131462.1, on the reverse strand, counting down.
AAAAATCCCATTAGAAAAGTTAAATCCGAAATTTAAAAACTTAATGTCGGAATGAACATTCCTTTTAATGTGAAAATCCATAACCCAATTTCGAATTTGAAGAAATTTCCTACTTAGAATACAGATTCAATTTCTACATAGGAATAAATATCCTTCAAAAATCAAAGTCAAATTTAAAAATGAGGATAAATATCCTTTTATGAAAAACAAATGTTCAATTTTAATTTTAGAAAGTCTCAATCATGAGAATGTTAATTGAAACTTTCTAGAAAACACTTTAATAAAGGTTGGGATAAATATCCTCAAATTCATGTTTTAAAATTCACGTTAAGAGACTTTAATTATGATTAGTTAAATTAAAATCTATTAGAAAGATTTAAATTTAAAAAAAAATGTCGGAATAAATATTCCTTTTAATTTAATGAAGGGAATAATTTGATAAAAATTTAGTTTAATCGGAAAACCTTAGTTGATTTAACAAATTAAGACCTTTCCAAAGAAGCGTTTAAAGATAAATATCATTTTTATTGTATAAAACTATTTTTTTTTAAAAAAAAATTTAAAGATTTAAGGAATAAACATTCTTTTTATTGGAGTTAAAAATATCTTTTAATAAAAATGAAGTTTACTTGAAAGGTCTTAATTAATTAAACCTACTAAAGTTCTCCCAAAAAGGTATTTAGGAATTAAAAAAAATGTCAAAAGAAAATAAATATTCCCTTTCATTGGAAAGAAATAAAAAGAAATAAAATAAGAAAAGAAATTTTGAAAATGGTTTTTTAATAAAACTTGGATTAATTTGAAAGGCCCTAACTATAATTAGGTCATTAAGATCACTCAGAAAAACTTCTAAAACATGTTTTGAAATTAATGTGGAATGAACTTTTCTTTTAATTTAATTAGGCCTCTTAAACAAGAGATTTTCTTGAAGTAAATAGAAATCAAATAAACAAAAATAAATAAAAATAAAAGATTTTGGAATTGACATTCCTTTTTGTAAAAAATTTGGGGTTCATTTGTGAATTTTAAGAAGTCTTAAAGAAATCATAAACATGATATGAGTATGCCTTTTATGAAAAACATATTTTTTAATTTCGAAGGGATGAAAAATTTTCCAGGGCCCGATCGGACTCTCGATTAGACACCGAAAAAATTTCTCATCAGAAAAAACCTTCGGAAACCCCGGACTCCCGAGGCACCCTCCGGTCACCCCATGCATATGAATTTTTGAAAATAAATGTTGTGAACTTAATTATGCATGAATGGGACAAAGAAACATGGGTTAGCACATATATACACAACTAATTGCACAATATAATGTGATAAATAAATAGGACATGGAAATTTAAAATTACTTTTACAAGATCAAATTGCATGACAACTAATTTAACACATATAAGCAATCTTAATATAAACAAACGCATATACAAGGTCAAGTATGTAATTTTATACAAAATTCAACTCTTAATTAAGTAAATATATAAGCAAGGGCAAAAAGGTAATTTCACATACAAGATTCAATTTTTAATTAATCAAACAAACATACATACAAGGGCAAAGAAGTAATTTAATGCAAGATACAATTACTAATTAAGCAAAAATACATGCAAGGGTAAAAGGGTAATTTTTCATGTAAGATTAGATTTTTAATTAGGAATGCACACATAAAAGGGTAAAACAGTAATTTAACACAAGATATAATTACTAATTAAGCTAACATATCCATAAGGGCAAAAAGGTAATTTCATATACAAGCATAGATTTTTATATTAAGCAAAACACATATTAAGGGTAAAAAGGTAATTTTTATGATTTTTATAACCTAGATTAGATTTTTAATCAAACAAGAATGAATATAAACTCAAAAATGTAATCTTTTTAATAAAGATTAAAACTTTCAACTAAACTAACATGGAACAAGCAAAGCAAGTTTCAAAAATAATAAACAAGAATAAAAAACAAGGAAAGTTAGGAGTTTTTTGTATAATCATGTAAATAATTAAGAGAAAGAACATATTAATAAAATAAAATAAATTAAATGAACAAATAAAAAGGCATCATCTTGAATATATTAAAACATATATTATACTAATCAAATTACTTAGAAAGATATCAAGATTAAATATATTGTAAACATCAACGAAAGAGACAAAAGCTAGCATTTTTATAGATTAAACAATCATAATGAAACAAGAATATCATATTCAAAGTGAAAAGCAATAATTTTTACACAAAGAAAAGAGTTTTAATAAAAAAAGTAGGACTTTGTCTACAAAAATACCCAAGAGAAATATGATGAAAACTATATTTTTATCCCCTCCCCTTTTTCAAAAAAAAAAAAATGGTTGGCTGTTTTAGGAAACAAGGATGGCCTAAGCTTGGGAGACCCAATGGCACACTTCTTCTTTGTTTCCAACCGACCCACCGAAGAGAGATCACGCTGCTCTCTGTTCTTGATTTTTGACCCCTTTTTTGAAAACACGAAAAAATCCCCCTACGTTTGCTGTTGAAGCTTCTTTTTATATCCTCATCACTTTCTTTTTAATCCTACGGCTCCTTTTCTTTACTTCAATCTCATCTGACGGCCCTCAACTTTTGGTATTATGAACCCCATTTTAGCCTTACTTTCTTGGCTATCATCGGTTGCTAGCATGCTGACTTGGCTTTCTCATTGGCTACTCCCAATTTTCGCGTTTTAGTAAGGGCACCTTAGAGATAGAGAAAGAATGCAGCTGACAGAACACATTGGCACATGCTGGAGACTGTTGCTCTAAGAGGACCCGTGACCCATCTTTCCTTCAACTTCCACTTGTACTTAATGCCATCCTCAACTGTTGTGTCCTGGTACTACCAATATTCAGATACGAGGTCGTTCATGCTACTTTTAGCTTCAGTGAACTCCATCATCTTATTCTTCTGCTCTGCGCAAACTTGGTCCTGAACCCTTTCGTTGACAAAACATAAGGTGGTGGCAGTGACAGTCCCTCAGCGTTAGACTGGGACACATTATGATCCTCGCATGAAGACTTAGTCTCTTCTGGAGCTATGCCCATGGTGGCCAGCAAGGTGACGAGAATGTGGTTCTTGATTCTGGTGCAAGGGAAGACACTTTTTTGGCCTCGATGTTTGCAATGAAATTTTGCAAGCCAAATTTCTTGATTGCCATGTCGAAGACAACCAGTTTTGAATTTGATGCCTGTTAACTCTGTTCTCTCATAGCAGCTTGCTTGTTGCTCATGGCTTCCCTACTTGGTTCACCTTGAACAGCCTTCCATGCATCCCACTGAAGAGGATAAGGTATCTTTATCCATGAGGTTGGCCTTGTCAGTTCTGCAATTCAATTGGGTTAACTCTGGATGATGTTTATATGCACCACTTGCTGTCAAGAGATGTGCATAAGCCCATATTACTGTGATTGATATAAGGAGAGCAAATCGCTCCAGTATTAGCGGTTGTCTTACGAGAAATTTCTTCAAGTACTGGGAGAAGGCTACAAATGGAATAAGCATCGGGGTGCCAATTTCCACGTAGCGACCAACCATAGGGAAGCCTCTGTCAAACAACCCAAAGCCCACTACTGCAATAATTGGAACCATTCCGAGGGTGCTGAATGACGGCACTCATGAAGAGAACAATATTTGGATGCCGTAAACGCTTCATTATTGCACCCTTCCTAAAAAATTCTTTAAAGCATTCAGCATGCAAGTCTCGTTCCATGAGAATTTTTGCAGCAATGTCTAAGCCACTTGTTGCCATTCCTTCCAACCCATGGAGAGAAATATCCATGTTTTGATTCTCTATCATGAAAGCCACGCCTGCTTTCCCAAGTGAAGTACTGTCTCACACATTTTCAAGAGAACATTGGCACCCATATTCCAAACCCCACTTAGAACTACGTTTTCTGCTTCCAGTCACATCACCAAAAGTAGTAGCACGTATTCCTATCAACACAGTATGATCATGAGAGCAAGAGAGAGAAATGAATGTGCATTGCTTTTGTATAAATATATATGTATATAAATATATGTACGTGTATATACAAATATATGTATATATATATTCATATACATCTACACATAAATATATATATTCATATATATATATACATATAAAAATATATATACATATAAAAATATATATACATATAAAAATATATATACATATAAATATAAATATACACACACATATAAATATATATATATACACATACACATATACATATATACATATATATATTTTGTATGATAACCAAATTAATTCGGTTGGTCTTTGCATGGCTTTGCATGGAGGTTGGGTTAACTCGGTCTCGGCTTCTCTATTTTGGTTCAAAATTACTTGCGGGGTAATTAAAATAAAATAATAAGACAAAATAAAAGAAAATAATAGTAACAATATTAAATGGACACAAATAAACTAAACTTAAAAGGATAAGTAAAATGGAAATTTGAAAATGTCAAACCAATTAACTAATTAACCAAGATTAAAAATAAGTGTCTACAATATGAACGAAACTTATCTAAAGTAAAAATTACATCTAAAAGTTCTTTTTCAGTGATGGTATAGTTTCGTTGAGCTTCAGTCAGCACACGGGAGGCATAATATATGACATATGAATCTTTTCCATCTTGCTGGCCCAAAACAGCTCTAACCGTAAAGTCACTAGCATCGCAGATCAACTCAAATGGCTTCTCCAAATTAGGTGGTTGAATGATAGGAGTAAAAGTAAGGGCTGCCTTCAACTTGTCAAATGCCATCTTTTAATCTTCATTAAAATCAAAAGGAACTTCTTTTTGCAACAAATGACACATTGGAGTAGTAATCTTGGAAAAATCCTTGATGAATCTCCGATAAAAACCTGCATGGCTAAAAAACAGCGAATCTCCCTCACTGAAAAGGGGTAAGGTAAGTTTTTAACATTATCAACCTTAGCTTTATCAACCTCTATACCTTTAGATGACACTGCATGGCCTAGGACAATACCTTGATCAGCCATAAAGTGACATTTGTCATAATTCGGCACCAAATTTGTTTCAATACACCTAGCTAAGATCAGAGACAAGTTATATAAACAAGAGTCAAAAGAATCACCATAAACAGTAAAATTATCCATAAATACCTTAACGATGTGTTCTACAAACTCTGAAAATACATTCATCATACACCTTTGGAATGTAGCTGGTGCATTGCAAAGACCAAAACCCATTCTATGATAAGAGAAAGTACCAAATAGACATGTGAAAATGGTCTTCTCTTGATCTTCAGGAGCTATCACTATCGGGAAGTAGCCCAAATAACCATCCAAGAAACAACAAAAAGCACGACCAGCCAACCTTTCAAGCATTTGATCCATGAAGGGCAAAGGAAAATGATCTTTTTTGGTGGCAGCATTGAGTTTTTGATAATCGATGCAAACTCGCCAGCCATTTTGAATTCTTTGAGGCACAAGCTCTCTCTTTTCATTTTCAACCATTGTAATCCCAGTCTTTTTAGGCACAACTTGAACTGGGCTTATCCATTTGCTATCCGAAATAGGATAGATGAATCCAACTTGAAGAAGTTTTATGATTTTTTTCTTAACGACTTCCATCATTGGAGGGTTTCATCTCCTTTGAGGTTGTCTTGCAGCTCTGGTGTCTTCTTCCATCAGAATTCGGTGCATGCAAAAACATGGGCTAATTCGTTTTATGTCTGCAATGGTCCACCAATTGCTTTTTTATACTCCTTAAGCACTCTAAGTAGCTTGTCTTCTTGGATGTCAATAAGCTTACTTGATATAATGACCGAAAGTGTCTCATCATCTCTAAGAACAACATACTTCAAATGAGAAGGAAGTTGCTTCAGCTCCAGCTTTGGTGGCTCAATGATAGAGGGCTTTAACTTTGATGAAGGCATAGGCAAATCAACATAAGAAACTGTTGAGTACCAAAATAAACATATTTTCTTATGTTAATCTCTATGGATTTATGTATTTCATTGTATAAACTAAGCTTACTTAGCTTTGTTTCATTTTGTAGGTGTCAATTGAGGTAATTGAGTGAAAATGATGGAATTGAAGTGAAAAGGACCAAACACAAATCAAGTGGGAAGACAAGATGTAAAGAACTCAAAGTTGAAATCCTGACAGATTGGATAGATCATAAATATGGCTGATTTTATCTATGTTCGAGACTTCAATTGTTTTTTTGATCTACATCAAAGTTATAGAGGACATCTTGGGCTTTCCGGAATGCTAAAGAACGTCAAAATCGGAGTTCGTTTGGCCCTCCAAATGTCTGTTTTACGAGAGACTATCAAACTAAGTCCGAGTCTGCCCGACCAATCCGTCGACGGGTAAGCATGTAGACGTCGACGACTGCTCGAGAAATGGACACGAGATCACTTACACAAGCAGAGACGTCGACGGCCAACTCTAGACGTCGACGGCCAAATCTAGACGTCGACGGGTAGACTCTAGACGTCGACGGGTAGAAGTTTCTGACTTCGAACACTTAAAGATTGAACACTTAGACGTCGACGGGCAGGTATCTAGACGTCGACGGATCGATCGAGCTGGGAAAAATATGAAGAAAACAAGCAGAGACGTCGACGGGCAGACACTTGGATGTCGACGGCTAACAAAGTCAAAACGCCGACAGACCCACTTAAATGCTGTCATTCCACTATCAAACCCATTAAAAATACATTCCGGATATTCAGTAGAGAGGAGCCATAACTAAACCTCAGAGTTGTCTCCCTCTTTTCCTCAATGGCTCCTACTTTAGCTTATTTTATTCTTAAGATTCCTCACCTCAGATGGGCAGAGTTATGGAGGAGCAGAGGACTATGGGCTGGCAGTGCTGGACGGCAGAAAGAAAGGGAGAAAGAGCAGCTTAAAAGGGGAGTTGAGTTCAGTTTTGAAGGGTGTATTTTTGCTGGGTTCTATTATTCTTCTTGTAATTTTCGTTTAGCAAAACTCTATAACTCCAATCTATTATAAGATTCAATTATTTTGATCTGCACTTGTGAGGTTCTTGTTCTTAATGCTTTCTTGTTCATTGATTGTTCTTCTATTTCTTGAGCTTTAAAGATGATAATCATGTTTATTATCTTGTCTTTTGGATTGCTGAGTTAATTAGTTGCAAATAATTGATTGAGTAGTTCATTAGCATGCTAATCTTTGAACTCCAAAGCTAGAGTTTGGTGAATTCTTAGAACTTGAGTAGCAAGAGGATGTTTTTACATTCAAAGAGATTTGAAGATGCAATTTGAATAATGAATGCTGGGTTTGTTATTGATTGTTGTTAGCTTTCATCTTTCACTAGCTTATTGCTCTTCTAGGCTTGAATTTGGATTGCTGGGATTCAAATTAGCCATAAGAGGAAGGATTAATAGTGAACCTAGATTCATGGTTAATCAACATTAGGAAAGATCCATGGATTTGAAGCTGGTTTCTAATCCATGGGGTTAACCAATTAATGAGAAGAATGTTTGGTCAGTGAATCAATGATCAAGTGCTAGGTTGAAAGATTGATCATATAATAGATTGGAGGTTTTATTTTATCATACATTGCATTATTATTACCATACTTGGTAACTCCTTATATCTTATTTCCAACACCAATACAAAACCCCCTCTTTAAATTCTTGTTTAGTTTGATATTTGCTTTGTGAAAGTAATGATAAATTGGATAGCTCCTTGTGGGATCGACCCTTGCTTCCCTAACTACATGTTAGAGTAGTAAGGTTATTTTTGGTGCTTTGCGACACGCATCAGAAACGTTGGCATTTTTCAGCTTGGATGGTAGGGACTCAAGTGACATAATTGTCTACAACAACTCTTCTGTCACTTCATATTCAATAGTAGCACAAGACTTCTTGGTGATTGAATTGGAAAGCACCACATCAATAGTGTCTTCTTTCTCAAGTTCTTCAACTTCCCTAGCCATGTTACCTATGAATCAATAAAATGAACAGAATCAGGTTCCGAGGGATATCTCAGAGCTTTGTACAAATTAAATGTTACCACTTCCCCCATCAATTTCCATAGAAAGTAAGCCTTCATAGACATCAATCTTAGTGCGAGCTATTCGAAGGAAAGTTCTTCCAAGCAATAGAGTTCTAGGTATGGATATTTCATCATCTTCCATCTTGATCATATAGAAGTCAGCTGGGAAGATCAATTGGTTTACTTAAACAAGCACATCTTCCACCAAACCTTTTGGATGTAAGTTGGAGCGATCAGCTAGCTGAATTATAACTCTGGTCTCTTCCAAAGGTCCTAGCTTCTGTGATAGATAAATGGAGTATGACATGACATTAATGGATGCACCAAGATCACACATTGCTTTGTCAACATGATTATTCCCAACACAAATGGGAATGGAAAAGGATTCCATATCTCTACACTTTGGTGGTAGCTTTCTTTTAAGCACAACCGAAACATTTTCGTTCATGGTCACCATCTCGTTTCCCTTCAACTTCCTCTTGTTTGTGCAAAGGTCCTTAAGGAACTTAGCATATTTGGGGACATATTTTGGGATTTGCTTGATAGCTTCAAGAAGAGGAATATTGATGTTCACTTTTCAAAAAACTTCCTAAAGATCCTTATCCATATCTCCTTTAGATTTCTTTGTCAACCTACTAGGAAAAAGAGTAGCCACATTAGTCCTTAAATCAGAATTCATTGAGTTTGGATTTACCTTTGAGGTTCCATTGATGTGGTTGAGGTAGAAGCTTCCAAATCATGTTCTTGAGGTGAGAATGGAGCACCAAAACAATTGGAAGGGATGCTTTCGGAAGTGGGAGTTAGAAAAGTTGAAAGCAAATGAGAGGTGCTGGTGGTTATTTATGGTCGGTGGCCAGCTATACCTCTAGGCTGGGTAGGCTGGACTTGGGTTTAAGGGTTTTCAAACTCGTCAGTTAGGCTAGGGACGACCAATCTTTGGGCTGGGGCCTATTGGAGACAGACAATATCTTCATCATTTCGTCCTTCAAATTCTTCTTCCAACAGATCTTTCTTAGATTTATCTTGCTTCTCAACCAAAGTTTTGCCACTTGTCAAATGAACGGCACTTGCATTCTCCCTTGGATTTCTCAAAGGTTGAGATGGAAGTCTATTTGAACCTTGAGCTTACAACTCATTTATGGAAGTAGCCATCTATCCAAGTTGTCTTTGAATGTCATCAATTGAAGTTCGGACTTGCTGAATTGTTGTGGCTGAATCTTAGAATGCCTTTATGGATTGTTAGAGCTTAAATGTTGAATTGGCTGTCTTGTTAACCAAAGCTTCCAATCCAGAAATGTTAGAGTTTTGAAAAGAGCTTTCATTCCTTTGATTAACTTGATTGCCTTGCTTTCCGTAAGAATTTGATGGAAAATGAGGATTTCCTTGCTGGTATAGAAGTTTGAATGGTTGATTTGGAGTTGATGAATTTCCATATCTCATATTTGGATGATCCCTTAACCCTAGATTGTAGGTGTTAGAGTAAGGATCATACCTTATTAGAGCATTTTCATGGCATTCACTTACTCACTTGAGTCTTCATAAAGAGTTGGACAAGAATCCGTAGGATGAGTATTGAGATAGCAAATTCCACAAGGATTTGGATTAGGAGAATATCCATTTTGGTGTTGTCCCATTATTATAGAAGTCAACTTCGAAACTTGTTGCTAAAGTGGAACTAGTTGACTATCTATATTCACCTCATTCACCTTACGTTGTTCAACCGAATCATCTTTGGACTGAAATTCTTGAGTTGTAGAGGCAGTGATTCGAACAATCTCTCTTACATCTGGAGGAGGCAATTGAAGTAAACTTCCTTTGGCCGCTGAATCAAGTCTCCATTTTTCATTTTGCTTGAGGCCAATGTAGAAAGTCAGAATTAAACTACCCTCTCCAATTTGGTGATTAGGGCAACTCTACAACAACTTCTCAAATCGATGCCAGTAATCATAGAGAGATTCATGAGGTTGTTGTTGAATGCTATTGATCTCCCTCTTAATGTTGGCTGCCTTCAAAGTTGAGAAGTATTTCTCTAGGAAAACTTTCTTCATGTCTTCCCAAGTGGAAATTGAAGTTGCTGGAAGGTCATAAAGTCAATCTTTAGCTGAATCAGCCAATGAAAAGGGAAAGGCTCTAAGTCAAATTTGATCATCCGTCACTCTAGTTGGCTTTATAATAGAATAAACTACCCTGAATTGGTCAAGATGATTGTATGGATTCTCTCCAGAAAGGCCATGAAAGATAGGTAAATGGTGAAGAAGAGCAGATTTCAATTCAGGTGTAGCATTTACATCCGGAATCCGAATGCAAAATGGCTGCCTATTGACAGTAGGGGCCATCATCTCTTTTATAGTTTGCCTTCTCTATGGATTTTCATTACGAACTTCATTACGAACTTCATTCTAAGCATCATTGTTTCCTTGGTTTTACGGAGGATCAGCCATTGTATCTTCTATTTTCACCTTTAAATTTTCAATTGCTAGAGGGTCCTTTTCACTCAAAGAAATTTCACTTGAAGAAGAAGAAGAAGAAGATTCCGATCTCTTGACAGTCTCACAGAACTCTCGAATACCTTTGTGCGACTTTGAAGAATCGCTAGGGTTCATAAATTTGAAAATCAATCAAAAATCAAAAACCATGTTCTTAAGCACTTAAAAATTAAAGAAAAACAAAAAATAAACAATGAACAAAGATAAGTAGAATAAAACGAAAATAAGATAAAGAAAAAGAAAAAGATTAAGCCAATTACTCCCCCGCAACAGCACCAAATTTGACGAAGCGTGTCACGGTGCTTGACAAATTAACTCTTCTTGAACTAATTAATATAGTAGGATAAGTAAGGATCGATCCCACAGAGAGCTGTTGGTTGACTTTTTGCTTTCTTCAAAACAAGTAAATATAAAAGGGGGGGTTTTGATTGAAATCAAAAGTTAAAAAGATTATAAGTAAATTAAACTAAAGGAATAGATAATAAGAGATAAATCAGAATTAAAGACCTTCAACCTAGTATTTGGGATGCTTATAAGATATTTGATCCTTGGTTCATCAAGAGATTTAGTTCTAACACAATTGTATTAACTAATCAAAGAAAACCCAGCATTCTCAATGATTTAAATAATCTTAAAGCTAGATAAACTGTTACTCATGTTTCACAAAATATCATTTAATCTTACACTTAAACCAAAACCCTAGTAGCCCGGTTTCAAGTATTCGAAAGTATTAAGAGCAAGATCAATATGAGTTAGTTAATATTAGAAATCTACCCAACATAAAATACTCAATAAACCCCTTGAATTCCTTTGAATAGAGCGTCCTATTCAATTGCTACTTATCACTTGATCAAATTCAATTAACCAGCATGAATCTAAACAAGAATAGTAATAAGATTGATTATTGCACACTAACCAAACAAACAAATAAAAGATTTATAAACCAACAAGCAAGTTTACCTTAGAGCAAAGAATTCAAGGAATAATTATGCATAAAACTAGATTAAGTATAAGAAAACCTCATAAATACTTAAATAAGCATCCACTTAAACACTAAATTGAAGAAAAGATGTTTAAGCTGCCATGGAAAGTAGAAGCTTTCAAAAAGATGGTGAAAATTAACTCTAGATGTTCTCCTGAGTAATTTAAAAGTGTATAAATACTTAGGGTTTCTAATTCCTAAAAAATCTCTAAAAGCCTTTCAACTTGTGCTTAACTCTTCTTCCATTAATCTTCTTTCAATTCACTTTAATCTTGAATTTCTTCAGCCCAATCAATTCTTCATTCTTCTCTTTGAATCTTCCTTGCTTTAGGGTTGATTTGGTGAGATTTTAGGTTCAAGGAACTTCAAGAGGTGGCTAAAAGGCATTGGAAGATTGGAAAATCGAGCTAGATCAAGTTTGGAGCAACCCGTGTGTAGCTGGCCCCAGCTAGAGCTCTAGTCGGTTGGCCAGCCAATGATAGACAATGGACCTCTTCGGCTAGGCTTCAGGCTAGGGCCAGCCAATCTTTGGGCTGGGGCCGGCCAATGATAGACAACAAACTTTTATGTTCTTTTGATCTTCTTTGCCTTGGTTTTGAATATTTTTCTTCCAATCTTTAAATGCATCTACAACAATGAAAAACATGCAATCAGCTCAAATTTAGAAGATTAGTTGCTCTAAATCAAGATAAATATCAATCAAAAACATAAACAAAATGGTAAATAACAAAAGGGTAGGGTAAGTTCTGGATGATATCGATCTTTGCCTTGTCCATCTCAATGCCCTTGGCTAAAACTACATGGCCCAACACAATTTTTTGTGTGACCATAAAATGACACTTCTTGGAATTGAGTACAAGATTTGTCTCAATGCAACAATCAAGGATTAGAGCAAGATTACCCAAAAAGACATCAAAAGAGTTCCCATAGATAGAGAAGTCGTCCATAAACACTTTAATGATATTCTCTACGTGTTCAGAAAAGATACTCATCATACACCGCTGAAATGTGACAGGAGCGTTGCAGAGACCACAGGCCATACGCTTATATAAGTAGGTACCAAAAGAGCATATAAAGGTAGTCTTTTCTTGGTCCTTTGGAGCAATCATATTCTGAAAATGGTCGGAATACCCACAAGGAAGCAATAGAAAACTTTACCGGCCAACCTTTCTAATATTTGATCGATGAAGGGCAAAGGAAAATAATCATTCTTGGTGGCATCATAAAGTTTCCTATAATCGATGGACACTCTCCAGCCATTTTAGATCTGTTATGGCACAAGATCTCCGCTAGCATTTGGAACAATTGTAATGCCTGTCTTCTTAGGTAGCACTTGGATCGGGCTAACCCATTTATTATCCGAGATAGGATAGATGATGCCAACATGCAAAAGCTTCAAGTATCTCTTTTTTGACAACCTCCATCACGGGAGGGTTCAGCCGACGTTGAGGTTGCTGATTTGATTTGGCATCATCTCCCAACAAGATGCAGTGCATGCAAACAGAGGGGCTAATGCCCTTAATATCCGTAACGGACCATCCAATAGCTTGAAATTCTTGCCTTAAGAACTTGAATAAGTTGAAGCTCTTGGGAAATAGTGAGATTACTCGAGATAATTACCGGTAGAGTATCATTATTACCAAGAAAGGCATACTTGAGGTGAGCTGGAAAAGGGATAAGTTTGACCGGAGGTGGTTAGACAATGGAGGGAAGGACCTTGGTCGTGGGAATAGGAAGATCCATGTAAGAAACATTGGAGTGGAGTGAAAAAACTTCCATTGATGCCAATATAAGCTCATTATCTGAATCATAGAGTTCCTTATTGAATGTCAAAGCATCATAAGTTGTACTTTGAGTCAAAGTAGTAAGCAAAAGGTCATCCTGAGTGAAGTCTAACACTGAAGCAAAGCATATATCCACAAAATCTATAGCCATAATAGATGAGTCATCAAGAGGATACTTTATAGCATCAAATAGATTGAAAGTAACTACCTTGCCATCGAACTCCATCAAAAGAATGCCCTCATGACAGTCAATTTTGGTTCGAGCAGTGCGGAGAAAAGGTCGGTTAAGAAGAATAGAGGAGGAAAACGTACTTTCCTCATTTCCCATTTTCAACACATAAATATCAGCCGAGAAAACCAAGTCATTCACTTGAACAAGAACATCTTCCAACACGCCTTACGGATAGATAAAAGAATGATTGGCCAATTGAATTACCACACCGGTTCTTTGCGAAGGCCCTATGCCCAAAGAAAGATGAGACCATTGATTGAAGTTGCTAGTTGCCCGACTTGTCATTGGAGATCCTCTAAGGAAGTGTTCACTTCCTGACACTATGATTTAGTAGCCTCTTGGAAAGATAGCTAGACGATGCAAGTTAAGCAACAATATTCTCGAGTTTAGTTATAGAGGAGGATGAAGATGATTGGCCTTGGTGGGGAAGAACAGTGTTTGAGGGATTTTGAGTTGGGATGGAGTTAGGATTTGCTGGTGGTGGGAGTCGGGTTTGGAACTGTGCTCTAGGTTAAAAGGGAGGGGCTGTATTATTCCCATAGCAAAGGTTAGGATGAGCTTTCCAACCGGGATTATATGTGGAGGAAAAAGGATCATAATTTCACTTCGGTTGGCCAAGGAATCCAACAGCGTTGACATTCTCAACAGTGTCCTCTTGTAAGGTAGGGCATGCATCAGTGGAATGAGTATGTAAAGAACATATGCCATAAGGAAAAGTGGAAGGAGGTGTACCCATTTGAGCAATCATAAAAGAAGTAAGCTAAGAAAGTTGGTGATTTATGGAGGCAAGTTGTTGCTCCAGATGAGAAAGGCCAAGTTCATTTACTTGATAGCTAGAAACATCATCATACGCCTGAAAATTCTAAGAATTGGCGGCCATAATAGTGATAATTTGTCGTGCCCTATCCGTTGGTTGGTCAAGAAGAGCTCCATTAGTAGCATCATCCATGAGTCCTTTGTTGACTAGAAGGGGAATATTATAGAAATGGTTTAACAAGCATTGTTCTAGAATTTGATGTTGAGGACAGCTAGCTACTAGATGCTTGAACCGTTCCCAACAATCATAGATGGACTCATTAGTCTTTTGACGAATAGTGTTGATTTGATTCCGAAAATTAAAAACCCTAGTAGACGAAAAATACTTAGTGAGAAATTGCTTCTTTAACTACTCCCAATTGGTAATGGAATTAGGTTTTAGCCAGTATAACCCAGACTTGGTAGTATCCGCCAATCTGAAAGGAAAGGCCCTAAGCCGGACTTGTTCTTCAGTTAAGCCATGGGGCTTCATAGTATAGCAAAGCATAAGGAACTCCCTTAAGTGTTGGTGAGGATCCTTAGTAGGGAGATAGTGGACAAAGTTGGATTTCAACTCAAAAGCCCCTTCCACCACTGGAAAGACAATACAAAGAGGTTAAAGATTTGTTTCACACTCCAAAAGTTGACGGATGGTAAGTTGATTATCATTAGGAGCAGGAGGAGCTAGGAGAGGTGGTGGTGGAGGAGGATCATAGGGTGGATCGATAGGTGGTGGATACTCCATAATGGCAGAAAATGAAGAACTTGTAGAAAGTAAAGAGAGATGTTTTGTGCGTTCCACAAAAGTTTTGATTTCCTTTAACTTAAAAGTCAGAGATTCAAAATTCATGCAGTGACTACAATGAAAGAAAAGAAAAGGGTAAGATGAGCAAATAAAATAAAGAAGAAAAGGAACTGAAAACAGAGGAAACAAAAGAAAATGAAAATAAAGTGACAATAAATGTCGTAGTTCCCCAGCAATGGTGCCAAAATTTGATGCACATCGCTGAGCACCAAATATAATCTCACTATTCTAACAAATAGCTAGGGAAGTAATGTCGAATCCCATAGAGAACAACTGTAATTTATCGATACTTTCAAAAACAAATAAGTAAGAAGCAAAAGAAGAAATGGGGAAATTTGAGTAATCAACTTAAGCAATATAGTAAAAAAACTCTCTGAACTAGTAATAACAAAGATATAAATGATTATTAAAGCCTCCAATCTATTGTAGAACTAATCCTTTGATATAGCAATTTATCCTAGACTCACTGAATGGTTATTTCCCCTATCAATTGGCTAATTTAATTGATTAGAGTCCAATCTCACATCAATCTATCTTTCCTTAGGCATAAATTAACAATTACTCAAGTTTCATTATCAATCCCTTCCTTTATTGCTAACCCAAATCGAAACGATTCAAATCTAAGCATAGAAGAGCATTAATCAATAGAAAGATATTAATTAGCAACAAATAATTAACAATATACCCAGCATATATCATTTAATTTGCATCTTCAATCTCTTTGGATGTAGCCAATGCATCCAAGTGCTACACAAGTTCTAAGAATCCCTTAAATCAAGAATGGGTATTCAGAGATTAGCAAGCAATTGAATCACCTAATTAAATATTTACAACTAATCAATCAAGTAATTCAATAGGCAAGATAACAAACAAGTTTATCATCTTCTAATTGCAAGGGTTTAAAGAACAATGAATGATTAGGAAATTGATTAATTACAAGAGTCTCATAATGGCAAATCAAAGAACTAATTCATATAAAAGATTGAAGTACTAAATTGTTTAGCTACATATAGGCATAAGTAAAGAATACAAGAAATTCCAAAAAATTGTCAGAATCCAAGAAAATCCAAGTTACCTTCCCCTTTCCTAGTTGACTCTATAAATTCCTCTTCACTCTTTCTTCTCTCTACAAACCCTTTTCTCTCTTAGCAAAGGAATGTATTGTAATTACAATAAACTCTTAGGGATACAAAGAAAGTGAGAGATAGAGACTAAGGGTAAAATAAGAATTTCTCCTTGATTGGCTGCTGTTACTGATGAATTGGGCCCACCAAATCACCTTCAAAATGCATGCACATGAATGGCCTTGTTGTCAGCTGAAAACGATAAATCTGTCGACATGTAAGAGGCCATCCATTGATGGATGAGCTTAGATTCTTCGAGATAGGCAATTGCTCAATCGATCCAGTGGCGGGTTAGTGCTGATCCGTTGACGGATCATCACGTGATTGAATATGTTGGCTCTTCCAAGTCTACCCGTTGACGGCTAAAGCATTCATCCGTCGAAGGGTCTTGCTGATTGTTGCTCCTTGTAGCTAAATCCAAGAAACTTCATTTTAGCTTCATTTTCATCATGCTATTTCAATTTCACCTTCAAAGCAAAAATTGATTAAAATTAGTATTTCATGGTGTTGAAAAGAAGAAGATGAAGGATGTTAAGATATATTTATAGAGTTTAACACCTGTTTCACTAGTGGACTCCATAACTAAGAGTTATGGACTTAAAAAATGTCCAATTGGTGTTTGATTATTTTCCATGCATTGGGATTTCCTTATCCTCCAACTCTGTCTTATCCTAAATTTTCACATCTCTTCTTTATCTGACATATCTGGACCGATGTATTGTTTATACCAATATGCCATCTCTTACTATTCTGATTGTACGAAAAAGTCTAATTGGGTCGGATGTGTCATTTTCCCCCTCATTTTAAGAATTTTGTCATCGAAATTCCAAAGGTTGTAGTGGGGAGATTGAAATTTTACTTCCAAGTCTTCCTTTACTCCAACTTCTTCCAAGAGCACTCGTCACTCTCGATTGTTTTAACAATACTCCTAACCCTTCAAGTCATCACATTTCAAGAACAACACACATTTTCCTTTTTGTTCTTGAGTTTAAACTTTGTCTTCCTCTTATTGGGCTTATCCTATATCAACCTGTGGGGTTAGGGTCTTCTATGCTTCCACTGCATTGCTCTGATGTCATTCTGTTGACATCGTTTGTGCGAATGTCTTTAATGCTTCTTGAGTCCGAACTTGCTCCCTTTGAATTACCGAACTATCTTGACTTCCTGTAAAGCGTTACTTTGTAGTACCTAATGGTTAGTCACTAATGAGTGACCTATTTCTCTTAACCATACAGGCACTGTTGTCTCCATTCTCTTCTTTCCATCTATAGTCCTCTTTATCCTCATTTGATGTCTTTTTGAAAGCATCTTCTAGCGTGACGATCTCGTAGCTTTCTTCTGGGCTTGCTAGCCTCTCATTTTTCTTGATAGTCAGTACTCCCATCCCTTGCTGTTATTGTCAGCATACTTCATGGCTATTTCTCATCTCGTTTTTTATCTTTTTAGGCTCTCGTGGTTATCATCATAGCCAACGTCATTGGGGAAAACTTCAAGTTTAATCCCTCGCTTTTAAGGCAGAGGGGTATGGTAATTAAACTTGGTTTCCCCATTGGTTATCTATTTCATATCTTGGTTCCCTTCTCTTTAACTCATTTCTTTCCTCTTCTATGACATGTAAGTCGAGCTTTAATCCACATACTGTCCTATTTTCAGCCAAACCAGGTCAGAGGATACTCAAAATCTTGCCCTCTCGGCTCTTTTGGTTTGACTCACTTAATGATTGACCATTTCTATCTCATCAATGGCCCTTAACCAATCTTATCTTATCTCGCATTACCTCTCAGATGAAGATATTTAAAGGGCCTCACGCTCTCCTTAACTCTATGCTCTGGGTCGGTTCAACCGAGTAGTCATCTTAGAGATCCTTAAGATTTTGATCTCTGATCTTCTTCTCTGTGGGATGCCTCACATGGCCCCCAATCATGTGTGTGTGAGTCTCGACCATATATCCATCCTTTAGTCTCCCTTTGTTTACTTTTCTTATCTTTAAACCTTCTCAATTACTTGTCAATTTCTTTGGTTCCTTTCTTCTTTCGTCCATAGCTTTAATCGATTTGTATCTCTATCTTAAAATCTTGTATCTCGCATCTCGTCCATCTTTTCTCTAACTAGCTGCGCTTGTAGCAGCCTATCATCCTCACTAATGATCTTCATTCCCTTGTGTTTTCTCCATAATGTGCGGGGTTTGTTGTCATTCTTCTTCTTCTACCTTGGTTCTTACATTTCTTGCTTTTCGCTTGTGAATCTTTTTTGTCTAACTCCAACTTTGTTTCTTCCTTTCTCCCTAAATACTTTCTTCTGTTCATTCTTCCTCTTCTACTCTATCCCGTCCTTTATCTTTCTCCTTCTCCATCCCTTTTCTCCTTTCCAAATTTTGTTATTCAAATTTTTGGATTATTCTCTTTCTACTATCATAAAGGATGCTCCAACTAATCCTTTACATCACTTCCTTATTTATGCTTTTGTTGGAATCATCCATAACTCGACTAGTTTCATACTTTCCTTTGTAGTTATAAGTGATGGTGCCCACTGGGTGGTTGGGAAGTATTCATTGTCTTACTATTTAAGTACCTTTATCTGAACTGCATCTCTCTCATCCTTTCTTCACTTATCTTTTCTTGGGGAGTGATCACTTCGTAAGAATAGGTGGCTCCCCTCCTTCTAAAATTTTTGATCCATTTCTTTCCATCATGTGTCTCCGCACCTCTTAACTCTCTCTATTTCATTCTTCATCATCACTTCCCTTTTTGTTTTCTTCAATTTCACTATCATACTCATCGATCTTCACCACTTTCCTTTCTCTAACTTCGTAAGTCTCTCTCCTATCTTAGAGTCCATCGTTTTGTTTGCCAATTCTCCTCCTTATCGCCTAACTCTTTATACCTCTATTTACTTCTCTACACTTTGATACATCCTTTGCTTCGTCCGTTTTCTGTTGGCGCTTATCTTCTATTTGTATCTAGAGGGTAGGTGTGTAGTGAGGAGTCCACTACTCATCACCATACTCAAATACAAGTATTTCCGTCCTCCCGTTCTCAGGTGCTTTCTCTTCCATTATGTTTATCTCCGTATTTTGCACCCTTAGTTGTCTGTACCTATTCCTTCCTTGCTTGCAATGACTTGATGTAGCGTATTAGTCTATTTTAATTTTAACCTTGTTTTAATTATCTCTTATTTCTTCTATCTGGGTTCATAAGTCTTTTACTCATCTTTACTAATTTGTCCTTTAGTTAATTATCCTAGTTAAATCCTAAATCTTAAATCTATAATTCTTATTCATTATGTTTTCTTATCAATATTAGGGTTAGGTTTTCTCTTTTTCCATTTAATACGATTTGTTATCTTCTTATTATTAACCTATGGTTGATTATGGAATTGAGGTTATTATTATTAGGTTAAGTTTTTCTAAAGGTTTTAATATCCTAAGGTTTATTATGGAGTTAAGATTGCTTTTTGTGTTAAAGTTTTCTAAGGATTTAGGCTCCTATGATTTGTTATGGTCTTGCCTTAAAGTTCTTCTTCTACTAAGCCTAGAGTCTTGGTATTTGTCTCGTATACTAAGTATTTTCTTTTTTAGTCTTCTTTACTTCTAGTTAGCCTAAGGTTTCATCCTATTTTCTATTTAAGTTTCCTGTATTAGCCATTGCACTACATCATTCATCGCTAAGGCTCCTTGCTTAATTGCTTCTCTTCGGTCTACCTTCACTCATTCCTTCCCGTCATCACTTATAGTGATGCATCCTCTTAGGATTGGGAAGAAAGATTCTTCGCATGCCCACTGCATGCAACTACTTAGCTTCTTCTGCCTTCATCATTATTCCTTCACTTCTTACTTGATTTCTTCCCATTATATCCTTCAATGGTTCAATCTTTATCACATTATAAGTCCTTTCCTTCCTTGTTCCTCATTTTACTCTATCTACTATCCCCATTCCGATCCATTTCCTTGTCATTTAAATTTCATCTCCATCCTTACGTCGTTTCCACCATTCTGTCTTTCTTCTTTGGCTATTCATTTTCTTCTAACATCCTCCATCACCTACACTTTGTGTCTTCCAATTACTTTACCATCCTTGCCTTATCCATTTCTCCTTCTCCTTTCATTTTATTACCACTAAGTCTTTGTTGGCAAGCACAGTTTATCGATTATATGATAATTCAAGTTGTTACTCAAATTAGTTGCATGTTAAGGGGTTAGGTTTAAGTCCGTATATTGGACTTGGTTTCCTAAAGTAAAGGTTAGGGTGGAGGGTTTGGTTTCTAAGGGTAAGAATTTAGGTTAAGGATTTAGGGTATCTCCAGCTCCTACTTGAAATGTAAGTCTTCAAATCTCCTTCTTTGATGGTGCTAATGACAAGGTCAATAATTATGGTCGAGTAAGGATATGGGATTGGTTTGATAATTTGCGAAGGTTGAGAAGTTTAAGGGTAGGATTCCTTCTAGTTTTCTTGTTATTGCTCTTTCTCATACTCCAACGCCTTTTTCTTGATGACCTCCTCGAGTCTCGTGTCGTGTTGCTCTTTCTCCTTCAACAAGTTTAGAGTTGCTGCCACTTTTATGTACCTTTTCGAGTGTTCTATGGGGAATACATTTACTTAAGGCTTTAGAATTTCCGAACAAATCAAGGTTCGAAAAGATATGAAAAAAAACGGGGAGTTTTTAGGATCATACGAGATATACTAATGTATCTCGTATTTCGAAAGTTACATTGGATGGGGAGTAGGGCTGCTCAAGGGCCGGCCTACGCGCCAAAACTCGAAGGCCAACCCCAAAAATGAGAGGGTTTGGACCAAAAAATAAGGCCTGAATATCGAGCCTGGACAAAAAGAGGAGGCCCATTTAGAAAACAGGCCGAGCCTTGGTCTTAGGCATTAAGGCCCGAGCTTGGCCCAGGCCTGACCCGTTTCTTCATATAGTATAGTTTTTATATTTTTTATATCTAGAAATATTAAATATATATATAAGATTATTATTTTAAATATTACACTTTAGATATATTTTTAATAAAATATATAATCCTAAATAATTCTAAAGATTATTCTATAATTCTTATTTATTCTTAAAGAAAATAATGTTATAATTTTCATTTAAGGTAAAAAAAATTTGGACGGGCTTTTATGCGGACCTTGGACAAACATATTAAAACATGTGCGGGCCTTGGACATTTGGTCAAGCCCAAATTATCGGGTCGGGCCGGGCTTGGGCAAGCCAACTTCTTTTTTTCCTAAGCCAAACCCTATCCCGAATCCGGCCCGATCCGGCCCATGAGCACCTCTAATGGGGAACATGTGTAATCTAGGAATCGTTGATAAGGAGGGATTTTGGAAAGTTTCAAGGACTTGTCTGGTAGCTCCCTTCAAAGGTCACTACAACATTTTCGAATTTCAAGGAAATTAGTGGTCTAATAAAGGACCACACTTAAATAGCCTATATGGTGACATTACTTACTAAAAAGGTCTTCTAAAGGTATGATTGGATGTTTACCCTACATTCGAGCAACTAAGTACTCGTACCTAAGGAATTGAACCCTAAGTAATCCATTGTTTCGAAAACGTTTGAAAACCTTTGAAAATATTTTATATCTTTTGAAAACATTTAAAATAATTTATAATCTTTGATACTAATCAAATTGTCACACCCCGGACCCACTCGACATAGCCACGTGGCAACCGTCGTATCACCTCAAGATGCGTGCCATGGAAGGTAGGCTGTCTGAGATGACATAAGGCATAGAATGCATATCATCACTATAAAACATTTAAAACTAAGCCTTAGTTAGAAAACATGTATATTAATAATAATAAAATAATTTAGGAAAATAATTTAAATATAATAAAGTACTAGTGGAATAACTTAAAGAAATACCTATGCAACGGAAAGCTAATAACTCCTAGGCCACTGACTCTTCCCAATGAGCCTCCGAACTTCTATCTACCGTTCTTGCATATGAAAACTGCACCCAACATAGTTGACTAAAGGTGAGTGATAAAGGTTCGATGTAAAGTCACCTAAGGTTTGGAGAGTCGCTGTTGGGTATCCAAAACAAGTTGAAAACAAATTCATATTTTACTTTTGTGAAACCATTTTAAAATCATTTTCCCCCAAAACCTTTCTAATTAAATCAAATATAACAACAACAACAACAACAACAACTACTACTACTATGAGTTGGCCATGAAAACACAACGAGGCTCGACCTTGGCCGGAGTCGAGGATCTCGTATCGTCGAGGGCCATCTTCTTTCTTTCTCTGTGAAACCACATATACATATATATCTATATATATTATACTACTCTCAAGCTCGTTCCCTCGATGGTGCCATTCACTGAAGGTGGAGCACAACTACAATAACCCTGGTGAGTGTCCCCCCCATCGCCTTTCTATACTCTAGGGTTTTCCACTCATTGTGCCCCTCAGAAGGCAGTCCACGGCTACTTAATTGGAAGCATGCTCCGCTCGGTCCATTGGCTCTCTCATGGAGCATAGAGTCTCATCTTATTCCTTCTGGGACTTCGGCCCTCATCTTGTATGATCATGCCTCGTTGGGCACTCATCTCATACCTCACACACACATATATATATATATATATATCATACATACATGCATACATTTTATAAATTAAATTTATTTAAAAACTTCCTGTCCATGTGGCATGCAATAATGTGTGTGCTAGTGTGAGGGAATATCCGAATCCTAAAACGTATAAAAACATTTTTTATATAAAATAATAAAAGTGTTTAGCCTTAAGTGGCTAAACATTGAAACAAGGCCACTCACAGTATTAGGAGGTTCGTATACTCCCAAGAATTGCACGATGATCGATCTCCGGAGCATCGCTGCACTTGCTCGCTCGGAAACCCTAATTTCATGAGAAATGAGTTAGAAATCTAATTTGAACTATCCTAATCGATTTTGAGGCACTAATATGCTAAAAGCTAAGCTTTGGAAGTGATCCGGGGGTTAGAAAAGTTTCTAGGGAGGTTTCAGGTTAAAAACGGACACTTTCAACAAAATTACAAAAATACCCCTCGAGGCCCGCCCATTTTCGATGTTGTTTCTCCACTGTTGCTCTGTCAATCGACCTGCAAATTAAGACAAGTAATCCTTGAAACATCTACAACAACTTCACTAAAATAAAAATAGAAATCATCGGCTCAAAGTTCCTAAAATTCAGATCTAAGCTTAAATTTTAACTAAAAGCTAAAACTAACTTTGAGCCGTGATTTCTCCTAAACTAATGCATGGATCTACGTGCTACACTAGGCAAATTGAAGATCGGGGTGATAGTATAACATACTAGAAACTCATCTTGATTCGTCAGTCGGATTATCCGGATTGGCCAAAACTTCAAAATGCCTCTGTTGAGAACAAAAGAGAATGAGAGAGTGGAAGAGGGAGAAAAGAGTGTTAGAGCTTAATTTGTTCATGTATTTGCATTATAATTTGGATGAATTAGACACCTAAGTACTTTAGTGAATCACTAATTGAGGTGTTTTCTAATTGTAGGTGAAATAATGGAGAAAATGCAAATACATGTTAAAATGGTCCATTTTGGGAATAAAACAAAGAATAAAGTTCAGGCCACTTAGAGGCTACGAAAGAGCCTCTCAATGGCTGTTCGCGAGCTTAAAAGTCAGGAAGCAGAGAAACCTAGCCACTTAGAGGCTATGTGAGAGCCTCTCACTGGCCGTGTTTTGTCTTGAAGCAGTTAGTTGCGATTTTTGCGGGATTTGTTACAACAGAAATTTAAAACTCGAATTTGACTTGTTCAAAGCCGCGAAAATTGTTTCACTTGCCAATTAGCTGAGCTAAGGAGCTGGAAAACACATTAATACCCTCACTTAACTTTGTAATCATGATTTAGACAAGGATAGATTAGAACTTTTACATATTTTTAGCTAGACTATATAAGTGAACTTTTGGAATTTGAATGGTAACTTTTCAGATCTGAGAAAAAGCACGAAAAATTCAGTTTTCTCTCTTTTAAGACTTAGTTCTCTGAAGATTGGAGAATTCTCTCAACTTCCATGGAGGTTTCTTCATCTTCCATGAGTGGCTAAGTATTTCTAATCCAATGTAGCTTGTAATTGTAATTCTTCTTCAATTAATGGTAAGATCTTGAACTTAATGCTTCCAATTCTATTGTATTCTTCAATTTCCTGAGCTTATTAATCTTGGAAGTGTCAGAGATTAAGTGATTTTGGGGATTCTTGATGCAATGATGGCCACATTGCTTGGGTTTCTTCAATTCACTAGCTATTCTAGGCAATTTGCTATCTGTAATTGTAGATTTTGCTTAGAACCGAGTAGCAACCAAATCTTAGATTAGATTTGGGGAAATTGAAGGGGAGAGTTACATGGAGATGCGCTAAGCTCACATGGCTCTAGTTAGCTAATATTGCTCTAGATCGTAATGCTCTCTTGTAATTTAAACTTATAGCCGCTAAGGAATAGGTTGATTACGAGGGAAGAGGAGTTAGATAGAGTGACCGAGCTTGCTAATCTCAATGATTAAGGACTGATCAGGCCTAGGCGAAACTGGAGTACCTTAGGCTACGCTAACTATAGTAGGATTGGATGATTAGATTGGAGATCAAGGATCAATGATCCATTAGTTGAAGTTGATTACAATTACTTGCTAGATTGGAGTTTCTTTGATCTGAAATCTTTGTTAATTGCATTTAAATTCTTGTCAATCAATTAATTCTTTTATTAAATTCAATATTGCAAATCAATCTCCCCAATTTACATCTTTCAATTTAGTTGATTTGTTGATCTAATCACTATTTTGAGTTTCTTATTTTGTTTAAAGGTGTTTGGTTGTGACATTAGTGAAGAGAAAATTGTAGTATCAAGCTCCTTGTGGATCGACCTGAATCGCTAAGCTACAAATCTTTAAACGTTCAGTTATTACTTTTGGAGCATCTCGACAAGTGCCTACCAAAATTTGGCGCAGTTGCCGGGGAGCAAGGCTAAGCATCTTCTCTTCGCTTTTGCTGCGATATTCTGTTTTCTATTCTTTTAGTGACTCTGTTTGGCTCTTTATTTGTCTTTTAAATTCTGTTCTTTTAGTGTTTGATTGTTTGCATAAGTTGGCACTACTTGTTGGTAGCTGAATTTAATTGAATTCCTGTGAATATCTTGCTGTTTGGTTACAGTTCTAGTTGATTTTGCTGCTATCGTATTGCTGTTTGGCTCACATTTTGTTCAAAACAATTGTTAGAATTTAGTTTGTGCCTAATTTTCTTGTGAACAATTGCATGCTAGATTGTGATACTATAGATAAGCTTAGAAATATCAGAAATTTTGTTGAACAAGTTAAAAGTTCATCCATATATTCTGAAAATTGTTTTCCATCTGAATTTTAGGACTTATCTCTAGAACCTATCATCACTGAAAGTAGATTTTCTGATCAAGAATTATCCAACATGGCTCAGCAAGTTGTACCAGTAATAGAGCTTACCATGCAAGAATATGGTGCTCCTACTGTTAACCATCAACCACTTTGCATTCGGTTGTAAGAGTTGGCTGCACCATTTGAGCTGAAATCAGCGGTGATACACCTACTTCCCAAGTTTCATGGCTTGGTAGGGGAATGTCCCCATGCGCATTTGAGGAAGCTTCGAGTGGTGTGCTCAACCACAAAGCTGACTGGTATTACAGAGGAGCAAATACTTTTGCGAGCATTTCCATTATCTTTGGAAGGAGTAGCAAGAAATTGGCTTTATTCTATAGCACCCAATTCAATTACATCGTGGGATGAGCTACAAAAGACATTCTTGGAGCACTACTTTCCAGCTGCAAAAACTAGCAACATAAGGAAGGACATTGCTAGTATTCAACAATCGGATGGGGAGTCTCTATTTGAGTATTGGGAACGTTTCAAGAAGCTATTGGACAACTGCCCCCACCACCGAATTGATGAACAACAATTGATACAGCACTTTTATGAGGGACTTGTGGATTTCAATAGAAAATGGCTGGATACGGCTAGTGGAGGAGCTCTTCTTGCTAAAACTCCCACTAAAGCAAGGAGACTTATTCATACTATGGCTACAAATTCTCAGCAGTTCGACACTCGAAGAGTGAGGTCTCAAACTAAGACTGTCAATGAAGTGGAGCATACTTCATTTCAGCAACACTTGGCTCCTATCCATCAACATCTTGCCCAACTCTCTTCATATATTATGGGGCAGCAAACTACAAATTCTGGAGTGTTTCGTGTTTGTGGAATCTGCTCTATGTCAAACCATACCACTGAGGCATGTCCCTCCTTGGTGGAAGACTCAACCGAGGAGTGTAAGGCTGTTGGCTTCAATGGACAGCAAAGAAAATATGACCCCTATTCCAACACTTACAATCCGGGGTGGAAAGACAACCCAGCATTTCGGTATGGCTATCAAACCTCTTCATTCCAGCAACTGAGACCTCCCTTTCAATCAAAACAGCCTGCCCCATCTCAATTTTAGCATAAATGGAATAGTCAACCTCAACAAGATCATTCTCCACCACCCGGAAAGTATGACGATCTCATACCTCAACTGATCAGAGATTCGGTAGAATAAAAGGAGAACCATAACAAGTTGGAGGTTACTATGAAACAGTTGATGGTGTAAATGGCAGACATGAACATGAAGATAAGTCAAATGGCCAGCTCTATGAATGAAATGCAAGCAAGAGGATCCAATAGACTTCCCTCTCAACTATTAAAAAATCCAAGGGAAACTGCTCATGCAATCTATTTGAGGAGTGGCAAAAAGTTAGAAGGTCGATCTAGACAAGAATGGGTAGAGGAGGACCTCAATGGAAAAGCTGAAGTCTGGCCGAATGTTGTAGATATCAGTAAGGAGCAGAACTCGGAGCCATTTAGAGGCTCTAAGGAAGACTCTGAGAGGCTAGTATCGGGAACCAAGGAATCTGGAGAAATTTTAGAGCCACTTAGAGGCTCTGACGAAGCCTCTTAACGGCCAGCATCGACTTATGTCCCTGCTTCACCTCTACAGTCCCAGCCACTTAGAGGCTCTGACGAAGCCTCTAAATGGCCAGATAGTCAGAATGTGCAGGAAAATGACCATGAAGCCTCTACTTCAGCTACACCAGTCGTATCAAAATCAAAAGCACCTCGATCCTCTTCAAGTCCAGATTTGAACACTCAAGTTCGAGCTCCATTCCCATCTAGACTTGCTAAAAAGCCCAATCAAGACTTGGAAAATATGTTTGGGAAATCTTTAAGAAGATCCAAGTGAATATTCCTTTAGTGGATGCCATCAAGCAAGTTCCACGGTATGCCAAATTCCTCAAGGATCTATGCACTAACAAGAGGAAGTTGAAGGGAAACGAATGCATAAGAATGAATAAAAATGTCTCTGCTGTTTTTCAGAGAAAACTTCCAGTCAAGTGCAAAGATAGAGGATCCTTCTCGATACCGATAAAAATTGGCGAAACTCGAGTGGACAAGGCCATGTGTGATCTCGGTGCATCAATCAATCTTATACCATACTCAGTTTATGTTACTTTGAACTTGGGGCCTTTGATGGAAACAGGTATCACT
This sequence comes from Microcos paniculata, assembly GCA_030664755.1. Taxonomy (NCBI): domain Eukaryota; kingdom Viridiplantae; phylum Streptophyta; class Magnoliopsida; order Malvales; family Malvaceae; genus Microcos; species Microcos paniculata. Next base: position 23,462,377 of record CP131462.1, on the reverse strand, counting down.
ATCCAAATAGCTGACCAATCAATTGTCTATCCCGAGGGAGTCATAGAGGATGTTCTAGTTCGAGTAGATGAGCTAGTGTTTCCAGCTGACTTTTACATACTCAGAATGGAGGGGGATGATAATGTGACTGTTCCTATCCTTCTTGGCCGACCATTCCTAAGGACAGCACGTACAAAGATTGATGTGCACGAGGGAATTCTCACGATGGAGTTTGCTGGACAGATCGTGACATTCAATATTTTTGAGGCCATGAAGTATCCAGAAGACCTCCATGTTGTTTTCTCTATTGATATAATTGATTTTTTGGCTGAAAATATGTTTGAGCTGTCAAGAGAATATCCTTTGGATGTGGTATTATCAAATTCATTCAATTTGGAATCCATTGAAGATATTGCAACCACACTGAGTGAAGAAGTACAAGACATGGTTTATGCACTCAAGGCAATTCCTTAAATTACAAAGCCAGCCGAGTTCAATCTCTCTTATGTGGACCTTCCAATCCTTACAACCAAGTTACTTCCCTTTATAGTAGAACCACCGAACATTGAATTAAAGCCTTTACCTGCACATTTGAAGTATGCTTTCTTGGGTGAAAAAGACACGCTTCCTGTTATTATCTCTAGCAAGCTCGATTCTCTTCAAGAGGAAAAGTTGCTGAGAGTGTTGAGGGAACATAAAGAAGCCATAGGATGGACTATTGCTAATATAAAGGGTATTAGCCCCTCACTTTGTATGCATAGAATCCTTATGGAAGATAATTTTAAGTCTTCAAGACAGCCAGAAAAAAGGCTGAATCCTCCCATGATGGAGGTTGTGAAAAAGGAAGTGTTGAAGCTACTTCAAGTTGGGATTATCTACCCAATCTCGGACAGCAAGCAGGTGAGTCCTACTTAAGTAGTTCCCAAGAAAACAGGGATTACGGCGGTGGAAAATGAAAAGGGAGAGTTGGTGCCACAACGAGTTCAAAACGGTTGGAGGGTGTGCATAGACTATAGAAAGCTCAATGAGGCTACCCGGAAAGACCACTTTCCCTTGCCTTTCATAGACCAAATGTTGGAACGATTGGCGGGCAAACAATTCTATTGCTTTCTTGATGGATACTCAGGGTATTTTCAGATTTGTATTGCCCCGGAAGATCAAGACAAGACGACTTTTACTTGCCCCTTTGGTACATTTTCCTATAGGAGGATGGCGTTTGGTCTTTGCAATGCTCCAGCAACTTTTCAAAGGTGCATGATGAGCATATTTTCAGAATTTGTTGAAAAGATTATTGAAGTGTTTATGGATGATTTTACGATCTATGGAGAGACCTTTGATGCTTGCCTTCATAATCTTGCTTTGATCTTGGCTAGATGTATTGAGACTAACCTTGTGCTAAACTTTGAGAAATGCCATTTTATGGTGGAGCAAGGGATAGTACTTGGCCATATAGTCTCTTCTAAGGGCATTGAAGTTGATAAAGCCAAGGTAGAAGTGATCCAAAATCTGCCATAACCTAACTCTGTTAAGGAGGTGCGATCCTTTCTTGGGCATGTTGGATTTTATCGAAGATTTATTCAAGATTTTTCCAAGATAGCAGGCCCTTTGTGTGGATTGTTGCAGTAAGATGTTCCTTTTATCTTTGATGAACAATGCAAGAAAGCTTTTGATACTTTAAAGACCACTCTCACTTCAGCTCCGGTTCTTCAACCACCTAGTTGGGATCACCCTTTTGAGCTAATGTGTGATGCGAGTGATGGTGCCGTTGGGGCTGTTCTTGGGCAATGGATTGGACGTGATTCACATGTGATTTATTATGCGTCCAGGACTCTCAATGAGGCCCAAAAGAATTACACAACAACTGAAAAAGAGCTACTTGCTATTGTTTTTGCTTTAGATAAATTTCATTCCTATTTGTTGGGTACTAAAGTTGTTGTATTTTCTAACCATGCAGCTTTGAGATGTCTTCTTAACAAAAAGGAAGCGAAACCAAGGCGGATTCGGTGGATCTTACTGCTACAAGAATTTGATATTGAAATCAAAGACAAGAAAGGAAAAAAAAACCAAGTGGCTGATCACTTAGTAGATTGATAACGCCTTAAGAGACTTCTCCAATTAATGATTCATTTCCTGACGAGCAACTCTTGATGGTAACAAATTTTTCCCCTTGGTATGCTGATTTGGTTAATTATCTTGTCACAAAACAATTTCCTCATGGCATGCCTAAGGCTAGAAAGGATAAATTGAAGCATGATAGTAAATTCTTTGTTTGGGATGAACCATTTTTATGGAAATATTGTGCTGATTTGATAATTAGGAGGTGTGTCCCGGATAATGAATTTTCATCTATTCTTTCCTTTTGCCATAGTCAAGAGTGTGGTGGACACCATAGTTCTCAAAGAACCGCAAGAAAGGTTCTAGAGTATGGCTTCTTTTGGCCAACACTTTTCAAGGATGCTTACCATTTTTGCAAAACTTGTGATAGGTGTCAAAGGGTTGGGAACATAGGACCAAGAGATCAAATGCCTTTAACTTCCATTATAGTATGTGAATTATTTGATATTTGGGGTATTGATTTTATGGGACCATTTCCCAATTCACTTGGTTTCAATTATATTCTTGTTGCATGTGACTATCTTTCTAAGTGGATTGAAGCCAAGGCCACCAAGCACCAAGATGCCAAAACAGTCACTACTTTTGTGCGAGCTAACATATTTTGCAGGTTTGGCATTCCCAAAGCCATCATAAGTGACAAAGGAAAACATTTTTGCAATAGAACTTTTGAGGCTTTGCTTAAGAGATTTCTAATCAGCAAATCAAGGCAATTCTTGAGAAAACTATTCAGCCAACACGAAAAGATTAGAGCACACGTCTAGAGGATGCATTATGGGCTTATAGGACTGCATATAAGACTTCTTTGGGCATGTCACCATTTCGATTGGGGTATGGTAAAGCTTGTCATTTGCCGATAGAATTGGAGCATAAAGCTTGGTGGGCTGTTAAACAATGCAACATGGACATTGATGATGACGGCACCCATAGGAGGCTTCAAATTCAAGAGTTGGAGGAGATTAGAAATGATGCCTTTGAAAATGCTTTGATTTATAAGGCCAAAACAAAAGTGTTTCATGATCAAATTCTAACTCGAAAAGCTTTTGTTGTAGGACAAAAAGTGTTGCTTTACAATGCTAGATTGAAGCTATTTCCAGGCAAACTGAAAAGTCGATGGATTGGTCCCTTTGAGGTGATCAATGTATATTCCCATGGGGCTGTGGAGATAAGGAGTTTGTCCACCAACAAAGTCTTTAAAGTTAATGGGCATTGACTAAAGCTATATCATAAGAGTCTGCCATCTTTAGTTCAAGAGATAAATTCTTTGGAAATTACTTCATATTTCACTTGAGATTTCCAAGCAATGTCTAGCCAAAGACATTAAATGAAGGCGCTTGTTGGGAGGCAACCCAATTCTTATCCTTTTCTTCTTTTATTTGTTGCTTTTCTTCCTTGCATTTTAGGTTGTGTTTCATTTTAATTCGCTTTATTTTCTGTTTTGAAGCTTGCTCAGCTGGAGATTCAGGTAGCAATGCAATGTCCTGCACTAATTTGGGGTAACTTCATTCTTTCATTCATTTTCATATCATTTTAATTGCACCCCATGTTTACATTCTTTTCTATTCATTCATCTTCATTATTAGTGCATGGTACATCCATTTTCATATTCTGAGCATGTTCGATTTGCATTACAATACACACTCTTGGTAATTATACTGGTCCCATCGCTACCGAGGCTTGAAGTCAGCAACAAAATTCTAAAGCATAAACTTGGCAGCCATTTAGAGGCTACGAGAGAGCCTCTCAGCGGCTACCAAGTCAGAAACTTTATTCAGCTACATTCGAGTGAGCCATTTAGAGGCTCTTAGCAAGACTCTCAGTGGCTGCCTTTAAGAGCCCATAAGCCCAAACTCTTTCCTGCTGTAAATCACCACCCACAGCCCATATAAAAATGAACAGTCCCCTTCACGGCTTACAAAGCCGCGTAACCCTTCACCTCTCTTCTTCATTTCCTTACTCGGTTCCATCCCTCAACTTTTCTGTTTGATTTTCAATAGTGGGTTACTATCTTGTGTGACTCTCTTCTTGCACCACTGATTGGGTTTTGAGGTTCTCCATGATCTGTGTGCTTCTTGGGCGCCGTTCCTTATTTGTTCTTCATCATTCTTTAGTGCGTGGGAGGTGTTTGCTGAAATGCCTCAGACACGAGCCACCAAACGACAGCGAACAGTCGAAGTGCAGCAACCTTCAGGTGTGGGGGAGAGTAGTTCTCGAGCACAACGGTTTCGAAATTTTGCTGCTCAGGCGTGGTTCACTAAAGCTGCTAGGCGTCGATTGGTTGTTCAGACTACGGTTGATCCTGCCATTGATGAGCAATTACAACTCAGTCCACTCTTTAAACAGCTCGGTTGGGAGGGTATCTTAAATCTGAAGGGTGCTTATTATCCCAAGCTAGTGGCTGAATTTTATGCCAACATGCTGGACCGCGGTAATGCTTCACTTTCTCCCATTGATACTATGGTAAAGGGTACTCACATTTTAATCGATATTCACTATCTCTGTCAACTCCTCAAGTGTCCTAACGTTGGAAAATTGCTTCGATTTATTCCTCATGAGAGTGACTATGTTCATGATGAAGAAAAGGACTGGACCCGACTCAGTGATGGATAGTTACTTACCAATAGTGGTGTATTTGAATACATTCCATTTCATGCATTTTAGACTTCTGTTTTTATATTTTGCAGCCGTAGTTGGTACTCTTATGTTTTAGTCAAGTTTGTATAAACTTTGTTCCTTATGACTTCACCTCTCATTTCTAGATTGTTATGTTGTTTTGTAGCTATATTGTCTCGGATTTAAGGTAAATTGCTTTTATTCTTAAGCAACTTTACTTTACATTGAGGACAATGTAATTTTTAGGTGTGGGGGAGGATGAATTCATTTTTGTGCTTACATTTTGTTTTCTTTATTTCTGCATAGTTTTAATTTTCAAAAAACAGAAAATTTTTGCTAACTTCTTTGAATAATGATGCTTGAATTCCTTGATGGATTGGTATACTTGTCAAATTGATAGTTTGTCTAGGAAATCAAGTACTTAGTATTGATTGATAGAGTTGATTAATTACTTTTTCAATTAGTTTCTAAGTGTGTTGATTTTTCTAATACATGTCAATTGAATAAGGTAACCATTGTGTGCAAACTTGAGAGATTATTTGAGCTTAATGAGATTGCACCCAATCTCTTTCCCTTGATGAGTGAATTGATTGCTTCTATGCATACATTGTTTCTAGAACTTGCATTTATACCTTTTTCAAGACTGCATGAATGTGTGTTTGTATTGAAAATGACAAAGGCACCTAGGGATGAGTTTGAGCCAAAAGACCAACCATGGTAAAACAAATTTAGAAACCCTTTGAGCTTAATGTGATATGAATTGACCTTATTTCCTTGATAGCCACATTGACCAAAGAACCTAAGCTTTAAAAGAAAAACCAAGTTCTTGTCCCCATTTCTAGAGTGGTGGAATTGAGGCTTGAATCCATAAGTGTTGTTCTTGGTGATTGGTTAGCAAAGAAATAGGTGTGGGGGAAAACTTCCACTCTTTGGTATTGGTCAAAGGAGATAAAATAAAAGGAAAAGAAAACAAGGAAGATACCCAAAATGAAAATGAAATGAAAAGAAAGTGCCAAAATCAAAATTGAAAAATACAAAGAAAGGCACAATGCAAGAAAAGAAGTATCTCCTTGTTAAAAAAAAAAAGAATGAAAAGGAAGGAAAAGACCTAGATCAATGATGAATTTAAAAATGTTGATCAAGCCAAGTAAAGGGCTATTACATGAGACATTTGCCCTTGAATGTCAAGATAAAATTTCATCATTCTTGAGATGTTTTTGTACACCTTTTTCCTTCCTTGGCAGCTCACTCACCTTAGCCCCATTACAACCGAAATGAAAGACCTTTCGATTCATGCCTTTATGCATCTTTGAGTAGTGGAGGTTAGGTGTAATTGCAAGCATATGGTAAACTTGTATGTGTAAGAAGTATGCGTGGTCCATTTGATAAATACTTAATGGAGAAAGGAGTGGAAAAACAAAGAAGAGTTACCTTGTTCATGCATATGTGTATTGGAGATTGATACATGCTTGTGACTTCTTGGATTGGTGATTTTCTCAATTCTTGATGATCATTGCTAAGTGTCTTTACATTCCTATGCAATTTGTCAATTGACTTGTGTGTTAATCTTAATTGAGATTTAAGTGTTGTTGTTTGAAGATGTTGATTTTAATTCAAAATTCTATTTTCTATCCTTAAGCTTGTTTGAGGACAAACAAGGTTTAAGTGTGGGTGAATTTGTTAGAGCTTAATTTGTTCATGTATTTGCATTATAATTTGGATGAATTAGACACCTAAGTACTTTAATTAATCACTAATTAAAGTGTTTTCTAATTGTAGGTGAAATAATGGAGAAAATGCAAATACATGTTAAAATGGTCCATTTTGGGAATAAAACAAAGAAGAAAGTTCGGGCCACTTAGAGGCTGCGAGAGAGCCTCTCAATGGCTGTTTGCGAGCTTAAAAGTCAGGAAGCAGAGAAACCTAGCCACTTAGAGGCTACACGAGAGCCTTTCAGTGGCCGTGTTTTGACTTGAAGCAGTTAGTTGCGATTTTTGCGGGATTTGTTACAACAGAAATTTCAAACTCGAATTTGACTTGTTCAAAGCCGCAAAAATCGTTTCACTTGCCAATTAGCTGGGCTAAGGAGCTGGAAAACACATTAATACCCTCACTTAACTTTGTAATCATGATTTAGACAAGGATAGATTAGAACTTTTACATATTTTTAGCTAGACTATATAAGTGAACTTTTGGAATTTGAATGGTAACTTTTCAGATCTGAGAAAAAGCACGAAAAATTCAGTTTTCTCTCTTTTAAGACTTAGTTCTCTGAAGATTGGAGAATCCTCTCAACTTCCATGGAGGTTTCTTCATCTTCCATGAGTGGCTAAGTATTTCTAATCCAATGTAGCTTGTAATTGTAATTCTTCTTCAATTAATGGTAAGATCTTGAACTTAATGCTTCCAATTCTATTGTATTCTTCAATTTCCTGAGCTTATTAATCTTGGAAGTGTTAGATATTAAGTGATTTTGGGGATTCTTGATGCAATGATGGCCACATTGCTTGGGTTTCTTCAATTCACTAGCTATTCTAGGCAATTGGCTATCCGTAATTGTAGATTTTTCTTAGAACCGAGTAGCAACCAAATCTTAGATTAGATTTGGGGAAATTGAAAGGGAGAGTTCATGGAGATGCGCTGAGCTCACATGGCTCTAGTTAGCTAATATTGCTCTAGATCGTAATGCTCTCATGTAATTTAAACTTATAGCCGCTAAGGAATAGGTTGATTATGAGGGAAGAGGAGTTAGATAGAGTGACCGAGCTTGCTAATCTCAATGATTAAGGACTGATCAGGCCTAGGCGAAACTGGAGTACCTTAGGCTACGCTAACTATAGTAGGATTGGATGATTAGATTGGAGATCAAGGATCAATGATCCATTAGTTGAAGTTGATTACAATTACTTGCTAGATTGGAGTTTCTTTGATCTGATATCTTTGTTAATTGCATTTAAATTCTTGTCAATCAATTAATTCTTTTATTAAATTCAATATTGCAAATCAATCTCCCCAATTTACATCTTTCAATTTAGTTGATTTGTTGATCTAATCACTGTTTTGAGTTTCTTATTTTGTTTAAAGGTGTTTGGTTGTGACATTAGTGAAGAGAAAATTGTAGTATCAAGCTCCCTGTGGATCGACCTGAACCGCTAAGCTACAAATCTTTAAACGTTCAGTTATTACTTTTGGAGCATCTCGACAAGTGCCTACCAAAGAGTAAGGGGGAAGAGGCTTAGCCTCCCCCTTATATAAGCAGGCTCGACACCGGGCCTGCTTAGCCCGAGTTGGACTTTCTCCCCTTTTCTCTAATCTCTCTATTCCTCTAGCCTAGGCTCTAATTTTTGACTTGTTTCACCAGTGGACTCCATAACTAAGAGTTATGGACTTAAAAGATGTCCAATTTATGTTTGATTATTTTCCATGCATTAGGATTACCTTATCCTCCAACTTCGTCCTATCCTAAATTTTCACATCTCTTTTTTATCTGACACATCCGAACCGATGTATTGCTTATACCAATAGGCCGTCACTTACTATTCCGATTGTACAAAAAAGTCTAATTGGGTCTACGTGTGTCAGGCTTACTTGTCGAACTATATAGTAATTTCATGGGAAGGGAGTTAATATGATGTGTAAATACCTTTTTTACCCTCTCAATTGAGAATTGTTCTTTTTAAGTGTGGATTAATGATAAGTGCTTAATTGTTCACAATTGTATTATTTAACTCTCTTTGATTTAAGCACTTATCTACTTAATCAAGCCAATTGGAGATGTTTTGTGATTTAGGTACTTCAAAGGAGAAATATTCAATTCAGACTAAAAGGAGGTGAAATCAATCAAAGTGTAAGCAAGAGAAGAAATTCGATAGAAAGAGTAGCAGGGGTTGTCACGCCCCGACCCGCCCAGGCCGGCCATGCGGCAACCGTCGTACCATCTCTAGATACGTGCCATGAAAGGCGGGCTATTCGAGATGACACAAGGCATAGAAAGAGTATCATCACTGCAAAACCATCAAAACTAAACTTTAGTTAGAAAACATTTATAATAATAAATAAATAAAAGAGCACCAGTGGATTGGTTTAAGGAATCACCTACGTAGCGGAATATACTAACTCCTAAGCCACCAACCACCCCTATGAGCCTCCCAACCATCAAGCATCCTATCACATGGGAACTACATCCAACAACATTGGATACATGTGAGTGACAGAAGTTCAAAGCAAAGTCAAATAGGTTCGGGGAGTTCGGGTAATACCAAAACAATTTAGAAAACATTATACGTTTATTTTTAAAAACCCTTTTCAAAACATCTGCCCCAAATCCTTTTTTGGGAAAACAACAACAACAACAACAACAACAACAACAACAACAACAACAACAACAACAACAATAATAATAATAATAATAATAATAATAATAATAATAATAATCATAAGAATAATAATAACAATAACAATAACAATAACAATAACAATAATAATAATAACAACAACATCTAACTATGAGCTGGCCATGAAAACCAACGAGGCTCGACCTTGCCATGGTCGAGGATCTCGTATCATTGAGGGCTATTTCTTTTCTTTTCTTTTTAAAACTTTTTTTAATAAGGAAACTACATTCTTTTCTTTTGAAAAAATATATAAAAAGATATATGAATCTCTCTCTAAGCCCGTTCCTTCGACAGTGCCAATCGCTATGTGGTCGCAGCTACAGCAATCTTGGCGAGTCTCCCTCCGGCCTTTCTACTCCAGGCCAATACACTCACCATGCCCCTTCAAAATGGCGGTCCACGGCTACCTCGCATGCATGCTCATCTCGGTCTACTCGCTTCATCACATGAAGTGCCGAGTCTCATCGAGTCCACTCATATGTATGATCATGCCCTGTCAGGCACTCATGTCATGCCTTTCATATATATAAATAGAAAAACATACATACATACATACAGTTTATAAGTTTAATTTTCTTAAAACCCTTGCCACGTGGCATATAACAATGTGTGTGGCGGTGTGAGGGAATACCCGAATCCCAAAACATCTAATTAAAACATTTTAATAATAATAAAAGCCATCAGCTCTAAATGGCTAAACATTGAACGCAAGGCCACTCATAGTGTTGGGAGGTTCGTATACTCCCAAATGTCCCACAACGATCGATCTCCAGAACGTCGCCGTATTCAAACGTCCGGAACCCTAATTACATGGAAATAAACGTTAACATTCATAATAAACCTTATGAATGCACCTATGATGGTCTAATATGACCTAAGATGATGTTTGGATGTGTTTCGAGGCTTTGGAAAGTGTCCAGGAAGGTTTGGGGTCAAAATCGGACACTTGACAAAAAATTACGAAAATGCCCCTAAGGGCAATTGGCGACTCCCATGTGGGACTTGGCCATTTAGGCCACTCCCACATGGGAGTAGGTCAGTTCCCGCCCAGGACTGGCCACTCCCGAACTGGAGTGACCCCCTTCCCGCGCGGGAGGTGAGCCAAAAGGCTTTGGATTCGAGCCGTGGCCTCGAATTCTGTGCCATCCGACCTCTTTTCGATGCGCAAACTTGGATTAGCAATCCCCACGCCATCCACGATAGATTTATCGAAAGAAAAAAAGAATCATCGGCTCAAAGTTCTTAGATCTAGCATCTAAAACTAAATCTAGGTAAAAAGCTAAACTAAACTTTGAACCAAGATTTCTCCTAAACCTATGCATGGATTTACATGCAAACTAAGTATAATGCAAATCTAGGTGAGTAGAATAGCATATTAAAACCTCACCTTGATTCGTAGGTCGGTTTGTCCGGATCGGCCAAAAGTCTGAAGTTGCTCCAAAAGAGCAAAAAGAGAGAAAAGTGAAATGAGAGGAAAAGAGAAATGAGGGGGAGAGGCTCGGCCTCCCCTTATTTATAGGGAAGCCCGACACCAAGCCTACTCAAACCCTGGGCCAGACTTTCTTCTCTTTTCAACTTCGCTTAATCCCGATCCTTGGCCTAATCCACCAACTTTTACACCAATGGACATCCAATCCATTTGCTATGGACTTAAAGGAGTCAATTGGAGTTTAGTTACTTCCATACATGGTCAATTACCGCATCTTCCAACTGTGTCTTATCTTAAGCTTGACTTCTCTTCATAATATGCCATCTACATTGTTCTGTTGGTACGAGAAAGTTAGATTAGGTCTGGGTGTGTCAACTCTCCCCTCTTTCAAAACATTTCATCCTCGAAATTACTGAAGTAGTTGTGGGGGAGTCTTGGCTTCTACTGTAAGCCTTCTTTTTGGTTTTGAATAATGTTCACATCGCTATTCGCCTCCAAACTCTCTTGTTATGTCTCGATATCTCTCGACCGTCTTTTCTCAAGAGCAGCCTTCTTGCTATTCTATTCTTGAGTTTGAACATCATCTTCTCTTTTAGCAGAGCTTATCCTTATTCATCTGTGGATTAGGCTCGCTTCATATCGACTATATTGTTTGGAGGATCCTGCTCTATCTCCGTCGTGCTTTACTTGATCTTTGTGCTTAGTTCTTAACCTTTCCTTAAGTCTCTCTTATCAAGACTACTTCTTTATTATTGCCGAGGTTCACTCCTCCGGTTTTCCTTAGAAGTCTCTTCCTCTTTCCTTAATCGTGCCTCGCTTTCTGAGGTCATTTTCTGACGAAGTTAACTCCCTAGGTAATTTTCTGATGACCCACTAATAGGCCATTACCTGACGAAGGATGCGTCTTTTGATGTCTTGTACTCATCGTTGTAACCAAGATATCGGGGAAGACTTTAGTTTAACTCCCTTGCCTTAGCGGCAACTTAACTCATTTTTCCTATAGCTTGGTCTTTTTCTCTATTTTGTTTCTTGGTCTTATTCTCTATTTCGTTTCTTAGTCTTATTCTCTTTCTCCTTTCATGGCATATAAGTGGAGCTCTCTTACGTATTGGCCCACTCTAGGCCATATCATATCAAAGGATCAGAGATCATGCCCTCTTGGCTCTCACAATCTGACTCACTCTCTGACCGCCTATCTCTAACTCAAATAGGGTCCTCGACCCATCTCATCTTTCATCCTCTCTAGGATGGAGAACTCTGGTTGGCCTCATACTCTCCCCAGTCACACTCTGTGTCGGTCCTCTCGAGTAGCCATCACAGAGATCCTTAAAATCTCGATCTCTGATCACTTCCTCACATTGGGACGCCTTACATGGCTCCCAAAACATCGGTACTTAAGCTTTGACTACATGCTCATTCATGCCATTACATCTGGCCCCTTCGAGCTCTCACTAACTTTTATTTTCTTAAGGTACCCGCTTCAGAAGGTGTCACGTGTTTCCCTTTCCTATGACCTCCTTTATTTATAATAGCTTCTTTGCCAATGGTCGACCTCTTTTCCTTCTTTCAATAACAATTCTATCTAAGGTTTCCTTTCCCCTTTCTTTTCCCTTTATTCATTTCATTCACCCACAGTCCATTATGGGGTCCATATTGCTCTTGCATTCCTACCTATACGGGACTAACCATTCACACATGTTGCAATCGTGTGGCATCATTGGTGGCTTCCTTTTTTGACATCTTTCTCCCTCTTAGGGTTTCTTATCCTGTCACCTGATTTGCCCTTAACTTGGGTCCATTGCCATCTTTGGCAATCATCTGTAGCTCTCATCATCTCCATATCCCTTTCTATTAAGGTTTCGGGTTCGCTGCCAACTCTATTTTACCTTGGTTGTTGTGATCTTCCACGCCTTGTCCAAGGTTTCCTTTATTCAAGCTTCATTCCTTTCTTCTCTTCTTTCTTTTTCATCCTCCATTTTATCATTCTTCTAACACCTTTGCTTCATTTAGGTGTTAGAATTTCTTATACTAGCTGTGCTCATAGAGGTTTATAAGCCTGACCAGTTTTTTTCCTTATCCCCGTACTCTTTCCATTGAGTACTCGGGGTTTATCCTTGTCATTCTTTCTATCTTAGTCTTCACATCGCTTACTTTCCATATATAGGTCTTCTCTATCTTAGCCGTCTTTGGCCTTTAGTTCCTTTGATATCTTTCCTTTGCTATCCATACCTAGGTCCATTTATTGCGGAAACACCTTTCTTAATCATTCACCTTTTTCCACTCTTATCTGCTTCTAGTTAATTCGAATTTACCTTGGCTTAGATTTCATTTTCCACATCCTTTCTTCACTTATTATTCTTCGAGGGGATTGTATCCTTAGGTTAAGCTATTCCTCTCCTTCAAATTCTCAACTTATCCTTTTTATTCCTTGACTTCTTACTCTCAATTTCTTCCATCTCATTCTTTCATTTTACTTTTACCTTTGTCTTCCCCCATTTTAATTATCATCATTGTCTTATCCTCACTCTTTCTTTGACTTTTAGTTCCTTAATATCCATCCTTACTCCTCTCTCGACCAAGGCAAGAGTCGAAAAGAAGATTTGGCTTCAACTGATCTTACCAATCAAATCATTCTTCCTTTTTAACTGGGTTTGAAATCTCTTTATAACTTCCATCATCATCATCTTGTACATCATCCTCACGGATACATTCATCCCTGTCTGCTCGTTTCCTTCAAGTGCTTTCTTTTCTTCTCTTCTCCCCAATTCTTCTTTCTATCCAATCTCCTTATCTCTTCTTATAACTCAAATTATCGGGGGTTTCCTTTTCCTTTCACTAACTCACGTCCTTAACTCCTCTTTTTCCTCAGCATTTCTTGGCTCCAATCATTATTGTTATGCTTTACTTCAATGCTCACTCTTCTTTTCTTTTCCCCTTATTCTTTCTCACCAGCTCCTTCTGGTGATCTCCTTTCAATTCGGAGGAAAATTTTTCTTTATGCTTATCATTTGTACATATACAGGTACTTCCACTGTTGTCATCCATTCCTTTCCTTTCACCGACTTATGTCCTTAACTCCTCTTTTCCTTTGCATTTCTTGCCTCCAATCATTGTTGTTATCCTTTACTTCAACATTCACTCTTCTTTTCTTTTCCCTTTATTTTTTCTCACTAGTTCTTTATGGTGATGTCTTTCCAATTTAAAGGAAAATTTCTCTTCGTGCTCATCATTTGCACACATACAGGTACTTCCACTCTTGTCATCCATTCCATTCTCCCCGCTTACTTACTTCCCATTGATCCCGACCATAACAAGGTCCTTTCTCATCATTTTTTTGGGTTCTCTTCATTCTTTCTCTTATTCCACTTCCTCCATCTTCATTTCCTTTCTCTTCTTTGATCCTTATTTCCTCTTGACATGGGTATCCAATGATTAAACAAGTAGTAACGGATGTGCTACTCGTTGACCACATGGGTAAGATCTCTTTCCATCATCCTCACTACCATTATTTTCTTATCCTGCTCCTTAGTTCACTTCAGCAATGGAACCCAAAAGTTGACTTCATAATGAAGGGTCCACTATGCATTCTTCATATAAATAAAAGGTTTCTTTCCATTCCTCATCCTTCGTTTTGCCATCTTTGCTTTCTTCCTCCTCATCATTTCTCAAGAATGGCTTCTTTCTTATTCTTCTTCCTTACTATCCTTTTGCCATCCTCGAGTCCTTTAAGGTTTTCCCTTCACAGTTCTTTTCACATCCTCGAGTGACTCTTCCTTAATCCATTTCTCATGATCTTGGGTTCACTCAATCTCTTCCAATTTCCTTGGGTGGTCTTCTTCGATCAGCTTTCTCCCAAACTCCACACATAAGCAGTGTAGAAAGTGGGGGCTGCCAAGTTAGTCCATCGGAGGGGTCCAAAATATTCTCTTACTGGAGTCCTTCTCCTCCATCATCTCTTCAGTGTTCACTTGTTCCATAACTTGGAGTCCTCAAGCGCCAATCTGCTTGACTCCAGGTGGTCTCTCTTTCTTCCACCTTTGACACACTTTCCCTTAAAACCTACACACCATTGGTGTAGAATTAGGGAAAGTCAGTTCATCTTTGCTGCGCTCTCTCTCATAGAGTCTACACAAGAGTGGTGTAGAAATTGATAAAAGAGAGGATGAGTTGTCTCACGCTGAATCCTTGTTGACCTCTCTGCTTTAACTTTTTTGTCGCCTTTCCTCTCTCAACTTCTTTTCAAGGTCTGCACGTGATTAGTACAAAGAGAAAAAAGGGTTAATTCACATCGTGTGGGTCGTTCTTTGACCTTTACATTTGGTTAGCCTTTCCTTGGCTTCACCTTTCATCCTTCCATTTGTTGCTCGATGAAGCCCTCTTTCGAGGAACAGAGAGTACTTTTCCTTTATCCTCTTATTCAGGTGCCTTACCCCGTGTTCTAAAGGTTTTCCAACGTCCTCCTCTGTGATCTCAAATCTTTTGGACTACTTTCTTCCTTAGCCAACTCTTTCTCCAAGTCTGCACACTGATGGTGTAGAGAGTAAGAGAAGTTGGTTTAGTCTTCGTGCAAGTCAAGTTCGTCTTTGCTCTTTGCATTGTCCTTGCTGCTTCGTTTCCTCCTAACTCTTACACATTACAAGTGTAGAGAATGGGGGAAATCGCCTTTAGGTGGGGTTAGACATCAAACTCGCTCCTTTACTAATGAGTCTTGATGTCCACAAGCTTAAAGGTTGAAAGCCAAGCCAGCTTTCTTTACTGGCAGCCTTTAGATGGTTGTCCAGGAGGGTTGGATGAGATAGCATATATCTCATCATCTCAAGGAACTTAATATCCCCTGCAAGGTTTGGCTAACGAGTAGGAAGGATATTAGAAGTTAAAGAATTGGTCTTAGGGATTTCTTGGAAAGCTTAATTTGCTTTCATGAATATCGAGGAAATGGTGGTCATGGTGTCATTTCACCTAAATACCACACTTGAATACTCTCTATGGTGCCATACTACTAAGAAAGGTATTCTAAGAGTAGGTTTAGATGTTTATGACGCGTTCGAGCAATTACATACTTGAGCTAGGAGTTTAAAACCTAAGTAATCCATTGGCTTCGAAAACGTTTGAAAACATTTGTAAATACTTTGAAAATGCTTTATAACTTTTAAAAAAAGTTAGAATCTTTTAAATACTCTGATACCAATCAAATTGTCACGCTCCGACCCACCCAGGCTGGCCATGTGGCAACTGTCGTACCACGTTGAGATGCTTGCCATGAAAGGCAGGCTATCCGAGATGACATAAGGCATAGAAAGAGTATCGTCACTGTAAAACCATCAAAACTAAACTTTAGTTAGAAAACATTATAATAATAAATAAATAAAAGAGCACCAGTGGATTAGTTCAAGGAATCACCTACGCAGCGGGATCTACTAACTCTTAAGCCACCAACCACTTCTATGAGCCTTCGAACCATCTAGCGTCCTATCACGTGGGAACTGCATCCAACAACATTGGATACAGGTGATGATAGAAGTTCAATGCAAAGTCAAATAGGTTCTGGGAGTTCGGGTAATACCAAAACAATTTAGAAAACATTATACATTTCTTTTTAAAAACCCTTTTCAAAACATCTGCCCCAAATCCTTTTTGGGAAAACAACAACAACAACAACAACAATAATAATAATAACAACATCTAACTATGGGCTGGCCGTGAAAACCAACAAGGCTCGACCTTGGCCGTGGTCGATGATCTCATATCTTCGAGGGCTATTTCTTTTCCTTTCTTTTTAAAACTGTCCTTTAATAAGGAAACTATATTCTTTTCTATTGAAAATATATATAAAAAGATATATGTATCTCTCTCTACGCCCGTTCCCTCGATGGTACCAATTACTGTGTGGTCGCAACTACAATAGTCCTGGCAAGTCTCCCTCCGCGCCTCTCTACTCTAGGCCAATACACTCACTGTGCCCCTTCAAAAAAACGGTCCACATCTACCTCGCATGCATGCTCATCTCGGTCCACTTGCTTCATCACATGAAGCACCAAGTCTCATCGAGTCTGCTCATATGTATGATCATGCCCCGTCGGGCACTCATGTCATACCTTTCATATATATAAATATAAAAACATACATACATACATACATCTTATAAATTTAATTTTCTTAAAACCCTTGCCTATGTGGCATATAACAATGTGTGTGGCGGTGTGAGAGAATACCCGAATCCCAAAACATCTAATTAAAACATTCTAATAATAATAAAAGCGTTCAGCACTAAATGGCTAAACATTGAACACAAGGCCACTCACAATATTTGGAGGTTCATATACTCCCAAATGTCCCACGAAAATCGATCTCCTGAATGTTGCCGTACTCGAACGTCCGAACCTTAATTACATGGAAATAAATGTTAAAATTCATAATAAACCTTATGAATACACCTATGAGGCTATAATATGACCTAAAATGATATTTGGATGTGTTTCGGGGCTTTGGAAAGTGTCCAAGAAGGTTTGGGGTTAAAATCATACACTTGACAAAAAATTACGAAAATGCCCCTAAGGGCAATTGGCGACTCCCATGTGGGACTTGACTTTTTAGGCCACTCCCACGTGGGAGTGGTCCAATTCCTACGTGGGAGTGACTGGCCTCCCGTGCGAGAGTGACTGGCCTCCCGCGCGGGAAGAGAAGCCAAAAGGCTCAAGATTCAAACCTTGGCCTCGAATTCTGTGCCATCCGACCCCCTTTCGATGCGTAAACTTGGATAGGCAATCTCCAAGCCATCCGCGATAGATTTACTGAAAGAAAAACGAGAATCATCGGCTCAAAGTTCTTATATCTAGAATCTAAAACTAAATCTAGCTAAGAAGCTAGACTAAACTTTGAACTGAGGTTTCTCCTAGACCTATGCATGGATTTACTTGTAAACTAAGTGTAAT
Source organism: Microcos paniculata (assembly GCA_030664755.1). NCBI lineage: Eukaryota > Viridiplantae > Streptophyta > Magnoliopsida > Malvales > Malvaceae > Microcos > Microcos paniculata. Next base: position 23,444,918 of record CP131462.1, on the reverse strand, counting down.
GCAAATCTAGGTGAGTAGAATAGCATATTAAAATCTCACCATGATTCATCGATCGATTTGCCCGGATTGGCCAAAAGTCCGAAGTTGCTCCAAAAGAGAAAAAAGAGAGAAAAGAGAAATGAGAGAAAAAGAGAAATTAGGGGGAGAGGCTCGGCCTCCCCCTATTTATAAGGAAGCCCGACACCAGGCCTACTTGAACCCCGGGCCAGACTTTCTCTCCTCTTTTCAACTTATCTTAATCCTGATCCTTGGCCTAATCTGCCGACTTTTACACCAATGGACATCCAATCCATTGGCTATGGACTTAAAGAAGTCCAATTGGAGTTTAGTTGCTTCCATACATGGTCAATCACCTCATCTTCCAACTCCGTCTTATCTTGAGCTTGATTTCTCTTCATAATTAGACACATTCAGATCGACGTATTGTTCAAATTAATACGCCGTCTATACTATTATGTTGGTACGAAAAAGTTGGATTAGGTCCAATGTGTTAGGGGTGCCCAGCCACCAGGTTACAAACACAAGAGAGCACCATAAAAGATAACCTAGAGATTGGTAACCCATACGCGGTCGCCGGTGTGGCCTGATAACCCTATCTCGAGAAGAGTGAATTATGACCTAACCGCCGCCTAGCCGAGTCCTCCCATCGGAGTGCTTTGCGCGAATAATTGTCTAGGATTTACTCTTTTGTCTACTTGGGCTAGTCCCTTGGGCTTGGAAAGCAAAGTAAAGTCCAAGATGATGAAATTACAAGTCCAAAATATTTAGAAGAAAAAGAAAGGTTTAGGAAAACCTACACTTAACTTTGTAATCTTTTAGCTTGTTTAGGCTCGGTTTCTGAGGGCCTAATGAGACTTGCAGGTTTCTTAGATCTTAGTTTTTATGGAGCCTAGGAGGAAGAGAAGAAACGGATTTTTCCAGAACCTAAAGAGAATTTCGTGTTTTCTCTCTACCATTAGTAGTTAAACTTTATCTTCTCCAATCTAGAGTTCTGATTCGATACTCGGTTTTGATTATGAGACATTGATCTTCAATTTAAGTATTTTTCTCTTCTGTAATTTTCTGTTATTCGAAGGTTGTAATCTTGTTTACGATCTTGCAATTACATGTTTGGTATTGATTAGTCATGAATGATCGATTCTTGCATGTGTTTGCCTGTTAGAATTAGGGTAATTCTAATCCTAATCGTAGTTTACCCTAATCGATAGTAACAAATGAGTACAAGTTTGTGTTCATGGAAATTATAGGAGTAAATCGAGTGAAGGATGCGGGGTATTTCATTATTTACTATTAGCTAATACTGATTTGGTGCTTAATCATCTTTTTTACTTGAATCTGGGCCGCTAGGGTCTTGGGTTAGTCTAAGAGGATAGGAATTAATTCCGAAACTAGTTTTTTGTGTTGATTTATCTATGAACCAATTAGATTAATCTGAAGCTACTGTAACATTGGCTATGATAATTAATTAGAGGGTTAATCTTACTTTAGAAGTCGATGATCAGTTTCTAATTCCGAGTATCAATCGTTCTCTAGATTGGAGGTTTACCTTTCCATTGATTTAGTTAGTGTTTCACTTTTGTTTGTTTATTTTACTTGCCGTTTTTATTCTTACAAAGCCCCCCATTGTTTACTTTATTTGTTTGTTTGGTTTATGAAAGCAGCAATTAATCAAGTTAGCTACTCATGGGATTGACCCCTACTTGCCTTTCTACAAAGTTAGTGAGGTTATAAATTTGATAGCGTTGCGACACGCTAGTCAATTAATTCGTAATTTTGTTCAACAAATTCTTTTTTTTCTAATACTTTGTACATTTATTTAAAATAATTAAATATGACAATTTAATTTTTTTTCTAATTCAATGTCTTAAATTTTGTGCTGGCATTTATTCTTTCTTTTTTGACTTTCTATTTTACTTTTATTTTCTCCCATATATAAGTTTATTAATTTATTAATTTATTAATTTTTAAAATTTTCTTTAATTTTATTTGTGGAGTTATATGAACATCATTTTAGTATTTTTTTTGTCTTAACAAATTGATCAAACCAAATTTCATATATACCCGTAGCATTATCGCGTGGCAAATTGCTAGTTAAATGTTTTAAAGTAAATCCGTTGCATTAATTTTAGGTTGGTAATTTGTAGGGATACCACATCTTGGTTCCATCTTAATTTTCATAGAACCGAATTCATGAGATCATTTCTCACTAGATTAGCAAAGGGACATGCTTACGCCGTGGATAAAATTGAAGCATTTGAAGTTTTTTTTTCTCTTCTTATTATAGAAAAAAATGGGTTTGTGAAAAAAAAAGGAAAAATTAATTTACATATAAGGAATCCAAATCAAATGAATGAATCAAATATTAAAAACTTTAATCATAAAAAGTCTTAGCCCATTAAAACCCCTAAATTTATTTATTTAATTCTTCGAATACATAAAAAAAATAACAAAAAATGTTAGAAATCAAATTATAGGAAAATAGAATTTAACAAAGAGAGAAGGAGAGCAGAAAGGAGCGCATGGAAGTATTTAGAGAGGGAAGGGAACAAGAAATATGGGAAGAAGGATTTGGAGATGAGTGTTAAAAAGTAGAGACGGCAAATGGGCAGGTTCGGTCGGGTTTGGGTTCAGTCACTTCGGTTCGATTCTTTCGGGTCTTGGCTACTTCGGATTTGGGTATTTTCGGGTTCGAGCATTTTTAGGTTCGGGCTAGGACTCAGGTTGGGTTCGGGTTTAGGTTGAACTAAGTCCAAATTTCAACTTTTTTAATTAAAAATTATTATTATTATTATCTTATAGGTCAAATTTTATTTTACTACTTTTCGTTTTTAATTGTTTAAAAAGTATTCCCTCCATTCTTAAATAATAATCGTTTTAACAAATTGTTTTTATTTCAAATTAGTTGTAGTTTTACAAAACTAATAAAGCATTTATTATCTTTTCATCAATTTTCAAGTTACTTTAATGAGTTTTTAGGCAATTTAAAATTTCAAAAAAAATGATAATTTAGTCACATAACTAATTCTTGGTCTAAATTTTAGGGGATTTATTAACTTTCTTAATATTTGTGTAATAATTTTAAACGATTATTATTCATGAATGGAGGGAATATTATTTCTTAGATAATTTAAAAAAAATTCATGATCCAATATTAATATGAGTTTAGGTAAAAAGGAATTGATAAATTATTACTCTCTTCGTTCCTAAATAATAATAGTTTTATACAATTTTTTTCCAAATTACATGTCCTTTTACAAAATGAAGAAACTATTTATTACTTTTTTATCAATTTTATCATTCTCTCTTTATATTATTTTCAAGTTATTTTATTGAATTTTTAAGTAATTTACAATCTCAAGAAAGTGGTAGTTTAGTCACAGTCAATTTTTTGTATAGATTTTAGGAGATTCATTAACTTTCTTAATTCTTATACAATAACCATAAAAAATTATTATTTAGAAATAAAAGGAGTAATTATTTAATTATTGACTATTAAAAGGTAAAAAAGTATTATTAATTAATAATTTTTAACAGGATTAACTTAAAACTCTTTAATATCTTTAATTAAATTCGTTTATACATATTAAACGATGATAATTATTAACAAATTGACATGTTTCAGAAATATAATTGATATAATTAATCAATTTTACTTTCATTATAATTAATTAACTATTATATATTATCTTAAAGAAAATAGTATTTTAATAACTAACAAGACAAATAGTTCCAAATTAACTCTTCTGCTTTTTTATTTTCTTTTTATTTATTTATTTATTATTATTAATTATTAACAATGCGTTGTGTTACATGTAAATAATCAAGTGACTCGTAATTATATAAATGTTGGGCTTTTTGGCCAACATATTTCAAAAATATCATCCTTAACATTCTTTATTTACTTTTAACTAAATATTTAACTTTTTAGAAATATCCATATTTGTTAAATGCTATTAATTAACCAATTTTATTTTCATCATAATTAAAATTTATTTTTTTCTTTTATAATCATATTTATTTAAAAATTATATTTAAATTAGATAAATATTAATGTTATATGTTTTATGGAATATGTTATTAACTAATTTAACTATTATTTATATATTGAACTAAAATTAATTAAATAACTAGTATTTTTATATTAACAAAATCTAATCATATGTAACAGATATGACACATTTACTAATAATAATATTAAGAAAGGAAAAAAGAGAATACATTATTTTGAACAATTATGGTTATTAAAATTAAAATTTTGACCTTGTCACGCCCCGACCCGCCTGGGTCGGCCACGTGGCAACCGCCGCGCTGCCTCGAAGTACGTGCCGGCCGGTCACGCACCAGAAGCACCGCAAGGCATAGAAATGGATATCATCGCTGCAAAACAACTGAAACTTTAATTAAAATCTTTTAATAAAATATTAAACTTAAAGTAGTAGCAGTGGATTAATTTAAAGGAATACCTATGCAGCGGAAACTACTAAGCCTAAGCCACCGACGCCTTCTAGTGAGCCTCCTTTCTAAAGCTGACTCCGTACGCGAAGCTGCATCCATCCACAATGGAATACAGGTGAGTGGCAGAGATTCAATGGGTCTCCATCAGGGTTAGGGAAGATAGGGGTAATCCAAAATATAACAATAAAATAAATTAAATTAAATTAAAACTTTGTTTTCAACACTTCCCGTATCAAATCCTGCGGGAGTGAATAAAGTAAAATCTTTGTTTTCAAAACCTCTTTTGAAATTCTCCTCAAGGAGTAGTAAATTTTAAAACCTTTAAAAATTATATATAAACTCATGGGCTGGCACCTAATACTCTGAAGGCACGACTGGCCGGTCTTATGCCTTACTGCACCGAGGGCTATCTCTTCTCTCTTTATAATCATTTTCTCTTTATCTCATACACTAGCCCGTTCCCTCGGTGGTGCCTCACTGTGGTGGAACACAGTGAACTGGAGCTCTGGCGAGTTTCCCTACGCGCCTCTCCCAACCAGGCTCGACTCACCGTGCCCCTCGATAGGCGGTCCACGGCTGAGTATCATGCATGCTCTCAAACTCGGTCCACGCTCCCGTAAATTGGAGCCCCGAGGAATCCCACTCAATCACTCCTCTTCCAGGGGCATCGTACCCCAATAATCATAATAATAATAATAATAATAATATTTCTTATATAAATATTAAAACATGTAAACACACACAAATTTTATATTTTTAAAATCATCCCACCCCCATAAGTGGGCGTATCACAAAACAAAATAAAAAGTGTGTGTCGTGGATTACCCTTATCCCAAAACCGTTGTAAAACCTTTCTAAAACAATTTATGTTTTTAAAACATTTTTCCCTAGTGGCTAAGCACTGAAAACTAAGCCACTCACAGTAGTGGGAGAATCGTATACTCCCAAGCGCTCCATGTAGCTCAACCTCCGGAGCATCGCCGCACTCGATCCAACCGGAGTCCTAGTACACGGAAATATACGTTAGCATTCATAATTAAATTTATGAATGCACCTACGAGGCTCTAATATGACCTAAGATGACGTTTGAAGGAGGTTTCGAAGACTCGAAAGTGTTTCGAGTCGATTTGGGGTCAATTTGGGTTTTGGGAGGCGAAATGACAATTTTGCCCCTAAAGGGCAGAAGCGGCGCCGGAATTGGGCAGAACCGGCGCCGGTTCTCTTCGAAAAAACTGTCGGTGGCCGGGAATCAGAAACGGCGCCGTTTCTAGACAGAAGCGGCGCCGGTTGTGTTCTGGGTTTCAACCCGAGAATTTCTTCAATTTTTCTTAAAATTCGTAACCGATGCAATCGGCCACCAGCTTAGCTACAAATTGAGATGCATACACCTTAATGCATCCTCTACACGTTTACCGAAAGAAAAATGAGAATCTCAAGCTCAAAGTTCCTAGATCTCGAATCTAAACTTAAAATTTAACAAAAAGCTAAACCTAACTTTGAGCTTAGATCCCTCCTAAACCGATGCATGGAAGAACGTGCAAACCTAACAAAACCTAGATCGAGGAGTTAAGAATAACTCACCAAGATCTCGCCTCGAACTGGCGGTCGGTTTGTCCAGATCTGCCAATTGTCCAAAATGCCTCCGTTTGGCTCCAGAGAGAAAAAGAAAAGAAAATGAAAGAAAAAGAAAAAGAGAAATGAAGAAAAGCTTAGGCTCACCCCTATTTATAGGGGAGCCCGACACTGGGTCTACTCGGGCCCCGAGTCAAACTTTTCTCCTTTTTCAACTTTCTCTTATTTTCACCCATTGGCTAAATCCTTTGCATACTTGTGCCAATGGGGCCCATAATAAATTTCTAGGGACTTATTTGGAGGTCTTTTTGGCATTTTACAAATTTCCATGCACGGTTAATTACTTTATCTTCAAACTCCGTCTTATCCTAATTTTAACTTCTCTTCTGACTTGACACAGCCGGACCGACCCATTGTTTAATTAATACGTCGTCTTATACTATGCCGTTTGTACGAAAAGTCGTGCTAGGTCCGGGTGTGTCAACTCTCCCCTCCTTCAAAAATTTCGTCCTCGAAATTAAACAAGGTAGTTTGGGGAGATTGGGCTTCCATTTGAAGCCCTCATTCCGTTTTCGAATAGTGTTCACTTCACTATTCGCCGCTGAAGTTCACCACGCTTTCGCTGCACACTCTAATCATTCTCTCTCTCAAGAGTGGCTTCATCACCCTTATACTCTTGAGTTTGAACCTCATCTTTTCCTTAACATAGCCTACCCTTACCATTTGCGGGTTAGGCTTTCTTCATTTCAATTGTGTTTACTCGATCTTCTCTCTTTGTTCTTGTCTCATCCTCCAAGTCTCTCTTGACGAGACGATCCTTTTGTTACCTCTGAGGTTCCACATTTCTTACTCTTCTCAGGAGTTCTTCTTCTTTTATTACCACTGCCTCTCACTTCGAGGCTATCTTCTGACGCGTTTCTTGTCGTTTCGTGGTCTTGTACTCATCTTTGTAACCAAGCTATCGAGAAAGACCTTCGCTTAACTCCCTCGCCTCCACGGCGAGGATGCGGTGAGTTAATTGTCTTTCCGCCCTACCTTGGTCTTGCTTCTTTGTTTCGTTTCTTACTTCCATTCTATCTCTTAATGGCGTATGAGTCGAGCTCTAGTACACGCTGGCCCACACTGGCCACATCATAACTGAGGAATCAGAGATCATGCCCTCTCGGCTCTCACAAGCTGACCCACTCTCTGACCGCCCATCACAAATCACAAATAGGGCCCTCGGCCCATCATATCTCATCTCCTCCTCACAAGGACGGAGAACTCTGGGTGGCCTCATGCACACCCCAATCATGTACAGGGCCGGTCCTCACGAGTGGTCATCACAGAGATCCTCAAGATCTCGATCTCTGACCCTTTCTCACATAGGGACGCCTCACACGGCTCCCAAGTCAACCACACTTGAGCCTCGACCTCATACCCATCCATACCATTTCTCTTGCCTCATCGGCATTCCTTAAATTTTATTTTCTTGAGGTATCCAATTCAGGTGGTGTCGCGTGTTTCTCTTCCTTTCGTCTTCTTTCCTTCACATTAGCTTCCTTGCTAATGGTCGATCTCTTTTCCCTTCTTCTCGTCAATAATATTTCTGGGATCTCCATATCCCCGTCTCTTTCCTTTTCTTCTTTTCCATTCACCCATGATTCATTGTGGGGTCCACATTTCTCTTGCCTTCTCGTCACTACGAGACTAGGCCAATCACATATGTTTAACTCTTGCGGTATCCTTTGTAGCGTCATTATCTTCGCATTCTTCTCTCTTGAGATATCTCGTTCTTCACTTAACTTGACCTTCTCTTTGGTCTTTTGCCACCACTAGGCATCACTTACAGCTCTTGTTATCTTTATGCCTTTTTTCCTTAGGGTCATCTCCATACTTTTTTTTTTCTTATCCAGACTTTTTACCTTAATCCACGTGACCCTTCACGTTGTATCCAAGGTTTCCTTTACATTGGCTTCATTCTTTCTCTCTCTTTGCTTTTCAAATATGGGTTTTCTTTCTCTTAGCCATCTTCGGCTCTTAATCCATCGATATTTCTCCTTTGTCTTTCGATGCCATGGTTTATTTATCGTGGGCACACCTTTCTCTATCCTCCATTACCTTTCTATCTTGCCCACGCCAAGTTAACTCCATCTTAGCTTGGTTTAACTTTATCTCCCACATACTTTCTTCACTTATCATTCTTCGGGGAGTTTATCCTCAAAGTTAGCTTACTCCCCTCCTTCTAAAAGATTTAACTTATCCTCCATATTCCTCAACTTCTTATTCTTAATTCCTTCTATTCCACACTTATGCCACGTTTTGATCCTTTGTCTTATCCGGTTTTAATCATTCTCTTATTCATTCTCATCTTGTCCTTACTCTTTCTTCGACTCTTGCCTAGGTCGATCCACTTTCCTCATTCTCTGTGTTTGATTATCTTTAGAGTTCCCATCATCATCATTATTCTTATCCTTCGTTCACTCTTGTTTGTATTACCATATCTTGGTATCCTCACTTCTTATTTCTCCTCTCGTCTCTTTCATTTACCTTCCATTGATATCATCCTTACCCGTCATCCATTAAAATAGCATCATCTCCATCTACTCGTTTCCTACGAGTGCTTCTTCTCTTATGTTTTCTTCAATTTTTCTTTCTATCCAATCTCCTTATCTCTTCTTTTATCATCTAACAAATCAGGGGTTTTCCTTTCCCTTCTTTTCACCATTCCCATTCTTGATCCTTCTGTCATCTTCTTCCCAGAATCAAATAGTCGGGGGTTTCTTCTTCTTTTCACCAATTTATATCCTTTACCCCCTTTTTCTCTTTCTTGGTTCTGGCCTCCGATAATCCTTGTTTACTCATTTCTTTCCTTGATTTATTCATTTTATGATGTAGTGCCTTGACTTGACTCGAGTTCGGGGTCCATTATGCTCGACTCTCTTTAACTAACATCCGTTTCTAAGTCTTTTATTCACTTTTTTTATTCCTTAGGTCTTTCTTAGTCTTCTTTCTAAGTTTCTTTTATTCTCTTTTTCATGTTCTTCTTTAATCTAGCTCTAAGTTACTCGCCTAGGTTTTGTCTCTAACCCTAGTTTCTTAGTCTTATTCTTATACTAATCCTGGTCAGCCATTTGGAGTTATTAACCTATGGTTCATTATGACATTATCGCTATTTAAGGTTATAGTTTTCTAGTGATGTGTTATACTTTTCCTCTTTTAAGGCTCTATTCCTAGTTAACAAAACTTAGTTCATCAACTGAACTAAGTCTCTCTTTCTTTTAGGCCTTGTTATTCTTTTATTAACCTAGGATCTTCTTTTACCTAGGGTTTTCATGCTTTCTTTCTTCATTAAGAAAGCCTCCGTACTACATCACGACATCTCTTTGTCCTTAGTTTAAAGGTTCGCTTTCTTCTCCTTTCCTCTTCTTCTTTCTCACCAATTCCTTCTGGTGATGACTTCACAATATTGGAGGAAATTCCCTTCGTGCCTTCGATTAGCACGAATGCAGACATTCCCATCATTGCCGTGAGTTACACTCTCTCTTCGCTTGTTTTCTTCCCATTCACTTTGTTCAAAATCATTTCTTATTATCCTTTGGGGGTCTCCTCCTCCTTACTTTCTTTATTCCACTTCCTCCATCTTCATTTCCTTTCTCTTTTATTCATTATCCTTCTCATCATTGGTATCCAATGGTCGAACAAGTAGTAACGAACGTACTACTCGTTGACCACCTGGATGTGATCTCTTTTTATTCTTTCCTCATTTTCCATCTTGTCATTACTGTCTTATTCCTTCTCATCGTTTCCCAAAAATGACTTCTCTTTTATTCTCCTTCCTTACTTCTTCCTTTTTGCCATCCTTAAATCCTTTAAGGTTTTCTCTTATCAATCCCTTCACATCCTTAAATAATCTTCCCATATCTCACCTTTCATGATCTTGGGCTCATTCTTTCTCTTCCAATTTCCTTGGATGCTTCTCCTCGATTACCTTCATCTGGTTACTCAGATGATTCATCTCACTTTCTGAGGTTTTGGGTCAACCACCTCCTCCGTGATTGACTCCTTCAAATTCTTGAATCTTAACCCAACTCTCTCTCCTAGGCTACACACCAACGGTGTAGAAAACGAGAAAAGTAAGGTTAACGTTCACGCACGTTATGCCCACCTTGGCCCCTTGCCTCTTTCTAGCCGTCTCATTTCCTCCCAAGTCTTACACGTCACTAGTGTAAAGAATTGGGGCAACGCATCTAGCTTATGCTTGACACTCGCTGCTTTACTAGCGAGTCTCGATGTTCACAACTTCAAGATTGAACATCGAAGGTTATGGGCATCGAACCAGTTTCACCACTGGTAAGCCTCTAACTAGGCTTCGTTGAAAAACTGGACGAGACATCATCTATCTCGTCATCTCAAGGGGAAATACCACCCCTTGCATAGTTTGGCTGTCGAGTAGAAGGAACATTGGAAATTGAAAATTTGAGTTTGGGGAGTTTCTTGGAAAGCGTGCCTTGCTTACACGAATCTCGAGGAAGAAGGTGGTCGTGATGTCTTCTCACTTAAGACCACACTCGAGAACTCTATTTGGTGGCTTGCTACTAAAGAAGGTATTCTAAGAGTAGGTTGGATCATTCATGACGCTTTCGAGTAACTATACACTCGAACACTGGAGTTCTAAACCTACTTAATCCACTGGCTTTGAAAACATTTGAAAACCTTTTGAAAATACTTTGAAGTTGAAATCACTTTGAAAATACTATATAGTTTTTGAAATCAGTCAGAATCTTTTAAATGCTCTGATACCAATCAAATTGTCACGCCCCGACCCGCCTGGGTCGGCCACGTGGCAACCGCCGCGCTGCCTCGAAGTACGTGCCGGCCGGTCACGCACCAGAAGCACCGCAAGGCATAGAAATGGATATCATCTTTGCAAAACAACTGAAACTTTAATTAAAATCTTTTAATAAAATATTAAACTTAAAGTAGTAGCAGTGGATTAATTTAAAGGAATACCTATGCAGCGGAAACTACTAAGCCTAAGCCACCGACGCCTTCTAGTGAGCCTCCTTTCTAAAGCTGACTCCGTACGCGAAGCTGCATCCATCCACAATGGAATACAGGTGAGTGGCAGAGATTCAATGGGTCTCCATCAGGGTTAGGGAAGATAGGGGTAATCCAAAATATAACAATAAAATAAATTAAATTAAATTAAAACTTTGTTTTCAACACTTCCCGTATCAAATCCTGCGGGAGTGAATAAAGTAAAATCTTTGTTTTCAAAACCTCTTTTGAAATTCTCCTCAAGGAGTAGTAAATTTTAAAACCTTTAAAAATTATATATAAACTCATGGGCTGGCACCTAATACTCTGAAGGCACGACTGGCCGGTCGTATGCCTTACTGCACCGAGGGCTATCTCTTCTCTCTTTATAATCATTTTCTCTTTATCTCATACACTAGCCCGTTCCCTCGGTGGTGCCTCACTGTGGTGGAACACAGTGAACTGGAGCTCTGGCGAGTTTCCCTACGCGCCTCTCCCAACCAGGCTCGACTCACCGTGCCCCTCGATAGGCGGTCCACGGCTGAGTATCATGCATGCTCTCAAACTCGGTCCACGCTCCCGTAAATTGGAGCCCCGAGGAATCCCACTCAATCACTCCTCTTCCAGGGGCATCGTACCCCAATAATCATAATAATAATAATAATAATAATATTTCTTATATAAATATTAAAACATGTAAACACACACAAATTTTATATTTTTAAAATCATCCCACCCCCATAAGTGGGCGTATCACAAAACAAAATAAAAAGTGTGTGTCGTGGATTACCCTTATCCCAAAACCGTTGTAAAACCTTTCTAAAACAATTTATGTTTTTAAAACATTTTTCCCTAGTGGCTAAGCACTGAAAACTAAGCCACTCACAGTAGTGGGAGAATCGTATACTCCCAAGCGCTCCATGTAGCTCAACCTCCGGAGCATCGCCGCACTCGATCCAACCGGAGTCCTAGTACACGGAAATATACGTTAGCATTCATAATTAAATTTATGAATGCACCTACGAGGCTCTAATATGACCTAAGATGACGTTTGAAGGAGGTTTCGAAGACTCGAAAGTGTTTCGAGTCGATTTGGGGTCAATTTGGGTTTTGGGAGGCGAAATGACAATTTTGCCCCTAAAGGGCAGAAGCGGCGCCGGAATTGGGCAGAACCGGCGCCGGTTCTCTTCGAAAAAACTGTCGGTGGCCGGGAATCAGAAACGGCGCCGTTTCTAGACAGAAGCGGCGCCGGTTGTGTTCTGGGTTTCAACCCGAGAATTTCTTCAATTTTTCTTAAAATTCGTAACCGATGCAATCGGCCACCAGCTTAGCTACAAATTGAGATGCATACACCTTAATGCATCCTCTACACGTTTACCGAAAGAAAAATGAGAATCTCAAGCTCAAAGTTCCTAGATCTCGAATCTAAACTTAAAATTTAACAAAAAGCTAAACCTAACTTTGAGCTTAGATCCCTCCTAAACCGATGCATGGAAGAACGTGCAAACCTAACAAAACCTAGATCGAGGAGTTAAGAATAACTCACCAAGATCTCGCCTCGAACTGGCGGTCGGTTTGTCCGGATCTGCCAATTGTCCAAAATGCCTCCGTTTGGCTCCAGAGAGAAAAAGAAAAGAAAATGAAAGAAAAAGAAAAAGAGAAATGAAGAAAAGCTTAGGCTCACCCCTATTTATAGGGGAGCCCGACACTGGGTCTACTCGGGCCCCGAGTCAAACTTTTCTCCTTTTTCAACTTTCTCTTATTTTCACCCATTGGCTAAATCCTTTGCATACTTGTGCCAATGGGGCCCATAATAAATTTCTAGGGACTTATTTGGAGGTCTTTTTGGCATTTTACAAATTTCCATGCACGGTTAATTACTTTATCTTCAAACTCCGTCTTATCCTAATTTTAACTTCTCTTCTGACTTGACACAGCCGGACCGACCCATTGTTTAATTAATACGTCGTCTTATACTATGCCGTTTGTACGAAAAGTCGTGCTAGGTCCGGGTGTGTCAACTCTCCCCTCCTTCAAAAATTTCGTCCTCGAAATTAAACAAGGTAGTTTGGGGAGATTGGGCTTCCATTTGAAGCCCTCATTCCGTTTTCGAATAGTGTTCACTTCACTATTCGCCGCTGAAGTTCACCACGCTTTCGCTGCACACTCTAATCATTCTCTCTCTCAAGAGTGGCTTCATCACCCTTATACTCTTGAGTTTGAACCTCATCTTTTCCTTAACATAGCCTACCCTTACCATTTGCGGGTTAGGCTTTCTTCATTTCAATTGTGTTTACTCGATCTTCTCTCTTTGTTCTTGTCTCATCCTCCAAGTCTCTCTTGACGAGACGATCCTTTTGTTACCTCTGAGGTTCCACATTTCTTACTCTTCTCAGGAGTTCTTCTTCTTTTATTACCACTGCCTCTCACTTCGAGGCTATCTTCTGACGCGTTTCTTGTCGTTTCGTGGTCTTGTACTCATCTTTGTAACCAAGCTATCGAGAAAGACCTTCGCTTAACTCCCTCGCCTCCACGGCGAGGATGCGGTGAGTTAATTGTCTTTCCGCCCTACCTTGGTCTTGCTTCTTTGTTTCGTTTCTTACTTCCATTCTATCTCTTAATGGCGTATGAGTCGAGCTCTAGTACACGCTGGCCCACACTGGCCACATCATAACTGAGGAATCAGAGATCATGCCCTCTCGGCTCTCACAAGCTGACCCACTCTCTGACCGCCCATCACAAATCACAAATAGGGCCCTCGGCCCATCATATCTCATCTCCTCCTCACAAGGACGGAGAACTCTGGGTGGCCTCATGCACACCCCAATCATGTACAGGGCCGGTCCTCACGAGTGGTCATCACAGAGATCCTCAAGATCTCGATCTCTGACCCTTTCTCACATAGGGACGCCTCACACAGCTCCCAAGTCAACCACACTTGAGCCTCGACCTCATACCCATCCATACCATTTCTCTTGCCTCATCGGCATTCCTTAAATTTTATTTTCTTGAGGTATCCAATTCAGGTGGTGTCGCGTGTTTCTCTTCCTTTCGTCTTCTTTCCTTCACATTAGCTTCCTTGCTAATGGTCGATCTCTTTTCCCTTCTTCTCGTCAATAATATTTCTGGGATCTCCATATCCCCGTCTCTTTCCTTTTCTTCTTTTCCATTCACCCATGATTCATTGTGGGGTCCACATTTCTCTTGCCTTCTCGTCACTACGAGACTAGGCCAATCACATATGTTTAACTCTTGCGGTATCCTTTGTAGCGTCATTATCTTCGCATTCTTCTCTCTTGAGATATCTCGTTCTTCACTTAACTTGACCTTCTCTTTGGTCTTTTGCCACCACTAGGCATCACTTACAGCTCTTGTTATCTTTATGCCTTTTTTCCTTAGGGTCATCTCCATACTTTTTTTTTTTCTTATCCAGACTTTTTACCTTAATCCACGTGACCCTTCACGTTGTATCCAAGGTTTCCTTTACATTGGCTTCATTCTTTCTCTCTCTTTGCTTTTCAAATATGGGTTTTCTTTCTCTTAGCCATCTTCGGCTCTTAATCCATCGATATTTCTCCTTTGTCTTTCGATGCCATGGTTTATTTATCGTGGGCACACCTTTCTCTATCCTCCATTACCTTTCTATCTTGCCCACGCCAAGTTAACTCCATCTTAGCTTGGTTTAACTTTATCTCCCACATACTTTCTTCACTTATCATTCTTCGGGGAGTTTATCCTCAAAGTTAGCTTACTCCCCTCCTTCTAAAAGATTTAACTTATCCTCCATATTCCTCAACTTCTTATTCTTAATTCCTTCTATTCCACACTTATGCCACGTTTTGATCCTTTGTCTTATCCGGTTTTAATCATTCTCTTATTCATTCTCATCTTGTCCTTACTCTTTCTTCGACTCTTGCCTAGGTCGATCCACTTTCCTCATTCTCTGTGTTTGATTATCTTTAGAGTTCCCATCATCATCATTATTCTTATCCTTCGTTCACTCTTGTTTGTATTACCATATCTTGGTATCCTCACTTCTTATTTCTCCTCTCGTCTCTTTCATTTACCTTCCATTGATATCATCCTTACCCGTCATCCATTAAAATAGCATCATCTCCATCTACTCGTTTCCTACGAGTGCTTCTTCTCTTATGTTTTCTTCAATTTTTCTTTCTATCCAATCTCCTTATCTCTTCTTTTATCATCTAACAAATCAGGGGTTTTCCTTTCCCTTCTTTTCACCATTCCCATTCTTGATCCTTCTGTCATCTTCTTCCCAGAATCAAATAGTCGGGGGTTTCTTCTTCTTTTCACCAATTTATATCCTTTACCCCCTTTTTCTCTTTCTTGGTTCTGGCCTCCGATAATCCTTGTTTACTCATTTCTTTCCTTGATTTATTCATTTTATGATGTAGTGCCTTGACTTGACTCGAGTTCGGGGTCCATTATGCTCGACTCTCTTTAACTAACATCCGTTTCTAAGTCTTTTATTCACTTTTTTTATTCCTTAGGTCTTTCTTAGTCTTCTTTCTAAGTTTCTTTTATTCTCTTTTTCATGTTCTTCTTTAATCTAGCTCTAAGTTACTCGCCTAGGTTTTGTCTCTAACCCTAGTTTCTTAGTCTTATTCTTATACTAATCCTGGTCAGCCATTTGGAGTTATTAACCTATGGTTCATTATGACATTATCGCTATTTAAGGTTATAGTTTTCTAGTGATGTGTTATACTTTTCCTCTTTTAAGGCTCTATTCCTAGTTAACAAAACTTAGTTCATCAACTGAACTAAGTCTCTCTTTCTTTTAGGCCTTGTTATTCTTTTATTAACCTAGGATCTTCTTTTACCTAGGGTTTTCATGCTTTCTTTCTTCATTAAGAAAGCCTCCGTACTACATCACGACATCTCTTTGTCCTTAGTTTAAAGGTTCGCTTTCTTCTCCTTTCCTCTTCTTCTTTCTCACCAATTCCTTCTGGTGATGACTTCACAATATTGGAGGAAATTCCCTTCGTGCCTTCGATTAGCACGAATGCAGACATTCCCATCATTGCCGTGAGTTACACTCTCTCTTCGCTTGTTTTCTTCCCATTCACTTTGTTCAAAATCATTTCTTATTATCCTTTGGGGGTCTCCTCCTCCTTACTTTCTTTATTCCACTTCCTCCATCTTCATTTCCTTTCTCTTTTATTCATTATCCTTCTCATCATTGGTATCCAATGGTCGAACAAGTAGTAACGAACGTACTACTCGTTGACCACCTGGATGTGATCTCTTTTTATTCTTTCCTCATTTTCCATCTTGTCATTACTGTCTTATTCCTTCTCATCGTTTCCCAAAAATGACTTCTCTTTTATTCTCCTTCCTTACTTCTTCCTTTTTGCCATCCTTAAATCCTTTAAGGTTTTCTCTTATCAATCCCTTCACATCCTTAAATAATCTTCCCATATCTCACCTTTCATGATCTTGGGCTCATTCTTTCTCTTCCAATTTCCTTGGATGCTTCTCCTCGATTACCTTCATCTGGTTACTCAGATGATTCATCTCACTTTCTGAGGTTTTGGGTCAACCACCTCCTCCGTGATTGACTCCTTCAAATTCTTGAATCTTAACCCAACTCTCTCTCCTAGGCTACACACCAACGGTGTAGAAAACGAGAAAAGTAAGGTTAACGTTCACGCACGTTATGCCCACCTTGGCCCCTTGCCTCTTTCTAGCCGTCTCATTTCCTCCCAAGTCTTACACGTCACTAGTGTAAAGAATTGGGGCAACGCATCTAGCTTATGCTTGACACTCGCTGCTTTACTAGCGAGTCTCGATGTTCACAACTTCAAGATTGAACATCGAAGGTTATGGGCATCGAACCAGTTTCACCACTGGTAAGCCTCTAACTAGGCTTCGTTGAAAAACTGGACGAGACATCATCTATCTCGTCATCTCAAGGGGAAATACCACCCCTTGCATAGTTTGGCTGTCGAGTAGAAGGAACATTGGAAATTGAAAATTTGAGTTTGGGGAGTTTCTTGGAAAGCGTGCCTTGCTTACACGAATCTCGAGGAAGAAGGTGGTCGTGATGTCTTCTCACTTAAGACCACACTCGAGAACTCTATTTGGTGGCTTGCTACTAAAGAAGGTATTCTAAGAGTAGGTTGGATCATTCATGACGCTTTCGAGTAACTATACACTCGAACACTGGAGTTCTAAACCTACTTAATCCACTGGCTTTGAAAACATTTGAAAACCTTTTGAAAATACTTTGAAGTTGAAATCACTTTGAAAATACTATATAGTTTTTGAAATCAGTCAGAATCTTTTAAATGCTCTGATACCAATCAAATTGTCACGCCCCGACCCGCCTGGGTCGGCCACGTGGCAACCGCCGCGCTGCCTCGAAGTACGTGCCGGCCGGTCACGCACCAGAAGCACCGCAAGGCATAGAAATGGATATCATCTTTGCAAAACAACTGAAACTTTAATTAAAATCTTTTAATAAAATATTAAACTTAAAGTAGTAGCAGTGGATTAATTTAAAGGAATACCTATGCAGTGGAAACTACTAAGCCTAAGCCACCGACGCCTTCTAGTGAGCCTCCTTTCTAAAGCTGACTCCGTACGCGAAGCTGCATCCATCCACAATGGAATACAGGTGAGTGGCAGAGATTCAATGGGTCTCCATCAGGGTTAGGGAAGATAGGGGTAATCCAAAATATAACAATAAAATAAATTAAATTAAATTAAAACTTTGTTTTCAACACTTCCCGTATCAAATCCTGCGGGAGTGAATAAAGTAAAATCTTTGTTTTCAAAACCTCTTTTGAAATTCTCCTCAAGGAGTAGTAAATTTTAAAACCTTTAAAAATTATATATAAACTCATGGGCTGGCACCTAATACTCTGAAGGCACGACTGGCCGGTCGTATGCCTTACTGCACCGAGGGCTATCTCTTCTCTCTTTATAATCATTTTCTCTTTATCTCATACACTAGCCCGTTCCCTCGGTGGTGCCTCACTGTGGTGGAACACAGTGAACTGGAGCTCTGGCGAGTTTCCCTACGCGCCTCTCCCAACCAGGCTCGACTCACCGTGCCCCTCGATAGGCGGTCCACGGCTGAGTATCATGCATGCTCTCAAACTCGGTCCACGCTCCCGTAAATTGGAGCCCCGAGGAATCCCACTCAATCACTCCTCTTCCAGGGGCATCGTACCCCAATAATCATAATAATAATAATAATAATAATATTTCTTATATAAATATTAAAACATGTAAACACACACAAATTTTATATTTTTAAAATCATCCCACCCCCATAAGTGGGCGTATCACAAAACAAAATAAAAAGTGTGTGTCGTGGATTACCCTTATCCCAAAACCGTTGTAAAACCTTTCTAAAACAATTTATGTTTTTAAAACATTTTTCCCTAGTGGCTAAGCACTGAAAACTAAGCCACTCACAGTAGTGGGAGAATCGTATACTCCCAAGCGCTCCATGTAGCTCAACCTCCGGAGCATCGCCGCACTCGATCCAACCGGAGTCCTAGTACACGGAAATATACGTTAGCATTCATAATTAAATTTATGAATGCACCTACGAGGCTCTAATATGACCTAAGATGACGTTTGAAGGAGGTTTCGAAGACTCGAAAGTGTTTCGAGTCGATTTGGGGTCAATTTGGGTTTTGGGAGGCGAAATGACAATTTTGCCCCTAAAGGGCAGAAGCGGCGCCGGAATTGGGCAGAACCGGCGCCGGTTCTCTTCGACAAAACTGTCGGTGGCCGGGAATCAGAAACGGCGCCGTTTCTAGACAGAAGCGGCGCCGGTTGTGTTCTGGGTTTCAACCCGAGAATTTCTTCAATTTTTCTTAAAATTCGTAACCGATGCAATCGGCCACCAGCTTAGCTACAAATTGAGATGCATACACCTTAATGCATCCTCTACACGTTTACCGAAAGAAAAATGAGAATCTCAAGCTCAAAGTTCCTAGATCTCGAATCTAAACTTAAAATTTAACAAAAAGCTAAACCTAACTTTGAGCTTAGATCCCTCCTAAACCGATGCATGGAAGAACGTGCAAACCTAACAAAACCTAGATCGAGGAGTTAAGAATAACTCACCAAGATCTCGCCTCGAACTGGCGGTCGGTTTGTCCGGATCTGCCAATTGTCCAAAATGCCTCCGTTTGGCTCCAGAGAGAAAAAGAAAAGAAAATGAAAGAAAAAGAAAAAGAGAAATGAAGAAAAGCTTAGGCTCACCCCTATTTATAGGGGAGCCCGACACTGGGTCTACTCGGGCCCCGAGTCAAACTTTTCTCCTTTTTCAACTTTCTCTTATTTTCACCCATTGGCTAAATCCTTTGCATACTTGTGCCAATGGGGCCCATAATAAATTTCTAGGGACTTATTTGGAGGTCTTTTTGGCATTTTACAAATTTCCATGCACGGTTAATTACTTTATCTTCAAACTCCGTCTTATCCTAATTTTAACTTCTCTTCTGACTTGACACAGCCGGACCGACCCATTGTTTAATTAATACGTCGTCTTATACTATGCCGTTTGTACGAAAAGTCGTGCTAGGTCCGGGTGTGTCAACTCTCCCCTCCTTCAAAAATTTCGTCCTCGAAATTAAACAAGGTAGTTTGGGGAGATTGGGCTTCCATTTGAAGCCCTCATTCCGTTTTCGAATAGTGTTCACTTCACTATTCGCCGCTGAAGTTCACCACGCTTTCGCTGCACACTCTAATCATTCTCTCTCTCAAGAGTGGCTTCATCACCCTTATACTCTTGAGTTTGAACCTCATCTTTTCCTTAACATAGCCTACCCTTACCATTTGCGGGTTAGGCTTTCTTCATTTCAATTGTGTTTACTCGATCTTCTCTCTTTGTTCTTGTCTCATCCTCCAAGTCTCTCTTGACGAGACGATCCTTTTGTTACCTCTGAGGTTCCACATTTCTTACTCTTCTCAGGAGTTCTTCTTCTTTTATTACCACTGCCTCTCACTTCGAGGCTATCTTCTGACGCGTTTCTTGTCGTTTCGTGGTCTTGTACTCATCTTTGTAACCAAGCTATCGAGAAAGACCTTCGCTTAACTCCCTCGCCTCCACGGCGAGGATGCGGTGAGTTAATTGTCTTTCCGCCCTACCTTGGTCTTGCTTCTTTGTTTCGTTTCTTACTTCCATTCTATCTCTTAATGGCGTATGAGTCGAGCTCTAGTACACGCTGGCCCACACTGGCCACATCATAACTGAGGAATCAGAGATCATGCCCTCTCGGCTCTCACAAGCTGACCCACTCTCTGACCGCCCATCACAAATCACAAATAGGGCCCTCGGCCCATCATATCTCATCTCCTCCTCACAAGGACGGAGAACTCTGGGTGGCCTCATGCACACCCCAATCATGTACAGGGCCGGTCCTCACGAGTGGTCATCACAGAGATCCTCAAGATCTCGATCTCTGACCCTTTCTCACATAGGGACGCCTCACACGGCTCCCAAGTCAACCACACTTGAGCCTCGACCTCATACCCATCCATACCATTTCTCTTGCCTCATCGGCATTCCTTAAATTTTATTTTCTTGAGGTATCCAATTCAGGTGGTGTCGCGTGTTTCTCTTCCTTTCGTCTTCTTTCCTTCACATTAGCTTCCTTGCTAATGGTCGATCTCTTTTCCCTTCTTCTCGTCAATAATATTTCTGGGATCTCCATATCCCCGTCTCTTTCCTTTTCTTCTTTTCCATTCACCCATGATTCATTGTGGGGTCCACATTTCTCTTGCCTTCTCGTCACTACGAGACTAGGCCAATCACATATGTTTAACTCTTGCGGTATCCTTTGTAGCGTCATTATCTTCGCATTCTTCTCTCTTGAGATATCTCGTTCTTCACTTAACTTGACCTTCTCTTTGGTCTTTTGCCACCACTAGGCATCACTTACAGCTCTTGTTATCTTTATGCCTTTTTTCCTTAGGGTCATCTCCATACTTTTTTTTTTTCTTATCCAGACTTTTTACCTTAATCCACGTGACCCTTCACGTTGTATCCAAGGTTTCCTTTACATTGGCTTCATTCTTTCTCTCTCTTTGCTTTTCAAATATGGGTTTTCTTTCTCTTAGCCATCTTCGGCTCTTAATCCATCGATATTTCTCCTTTGTCTTTCGATGCCATGGTTTATTTATCGTGGGCACACCTTTCTCTATCCTCCATTACCTTTCTATCTTGCCCACGCCAAGTTAACTCCATCTTAGCTTGGTTTAACTTTATCTCCCACATACTTTCTTCACTTATCATTCTTCGGGGAGTTTATCCTCAAAGTTAGCTTACTCCCCTCCTTCTAAAAGATTTAACTTATCCTCCATATTCCTCAACTTCTTATTCTTAATTCCTTCTATTCCACACTTATGCCACGTTTTGATCCTTTGTCTTATCCGGTTTTAATCATTCTCTTATTCATTCTCATCTTGTCCTTACTCTTTCTTCGACTCTTGCCTAGGTCGATCCACTTTCCTCATTCTCTGTGTTTGATTATCTTTAGAGTTCCCATCATCATCATTATTCTTATCCTTCGTTCACTCTTGTTTGTATTACCATATCTTGGTATCCTCACTTCTTATTTCTCCTCTCGTCTCTTTCATTTACCTTCCATTGATATCATCCTTACCCGTCATCCATTAAAATAGCATCATCTCCATCTACTCGTTTCCTACGAGTGCTTCTTCTCTTATGTTTTCTTCAATTTTTCTTTCTATCCAATCTCCTTATCTCTTCTTTTATCATCTAACAAATCAGGGGTTTTCCTTTCCCTTCTTTTCACCATTCCCATTCTTGATCCTTCTGTCATCTTCTTCCCAGAATCAAATAGTCGGGGGTTTCTTCTTCTTTTCACCAATTTATATCCTTTACCCCCTTTTTCTCTTTCTTGGTTCTGGCCTCCGATAATCCTTGTTTACTCATTTCTTTCCTTGATTTATTCATTTTATGATGTAGTGCCTTGACTTGACTCGAGTTCGGGGTCCATTATGCTCGACTCTCTTTAACTAACATCCGTTTCTAAGTCTTTTATTCACTTTTTTTATTCCTTAGGTCTTTCTTAGTCTTCTTTCTAAGTTTCTTTTATTCTCTTTTTCATGTTCTTCTTTAATCTAGCTCTAAGTTACTCGCCTAGGTTTTGTCTCTAACCCTAGTTTCTTAGTCTTATTCTTATACTAATCCTGGTCAGCCATTTGGAGTTATTAACCTATGGTTCATTATGACATTATCGCTATTTAAGGTTATAGTTTTCTAGTGATGTGTTATACTTTTCCTCTTTTAAGGCTCTATTCCTAGTTAACAAAACTTAGTTCATCAACTGAACTAAGTCTCTCTTTCTTTTAGGCCTTGTTATTCTTTTATTAACCTAGGATCTTCTTTTACCTAGGGTTTTCATGCTTTCTTTCTTCATTAAGAAAGCCTCCGTACTACATCACGACATCTCTTTGTCCTTAGTTTAAAGGTTCGCTTTCTTCTCCTTTCCTCTTCTTCTTTCTCACCAATTCCTTCTGGTGATGACTTCACAATATTGGA
The DNA here is from genome assembly GCA_030664755.1 of Microcos paniculata. NCBI lineage: Eukaryota > Viridiplantae > Streptophyta > Magnoliopsida > Malvales > Malvaceae > Microcos > Microcos paniculata. The sequence goes on along the minus strand of CP131462.1, from coordinate 23,422,324 downwards.
GGAAATTCCCTTCGTGCCTTCGATTAGCACGAATGCAGACATTCCCATCATTGCCGTGAGTTACACTCTCTCTTCGCTTGTTTTCTTCCCATTCACTTTGTTCAAAATCATTTCTTATTATCCTTTGGGGGTCTCCTCCTCCTTACTTTCTTTATTCCACTTCCTCCATCTTCATTTCCTTTCTCTTTTATTCATTATCCTTCTCATCATTGGTATCCAATGGTCGAACAAGTAGTAACGAACGTACTACTCGTTGACCACCTGGATGTGATCTCTTTTTATTCTTTCCTCATTTTCCATCTTGTCATTACTGTCTTATTCCTTCTCATCGTTTCCCAAAAATGACTTCTCTTTTATTCTCCTTCCTTACTTCTTCCTTTTTGCCATCCTTAAATCCTTTAAGGTTTTCTCTTATCAATCCCTTCACATCCTTAAATAATCTTCCCATATCTCACCTTTCATGATCTTGGGCTCATTCTTTCTCTTCCAATTTCCTTGGATGCTTCTCCTCGATTACCTTCATCTGGTTACTCAGATGATTCATCTCACTTTCTGAGGTTTTGGGTCAACCACCTCCTCCGTGATTGACTCCTTCAAATTCTTGAATCTTAACCCAACTCTCTCTCCTAGGCTACACACCAACGGTGTAGAAAACGAGAAAAGTAAGGTTAACGTTCACGCACGTTATGCCCACCTTGGCCCCTTGCCTCTTTCTAGCCGTCTCATTTCCTCCCAAGTCTTACACGTCACTAGTGTAAAGAATTGGGGCAACGCATCTAGCTTATGCTTGACACTCGCTGCTTTACTAGCGAGTCTCGATGTTCACAACTTCAAGATTGAACATCGAAGGTTATGGGCATCGAACCAGTTTCACCACTGGTAAGCCTCTAACTAGGCTTCGTTGAAAAACTGGACGAGACATCATCTATCTCGTCATCTCAAGGGGAAATACCACCCCTTGCATAGTTTGGCTGTCGAGTAGAAGGAACATTGGAAATTGAAAATTTGAGTTTGGGGAGTTTCTTGGAAAGCGTGCCTTGCTTACACGAATCTCGAGGAAGAAGGTGGTCGTGATGTCTTCTCACTTAAGACCACACTCGAGAACTCTATTTGGTGGCTTGCTACTAAAGAAGGTATTCTAAGAGTAGGTTGGATCATTCATGACGCTTTCGAGTAACTATACACTCGAACACTGGAGTTCTAAACCTACTTAATCCACTGGCTTTGAAAACATTTGAAAACCTTTTGAAAATACTTTGAAGTTGAAATCACTTTGAAAATACTATATAGTTTTTGAAATCAGTCAGAATCTTTTAAATGCTCTGATACCAATCAAATTGTCACGCCCCGACCCGCCTGGGTCGGCCACGTGGCAACCGCCGCGCTGCCTCGAAGTACGTGCCGGCCGGTCACGCACCAGAAGCACCGCAAGGCATAGAAATGGATATCATCTTTGCAAAACAACTGAAACTTTAATTAAAATCTTTTAATAAAATATTAAACTTAAAGTAGTAGCAGTGGATTAATTTAAAGGAATACCTATGCAGTGGAAACTACTAAGCCTAAGCCACCGACGCCTTCTAGTGAGCCTCCTTTCTAAAGCTGACTCCGTACGCGAAGCTGCATCCATCCACAATGGAATACAGGTGAGTGGCAGAGATTCAATGGGTCTCCATCAGGGTTAGGGAAGATAGGGGTAATCCAAAATATAACAATAAAATAAATTAAATTAAATTAAAACTTTGTTTTCAACACTTCCCGTATCAAATCCTGCGGGAGTGAATAAAGTAAAATCTTTGTTTTCAAAACCTCTTTTGAAATTCTCCTCAAGGAGTAGTAAATTTTAAAACCTTTAAAAATTATATATAAACTCATGGGCTGGCACCTAATACTCTGAAGGCACGACTGGCCGGTCGTATGCCTTACTGCACCGAGGGCTATCTCTTCTCTCTTTATAATCATTTTCTCTTTATCTCATACACTAGCCCGTTCCCTCGGTGGTGCCTCACTGTGGTGGAACACAGTGAACTGGAGCTCTGGCGAGTTTCCCTACGCGCCTCTCCCAACCAGGCTCGACTCACCGTGCCCCTCGATAGGCGGTCCACGGCTGAGTATCATGCATGCTCTCAAACTCGGTCCACGTTCCCGTAAATTGGAGCCCCGAGGAATCCCACTCAATCACTCCTCTTCCAGGGGCATCGTACCCCAATAATCATAATAATAATAATAATAATAATAATATTTCTTATATAAATATTAAAACATGTAAACACACACAAATTTTATATTTTTAAAATCATCCCACCCCCATAAGTGGGCGTATCACAAAACAAAATAAAAAGTGTGTGTCGTGGATTACCCTTATCCCAAAACCGTTGTAAAACCTTTCTAAAACAATTTATGTTTTTAAAACATTTTTCCCTAGTGGCTAAGCACTGAAAACTAAGCCACTCACAGTAGTGGGAGAATCGTATACTCCCAAGCGCTCCATGTAGCTCAACCTCCGGAGCATCGCCGCACTCGATCCAACCGGAGTCCTAGTACACGGAAATATACGTTAGCATTCATAATTAAATTTATGAATGCACCTACGAGGCTCTAATATGACCTAAGATGACGTTTGAAGGAGGTTTCGAAGACTCGAAAGTGTTTCGAGTCGATTTGGGGTCAATTTGGGTTTTGGGAGGCGAAATGACAATTTTGCCCCTAAAGGGCAGAAGCGGCGCCGGAATTGGGCAGAACCGGCGCCGGTTCTCTTCGACAAAACTGTCGGTGGCCGGGAATCAGAAACGGCGCCGTTTCTAGACAGAAGCGGCGCCGGTTGTGTTCTGGGTTTCAACCCGAGAATTTCTTCAATTTTTCTTAAAATTCGTAACCGATGCAATCGGCCACCAATTTAGCTACAAATTGAGATGCATACACCTTAATGCATCCTCTACACGTTTACCGAAAGAAAAATGACAATCTCAAGCTCAAAGTTCCTAGATCTCGAATCTAAACTTAAAATTTAACAAAAAGCTAAACCTAACTTTGAGCTTAGATCCCTCCTAAACCGATGCATGGAAGAACGTGCAAACCTAACAAAACCTAGATCGAGGAGTTAAGAATAACTCACCAAGATCTCGCCTCGAACTGGCGGTCGGTTTGTCCGGATCTGCCAATTGTCCAAAATGCCTCCGTTTGGCTCCAGAGAGAAAAAGAAAAGAAAATGAAAGAAAAAGAAAAAGAGAAATGAAGAAAAGCTTAGGCTCACCCCTATTTATAGGGGAGCCCGACACTGGGTCTACTCGGGCCCCGAGTCAAACTTTTCTCCTTTTTCAACTTTCTCTTATTTTCACCCATTGGCTAAATCCTTTGCATACTTGTGCCAATGGGGCCCATAATAAATTTCTAGGGACTTATTTGGAGGTCTTTTTGGCATTTTACAAATTTCCATGCACGGTTAATTACTTTATCTTCAAACTCCGTCTTATCCTAATTTTAACTTCTCTTCTGACTTGACACAGCCGGACCGACCCATTGTTTAATTAATACGTCGTCTTATACTATGCCGTTTGTACGAAAAGTCGTGCTAGGTCCGGGTGTGTCAGACCTTATGGAAAATATTGTAAAAAATATTATTAGATTTTTTTTTTCTAATATTAAATTCAAATTCTAGTTCAGGTCGGGCTCAGGCTCAAGTTCAGGTCGGGTTCAGGTTCAGGCTCGGACCTTGTCGACTTTGTGTAATTTCGAATTCAGGCAACTTTGGGTAATTTCGGGCTCGGGTATCTTCGAGCTCAGGCTCAAGCGGGTTTTGGTTAAATCAGGTTTGGTCGGGTTCGGGCAGGTTTTCAGATTCGGGTTCATTTTGCCACCTCTAAGAATAAAAAGTAATAACAGAGAAATAAGAATTTGAAGATGAGAGTTAACAAAACAAGGTTACTAATTTGTTGTTTATTATATTCTCTATATACACACACTGACACACTGGGACCTAATCTGACTTTTCCGTACAACCAGAATAGTATAAGACGGCATATTAACTTGAGAATACGTCGATCCAGATGTGTTAAGATGAAGAAGAGAAGCGGAAAATAAGATAAGACGTAGTTGGAAGATGAGACAGGTGACCACGCATGGAAGCATAATTTGGACTTCTTTAAGTTCATAGCCAATGGATTGGAGATCCATTGGTGAATTGGTCGGTGGATTAGGCCAAGGATCGAGATTATGAGAAGTGGAAAAAAGGGAATTAAGTTTGGCCCAGGATCCGAGTGGGCCCAGTGTCGGGGCTTGCCTATAAATTGGTGGAGTTGAGCTCTTCCCCTCTCATTTTTCTTCTCCCTCTTTTCCTCTGCTCTCACTGGCTCTCTCAGAGCAACTTTGGACTTTTGGCCTATTCGGACAATCTGACTAAAGGATCAAGGTGAGTTTCTAATATGTTATTCTACTCACCTTAATTTACGTTTTAGTAAGTTTTCATGCATTTTCATGCATTGGTTTAGGAGAGATCTGAGTTTAAAATTAAGTTCAGCTTTTTGCTCAATTTAAGTTTAGATTTCAGATCTACGGATTTTGGGCTGATAATTCTCAATTTTGCTTCGGTGAAGTTGTCGTGGATATTATGAGGATCACCTGTCTAAGTTTGTACGCTGAAAGGAGAATGGGTGTGAAAATCGAAAAGGAATCGACCGAGTCCCTGTCTGGTCTCCTGCGTGGGAGTCGCACGGGAGTCGGATTTTGGCCCAAGTCCCACGTGGGACTTGGCCCAATTCCGTGCAAGACTAGCCCAACCCACGCGGGTGGCCTTTTAAGCCCGAACCCACGCGGGGCCCCGCCTAGTCCAGGCGAGGGGCCCAAGGGCCCTTAGGGGCATTTTCATAATTTTTCATAAAGTGTCCGATTTTGACCCCAAACCTTCCCAGACACTTTTCTAAGCCCCGGGTCATATCCAAACCCAGTCTTAGGTCATGCTAGAGCCTCATAGGTGCATTCATAGTTTAATTATGAATGCTAACGCGTATTTTCGTGTATTAGGGTTTTGAACGATCGAGTGCGGCGATGCTCCGGAAGTTAATCTACGTGGATCCTTTGGGAGTGTATGAACCTTCCAGCACTGTGAGTGGCTTAGATTTCTCTACTTACCCACTGCGACCAGAGGTTTTAAAAATAATTTTAAAAGCATAAATGTTTTTCAAAGGTTTTAGGATACGGGGAATCTACACGCGCACACACTTACTTGGTGGTATACCCACGTACAGAGTGGGATGTTTTTAAAGAAAATATAAAGAATTACGTGTGTGTGTGTGTGTGTGTTGATATGTTTTAAATATATATGTTTTGTGCATATATATATATGATATTGTTATGGATAAGACGTGAGATGAGCGATTGAGAGTGGTTCCTCTAGGCTCCGATTTGAGGGAGCGTGGACCGAGTTGAGAGGCATGCAGAGACGCAACTGTGGATCGCCTAGTGAAGGGCACGGTGGGCAGAGACCCTAGGAGAGGCGCGTAGGGAAACTCGCCATGCTCGATGTAGCTGTGTTCCATCACAGCGTCTGGCACCACCGAGGGAATGGGTTAGAGAAAGAGAAAATGAGAAAATGTTTTAAAAAGAAAAGTGATAGCCCTCTGTACAGTGAGCCATACGATCGGCCAGTTGTGCCTTAAGTATATTTGAGGCCAGCCCGTTTTATTTATATATTTGTTTATTTTAATGATTTTAAAACAAATTCTCACTTGGAGAATATGTGACACACTCGGACCTAGTCCGCACATGTCAAGTTGTATATTTGTACATAGTTGTGTGGCCAAGAAATGAAATTGGACTTGCCTTAGAGCTTTTGAATGTTTCGTAGCTCAATTTTGAGCTTAAAAACCCTAATATTGAAGTCCGGAGTTAATGGAGCCCGCTTGAACATGAAAATCGAGGTAAATGGGGCCGGGTTGACTTAGGCGCTGGACAGGGTCGAGTCCAGCGCCGAACCCAACCATTTCAATGGGGTCTTGGCAATCCGAGAATCCCATTTGCTTGCCTCCTCTTTTTCCTACAAATTCTCTCTGTTTTTCTTCATTTCCAACTCTTCAATCCTCCTTCAAACTCCCTAATAATCATCACCATCAGCCTCCCTAGCTTCCAAGAAAATCAAAAACACTAATTTCTTCAAGAATTCATCAAATCTCCAAAATTGTCAATTCGGCGACAGTTTGTTCTTCATCTCATATCTTGCAATTCAACTGTAGGAATTGACTAAGCTTTTGGTATGTTGTTCTAGACTCATCAAGCTTTAATTTGATAGTTTATACGCATGATTTCATTGAGTGAGCTGAGAGAAATCATGAATTGAATATTGAAATTCGGTTTGGCTTAAGAACACTTAGACCCTTAGTGTTTTGATTCGAAATTCGAGCATGCTTAGTTGTTTAATTCCATTTTTGAAGCTGTGATCCTTTAGTTAGGATGATAAAGTACTTGTGTTTAGATTCTTGTTCAATTTGATGAAGAATTGAGCTTAATTCGAGCTAAAAATGTTTGGAGTCCGAGCCTCAGCCTCCAAACAGGGGCGCGTCCTGTGCGGGACTCACCCAATCCTGCGCGGGACTAAACCAATTTTTGGGAATTTCCCCGATTTGGCTTACTCCTGCCTCAGAGTGAGCCATCAACGATGGTGGGGTACTATAGCAGAGGGAGCAAAATGGTGATTTTGCAACCCTAGAACCTAATTAACCTTAATTTACTTCTGGACTTCTCCAATTTAGTTCTTAGACCCTAAAGACCCTAATTAGGTTTTGTTGTAATGTTTAATTGTTAGTCGAATGCCTTTATTAATCAAATTAGATTTTAATTTGATTACTTAGGTACGTGATTGTACGAGATCGGGCACTAGTGTGCGAGCTAATGCTAGGGGTATATTCGAGAGTATACAAATTATTATGATTATTGATAATATGACACCCCTGGGAGATGAGTGACCGTGTCGGTTCCTCGGTGCTCTAATATGCAGGAGCGTGGATCGAGTTGAGAGCATGCATGAGATGCAGTCATGGACCCCCTGTTGAGGGGCACGATGAGCAGAAAACTTGCCAAGGCTCGAGGTAGCTGTTGTTAGAGGTTAATTTGTATATATATTTGCATAATATTTGGATGGAATTAGACACTTTGGAGCTATAAGATTGACTAATTAAAGTGTTTTTCCATTTGTAGGTGATAATAGGAGATTGTGCAAATATGATTTTAAATGGTCAAATTTAGTGCCAAAAGTGAAGAAAATAGGCTACTTAGATAACACACCCGGACCTAGCACGACCTTTTCGTATGAACGAAATAGTGCAAGATGACGCAATAATTAAACAATATGTCGGTCCGACTGTGTCAAGTCAGAAGAGAAGTCAAACTTAAGGTAAGCTGTAGTTGGAAGATGAGACAGGTGACCATGCATGGAAACACTAAAGTGGACTTCTTTAAGTCCATAGCCAATGGATTGGACATCCATTGGTGAATTGGTTGGTGGATCGGGCCAAGGATCGAAATTATGAAAGGTTTCAAAGAGGGGAAAAAGTCTGGCCCGGGGCCCGAGTGGATTCGGTGTCGGGCCTTGCTATAAATAGGGGGAGATGAGCTCTCCCCCTCTCATTTTCTCTTCTCCCTCTCTTCTCTCCTCTCAACTGCTCTCTCGGAGCAATTTTGGACTTTTGGCTGATCCAGACAAACTGACCGCAAGTTCAAGGCGAGATCTTGGTGAGTTGTTCTTAACTCCTTGATCTTCATTTTTCTAAGTTTGCATGCTTATCTATGCATTGGTCTAGGAGAAATCCAAGTTCAAAGTTAGTTTCTGCTTTTTAGTTAGATTTCTAGCTTAGATTCGAGATCTAGGAACTTTGAGCTTGTGATTCTCATTTCTGCTCCGGTAAACGCGTCGAAGGAGGTGAGAGGAACTTCCATTTCGAATTTCACGCGAATCGGTGGACCGAGGGGCTCGGGAATTGAGGAAAAGCCTCGGAACCCGAGGCCAGCGGACGGCTTCCGCGCGGGAGCCGAGTCTCTCCCGCACTGGAGAGACCCGCCGCCCAGGTCCCGCGCGGGACTGGGCCTGTCCCGCGCCGAACTGGGCCATTTTGGCCTAAAATGGCCGGCTGGGCCCTGTCGGGCCCAAACCGAGTTGGGCTCAGCCCAACTCACTAGAGAAGGGCCTTTTGGGCCTAGAAATAGGCCAGGCCCGACCCACCCAAACCGAATGTGGGGCCCATGGATCCCGAGGGGCTTTTTCGTAATTTTCCCTCAAGTGTCCAATTTTTACCCCGGAATGTTCCGGACACTTTTCTAAGCCCTGAATCACTTCCACACATCGTCATAGGTCATATTAGAGCCTCATAGGTGCATTCATAAATTTATTTATGAATGCTAACCTGTATTTCCGTGTATTAGGGCTCCGAATAATCGGGTGTGGCGATGCCCCGGAGGTTAAAGCTACATAGAGCGCTTGGGAGTATACGAATCTCCCATCACTGTGAGTGGCTTAGATTTCTTTGATTAACCACTGGGGAAAATGATTTTAAAAATGATTTCAAAAACATAAATGTTTTCAAAACGGTTTTGGGATACGGGAAATCCACACGCATACACACTTGTTTGTGTTATACCCACACAGTGAGTAGGATGTTTCAAAAAGAAATATAAAACTTACGTGTGTGTGATTTATATGTTTTAAATATAAATGTTTTATACGTATATATATATAATTTATGAAATATTATTATTATGATTATTGAGGGTACGATGCCCTTGGGAGATGAGTGCTTGAGAGGGTTCCTCGGGTCTCCAATTTGCGGGAGCGTGGACCGAGTTTGAGAGCATGCATGATACTCAGCCGTGACCGCCTATCGAGGGGCACGGTGAGTCGAGACTGGTTGGGAGAGGCGCGTAGGGAAACTCACCAGAGCTCCAGTTCGCTATGTTCCACCATAGCGAGGCACCACCAGGGGAAAGGGCTAGAGAGACAGAAAAGAGAAAATAATTATAAATGAGAAAAGAGATAGCCCTCGGTGCAGTGAGGCAAAAGGCGACCGATGGGTCGTGCCTCCAGTATGATAGAGATGCCAGCCCATTTGAGATTTATGTATTTATTTATTAAAGACTTTTTAAAAGAGTTTCCAAAAAGAAAAATATTTATTTTATCTTATCTTATTTTATTTTATTTTATTTTATTTTGGATTTCCCTTATTTCTCCCAACCCAACTGGAGATTCTTAGAACCTCTGTCACTCACCTGTATCCAATGTGAATGGATGCAGATTCGCGTACGGAGTTAGCTATAGAAATGAGGCTCACTAGGAGACGTCGGCGGCTTAGGTTTAGTGGTTTCCACTGTGTAGGTATTCTTTTAAATTAATCCACTGGTATTACTTATAAATTAAATATTTTATTAAATGATTTCTAGTTAAAATTATAGTTTTGTTTTGCAGCGATGATATCTATTTCAATGCCTTGCGGTGCCTCGGATGCGTGGCTGTAGACAAGTACTTCGAGGTAGCGCGGCGGTTGCCACGTGGCCAACCTGGGCCGGGTCGAGGCGTGACATTAGAGGCCTAAGATGGATGCTAGATGACTCCAAACATTAAGCCTTTGATGCTGATTTCCACAACACAGGGTTGTTTGGTGGCCTTGCGGGGTCGCTTGGTGGCTTGGTCTGGCAGAAATAACAGAAATTTTGAGAATTTAGGGAGTAGTTGAGCCACACCACTTTGCAGCTATTTTCTAATTTGGCAACTAAGGAGAAGACTTCCCACATGCTTTTGACTTAGTCAAAGGAAGGAAAAGGCTCTTGTGCCCTTAATTAACGTTAAGATAGAAAATTATATTAGGATAGTTTAAGTAATATCACTAGTTGAGCTTTGCCTATAAATAAGCTCATCTTTGTTCATTTTAGAAGCAATAATTTAGTTAGTTAGTTTCCAAAGAAGAGAGAGAACGAATTGTATTCCATTTCCTTTGAATTCCTAGTTTGTAGAGAGAGAATGAAGCTTTCTTCCATGGAGGTTTCTTCTCCAACTATGTGTAACTAAACTTCAACATTCAATCTAGCTTTCAATTGTCAATTTCTCTTCAATCTTGGTAAGATCTGAACTCAAATGACTTCAATTGATTTGTATTCATATTCTTTCTATGCAAATTGACATCTACTTAAGAGAAGATCAAGTAATTCTAGGTTATTCTTAAGTAATGATGGCCACATTGCTTAGGCTTGCTTAGATTAGTAGTCAATTGGCTAAATCATTGTCGTGATGATAGGATTTAGCCATGGCAGTGACAAATAAAGATCCATTCAAGCTTGAGGAAGAAGGAGTTCGAAATTAAACCTAAGACGCTCAGTCTAGGTTGTTTTGGTTGGCTAAGATCACTTAGATCTTCATGCTCTCTTGTGATTCTTGTACATTCGCTGAGAAGTGGAAGATTTATGGGAAAATAAGTTAGGAAAAAGCCTGAGCTAGCCTAACTTTATGCTTAAGAAGTGATAGGACTAGGAACAAGACAGAGCTAGCCTAGTTAAGCCAACTATAATTCAATTGGAGGTGTTTTTAATCCTTGATCCATATATTGAAGGGGAAGAGATGATTGATTGCTAGGTTGAAGCCTTAATTGGATTGATTTCTTGTTAATTGCTACCTTAGTTCTTTGAATATTTAGAATTCTGTTTGTAACTTTAATTCTCTGTTTATCTTGGATTTAAATTGCTCAATTCACACACAAACCCCCAATTTACTAGCATTACTAGTTTAGTACTTGTGTTGTCCTTAAATGTTTGTTTAGTGTGAAGGTAGAAGGAGAAAAAGAGTGAAGTATGCTCCTTGTGGGATCGATCCTCACTGCCATTAAGACTAACTATTAGTGAGGTTATTTGTTGAAGATTTCACGACAAAATTCTGTCAACAAAATGGCGCCGTTGCCGGGGAGCACGGTCACATATACTTGATTTTTCTAGCTCTTACTCTTACATTTAAGTTCATTTCTGTTTTCATGTTTTGTTTGCTCTGTTTTCTGAGTGTTTCTTGTATGTTTGGCCTAGTTTTTAATTGTTAAACACTACTCTTATTATAGTTGTGTAAATAGAGGTAGCTCGATATAACTTGCTGCTGTGTTTTTGTGCATATAGTGAGATATAGTTTCTGTTTGGTTAGCTCTGGATTTTATGTTCATATTCTTGGTACATTTTAGTTAGTCATCGAGCTGATGGTGTATGCTTGCAGGGAGTAACATTTTTACCTATAGTGACATCAAAGAAATTGTGATTATTGTAAACAAGTGAGCAAGTCACTAACTGATTCTGAATTTTCTATTTACTCTAAACCGCAGGTGACACTAGCTGAATCTTCTTCTTCTTTAGTAAGTGAAAGTGTTGTACAAAATATAGAAGACATGGCTTAAAATGTAGTTCCAGCTACGGAGCTAACTATGCAAGAATATAGAGCTTCAATGGTGAACCACCAGCCCTTGTGTATTCGGTTACAAGTATTGGAGGCTCCATTTGAACTCAAGTCTGAATTAATTCATTTGTTGCCTAAGTTCCATGGACTAGCAGGGGAATGTCCTCACTCTCACTTGATGAAGCTTAAAGTTGTTTGCTGAACCACTAAACCTACTGGAGTTACTGAAGAACAAGTGCTCTTGTGGGCTTTTCCTTTCTCTTTGGAGGATACGGCTAGCAATTGGCTTTACTCTTTGGCATCTAATTCTATCACTTCTTGGTTAGAGCTACAGCGAGCTTTTTTGGAACATTATTTCCCAGCTGAAAAGACGAGTAATATTCGAAAAGATATTGCTAGCATTCAGCAAACCGAAGGTGAAAGTCTCTATAAATATTGGGAGAGGTTCAAAAGATTGGTGGATAGTTGCCCTCATCATAAGATAGATGATCAACAATTGATGCAACATTTCTATGAGGGACTTGTGGATTTCAATCGCAAATGGTTAGATGCAGCTAGTGGAAGGGTAATTCTTGCTAAGACTCCAACTGAAGCTAAAAGGCTCATCCAAACTATGGCCACCAACTCCCAACAATTTGACAATCGAAAAGTGAAAGCATTGACTCGAGGCATTCATAAGGTAGAAAATTCTGCATTGCAGCAACATATGGCCATAACAAATTAACAACTTGCAACGTTATCTTCTTACATCTTTGGATCTCAAACCACAAATGTTGGTACCTCTCAAGCATGTGGCATTTGTGCCTTGGCCATCCAATTGATGCATGCCCTACTCTAGGAGAGGATACAACCGAGGAGTGTAAGGCCATTGGGTACAATAATCCTCCACGGAAATATGATCCCTTTTCCAACACTTACAATCCGAGATAGAGGAATAATCCAACACTCAAGTATGGGAATTCTACTGCACAATTCCAGCAGCCAAGAGCTCCATTCCAGCCAAGACAACAAGCACCATTCCAACCAAATTCTAATGTGTACAATCAGCCTTCACAAGCTCGGCATGAGCAGCCATTATCTTCAAATACCTCCAATGATGATCTTATTTCTCAATTATTTGGGAAAGCTATGGAAATGCTGACAAACAACACAATATGGAGGTGGACATGAAGTAATTGAAGGTTTAAATGGCTGAGTTGAACAGAAAAATGTCTCAATTTGCTACTTCTTTGAACAAGCTAGAATCGGAGAAGTCAAACCGATTCCCCTCTCAACCTTTGGTGAATCCTAGGGCAACCGCTCATGCTATTCACCTTAGAAGTGGTGAACAATTGGGTAAGGCTATTGTTTCAGACGTGGTTGAAGAATACTTAGAAGATGAAGCTGAAATTTGGCCAAAATGACCAAGGCAAAAGAATCCAGCACCAGGCAGCATAACGTCCCTGAGATGGACGCCGAGCGACCCTCTCCAAATTCGGCCTTAACCAGTGGTGAATCCAAGCCTTTTGAAGACCGTATTGGCAGTATTCATGAGCCAATATCCACCTTTGTGCCATTCTCACCTATGTGGCAGCAACTGATAGACATAATATTAGACTTACTTTATGTGCTTATTTCTTATAATTATTGTGTCTATCTTACTTTAATTCCACTCATATAAGCATGGTTTTGTATTTATAGGTTCTAAATGAGCTTTGAGTGGATAAATGAGCATTTGAAGATGAAAAGAGTCAAATTGGAAGCAAAGGAAAGAAACGAGATTGAAATGTAAAGTGAAGGTGCAGGCAGATTGGCGACACCTGAAAGATGGCTGAATTTCACCATCTTAAAGGCTTCATTTGCAGTTGTGATCTTCATCAAAGTTGTAAAGGACATCCTAAGCTTTCCATAATGCCCAATAACGGCCCAATCAGAGTCTGTTTGACCCTCCAAATGCTCATTATACCGAGACATTCCAAACCAGGCGCGAAAACGAGCTAATGGCGCCATTCCACTTCATAATGGCGCCATTCCACTTCAGCTTTGCCCAAATCCGCACATATGAAGATAGAGACCAAGCTAATGGCACCATTCCACTCCCTAATGGCAGCATTACACTCCAACATTGCTAAGCCATGCATTTCACTACACCAAAGGAAGCTAACGGCGCCATTCCATGTCCCATAGTGGTGCCATTACACTTCAGAGTTGGCAAATTGGAGAAGTGAAGAAGTCAGCAAGAGTGTAGAATGAGAAGACCCTAATGGCGCCGTTCCACTTCCCTAGTGGCGCCGTTCCATTTCTTTCACTTGGTGTTTCATTTCCGCACCCTAACAACGCCGTTCAACTTCCTAATGGCGCCACTCCAGGCAGTTCCTTTAGTGCCCTTTGTCCCTTTGGTCAGCAATTAGGTTAAGGGGGCAATTATGTAATCTAGCTATATAAATATTGTGCTTTTCTCTGAAGTACGGACAGATTCACACAATTCATTAGACGAGAATTGTAGAATTCGGCAGAAAAGTAGAGAGAATTTTCTCTCAAGTCTTATTTTCTTCTTCAATCTAAACACTTGTTTTTCTTTACTTTAATCTTTCCTTTTAGTTAATTACGATCTCCCCTCAATTAATGAGTGGGTAGATCTTTAATATTCCAATTTGGGATTCAATTTATCTCTTAACTCTTTGTAGTGAGGGTCTTGTTATTAATTAACAAATCTATTTGTTGGGTATTTGTTAGATTTCTATGCTTATTGATTGCTTGGCATGATTAGCTAGATTTGCTGGCCACTTATCTTGATGATTATGTTATTGCTTGCTAAATCTATATTGCTGAATCTTTAGTAAGTAATTTAGATTATTGGTAGCAATTGGTTGGACTAGGACCCATCCAAGAGATCTAATGATACAGTTTAAATGATCTGCGCGAAGTATGATTGTTAATTGTTGTTGGCTAAAATCTATCTATGTTCATTGCTCTGTCTACTCTTAAATCCGGGCGGAGAAGGATACGGGTTATTATTAGATAGAAGGGACTTTCTTGGGAAGCGATAGGTACCGGGTTAGTCTAGGATTAAGGATAGATATGGGTTAAGGGGAAGCGATAGTACTCTTAGCCTACCCTGACTATTCAACGAATGATTTGTATGCTTTTGTGAACCTAGGATCTACATTGGCAAGTTAGGAGTTAGATTAATCTCTTATTGGAAGACCACTTGGTTATTTCTTTGTTCTTTGTCCATGTTTATTTTACTTGCTTTAGTCTAGCTTTAGTTTTAATGTTAGTTTAGTGTTATATTATCTTTAAATCCCGCTTTACTTTATTTGTTTTTTTTATTAATTATGTCTTTTGGAAAGTAGTTAACTCTAGTTCTCTGTGGGATTCGACCCGTACTTATCCTAGCTACTTAGTTAGGGGAATACAGAAAATTTATTCTTTTGATCGTCTTGACGACGGGCGATCAAAGTTTTAGTGCCGTTGCCGGGGAACTTGTTTGTTTAACTGCTTTCTCTTGTTCTTTTATTTCTGTCATTATATTAGTTTAGCATCATTCTTGCATTTACTTTCAGTTTTGTTGTTTTCGGTGCCTTTTTGTTTACAAATTGCATTTTGTTATCTTGGTAGTTTGCTAGTTTAGCTATTGTCTCCAGTGATGTTGTTTGTTTCTTTTGCTTAGCACTAATTTAGTTTTCTAGTATTTAATTTTCTTCTTTGTTTGCTTTGATTCTTTTCTTGTGTTTTCCATCACTTTGCAGGACTTTGACATCAATATGAGCTATCCACCAATTCCACCCTTTAGCAACATGCAAGAGCACTCCATATCTTTTTCATCTATTGCGTTGGAATTGGCTTACTTGAATTGCAGATTGAAGGTTAACAATGCCAAGCTTCAAGCACAATTACAGTCCAACATTCCACCCAACCCTATAGATCACGCACCATGAGTCATTGGGAAACTTTGCTCTTCAAAATGAACACTTTCACAATGGAAAAGAGATACAAGGGCAGCCAAGCTTTCAAGGAGAACATCAGAACATGAGATATTCATGTCCATTTGAGCCACAAAGTTCAGCTTTATCTTTGGTGGACAATATCCATGCCTTTGCTCTTCAAAGTTACCAATTCAATGAAGAAGTAAAGAAGGATCTTATGTCTTCAACGTCAAGAGCTCATGGAGTGGAGAATCAATGGACTCAAATGAAATCAAAGGAATGGAATGCATCTTTATCAAGTTACGCTTAACATGGATACTCTGTACCTCAAGGATGGCAGGGAGAGTCCAACCTCAGTCAAGTTTATGGTTCATCATTGCCTTCAAGACACAAACATTTCATGGACAAATCTGATATGGTGCCATCTTCATTGGCAAACATCTCATATGTGGTACCAAGTTCACCTCCAACCCCATCGCCAAGTGTTCAAGGACCAACATCAAGTCTCTTTGTGCCTAGTTCAACATTGGAGTATGCTTCGGCCACTTGTGACAAAATGCTTACAGAATTTGACCGCGGCATAACTACCAAGAATGGCGCCACTCTTACTTTTGAAAATGCTTTGGAAGATTTTGATCCTGCTCCCATGATGAATCCTCAAATTTTCCATCAACCATCCCAACTTATGCACTTTGAAGCTTCAACACTACATTCTTGCCATTCATTTTCCACCCCCAGCGCACCCATTGAAGACCAATCATGGAGCACTAACATATTGGCTAAGAAGGATAGCATTGAGTATGGATATTGGGATTCAGATGAAGAGGAAAATCCAGCAACAACACTTGTTGAAGCCACATCACAAGAGGCTCATGAACTTCATGCGTTATCATCTCAGACAAGTGTGGGGGAAAGTGATCACTCGTGCACCATCCAAGTTCCATCTTCACCAAAGTGTGGAGATGCATTTCATCCTTACGATCAAATGGTGAATGACTATCCAATTGTTGAGGCTATAATCTATGATGATCCTGACTTCTTGGGTGTTGAAGTTTTCCTATCAAAATATGAAGAATGGATGCCTCATGCCTTTCCTCTTAATGACAAACTAGCCTGCAAGTTTCGCAAGAAGCATAATTCTACACTGGTGTGGTCCACTATTCAATTGATTTGCCCAAAAACACTTCAGCACTTACCATTTACGGCATCTCAAATGGCTTTGGCTACACTAACCTTTCATGGAGTTTTAAGTCCTCATTTTGGTGATCTCTTTCCTAGCTCTTTTATTTTCCTTTTATTATGTTATTTGGTTTTAATTGTTTCTTATTTACTTTCTGCATTACAATGGCAAGATCCACCCTAATAAGCATGACCAATATTAGAATAAGGTCTAGCTAAAGACCTAAAAGAAGAGCAGCTACTTGGGAGGCAACCCACGTTTTCCTTATTTTGATTGCTGTTTTGCTATTCCTTTATTTTGTTTAATTGTTTCTTTCCCTTATTATGTCTCTTTTCTTTATGTGTTCTTCTTTGTTTCTTTTGCAGAGTGCTTTTGATTCAATGACCTCAACAATACTTGATGGGATTCTTGCTTGAACAATTGAACTTGCATGTGAAATGTTAGGTTTTTCATCTATATCTTCTTTAATTCTGACATAAACTTTGCATGATCCAATCAATTGTGTTGCTGTTATTGATATTTTTGTTTCTTTTTGTTTTTTTTTTCTTTCTCTGAATAAATGAGATTTTCGTGAAATTCTCTTATCTGAATACAGCATGTTACTATTCATCGTAAAACATGTGCAACCATGCTACTTTGGGCTAATTTTTGGAAGTTTTCTGCAATGTTATCTGGCAATCTTTTTGCATATACTTGTAGACTGATATACAAGGAGTGTGACTGTAGTAATAGTTGGTATTTTCTCACATCACAACTCAGTGCTTTTTCAGTGCAAACAGGGGTACTTCACCAACTTTGTAGCCAAGAATGGCACTACTCCATTTTGTAATGGCACCACTCTTGCATGTTTGTCACAACATTGGCTTTCATTTCTTTGGATGAACTCACGGTGCCACTCCATGTCCTAATGGCGCCATTCCATTGTGACCAATCCTTGTATGCCATGAAAAAAAAAATGCCTTTCATGAAGATACCAAGCTAATGGCGCCACTACAACTCATAATGGTGCCATTACTACTTCATGTAACCTTGTATATTTTTGTCCCGATCCTATTACTTTCCAGATTATTTTCCTCTGAAAATTGCCTATAAACAGCCTGAACCACAACCAAAACCACAACCAGAGCTAGAACAACCTCCCCCTGCTGCTGAAAACAATGACGCTAACCAACTCAATGAAGATGTTGAGGAAATTCATGAGAGATTAAATGCTTTTGCTGAAGTTCTTCCAAAAATGAACCACAATCTGAATCAGTTAGCTGGAGCTATGCATGGACTTCTTCAAAGTCATAACCAATTCAGGGATGATATGCAACAATTCATGGCTCAATAACCTCCGGAAGTGATCGCAAAAATCATTGATAATCAAAGGAAGCTAACTGAAAAGGTGGATCACATCATGGCCTATCTGTTTGGAAACAAGCAGAGAAAATGAGCAAACAATGTTTAGAAATGCGCCATTCCAACTTGTAATGGCGCCATTAGCAAACCTAGGATGGTCATTTGTTTGGTGGAGGGCCAAGGCAATGAGCACATGCAAGACAAGAAGAATGGCGCCACTCCATGTTGTAATGGCGCCATTAGTCATGAGTTCTCCTCCATGTCTTCTTCAGCACCAACAACCAGCCAGATCAAGGATTTTCATGAAATATCTCTTTCTCTCTTTCCCTCTCTCTTTTGCTTATTTATTTCGTTATTTGCTATTTTCATTCTTCTTTGTTATTTCTTTTTATTCTTGTTTTGTAGGTGAAATCAATCTAAGGATCTTTGCTTGTGCTTATGGACTGAAGAACAGGGGAGTTTTCCTAAAACTCACCCTCATTCTCATGTCATTGGTTTATATGTTCATGCATCTCTGTTAATAAATGACATGTATTCATCCTAGCATTTGTAGTATGAGCTTCATATTTGCTTTATATCTATGTTTATTCCTTGATTCATTTAGCTTTAACTTGCTTAGATTAGTTTTCTATTTCTTTCGTATATATGCTCGTAGGAAATAATATATGCCATAGTTCTCATGTGATTTTCCATTTGTCATTTTTCCATCATTTTTATTCTTTTATGGTGACATTTTATCTAAGAAATTATGGATGATTCAAAGCTTTGATGATCAAGTGCAAAGATTATTTTGGGTATTTATCTTACTGGGAGTCTATTTTCAGTGTTTTGAAATAATTGAATGGAAGCAGAACATGTTCATCACCCCATGTCTACCACATTACATGCCATATTGTTCTTCATTCATGCAATTGTGATGGTTCCAAGAGAGGTTTAAGTCATGAAATGAGCATTGGAAGCTGAAAGGGAGTCAAACTAGAAGCTACGGAAAGAAAGGATGTTTAAAGCTCAAAGTTAAGGTGCAGACAGATTGGGTACCTCTCAAAGATGGCCATTTTTCACCACCTTGAAGGCCCCATTTGCATTTTTGATCTTCAAAAAAGTTGTAAAGGACATCTCAAGCTTTCCGGAATGCCTAAGAACATCAAAATCGAACTCCATTTGGCCCTCCAAAAGCTCATTTTACGGTGATATAGTGCAGCCCAGCGAGACAATAAGTAGAATGGCGCCATTAGTGTTAAGTATGGCGCCATTCCACATGAGAAATGCGCTGAATAGAACAAAAAAGCAAGCTAATGGCGCCATTCTAGTTCCTAATGGCACCATTACACTTCTCCATCACCAAAGAAGAGATCATAAGTGCAGAAAGCAATGAAACCTTCATAATTAGCGTGATTGCTGGCCTCAGAATTCATTCATATGGCACCATTCCAATCATTTTTCTTCCATATCCATACTCAGTTTCCCACAATACACATGTTCTCTGTCTTCCCACGCTGCTCCAAGACCAACACAGGAAATAAACACCATTGAGCCAACACTAACCCAGAATAGTCCATCTACCATACAAAGCTAAAAGCTTGGCGCCAATCCATACACTCTTAGCACCAAACTCACTCCACATGCATCTAGTTTCTTGTATCATCCACACAACACTCCTAAACACAAAAACCATATTTCCAACACCTTCATCTTTGTTCTTAGAAAAATCAAACACAGCTTTGACACACCACTTTACAACTTCCTGGCACCAAATTGAGCCACAAGAAAAAAAAACTGAATTGGAGTAATATGGTGTTCTTGGAAGATTCTGAACTTCAAACTGGTACTTGGTGTGTTTTATTGCAAGTTGTGGAGGTTGTTAGAGGACTTTGCTATGCATTCCAGATGGTGATTGGGACTATATTCATTCATTGGAGTTGAGTGAACCAGAGAGCTTGGTGATGAATACCCTATGCTTGCCAACAATGAGATCCATATTTTGGGCAACAACATTCATCTCCAACAACAACCAAGCTCCTGTATCTTCTTCAATCAATGCATCATGGAATAATGCCATATTCATTCCATTCATTTTATATCATAGCATTCCATTACATCTCTAACATGGTGGACTTTGTTTATTATTTTTTCCTATGTTCATATATATGTACTAACTTTTATTTCTTGTAGGTTGTTCTAGGATCTTTCTTTAATGCTGAACAATCATAATTCTTCCGATCTTAATGTATGTGTTTATCTATAATTCCCTTTGTGCTTTCTTTTATAGCATGAATGTGCCAGCTCTAACAAGGTAAGTCACCAAACCCTCAAAATACTCCTTTCATTTTGATTGTTTGGATTCTTTTCTATATACACATGCACACACATTGAGGACAATGTGTAATTTAAGTGTGGGGGAGGGAATAGATGCACCATCATTAATTTAAATCCTATTTTTTTTTTTTAGATTAGTTAGCTTTAGTTTAGGTTAGATTTCAACATTTAAATGCCTTGATTACATCTTATTTGCATATGTCTATTAAGTTGTTTGATAGTTCTTAATAAAAGAAATCATGTTATTGATTAATAAGGAAATAAATCTCTTGATTAGATTAAAGATTGTATATGTTGACTTCTTTGCTTGAGTTTAATTGAATAAGGTGAAAATTTGAACCAAGTGAGATATTTGAGCCTAAATAGGATTGCACTCAATCCTCTGTTCTTTCTTGTGTGATTAATTGTGATATTCCATGTTTATACATTACTAGAACTTGCATGATACCTATTCAAGATTACATGTAATATGTGCATAATTGAACAAAATTAAGGTTTTAATTAGGTGAGTTTGAGCCAAATAAGCCATCCTTAACTCATAATATCCTTAGTTAACCACTTTGATCCTTAAATGCATGATGAGTTAAACCTTTTCTTGGCTACCACTTCCAAAGAACCCTTAAGCCAAAAAGAAAAACAAATGGTTTTGTCCCTGCTTAGGATAAGGAAGCATTGAAAAGTTAAATGTGTTATTGGTTTGGTAACTAAGAAAAGCTTAGGCATTATTGGTTGAACTTGATCCTAATTAAGTTGAAATGGGAAATGCACCAGTAAAATAGAAATTTACACCTTATTACATTGAAGATCAATCAAAAGAAAAAGGTGTAACAAGCTAAAAGGTTCCGTTATTTGTGAAGAAAGGGATCAAAATGTATTTTATTGCCTAGCTTTGGAAGGATTAAAGAAACAATGGGACTACATGGGCTATCAACGTTATATTTGCCCAGTTTTAACTCTTCAATGCTTCTTTATTCTAGGTGTTTGCTTAATCTCATTTCCTTTCTTCCTTGAGCTCAATCCCAGCCCCATTACAACCTTTATAGACCTTAATTCTTGTTGGTTTTGTACATATATGGAGTAGTGGAGATGTGGTAGATTTGCAAGCTTATGGTTAATGTATTGCATTGGAATAGAATTGAGTGACCCTTTGATACACTTGGTTAGGATGAGAGAATTGTGTGAATCATACACCTTGTTTAATTATGCTTAAGTAAAGAATGATATATATGCTTTCTTTATCTTATCTTGTTGGTTATATTCCCTGTTGATTAATGCCATGATTCTCTTTGCTTTAAGAATTGACATTCTCTTAGTGTGCATATGCTCATCAAGATGTGATTATTGTATTTGATTATTGATTAGGTTGAATAAAGGAGACCATAACTACTCATACTAGTTTAACTAGGGGTTTAATATGGGCTTATAGTTTAGGCTAAGAACTATCGTGTGCCTACGACAGTGGAATTAATTTATGCAGTTAGCTTAGTTAGATTTAGCTTGAATAAATTCTAGATTGCATTTTTTCTCACATTTGCTAGGGACTAGCAAAGTCTAAGTGTGGGGGAAATGTGATAGACACAATATTAGACTTACTTTATGTGCTTATTTCTTATAATTATTGTGTCTATCTTACTTTAATTCCACTCATATAAGCATGGTTTTGTATTTATAGGTTCTAAATGAGCTTCGAGTGGATAAATGAGCAGTTGAAGATGAAAAGAGTCAAATTGGAAGCAAAGAAAAGAAACAGGATTGAAATGTAAAGTGAAGGTGCAGGCATATTGGCGACACCTGAAAGATGGCTGAATTTCACCACCTTAAAGGCTTCATTTGCAGTTGTGATCTCATCAAAGTTGTAGAGGACATCCTAAGCCCAGAATGCCTAAGAACACCCCAATCGGAGTCCGTTTGACCCTCCAAATGCGCATTATACCGAGACATTCCAAACCAGGCGCGAAAACGAGCTAATGGCGCCATTCCACTTCAGCTTTGCCCAAATCCGCACATATGAAGATAGAGACCAAGCTAATGGTGCCATTCCACTCCCTAATGGCGCCATTACACTCCAACATTGCTAAGCCATGCATTTCACTACACCAAAGGAAGCTAACGGCGCCATTCCATGTCCCATAGTGGTGCCATTACACTTCAGAGTTGGCAAATTGGAGAAGTGAAGAAGTCAGCAAGAGTGTAGAATGAGAAGACCCTAACGGCGCCGTTCCACTTCCCTAGTGGCGCCGTTCCATTTTTTTCACTTGGCGTTTCATTTCCGTACCCTAACAGCGCCGTTCAACTTCCTAATGGCGCCGCTCCAGGATGTTCCTTTAGTGCCCTTTGTCCCTTTGGTCAGCAATTAGGTTAAGGGGGCAATTATGTAATCTAGCTATATAAATATTGTACTTTTCTCTGAAGTACGGACATATTCACAGAATTCATTAGACGAGAATTGTAGAATTCGGCAGAAAAGTAGAGAGAATTTTCTCTCAAGTCTTATTTTCTTCTTCAATCTAAACACTTGTTTTTCTTTACTTTAATCTTTCCTTTTAGTTAATTACGATCTCCCCTCAATTAATGAGTGGGTAGATCTTTAATATTCCAATTTGGGATTCAATTTATCTCTTAACTCTTTGTAGTGAGGGTCTTGTTATTAATTAACAAATCTATTTGTTGGGTATTCGTTAGATTTCTATGCTTATTGATTGCTTGGCATGATTAGCTAGATTTGCTGGCCACTTATCTTGATGATTATGTTATTGCTTGCTAAATCTATATTGCTGAATCTTTAGTAAGTAATTTAGATTATTGGTAGCAATTGGTTGGACTAGGACCCATCCAAGAGATCTAATGATACAGTTTAAATGATCTGCGCGAAGTATGATTGTTAATTGTTGTTGGCTAAAATCTATCTATGTTCATTGCTCTGTCTACTCTTAAATCCGGGCGGCGAAGGATACGGGTTATTATTAGATAGAAGGGACTTTCTTGGGAAGCAATAGGTACCGGGTTAGTCTAGGATTAAGGATAGATAGGGGTTAAGGGGAAGCGATAGTACTCTTAGCCTACGCTGACTATTCAACAAATGATTTGTATGCTTTTGTGAACCTAGGATCTACATTGGCAAGTTAGGAGTTAGATTAATCTCTTATTGGAAGACCACTTGGTTATTTCTTTGTTCTTTGTCCATGTTTATTTTACTTGCTTTAGTCTAGCTTTAGTTTTAATGTTAGTTTAGTGTTATATTATCTTTAAATCCCCCTTTACTTTATTTGTTTTTTTTTGTTAATTATGTCTTTTGGAAAGTAGTTAACTCTAGTTCTCTGTGGGATTCGACCCGTACTTATCCTAGCTACTTAGTTGGGGGAATACGGAAAATTTATTCTTTTGATCGTCTTGACGACGGGCGATCAGCAACCATCCGAGAGTAATCATGGTGACATACCAAGTTCTACAAGGTGCAATAATGACCATGAGGCATCACCTTCTACCACACCTCAAGATCACAAAGCAAGACACCTATAGCTTCAACAAGGACCTCCTAAGAGCCTCACATTCCATCAGCATTCCCTTCTAGACTAGCCAAGAAACCCACTAAGGATTTAGAGAAAGATATATGGGATATCTTCAAGAAAATTCAAGTGAACATACCTTTGGTGGAGGCTATCAAACAAGTCCCAAGGTGTGCAAAATTTCTTAAGGATTTGTGCACAAATAAGAGGAAACTAAAGGGGTATGAATGTGTAAGGATGAATGAGAATGTCTTCGCTATTTTTCAAAGGAAGCTACCAGTTAAATGTAAGGACCGAGGGTCATTTTCCATTCCAATTGCAATTGGTGAGACCAAGGTGGATAGACTATGAGTGATCTAGGAGCTTCAATTAATCTCATGCCTTCTTCGGTCTATCTCACCATGAATCTTGGACCTTTGATGGAGACCGAAATTACCATTCTACTTGATGATAGGTCTATTGTTTATCCCGAGGGAGTTGTGGAGGATGTCTTAGTTCAAGTGAATGAACTTGTGTTTCCCACTAATTTTTACATCTTGAGAATGGAAGAGAATGATAGCATGACGGTTCTTATTTTTCTAAGGAGACCATTCCTTAGGATAGCAAGGACAAAGATAGATGTTCATGAATGAATTTTTACAATGGAGTTTGCTGGCCATAAGGTAACTTTTAATATCTTTGAGGCTATGCAATATCCGAAGGATGTTCATGCTGTTTTTTCTATGGAAGTTGTTGATACTTTGGTTGAAGATATGTTTAATTTGACAAAGGAGGATTCCTTGGACATGGTCTTAAGCAATTCAATCACGTTGGCATCACTTGAGGAGTTTAAGAACATGCCAAGTGATGATGTTATTGTGATGGTTCAAGCACTTAAGGCTATACCTTCAATTCCTAAGCAAACTTTGATGAATCTTTCTTATATTGACTTGCCTATGCCTATAACCAAGTTTCTGCCCTCTATCATTGAATCTCTTAAGCTTGAATTGAAGCCTTTACCCGATCATTTGAAGTACATGTTCTTCAAAGAGAAAGATACCTTACCGGTTATTGTTTCAAGCAAGTTGGATTCTCCTCAAGAAGAGAAATTGCTCCGAGTATTGAGAGAGTATAAGAAAGCTATTGGCTGGACTATAGCTGATATCAAAGGCATAAGTCCATCCATTTGCATGCACCGGATACCCATGGAGGACAATTACAAACCATCAAAGCAACCACAAAGAAGGTTGAACCCTCCCATGATGGAGGTGGTTAAGAAAGAGGTGTTGAAGTTGATACAAGTGGGTGTTATATACCTAATTTCAGATAGCCAATG
Source organism: Microcos paniculata (assembly GCA_030664755.1). Taxonomy (NCBI): domain Eukaryota; kingdom Viridiplantae; phylum Streptophyta; class Magnoliopsida; order Malvales; family Malvaceae; genus Microcos; species Microcos paniculata. The sequence goes on along the minus strand of CP131462.1, from coordinate 23,397,354 downwards.
AGTGAGCCCGGTACAAGTTGTTCAAAAAAAAACGGCCATCACGGTGGTTGCCAATGAAAAAGGGTCCAAAATGGGTGGAGAGTGTGTATTGACTATCAGAAGCTTAATGAAGCTATAAGGAAGGATCATTTCCCATTCCCATTCATTGATCAAATGTTGGAAAGGCTTGCGGGAAAGCAATTTTACTGTTTTCTTGATGGCTATTCGGGCTACTTCCAAATTTCCATAGCCCCGGAAAACCAAAAGAAAACTACCTTCACTTGCCCCTTTGGAACTTTCTCTTACAATCGAATGGCATTTGGTCTTTGTAATGCCCCAGCCACCTTTCAAAGGTGCATGATGAGCATCTTTTCAAAGTATGTAGACAAGATTATTGAGGTTTTCATGGATGATTTCATGGTTTATGGAGAGACTTTTGATAGTTGTCTACATAATCTTGCATTGATATTGGCCAGGTGTATTGAGACCAATCTTTGCCTTAACTTTAAGAAATGCCATTTCTTGGTGGATCAAGGGTATTGAAGTGGACAAAGCTAAGGTGGAAGTGGTGACTAATCTACCTTATCCAAATTCAGTCAAAGAAGTGAGGTCTTTCCTTGGACATGCAGGTTTCTATATGAGGTTTATCAAAGATTTTTCCAAAATTGCTACTCCTATGTGTCGGCTACTTCAACAAGATGTGCCTTTTGTTTTTGATGAGCTTTGTAAGGGGGCATTTGACACCTTGAAAAGTGCTCTCACCTCTACCTTGGTTCTTCAACCTCCAAATTGGGAATATCCTTTTGAATTAATGTGTGATGCAAGCGATGGGGCTATTGGAGTAGTCTTGGGGCAGCGAATTAGGAAGGATTCTCATGTCATTTATAATGCTTCAAGGACTCTAAATAAAGCCTAAAAGAACTACACAACTACGGAGAAAGAATTACTTGCTATTGTTTTTGCCTTGGACAAGTTTAGGTCTTATCTTTTGGGCACTAAAGTTGTTGTTTACTTGGACCATGCAGCCCTCAAGTATCTTCTCTCAAAGAAAGAGGCAAAACCAAGGTTAATTAGATGGATTTTTTTGTTCCAAGAATTCCACATTGAGATTAAAGACACGAAAGGTAAAGAGAACCTTGTAACCGATCACTTGAGTAGATTGGAGGGAAGCAAATTGATCTCTACTTGATAGAAGATCAAGTAATTCTAGGTTATTCTTAACTAATGATGGCCACATTGCTTGGGCTTGCTTAGATTACTAGTCAATTGGCTAAATCACTGTCGTGATCATAGGATTTAGCCATGGCGGTGACAAATCAAGCTCCTTTTAAGCTTGAGGAAGAAGGAGTATGAAATTAAACCTAAGATGCTAAGTCTAGGTTGTTTCGGTTGGCTAAGATCACTTAGATCATCATGCTCTTTTGTAATTCTTGTACATTCGCCGAGAAGTGAAAGATTTATGGGAGAAGAAGTTAGGAAAAAGCCTTTGCTAACCTAACTTTATGCTTAAGAAGGGATAGGACTAGGAACAAGCCAAAGCTAGCCTAGTTACACCAACTATAATTCAATTGGAGGTGTTTTTAATCAATGATCTATAGATTGAAGGGGAAGAGATGATTGATTGCTAGGTTGAAGCCTTAATTGGATTGATTTCTTGCTAATTGCTACCTTAGTTCTTTGAATATTTAGAATTCTGTTCGCAACTTTAATTCTCTATTTTTCTTGGATTTAAATTGCTCAATTCACACACAAACCCCCAATTTACTAGCATTACTAGTTTAGTACTTGTGGTATCCTTAAATGTTTGTTTAGTGTGAAGGTAGAAAGAGAAAAAGAGTGAAGTATGCTCCCTTGGGATCAATCCTCACTGCCATTAAGACTAACTATTAGTGAGGTTATTTGTTGAAGATTTCACGACAAAATTCTGTCAATAGCTGTGTTCCACCACAACGAAGGCAAAAGTCAAGGGAACAGGCTAGAGAATATCAAAAAAGGATTTGAGATATGTGATAGCCCTTGACGGTCCAGTGAGGCACCCAAGTGCACGGGTGTACCTTTGGGACAAATTTCAAATGCCAACTCATTTATGATATTTATAATTTGTTTTGGTGTGGGATTTCATATGATTTTGCTAAATGATTTATTAAATGAATTTTGGATTATTTCATATCCCCAGCCTGAGGTGATCGGTTATTATAACCGGTTCCCTCACTAGGTACATATATATTTGTACTTACACCATTCACCTTTTGTTGTCAGGTCATCAGGCTACGGACGACAGGCGTCCTGGTGGACAGTGATCCAGTATATCACTGCGAACACGTTATTGTAGGTGCCACCCATTTTCTCTTGTGAATCTTGGCTCGGAATAGTAGTGCATGTTATTATATTGTTATTTTCTTCCGCTACATATTTGCACTGTAAAACGTGCCACTTATGCTATATAAATATTTTAATAATATTTTCTATGTTAATTCTTATATGTTTTTCATATATTGCTCATATACCCCTTATTTATGCCTTGTACCCTCTTGGATAGCCTGCCTTTCAAGGCACGCATCTTCAAGGTGATACGGCGGTTGTCAAGTGGACTGGCTCGCAGGTCGAGGCGTGACAATTTGAGAAGACCTTTTGAAAACAAAGTTATTTATTTTATTTTTATCATGTTTGGATTACCCCTGTTTGCCCTAACCCCTGATGGAGATTCTTTGAACCTCTGTCACTCACCTATATTCAATGTGGATGGATGCAGATCTGCATGCGTGGATAGCAGATAGTTCGGAGGCTCACTAGGAGACGTCGGTGGCATAGGCTTAGTAGTTTCCGTTGCGTAGGTATTTCTTTAAATTAGTCCACTGGTATTGCTTTTAAAGTTTATTATTTTATGAAATGATTTTTAATTAAAGTTTTAGTTGTTTTGCAACAATGATATCCATTTCTATGCCTTGCGGTGCTTCTGGTGCGTGACCAACGGACATGTACTTCGAGACAGCGCAGGGGTTGCCAGGTGGTCGGCCCGGGCGGGTCGAGGCTTGACACACACATATATTATTAAATCTCTTTCTAACTCTTTAATATGGTATTTGGTGGTTTTCTGACTAGATTTTTTGATAATTTCGTACAAAAAAGTTAATGTTGCGTAAAAATTTCTTTTTTGGCCCTTTATATTGACAATTTAATTTTTTTTAAAGATAATTAAGGTATAAAAAAGTATTTTTTTTGCTTTCTTTTCAGAAAAATGATCTTTCTTTTTATAGACTTTTTTCATCTAAATTAAGTGATATTTTAATTATAGTTTTATAATATCTAAGAGATGGAAATTCTTTTGATTTTTTTGCATAACTTTTTATTTTTTCAAAAAGATTTAATTAAAAATAATGAAGTAATAACTGTTACAAGAAAAAGAAAAGATAAGAGGAAAAGCAAAAGAAAAAAAGGGAATCAAAAGATTTGGAAACCCAACGAAAGAAAAAATAGAAATGGAAGAAGGAGAGCAATGACAATGAGAACAAGGTTTTCAATTTCTATTTGATGCTTTGCTCATTTCTTTTTTTAGCCTTCTATTTTTTTTTCTTTTTTTACTTAATTTATTCATATTTTGCTCCCCTAAAACCTTGCAAAAAGGCTCTATAGAAGCATTAAATTTTACTTTCAATCATCAGAGATCATATCTTAAGATAATAAAAAAAACTAAATTGCCTCGCAGCAACACGCGAGTAGTTTTTCTAATATATTATAAATTTGATCCCAAACTCATTAAATTTAATGTTGACATTGAAAGGAGAGATGCTTTTTTTTTATGAAAAGGAAAAGCTTTTTGAAAAATGGTAAAACTTATCTAGAAACCCAAAATTCTCAAAAAGAAAAAAGACTTTTTTGTTCTGAAAAGTATACTAAGAATATGGAAACAAGAAGCAATAATAGAAGAAGATGAGAATTAAAGCAACAAGAGAGAGAATAGAGATATGAGGAGAGAAGTTGTGTATTATTCAGTGTATTCTCAATGGCCATGGAAGCTTGTTTATATAGAAATTTTAAGGAGTAACTCAAATGAATATTAAATGTTTATGAGTTACATTAACAAAACCTAATGAATCGTTGAATTCAAAATTTCCATAACACTCCCCCCTTGAACAAAACGTCACTTTAGGACATGTACTACCTCATTAAAAATTTTAAGTCGGAAAAATTCAGTGGGATAAAAACCAATCATAAGTGAAAGAGAGTACAGTATAATTAAGTCCTCTAATATATCTTCAAGACAATATGTGCTTGTCTTCAAGATTAGCGGCCTAATTGAACATGCTATTATTATCTCATTAAAAACCTTACCTTTTTTTTTTATATAAATCTCATTTATAAAACTGCACACTTTCAATATTGACTACACATTCAATATTTTCGCATTTTGTTATCAATGGAAAAAAAATCTTGATTTTGGTAATAAGAAAATAAAGATGACATACCATAATAATAAATAAAATATTTCACAAGAATAATTTAAGTTTTAAAAAAATACAATAAATTGATATATTGCCAACTGTAATTTTAATAATATTTTATCATATTCAAACTATTAATGAATTAAGTATGGTCTTAATTTGAAATTATCTTAATAATTAAGTGTAAATTTTAAATTATCTAAAAGACTATATCATATAAAAAAATTGATTAAATTCAGGTCTTTTCAGGTCATAAACTTGAATTTTTACGAATTTCATATTAGATCAATTTCAAATTTCAGATCATTACAGGTTCTGGTAAATTGAGATTCGCATTGTGCTGGATTCGAGTTATTTCAGATTCAGGTTGCCTTTGAATTAGATTAATATCATATTCGGATCTTTTCAAAAATTTCAAATATTTGCGGATTCGAATATTTGACTTTTTTAGTTAATTCGGATCAAACCGAGTTAGATTGTAGAAGAATTTGGACGCGAGTTTTTAGGCTCGACCAATTTTTGCCACCTCTACATTTTATTCCTTTACCTTTATATTCCCACACTGTCACACATCATATAGCTAAGTTTCAATATATAATGTGGCATTCTAAAACATAAAGTTTATGTCATAAACTTGACCAATTTTACGTTTGTTTTTGTTTAATTTTATAGATTTTTCCTTAAGAATTACCTAAAAAAGTGTGAAATAAAATGAAAAATAAAGTGAAGAAAATGAATGATGGATGACAAAACAGAGCAAATTATGTTCCATGTTAAAAACTGAGTAAATAAACATAATAGTGTAGAGACCCTTTGCATAAATTCATGTCCATTCTATCATCTCAAAACAATATGACCAAGAAACTTTCAACCCTCAATAGCAAAACCCTAATATTTCAAGAAAAGTAGAGTACAATAGGTATTAAACATGGACCGGTCCGGTAGTTAGATTAGTCAACTCGGTGACCCAGAACCTAAATTGGGGTGGGTCACTAGTTAGACCATTTAAGCAATTGACCGGCTCAAAACCGTTCTACCCAGAAAAAACTTGTTTCAAACTGTTGACCCAGATGGGTTTCTTTGACCCAAACGGGTTGAAGTTATGTTAAGTAAATGACCTTTTAGTCCTATTTTATGTAATTTTTTAATATAAAATGATGGCAATTATGGTATTTTTTTTGCCACAGTAATTACGATATTTAATATATTATAACTTACAAAAAAAATTAAATGTTAAACTAAAAGAAAAAGAAACAAACTAAAATCTTACGGATTGAAATTGAAACTTGGATTCATATATACTTTGCTTATTAAAAATCTTACATGCATTTAAAGTAGATGTATAATCTGTCACACCCCGACCCGCCCTAGGTTGGCCACATGGCAACTGCCGCACTACCTCGAAATAAGTGTCTATAGCCACACATCCGAGGTACCGCAAGGTATAGGAATGGATATCATCGCTGCAAAACAACTAAAATTTTAATTAGAAAACATTTAATAAAATAATTAACTTTACAATAAATTACCAGTGGACTAATTTAAAGGAATACCTACGCAGCGGAAACTACTAAGCCTATGCGACCGACGCCTCCTGGTGAGCCTCTGATCTATCTGCTATCCTTGTAAGTGGATCTCCACCAATCCACATTTGGATACAGGTGAGTGACAGAGGTTCAATGAATCTGCATCGGGAGTTAGGGAAAACAGGGGTAATCTAAATCATAATAATAATAAAATAAATACTTTTTTTTTTCAAAACCTCTTTTATAATTCTCCAAATGAGAATTAGGTTTAAAAACTTTAAAATAATATATAACTAAGACGGGCTGGCCTCAAATATACTGAAGGCATGACCAGCAGTATATTTGAGGCCAGCCCGTTTTAGTTATATATTATTTTAAAGGTTTTAAACCTAATTCTCATTTGGAGAATTATAAAGGAGATTTTGAAAAACAAAATTTATTTATTTTATTATTATTATGATTTGGATTACCCCTGTTTTCCTTAACCCCTGATGGAGATTCATTGAACCTCTGTCACTCACCTGTATCCAAATGTGGATGCATGCAGATCTGCGTACGAGGATAGTAGATAGATTGAAGGCTCACTAGGAGGCGTTGGTGGCATAAGCTTAGTAGTTTCCGCTGCGTAGGTATTCCTTTAAATTAGCCAACTGGTAATTACTTGTAAAATTAATTATTTTATTAAATGTTTTCTAATTAAAATTTTATTTGTTTTGCAGTGATAATATCCATTCCTATGCCTTGCGGTACCTCGGATGCGTGGCTGCAGACATGTACTTCGAGGCAGTGCGGCGGTTGCCATGTGGCCGACTCAGTGCAGGTCAGGGTGTGACAACTTTAATGGTATCAGAGCATTTAAAAGATTCTGATTGTTTTCAAAAGTTATAAAGTGTTTTCAAATGTTTTCAAATGTTTTCGAAGCCAGCGGATTAGATAGGTTTAACACTCCTAAGTTCGAGTATGTAGTTACTCGAAAGCGTCATAAATGATCAAACCTACTCTTAGAATACCTTTCTTAGCAGCAAGCCACCATATAGAGTTCTAGAGTGTGATCTTTAAGTGAGATGACGCCACGACCGCCTTTTTCTCGAGATTCGTGAAAGCAAAGCACATTTTCCAAGAAGTCTCCCAAAACCAATTCTTCAGCTTATGATTGTCCTTCCTACTCGACAGCTAAACCATGCAAGGGATGGTATTTCCCTTGAGATGACGAGATAGGTGATATCTTGTCCGACCCTCCAAGATTACCTAATCAGAGGCTTACCAGTAAAGAACTGGCTTGATGTCCAACCTTTGAGGTTGTGGGCATCGAGACTCACTAGTAAAGTTGTGAGTTTGACTTTTAACCCTAAATTAGATGTGTTTCCCCATTCTTTACACGAGTGACGTGTAAGACTTGGAAGGAAGTGAAGCGGCTAGAACGAGGCAAGGAGCTCAAATGGGCCTAAAGTGCATGAACGCTAACCCCGCTTCTCTCGCTCTCTACACCATTAGTGTGTGTCTTAGGAGAGAAAGTTGGGTTGGGAAGAAAGAAATCGAAGGAATCGATCACAGAGGACGAGATTGACTAAGACCCCAGAACATGAGATAAGGCATTTGAGCAAACGGATTAAGGATCAAGGAGGACCTCACAAAGCAACAAATGGAAGGGTGAAAAGGTGAAGCTAAGGAAGAGCTAGCCTCGTAAAGAGATCTCGAAGAGCCCACGTGGAGCAACAAAACCGTTGACGGCTAAGGTTCGAGGAGTGTTGCAGTGCATTGGCAATCGAACGCCTAGGCTTTGGGGTAGCGTATGAGGTGGTTGGGCTCGACCCAACACCATGGTAAACCTGGTAGAATAAGCCCACAGGTTGGCAAGTCTGGTGGGATAACCTACAGATTGCCTGGATGATGCTCCTGGGAGTGGGCAAGAAGTAAAATAAGTTACAGCAAAGGGTAACCGACTTTTCTTATTCTTACACTGTGGTGTGTAAGTGGTGAATGAAGAGGGGTATTGGTGGACGAAAGAGAGTCCACCTTGAGTCAATTAAGGAGAAGTATCCAAGGAAATTGGAAGAAATCGAATGAGCTCAAGATCACGAGAGGTGAGATAAGGAAGAGTCACTCGAGGATGTAGCAAGGATTGACAAGAGAAAACCCTAAAGGACTCGAGGATGGCAAAAAGGATAGTAAGGGAAAAGGAATAAGAGAGAAGCCATTCTTGGAAATGATGAGAAGGAATAAGGCAATGATGACAAGGTGGAGAATGACGAAAGAATGAAAAGAGATCACATCCATATGGTCAATGAGTAGTACATCCGTTACTATTTGTTTGACCATAGGATACCAATGTTAAAAGAAGATATCGGAGAAATAAAAGAAAGGAAATGAAGATGGAGGAAACGGAATAAGGAGAGAGATAGGCTGGAAACCTCCGCTATCAACGACTTAAAGGTGATAAACCCCTCATCACTTGATGGATAATAAGAATAAAATGGAAGAGACCTTTAAAGGATAATATGAAAAGACCTTGACAAAGTCAATAGGAAGTAAACAAGCGGAGAGAGTAGAATACATGGCGATGATGGGAATGCCTGCATGTGTGTAAAGGAAGAGTATGAAGAGAATGTTCGTCAGAATTGAAAGGGCATCACCAGAAGGAACTGGTGAGAACGAAGAAGGAGAAATGGAAAAGAGAAGAAAGGCAAACCCTTAAACAAAGGATAAAAAGATGTCGTGATGTAGTGTGGAAGCTTTCTTAAGAAAGAAAGAAAGCATAAAACTATTAGTAAAAGAAAATCCTAGGCTAATAAGAGAGGAATAAGGCCTAAGAAGAAAGAGAAACTTAGTTCAGTTGACGAACTAAGTTTAGACTAATTAGGAATAGAGCCTTAAAAGAAGAAAATCATAACCCATCACTAGAAAACTTTAACCTTAATTAGTGATAATTTCACAATGAATCATAGGTTAATAACCCTAAAATGACTAGATAGAATTAGTAAAAGAATAAGACTAGGAGATTAAGGTTCTAGACAAAACCTAGGTAGATAACCTAGAGATAGGTTAAAGAAAAGGAATGAAAAGGGGATTAAAAAAAAGCCTAGAAAGAGGATTAAGAAAGATATAGTAAAAGAAAGCGAATAAAAGACTTAGAAACGGATGTTAGGTAAAGAAAGTCGAACATAATGAACCCCAAACTTGAGTCAAGCCAAGGCACTACATCATAATACGAATAAGTTAAAGAGAAGAAAGAATAAACAAGAATGATTGGAGGCCAAAACTGGGGTTAAGAATGTAAATTGGTGAAAGGAAAAGAAAACCCTCGACTACTTAAGTTATAAGAGAAGGGATAAGGAGGTTGGATAGAAAGAAAAAGTGAAGAGAGAAAAGAAAAGGGAGCACTCTAAGGAAACGAGTGAATGGGGATGATTGTATCCTAAAGGATGATGAGTGGAATAAACAAAGGTGAAAAGATGATGAGGACGAGAATAATAATGATGACGGAAATAATGATGAGATGTCAAACCTAGTTAAGAAGGAAGAATGATTGGATTGGTAAGATCAGTTGAAGTCAAATTTTCTTTTCGACTCTTACCTAAGTCGAGGGAAGAATAAGGATGAATATTAAAGAACTAAGAGTCGAAGAAAGGAGTTAGGATAAAACAAGGATAAATAAGATAATAGTTGGAGCTGGAGAAGACAAAAAGGTGATTAAACATGAATCAGAATAATGGTTGGAACCGAAAGAGGCAAAAGGATTAGAACGAAGAAGTAGAGTGGAATAGAAGGAATTAAGAGTAAGGAGTTAAGGAATATGGAAGATAAGTTGAATTTTTGGAAGGAAAGGAATAGACCAACTTTGACGATAATCACCCCGAAGGATAATAAGTGAAGAAAGGATGTGGGAGATGGAGTTAAACCAAGCTAAAATGGAGTTAACTTGACGCAGGCAAGATTATGAGGCAATGGATGATAGATAAAGGTGTTGTCCGCAATAAATAAACCATGGTATTTAAGACAAAGAAGATATCAAGGAATTAAAAGCCGAAGATGGCTGAAATAAAGGAAACCCACATGTGAAAAGCAAAAGATACGGGAACTGAGATAGAAAAGATGACAAGACAAAACCCCGAGTACTCGATGGAAGGAGTACGAGGATAAAGAAAGAAATTGATTAAGCTCATGAACTTCTATGAGCACAGCCAGTATGAAGAGCAGAAAGGAAATTCTAACACCCAAGAGGAGCAAAGATGTTAGAAGAAAAGAGAAATAAGGATGGAAACAATGAAGAAAGTCAGAGAAGAAAGAATGAAGCCAAGGTAAAGAAAACATTAGATAAGACGTGAAAGATCACGTAGATCAAGGTAAAAAAGTATGGATAAGAGAAACGATATAGAGATAACAAAGGAAAAGGGTATGAAGATGACAAGAGCTGTAAAATAATGCCTAAAGATGGCAACGAACCCAAGATAAGGTCAAGTTAGGTGAAAGGAGGAGAAACCTCGAGAGAGAAATACAGAGATGAAAAAGCTACAAAGGATGCCGCACGAGTGTGACGCGCATGAATTACGTTTTTCTGCGTTGACGGGAAGGCAAAAGAAAGGTGGACCCCATAATGGACCGTGGGTGAATGGAAAGAAAGAAGAAGATAGAGATGGGGGAATAAGGAAACCCCCAGATAGTATTGTTGATGAAAGGAGGAAAGAAGTTGACCATTAGCAAAGAAGCGAATGTGAAGAAAGAAGGTCGTAGGAGAGAGAAACATGCGACACCTTCTAAAATGGATGCTTTAAGGGAGTGGAAGATGGAAGAAAAACCCTAAGAGGCTAGAGAAATGGCGTGGATGTGTATGAGGTCGAGGCCAAGGTATAAGTGACTTGGGAGCCATGTGAGGCGTCCCCATGAGAGGAGAGATCAGAGATCGAGATCTTGAGGATCTCTGTGATGACCACTTGAGCAGATCGACCAAGAGTGTGATTGGGGAGTGTATAAGGCCACCCAGAGTTTCCATCCCAGAGTGGATGAGAGATGAGATGGGCCAGGGGCCCTATTTACGATAAAAATGGGCGGTCAGAGAGTGAGTCAGAGTGTGAAAGTCGAAAGGGGATGATCTCCAATTCCTCTGTTATGATGTGGCCAAGTGTGGGCCATTATGTATAGGAGCTTGACTCATACGCCACAAGACTTGAGAGAAAGAAGATCAGAAAAGAAAGAGAATGGAACCAAGGAACGGATTGGAGAAACAAGACCAAAGTTGGGGAAGACAATTAACTCGCCGCATCCTCGCCAAGAAGGTGAGGGAGTTAAGTTAAAGTATTTCCCAATAGCTTGGTTACGAAGATGAGTACAAGACCATGAAACGACGAGGAACGCGTCAGAGAATAGCCTCAAAGTGAAATGCAGTAACAAGGAGAAAAGAAGAAGAGACTCCTAAGAAGAATAAGAGGTATGAAACCTCAAAAGTAACAAGAGGATAGTCTCATTATGAGAGACTTTATGAAAAGGCAAGGACAAAGCAAGAGGATCGCCTAAGCACAACTAAACCAAAAAAAAAAACCTCCAAGTGATACAATTAAGAGTGAAGAAAGCCTAACCCATAATTCGATAAGGGTAGACTATGTTAAGAAAAAGATAAGGTTCAAACTCAAGAATACAAGGGCGATGAAGCCAATCTTGAGAAAGAAAATGATCAGAGTGCACATTGAAAGCGTGGTGGACTTCGGCAACGAATAGTGATGTGAACACTATTCGAAAACAAGAAGAGACTTGGAATAGAAGCCAAATCTCCCCAAGCTACTTCATTAATTTCGAGGACAAAATTTTTGGAAGGAAGGGAGAGTTGACACACCCGGACCTAATGTGACTTTTTCGTACGAACGAGATAGTATAAGAGGGGGTATTAAGTCAACAATACATCGGTCCGGATGTGTCTAATTAAGAAGAGAATTTAAGCTTAAAATAAGACGTAGTTGGAAGATGAGACAAGTAACCATGCATGGAAACATAATTTGGACTTCTTTTAGTCCATAGCCAATGGATTGGAGGTACATTAGTGAATTGGTCGGTGGATTAGGCCAAGGATCGAAATTATGATAGGTTACAAAGAGGAGAAAAAGTCTGGCTCGGGGTTCGAGTAGACCCGGTGTCGAGCTTATTTATAAATAGGGGGAGATTACCTCTCTCCCTCTCATTTTCTTCTCCCTCTCTTCCTCTCCTTTCATTTGCTCTCTGAAAGCAATTTTGGATTTTTGGTCTATTCGGACAATCCGTCCGAAGGATCAACGCGAGATCTTGATATGTTATTCTACTTGCCTTAATCTACTTTCTATTAAGTTTTCACACATTTCCATGTATTGGTCAAGGAGAGATCTAAGCTCAAAGTTAGGTACAGTTTTTTGTTAGATTTTAAGCTTAGATTTGAGATCTAGGAACTTTGAGCTTGTGATTCTCGTTTTTCTTTCGGTAAACATGTCGTGGGAGGTGTTCTCGAATTTCGTGCTAAGCCATGGACCGAGGGGCTCAAAAACTGAGGCAAAGCCTCGATTCCTAAGGCCAAAAGCTGAGTCACTCCTGCGCGGGAGTGACCATTTCGGCCAAGTCCCAATCCAGCGTGGGAGTTGGCAGTAGCCCACTTCCCCCACGTGGGACTTGGGCCATGCACAACCCAGTTTGCATGGGAAGGCCTGCTTGGCCCAAACTGGGGCCGAGCAGGGCCCAGCGGGCTAGGACGGCCCATGGGCCCTAAGGGTATTTTAGTAATTTTTTGTCAAGTGTCTGATTCTTACCCCGGAACCTCCCGGACACTTTTCTAAGCCCCGAACCACTTCCAAACATCTTATTAGGTCATGCTAGAGCCTCATATGTGCATTCATAAATTTTATTATGAATGTTAATGCGTACTTCCGTGTATTAGAGCTCCGGATGAATCCAGTGCAGCGATGCTTCGGAGGTTGAGCTACTTGGAGCGCTTGGGAGTATACGAACCTCCCAATACTATGAGTGGCTTAGATTTCAGTGCCTAGCCACTAGGGTAAAATGTTTTCAAAAGATAAACTGTTTTCCAAAGATTTTACTAATGTTTTGGGGTACGGGTAATCCACGACACACACTTTTATTTTGTGATACACCCACTTAGAGGGTGGGATGATTTTAAAGAAATATAAAGGCTTGTGTGTGTGTTTACATGTTTTAAATATATATGTTTTGTATACTTATATATATATATATGATATTTATATGGATGGGATGCGCGATGAGCGATTGAGAGTGGTTCCTCGGGGCTCCGATTTGAGGGAGCATGGACCGAGTTGAGAGCATGCAGAGAAGTAGCCATGGACCGCCTTTTGAGGGCACGATGAGTGGAGACCTTGGGAGAGGCACGTAGGAAAGCTATAGATATTGCTAGGGCTCGATGTAGCTGTGTTCTACCACAGCATCTGGCACCACTGAGGGAACGGGCTAGAGAAAGAGAAAGTTTTATAAAGAAAGAAAGATAGCCCTCGGTGCAGTAAGGCATACGACCTGCCAGTCGTGCCTTCAATATATTTGAGGCCAGCCCATTTTAGTTATATATTATTTTAAAGGTTTTAAACCTAATTCTCATTTGGAGAATTATAAAAGAGATTTTGAAAAACAAAATTTATTTATTTTATTATTATTATGATTTGGATTACCCATATTTTCCTTAACCCCCGATGGAGATTCATTGATCCTCTGTCACTCACCTGTATCCAAATGTGAATGGATGCAGATCCGCGTACGAGGATAGTAGATAGATCAGAGGCTCACTAGGAGGCGTTGGTGGCATAGGCTTAGTAGTTTCCGCTGCGTAGGTATTCGTTTAAATTAGTCCATTGGTAATTACTTGTAAAGTTAATTATTTTATTAAATGTTTTCTAATTAAAATTTTAGTTGTTTTGCAGCGATGATATCCATTCCTATGCCTTGCGGTACCTCGGATGCATGGCTACAGACACGTACTTTGAGATAGTGTGGCGGTTGCCACGTGGCCGGCCCAGGCGGGTCGGGGCGTGACATAATCTGGCTCTACAGAGTTTCTCAGTGTAATTTTAGGATTTTAAGCATTTTTATTCAATAATTATGAAAATTTTATTTTTTTATAATTAACACATTGTTATTAAATTCATTTATTAGAGATCAGTCACAACAATAAGGTTATTATCCTCATAGACTTTTTTATTTTTCTGAAAAGATTTTAATTAAAGATAATAATAAACTAATAAGTGTTACTGAAAAAGAAAAGATAAGATTAAAATGAAAAAGAAAAATAATATTTATGTTTTCTAGGGGTTAATGATAGTTGAGTTTTAATTAAATACTAATTTTCTATTAAAGATGTACATAAGACTAAAAAGTTAACAAATAAATCAAAACCTATTATTATCCTCATAGATATTTTATTTTTTCTGAAAAGATTTTAATTAAAGATAATAATAAATTGATAAGTGTTACTGAAAAGAAAAGATAAGATTAAAATGAACAAGAAAAATAATATTTATGTTTTCTAAGGGTTAATTGTGATTGAGTTTTAATTAAATACTAATTATTCTAATTATTTATTAAAGATGTACATAAGACTAAAAGGTTAACAAATAAAACGAAACCTAGCATACGTTTTTTTGTGGCTAGCTTCTATAATTGACTCTTCATTATTTTTTTTCCTTTTCTATAGATATTGGGGATCAAACGGTTCTTCATCCTTGGATTAAAAAAATTGAAAGTAGAATTGCAAAAGTTTTGGAGAAAAAGAAAAGTAATTGATCTCTTTTTTGACATGCCTGAACCTAGTCCGCACGTGTCAAGATATGAAATTGTGTATAGTTATAAAGTTATGTGGTGAATTGGAACTTGTTGAACTTTCTTTAGCTCAAGAACTAGTTTAGAAACCCTAAATTGAGTTCGGAGTCGATTAGGTGCTCTAAGGGTTCGAAAACCGAGGCCAAAGGATTGAAATTGGCTCAATTTCTAAGTGAAGAAATTGAGTCCGGCACGGGACCCGAGTGTGTCCGGCATCGGACTCACTTGTTTATATGGGAGGTCAGCCATTTGCTTCCATTTTCTTTTCTCTTCAATTCTCTTCAAGCTCTCTCACTTCCCATCATATTCATCACTTCAATTCACCTTCAAACACTTCAATAAACTTCACCACCAACTTTCTTAGCTCCCTTGAAGATCAACAACACTAAAATCATCAAAAATCTTCAAAGTTTCCAAAAAATCCAACTTAGAGCTATTGTGTTCTTCAAGCTATATCTCTCAATTCAACATAGGTTTCGGCTGATTTCTTGGTATATTGTTCTAGACTCTTTAAGCTTCAATTTGACTATTTATTTTCTGAATTTCGTGGATTGAGCTCGGAAATATCTTGAATTGAAGATCAAAGTTCGTTTTTGTTCAAAACCAATTGCACCCTTAGTCTTCCAATCCGAATTTCATTCATTCTTAGCCATTTAATTCAGTTTTTAAAGCTATAGTCTCTTAGTTTAAGTGTTGAAGTGTATGTGTTTCAAATTGTGTGTTGATTGGTGTTGATTTGAGCTTGAACCGAGCTTGGAGGAGGAGGAACCACCTCCTCAGCCTCCAACCAAGGCGAGTCCTGCGTGGGATTCACTTCACTCCCGCGCCGGACTCGTCCAATTTGGGAGAAATTCCCAAAAATTGGCCACTCCAGCGTGGAAGTGAGCCCAAGGCAGCGCCGGACTTGTCCTATAGCAAGGGCAATTTGGTCATTTCACATCCAATTGACTTTAATTTACTTCCGGACTTATCCAACTTTGTTTCGAGACCTAGGAACTCTAATTAGGGCATGCTTTGATATTTGATTGTTAGTCGAATGCCTATAGTGATCAAATTAGAATTTAAATTGATTATTTAGGTACTAGATTGTACATGGTCGAGCGGTAGAGTTCGAGTTAAGGCATTCGAGGGGTTTATTCGGGAGTATACCAACCTCCCTAACTTGTGAGTGGCTTGGATTATAGTGGTTGACCACTGAAGGTCAACTGTTTTCAATTTGCTTTACAAACTGGTTTATAAAATGTTTATAATGTTTTGGGATATGAATTATCCAACCTCACAGACGAGTTTATAATGGATGGGTTTCAAAAGAAAATATGAAAATCATATTTATATGCTTTATTGATGATTATGACCGATGAGAGATAAGTGATTGAGAGCTTCTCGATGCTCCAATGAGAGGGCAAGTGGATCGAGCGAGGCATGCCACCGACCAAGTAGTCGTGGACCGCTTTTTAAGGGGCACAATGAGTGTGAAACACAGGGAGAGGCACGAAGGGAAGCTCGCTAGGGCTCGTGTGAAGCTGTGTTCCACCCACAGCGATGACAACGTCAAGGGAACGGGCTAAAGAATAAAGAATAATAATTTTCGAGATATGTGTTGAAGCCCTTGACGGTCCAGCAGGCCACTCAAGTGCACGGGTGCACCCTTGGGACGATTTCAAATGCCAGCGTGCTTATGAGACACGATATTTGATTTGGTTTTGAGTTTTCATCTATGATTTTACCAAATGGTTCTGTTAAATAATATTTGGATTATTCGTATCCCCAGCCTGAGGTGATCGGTCATTATAACTGGATCCCTCACTGGGTACATCTATTTGCACTCACCACATTCATTCATTTTTGGAGGTCACCCAGCAGTGGACGACAGACGTATAAGTGGACAATGATCCCTGGTACTTCACCAATTGACCACGATTTTGTAGGTTCCACCCAGATCCCTTATGACTCCTGGCTATTGGAATAGTATTATATACTATTTTATTTTATCCGCTACATACTCGCACCGTAAAACGTACTACTTTTGTTTTATAAATATCTTATGATATTTTCCTATAATATTCCCAATTTATATTTCCTAATATTGCTCGAGTACACCTTATTTTATACCTTGTGCCATCTTGGATAGCTCATCTTTCACAGTACGCATCTCGAGGTGGTACGACAGTTGTCACGTGGCTGAGTCCTCAGGTCGGGGTGTGACATTTTTTTTCTTTTTTATCTTTCTTCTAACAATGGGCAAAGGAAGCGGGTAAATGAGGGTTCTTTCACGGAAATGGGTAGGCGAAGGTTTTTTCTGTTTGTTGGGTTCTGCATCAATTTTTCTGTCAAATTTTATACAATTGGTTGATTCGTTAACTTGCCTTTTTTCTTTATTAGGGATAATGGAGCGAACATCAAAGCGAGTGGACAAAAGTTCCTTTTGTTTTGTTGGGTTCTTCTTTTTCCTGTCAAATTTTATACATATAATTGGTGGATTTGTTAAATTGCTTTGGGGTTAGGTTTCTTTTTACTAGGGATAATGGAGTTGCATTCTACTGTTTAATTTTACTCTGTAAGGTTTTTTTTTGGTATATTCTATATTTAATATCCTTTTACCTTTTTTGGTTATTATTATTCTCAATTCAATTAAATTGTTGAATTGTTTTTTCACTGATTTACGTTATTTCAATTTTTTTTTAAATGTTGTTAATGTTGATTTTTTTATATATATTATTGTTGATTTTGGTATGTAATGATCTAGAAGTAGAACGAGAGATTTAACCAAGTATTTATTAGTATTGATGGATATTTTATGATTAAAGTACTTTAAATATAAAGTTGATGATTATTTAAAAATTCTTTTAAGGTTGTTAAATATGTTTTATATTTTTTTATTAAATTGCAATGTTTTTATTCTTTCATTTATATAATTACGTGATATACTATATGATAAATAAAAGTACTAAATATAAAAAATAATTTTAATACATTTTATTGACCCGACATTGATTCAATTGATCCGACTATTGGACCAATTAACCTGTGACCTGAAACCTTCAGCGGATTGTTTTCCAGTCCATGTTTAATAACTATAACCTAAGCAAAGAAACGATCGACCAAAAAAGCATTTTTTTTCCCTTTATAATTAGGCATTTTCGACAAAGATTTGCAACTATGTGCACGCAAAATGACAATATTAAAACCCATAAAAGAGAACAAAAGGAGAGTTGAAAACTATCAGTAGCAAAACATATCTTTCGCATTTAAATTTTAATGGTGCACCAGAGAAAGCCTTGAAAAGGAAAACTACTGCTAATGCAGGGTAGCATGCCGGTAGTCAAGCAAACCTATGCACCCGTTTAGCGGATTCAAGAGTGTTGCATAGGAGCATGGCAATTGTCATGGGTCCAACTCCTCCAGGTACAGGTGTAACTGCAGATGCGACCCTCAATGCTTCTTCAAAGCAGACATCTCCTACAAGACGGTATCCGTACTCCACACTGGGGTCCTGCCCGTTGATGATAGAATTTAAGGCCAAATTTAATGATAATAACCATAGTTGGATGGAGGTCGTAAGATCAACAGCATAAAAAGAGTCTTGGTCCTGAGCATGTAAATTCAGCACAGAATGAAATGCAATCATCATCTTTTTCCTTTTCAGAGGGGGGTGGAGGGCATGGAAGAGATAAAAAAAGCAAACTTTACTCTGTAGTTTTCTTATTAGTTATTACCTTCCCAAAGTTTTGCCATTCAGTTGCTGTAATGGAATCAGAAAGCAATTAAAATCAAGCAAATAAAGAGTGGCAACTTTACCTCAATTGGGCATGTTCCAACATCAATAATGACTGCACCTGGCTTTAGCCAACTGCTACATATCAGATTAGGCACCCCCACTGCTGTGACTACTATGTCAGCTTCACGTGTAATCTGTTCAGGATTCTTTGTGCAAGCATGCACTATGCTGACGGTTGCATGGTGCCTCTGCCCAACAATGCCAGGAAACCGATTCTTACTTAGAGATAACAAGAGTGGGCACAATTAAAAAAAACCAGTCCCCAGCCTCATGAGACGTATAAGAATTGACCTGTTTGAAAGGAATATAATAAAAATACTCTATAAAATTCTAGAACTTGGGAGGTATACATATAATTATCAACATAATCACTAGTAAAAGCTATGAATGTAGCAAGTCTTTAAACCCTTTTGAATGGTCAGAGATCAACCAATCTATTAGTAGTTAACTAGTTATACGGCACCAATTTGTGCATGACAAATAAATAAAACGTCTTATAGATAACCTTTTATAGTTAAATGGAGAAAAGGATTGGACGAAACAAAGTAATGCCAGAGAAAGAGAATAAGGGAAACAAAAGAAAAGAAAGACAACTAGTTAAATCTTAGTCTAGAGCACAAGGGTACTAAGGCAAAATTACAGTTTTAGCATACAAAGTGTTGCCTGAGGAGGGACAGACAGACGGTACAAGAGAAGTTTCTAAGTGAAAAAAAGAAAAAAGGAAAAAAGAAAACAACAACAACATTTTATTTAAATGTTGCAAGCGAAGACTAAGTTAGAAACAGACTGAATTAGCCACTCACCTAAATACTATTTATTACTGCAAAGATTCATGTCAACTTCCTTGTGTTGCCTTTTCATACGTTTCTAAAACAGTCTTCACAAACACAAATGACTGTATAAGATAATTTATTACCTGCAGTAGCAAGGATAGGGGTAATCCTACAATGTTGCTTCTGCCAATCACTACTGCATTCTTTCCCACTATCTCCACGCCAGATCGGATCAACAACTCAATGCAACCCTTAGGCGTACAGGGAATGAACAGTGGTTCCTTTCCTCTCATGGCAAGATTCCCTATATTAAGTGGATGGAACCCATCCACATCTTTTTCCAAACTCAGCACATTGAAAATCTTCTCCTCATTCAAATGCTGTACCAGAGAATGTATACAAGTCATTCACAGAATATTGCCAAAGAGTTTGTCCTGTAAAATTCAAGATATCATTCCAACTAGAAAATGAGATGGCCTAGAGGAAGATCATATTATTCTTTATATGGTGAGTACATTGCACATTAAAAACATGTGGGAGAAAGAACACACAATGTATATTGTAATACATCACGGTGAAGTGGTGAGCAATATGAACTGTAGTACCACAAGAGAGAAATATCCCAAGGAGCAGAGCCTGTTATGGGCAGTTTATAAGGCATATGCCAAGGGACAAAAGGTAAAACATTTGGACAGTGTAAGGAGGATTCTCCTATCAATGAGGTTAGGCTATACCATTTATATACTTGGAGGTGCAAATTCATTCACTGAACAGGGTGACAATAGTTCATCTGACAATAATTAGGGGAGAGGTGTGATAACTGACTGTCAGGTTTGGACCATCACCAGAAAGTAGGATGAAATCATGAGTCAAAAACGACCTATGGAGGTACTTAAAGTGTCCAAGGAAAGGTTATGGAGAAAATCCCTTAACTAGATCTGTATAACCAAACAAAATAAACTCCCAATGTGAGACTAATCCAAGGATCCCACCTCATGCAGGGGTTTATCTAATGATGTAGTAACTGAAAGAAATAACTATACAGCATACACAAACGATTAATATAACAATAAACAAACCAGAACCAAAAATCTACAAACACCAAACTTCTAAACTACTCAATTAAGATGACTGGGTGGGGAAAGGGTATTAGAAGAAACTTGAATCAGATTAAATCACTTAAATTTACCATAGTACTGGCACTTATAGCTTAAAATATCAAGAGCATCTGCTGCATCTTAATAGAAAAACGATAAGATTTGATTGGAAATGCAATTTGTCAAAGATTTCCAAGTGCCTTGCAAATACATTATCTCAAGCTCCTCAACTTTAATGACAGTTAAAATTATATATCTCCTATTGTGGGCCTATAATCACAGAAATTCATGTGGCTAAGAATAGGCTTGACATCTATGCTATTGCATTCTTTACCATTAGCCTTGAAAAGTAGCGGTAAACTTTTTATCCTAATTGCAGAATTACCTCTGGCAGAGGAAGCTGCACCAGAATACCATGAATTGATGGATCCTCGTTAAACTTTAACAGGAACATCATAATTTCATCTTCAGTGCAAGAATTAGGAAGTTCAGCCAGCACAGATTTGATTCCAGCTTCCTCACAAGCTTTAATCTTGTTACGGACATAAGTCTGTGAGTCCCTTCTCTGGCCAACCAAAATTACCGCCAAACCAGGAACCTGGCCAACGTGCTCCTTCATCCTTGTAACTTCAGAGGCTATTCTTGACCTGATTTCCTCTGCAATTGACTTCCCATCAATTATTGCGGCAATCTGCGTATTGGCTGTGGTGAATATCACTAATCAAGCACATAGACAATTCAAAGAAGCTAATGGAGGAATTAACTAGCATAACACTTTATTTTGTTATTTTGTTTCCTTTATGGAGATTAATTGTAATATTTTATACAAATACGGTTACATTTGGTATTTACATTTATATTAGGGCTTAGTATCTTAGTTTGGTTTACATTATCCCATTAGGTATTGTTTTTAAGTCTAGTTAATTATAGTAATCTTAAGTATTTTCTTCAAATTTCCACTTGAAACAGGAGTGTTGCTAGCTTCAAAAATTTCATAAATATCTTAATTTCAGATAACAAAAACCATTAATTTTTAACTGACAAAAGAAACAGATGATATGATTAAACTCTTAACTGACAAAAGAAACAGATGATATGATTAAACCTAGAGAGAAAAACAAGGTGGAAAACTGCAGCATAAAGAACAATGGGCCAATAAATAACAATTGACTGACCCTCGGAGGAGGGAATATGGGTAAGCAAAAAGCAATCAAAACAGTAAAACATGAGACTCTTACAGATTTTCTGGCCGGATGGGCAATCATAGTGGTTTGAATTGGCAGCCCAAATTTCTGGAATATCCAGAGAGACAAGAGGTGGAGACAATAATATTGGCGACCTCTGGCTGTCCTTGCAGGTATTAGGGGCCCTTGTCATTGCCGAGGATAAATATCTTTCAGATTCTTTTGCCAATCCTACAGCCATCTTTCGCATTACACTCCTCATCGTCATCCTTATTATTTTCTTATACTGGCAGTCCAAGAACCATATATCATTCTTGGTTTAGTTTTCGTCACTTCTCACTGCCTGTGTTTGAAGACCCTAAGGGATCCTCCAATTCTCTACCAACCAAAAGTAATAATTTATAAATAGAAGGCTGTCAAACTTGAAAAAGAAATTGACTCATGAACGGCAGCTCAAACATTAATTTTAGGATTGAGCGAGTAAAAATTAGAATGTTATGGATTAAATTCTTAGAAATTGCCTACTTGGGCAACTTCATTGATAACTATTTCCTTTAGACATCAACTGGTCTAAGCCTCCAAAAATGCAAAATCTCAAAATGACAAAGATGTTCTTAACTCACTGCAGTTCTTTTGATAACTTATTCTTTATTAGTATTTTGTTACACAAAAAATTAGCCTGAAATTGGCAGTACAAGCTAAAAGAAGTGCGATCAATATTCTACACAACTATGTTTGTATTCATGTTAGGAAGGGAAAAAGGAACAGAAGATCATATCCAAACAAGGGGAAGGTTTCCCTTTCCCTCTCTTCCTTTCCTTTCCTTTCCTATTAAATTTTCAGCATCTCATTTGTGAAACTACAACAATGAATATTCCAGTATTTCCTCAGCTGCAATTTCATTTGGTTTGCAATTCAATTTCTAACCATATGCAGTCAACTTTCAGAAAATCTAGCAAAATAGTATAGCTCATCATACTTAGGTATAGCACATTAACCTTAACCATTAGTTAATGTGAGTTCCAATTTTAGATTACTCTTTGTTTATACTCAAAATTTTTGTTGCAGGACTTTATTTAAAACAAGCCCCAACAACTATGGTCTTAGATTTCCAGCACTTTTCACTCTACTTTTCCTTTGCACAAGCAATGATAAATTGAAATTTTGAAATATTAGAGAGTGATCAATCACACTATTCAAACCAAACATCTCCCTTTTCCACCAAAAAAAAAAACCAAAGATCTCCCTTTAAACAAAAAATCATTATAGGAAACTCCCAAATATTGATTAGAGAAAAGGGAAGCAAAGAACAGAATTATGAACCAAAGACTAACCACATGTATTGAGTACACAAACTCCAAATATTAATTTAGAACGAAAGAAAGAAAAGAACTGAACGGAGCAACAACTGTAACTTGAAAGAATTTATTAAGGTTGCAGTTAAATAATACAGGGAAAGTGAATGAACCTTGATTGTGAAGACAGCCAGCTATGGAATAATAACCGTTGAAACAAAGAACCTTCAATTCTCAAAGGGGAAGAAACAAGGAGGATTTGAAAACCTCTCCAACTCCGGCAGTGGTATTCGACAGGTTTCAAGCGTAAAAACCGAGGGACAGCGCCAGAAAGAAAGGAGCTTCTCCGCGTACGTGGCTGATGGAGGAAGAAGGGAGCACGTATGGAGTGTGAGAAAAGAAGAGAGGAACCAAGATAACTAGGAAAAAAACGACATCGTTTTTGGCTTAAAATCTACTGACAAAATTGACTCATTTCCTTTTGTAAACCATCAATTCCTTCTAATCATCTTCATCCTTTTTTTTAATAAAAAATCATCGTCCTTTTTTACATATTTATATCTTTACATCTTTACATCTTTACATCTTTACATCTTTACATGTTACATACTATTAAAACGGCTTCATACTTTTATGTACTTTTATTTCAGATTAGATTAGTTTTAAACTTTTCTTTTGAGATAGATTGAATTCTGAATAACCAAAAACTTGAAAGAAACTGTCTAATCTCTTATGTGACACTTACCTAATTGTTCCATGTAAAGTTCTTAATTTAAAAATAAAAGCTACGATTCTTAATTTTTAATAGTTTCTGTTAAGTTTGTTTTCTTTCATCTAAGGTTCAATCTATCTAAAGAAAATTCAAGATCAATCTGTCTCAAATAAGAGTTTATGGACTAATTTATCTTTTTTGGTATAGTTTAGAAACCAAATTAGGTATTAAGCCTTATTAAAACTATTCCCAACCAACGTATGTTAGATTGAGTGAAAAGAGCTCAATATCCTTTAAATAAAATTTCATATTAAAGTCTTCTGAATGAAGACAATAAGTTTAAGAGAGCTTCTAACGAGGCTTGTCATAGAGATTCGTGAATTAACCTTCTCATGAACTAACTATGTAGTATAGTAAGTAGGGATCGAATCCATAGAAGAATTAGGTTATCTTTGTCTTCAAAACAAAAAAGTAATTTAGGGGATTTTGGAGTAATATTGAAACTAAATTGAATTAAAGAAAACCCAACATTCTCAATGATTCCATCAATCCCAAGGCTAAGATATAAAGTTATTTGTGTTTCACAACATATCTTTTAGTCTAATACTTAAACCAAAACCCCAAAGCCCGGTTTCAAGCATTAAGAGCAAGATTAATCTAGGTTAACTATTATTAGAGATCTACCTGGCATAGATTTCTCAATAATCCCTTTGATTCTCTTGAATAGGCAACCTATTCAATTGCTACTAACATCTAATTAAACCATAAACAGTACGGATTCAAATAGATTAGCAAGTCCATTGCATAAACAAGTAGTTACTAACCATTAAACACAAGCATACACAAAAGACAAGTAAACAAACAAGATTATTTACTTAAACAAGAGAAATCAAAGAACGATTGTAACATAAACTTAATTAAGAATAAGAAACCTCACAAATAGTTGAAGAGCATCCTCTAAAACATTAGATTGGAGAAAAGAATTGAAACTTTCATAAAAACACTAAACAATAGTTCTAAAAATAAACTATGAGCCAAAAGTTAGGGTTTATCGCCAATAAAGAGTATATATAAGAGCTAGGTTTAAGTCCTAATAAATCTCTAAAAGATTCTTCCCTGTTCTTTACTCTTTTTCCTTCCAATCAATTCTTCATTATTCTTCTTGAATCTTCCTTGTTTTGGGGGCTAAATTGATGAAACTTTTGATCCAAGGAACATCAAGGGGTAGCTAGGACCCACTGGAGGCTCGAAAGAGTGAAGTAGGACTTGAATGGGCGATCTCGGGTCTAGTCGGCACCGCCTATAGGTCATGGCCAACGAACGGCCAAGGATAAGGAGCTTGCTAAGACAATCTTTAGTAAAATGGACATTTGGAGGGCCAAACAGATTCAGATTTCAAAATTCTTTAGCATTTCGGAAAGCCCAAGATGTTCTCTATAACTTTCATGAGACACAAAGACAATTGAAGTCTATAAGATGGTGAAAATCAGGCATCTTTTAGATTTATCCAAACTGTCAGGATTCTCAACTTTGAGTTTTTTGCACTTGTCTTTCCACTTGACTTGTTTTTGCTTCTTTTCACTTCAAATTCATTATCCTCACTCAATAGACACCTAAGACATGAAAAGAAGTGAATTAGCCAATAATTAGATAGTTAGTTGCATATAATCATAAGATTTATCAATAAAAATACAACTAATAGCTTCCCCCATTTGGGATTAGACGTGACTCAAATAGAATATATAAATACACAATTGTCACAACATTCGGCATAGCTCTTCTCAAAGTACATGCATCAACTACTGTCTGCACGCACTCCGAAGCAATGCAAGGTATTAAGTAAGTGCCATTGTGTTGAGAGTTTTGCCGTAATACTCCATAAATTGAAATCCCTGCTAAGCTTTAATGTAGTAGGGCAGGCAAGAGTCAATCCAGAGAGCTTTACGGATATTTGTCTTTAAAACAGGGATGCTTACAAACTAGGGATGCTTACAAACTATTTGATCCTTGATTTACCAAAGCAATATGTTTTCATTCACAATTGCATTAACCAATCAAGCAAGAACCCAACATCCTTATCGATTTACTAATCCTAAACCTTGGACATGTAATTACTCAAGTTTCATAATATATCTTTCAACCTAACACTAACTTGGAACCCCAGTAGCCTAAATATGTAATTACTCAAGTTTCATAATATATCTTTCAACCTAACACTAACTTGGAACCCCAGTAGCCTAAATTTAAGAGCTTAAAAGCATTAAGAACTAGATTAATCTAGGTTAACCATTATCAGAGATTCACCCAGCATGAATATTTTAAATAACCTCTTTAAATTCCCCTTAAATTGTGTGTTCTACTTAAGTTCCACTAATAACTTAATCAAACCCTAAACAGCATGGATTTAAAGAGAATGATTAGTCAATTGAATAAACAAATGATTATTGCGCACTAATCAAAATAATAAACAATAGACAAGTAAATAAACAAGCATATTTACCTTAAGCACAAAGAATTCAAAGAACAATTGGAAAGAAAATTGAATTTAAATTATGCAATCTCACAAATAGAAGTAAAGCATCCAACTAGGACACTAAGTTGAAGAAAAGATGTTTAAGCTAGCATTATTATTGAAGAACTAAAATAACTACAAAAATTGCTAAGAATTCCGAAAGTCCTAGGTCAGTAACAAACAAAGGTATTTATATGAGCTAGAGTTACAATCGTAAGAAATTACAAAGTGCTCTCCTTGTGCTTGAAACTTTTCTCTTCATTAATTACAAGTCTTATCCTCCAAGTTTCAATCTCCCTCTTGAATCTTCTATGATTATGGGTTTCAATTTACAAGTCTTAAGGGTTAGGAAAGATCAAGTGCCGAACATTGGGTCTTCATAAGTCAAAAGGATCCAAATAAGTCCAATATGGACTTATACCCATTGGGAGCCGGCGTTGGATCTCCATACAAATGGTGGCTAGTTGTAGACAGCTTTCTTGTTGTTCTTGGCTAGGGGCAGGCGGTGCCGAGTCCATGGGTAGGCGGCACCAGGTTCTTCTTCCATATCTTGATTGCTTCCTTTTGTTGTAACTTGGCTTGGTTTGATTGCTTTTCTCTTCAAAGTTTCAAATGGTTCCTAAAAGATGAAAACAAGCTAATTAGTGTAAAAGATTAATAAGTTAGTTGCTCAAATTCAATAAGTTATTCAACTAAAAATGTAAGCAATTTTGCAACTAACAAATTCCCCCCCCCCCCTTAATCAATTGCTTGTCCTCAAACAAATCTTTTTAAAACAAAAAACTTAATGAATAATAATCTTCAAACCACATTCTAAAATCATAAGAACATAAGGAAATAGCAATAAAGCTCAAGTAAGAAAACAAAAAGCAATTGAAAAAAGAGAGTAAAAATCATTAACAATCCTAACTCTTCATTAAATCACAACTAAGTAGAGTAATGTGTTCACTCAATCACTCATCCTTGCTCTAAAGTGTTTAAGTTTTCACTCCAATCTTCTATGAAACTCCTTTTACCATAGGCTTGCTTGTGAACCTAATCTCCACTACTTTGATAGCCATAAATTAATACATATACTTTGTGCTTAATTAATCTTGTTTTATGGCTATTATATTTCTAATTATCTCATTTAAGCTTGTTTCTATCATTGCAGGTTAATTAAGGAGCTTAATGATGATAATGCACATTTGATTAAAGCAAGTATGGAGGAGCTAACCGAGAAGCTTACCAACAAGGCCTAATGGTGCCACTACAATCACTAATGGTGCCATTACACTTTAACAATTGCCAAGTCAGGCATTTCAATGCACCAAAGGAAACTAATGGCGCCATTACACTTGAAGATTGGCAAGATGAGAAAAGTCAGCATGTGCCTAGAATCAGAAGACCCTAACAACGCCGTTCCACTCCATAGTGGCGACATCAGGGTTAGCAACCAGTTAGTGCACTTTGAAGAATCCATAATGGCGTCGTTCCAACTTGTAAGGGCGCCGCTCCAGGAAATGTCTTCAGGGTCCTTCATACTCTTTAATTAGAAATTAGGTCATAAGGGCAATCTCGTAATCTGGCTAGTTAAATAGTACTTTTCGCTCCAAAGTACGGACATATTTGAGATTACAGATTTTAGATTTGTAGAATTCAGATTGTAGAGAAACAGAGAATCTGTTTAGAAGATTCAATTTCCAGAGATATTTCCTCTCTTGATTCTTAATTAATCTAGTTTTTTTCTCTATTTTCCTTTAATTTGCTTGTTTAATTTTCAGTTTCTTACTCAATCCATGAGTGAATAAATCCCCAATTCATTCTATTGTTTATTGATTAAAAGGGTTTACAAAGTTAGTGAGGCTTTTGTTCTTCATTCCAATTCATTTAATCAGGTGTTTTAATATCTCTGATTGTCTTGAAATATGATTTTCTTTTTCCTAGTTTATGAGAGCACGGATGGATTAGGGATGGGTAAGATCTATGGTTAGGTTTTGTATTTGTGAATCTTTAGTAGCCAACCTTAATCTTAGAACAAGAGGAAGAGGTAAGATTCTTTCTAGGGATTTTAGATATTCAATGACTAGGTAGATGCGAAGTATATTTGGGTTGTTTTGCATGCTAGACTGATTTCTTTACTTAATGCTTTATTCAATCCGTAAATCATCATCGCGAAGATTGTTGGTTCGATGAGAGTAAAAGGAGCCAATCTAGGAATAGATAGTACTAGGTTGGGCTAATTAGTCACCAATATGGATTTTAGGAATCTTTAGGATTGATTTCCATAAGCATGTCATTTGATTGATTAATTGTGTTGTTAGTGAGCCTGGGATCTAACTGTTCTTTTACCCTTTTTAATTAACAAATGTAGAATTAATGCTTTTTATTGTTATTAATCTAGTTCATTTCACTATTCATTACTTTAATTGCCTTACTGTTTATTTATACTGCCTTTTCATATTCCTATTTTTATTCATTTATGCTTATCTTTCAAAAACCCCCTTTTTTATATTTATTTTAAAAGTCCAGTTTATAAGCAAAGTAAATCCTTATTCTCGCCTCTCTGTGGATTCGACTTGTTCTTGCCAGATCTACTTAGTTTGGTTTAGCAGAAAATATTATTCTCTTGACTATCTTGACAACGGCTGGTCAAGGTTTTGGCGCCTTTGCCTAGTGCCATTTACTTTGCTTATTTTCTATTCATTTCATTTTTCTTCAATTTAGATTTTGATTTTTCTGGAAATTTCTTTAATCTCTCTTTGTTTCTTGTTAATCTTTTGCTTTTTCTTTTGTAAGTGTTTTACGGAATCAAGCAAAGCTGACTCTGATTTGGCTAATGTTTTATGATTTCTTCAAGACCAGAAAGCCAAGCTTGGATTTAGTTTAGCTTCATCATCCTCTGTTCATTTTCCAGCAACAATTCAACCATTATTCATCATGGCTAATCCTAATCAGAATCCTATTGATAACTGCACTTTGAAGGAGTTAGATGTTCCTAATCTCAATTACCATCCTCTTTGTATCCAATATCCAGTATTGGAAGTTCCATTTGAATTGAAGTCTGGATTGATACATCTCCTACCTAAGTTCCATGGTCTGCTTGGAGAAAAGCCAAACAAGCATTTGACCGAACTTCATGTTGTTTGTGTCTCGATGAAGCCTACTAGAGTCACCGACGAGCAAATCAAATTGAGGGCCTTCCCATTTTCTCTAGCAGACAAGGCTAAGGATCGGTTATTCTCCTTGCCTCCTTTATCCATCAGGACATGGAATGAACTTCAATAAGCTTTCTTGGAGAAGTATTTCCCAGCTTCAAAAGCAGCTTTTATTAGAAAAGACATATCCAGTATCAGACAACAAGCTGGTGAATCTCTGCATGAGTATTGGGAGAGGTTTAACAGACTTGTCTCTTCAAGTCCTCACCACCAAATATCATACCAATTGCTCATCCAATACTTCTATGAGGGATTGTTTTCTATGGACCGAACCATGATTGATGCAGCAAGTGGTGGCACTTTGGTTGAGAAGACCACTCTAGATGCTCAGAGACTAATTTCGACAATGGCTGCTAATGCTCAACAATTTGGTACAAGGAGAGATGTTGTTCTTAAGCCTACCAATGCCTTATCTTCATCTTCTCATATTGAAGCTTAACTGGCTCAAACTAACAAGACTCTATAAGACATCACCTTATTGCTAAAGAATCAAGCTTGAGCCATGCCTGACAAAATGTGTAGCTTGTGTTAATATGCTTTTCATCACAGTGATGAATGCTTACTGCTTTAACAATTTAATGATGAACATCAAGTTAGTGTCAATGCCATTGGTCAACAGCAATCTCAGTAAGCTAATCAGAGACCATATGATCCCTATGCTCCCATTTACAATCCTGGTTGGAGAGACCATCCAAATTTTAGATATGTAATGCCAATCAACCTCAATTCAGACCTCACTTTCATCCTAGACCTAAACTTCTGCACATACCTTAAGTTGGTGATTCTTCCTCATCCATACCATCATCTAAATTGGAAGATCTTGTAGCTCAATTGGCTAAAAATACTTTGGAATTTCAAGAGACATCTGAGCTTCAAATGCAACAACATAAGGTAGCTATGGATGTCATGCAAAGACAACTTGGTCTATTAGCTACCGAGATGAATGATCTGAGAACCAGAGGAAAGGAACACCTTCCATCTCAATCGAATGTCAATCCTAAGGGGAATGTTTTTGCCATTACACTTCACAGTGAAAGAAAATTGTCAATACCCTATCCAATTATCCATCAAAATGAAGAGGAAATGTCTGAGGATGAAGATCAAATGGACTCTGTTGTGCAAAAGTCACAAGATCAGTTGAAGACAAACAATGGTAATGGCGCCCCTATTGACCATAATGGCACCATTCTTGACCTTTCAATGTCCAAGTCTTCCAACAACAAGGCTAATGGCACCACTATGGCTCATAATGGCGCCATTCCATCCTTCAAGACTAATCCGATTGATCTCAACCATGCTAATGGCGTCACGAGCCATGAGAATGGTGCCACTAGGAAAGGTTTCATCTTCCACACAGAATCCAGCCCTATTTCCTTCAAGGCTCGTCCAAAATACCAAAATTGAGTTTGATCCCGATCTATTAGCCACATTTAGCAAGGTGGAAATCAACATTCCACTGTTGGAAGCAATTCAACAAATTCTCAAGTATGCAAAGTTCCTCAAGAAAATTTGTACCAACAAACAAAAATTGCATGGTAAGGTGTCTGTAGGTGAAAATATCTCTACCATTATTCAAAGGAAAATACCACCTAAATGCAAGGATCCTGGTATGTTTTCTGTTTCTTGCTCTCTTGGAGATGGTGTTATTGATCAAGCTATGATTGATTTAGGTGCTGCTTTAAGTGTAATGCCTTACTCAACTTATTTAAGTTTGAACTTAGGACCTTTATCTCACACTGATGTTGTCTTACAATTGGCTGATAGGTCACTAATATCCCCTGAAGGAGCACTTGAAGATGTCTTGATTAAAGTTCAACACTTAATTTTCCCAACTGATGTTTATATAGTCAAGATAGAAAAATACCATTTTCTACTTCTTGTCCTCTGTTATTAGGAAGACCATTCTTGAAGACTGTTCACACCAAAATTGATGTCTTTGCTGGATTACTTACAATGGAGTGTGATGGTGATGTTATTTCTTTTCAAATTTCATCCAACTCTAATCTTACTCAGAGAAATCAACACAATAATGCAGTTGATTCTATTTCTTCAAGCTTTATCTCCTCTGGTCAACTTGATGCAATGCATCCAAGGACAATAATTCAAGCTAATTCAGCTACGTTCCATAATGAAGGAAATCTTCCATCGTCTATTTGCCAAGCCTCTCCTTAAATCAAGCTGAGGAAGTCTAGCTAAGACTATAAACTGGGCAGCTACTTAGGAGGCAACCCAAGTTTTCTTTATTTTGATTGATGTTTTCCTATTCCTTTATCTTGTTTTAATTATTTCTTCCCTTACTTTATCTATTTTCTTTAAGTGTTTTTCTTTGTTTCTTTTGCAGAGTGCTTTGAATTAAATGACATCAACAACAATTGATGGGATTCTTGCTTGAAAAATTGAACTTGCATATGAAATGTCGGGTTTTTCATCTTTATCTTTTTAATTTCTAACATATAACTTTGCAAGAACCAATCAGTTTTGTTACTGTTATTGATATTTATGATTATTTTATATTTGTTTATGTTTTCTGAATAAAAGAGATTTTTCGTGAAATAATCTTGTATGAATTTAGCATGTTACTATTCATTTCTTATTCTATGCAACCATGCTACTTTGGGTTAATTTGGAAGTGCTTTACAATGCCATCTGGAAATCTTTTTGCATATAATGATAGACTGATATAAAAGGAGTATAATTGTAGCAATAATTGGTATTTTCTTACATCACAACTCATTGCTTTTTCAGTACAAACAGGGGTACTTCACCAGTTTTGTAGCCAAGAATGGTGCCACTCCAACTTGTAATGGCGCCACTCTTGACTCTTGCCGCACCATTAGTCTTCATTTTATTTTCTAAGCTAATGGTGCCACTCCATATCCTAATGGCGCCATTCCAGTGGTGATTATTCCTTGTATGCCTTGAAATTGCATTCCATAAAAATACCAACCTAATGGCATCATTTTATTTGCTAAGCTAATGGCGCCACTCCTATCCATAATGGTGACATTATTACTTCATGTCACCTTGTATATTTTTGTCCTAACACTATTATTTTTCAAATTATTTTCCTCCGAAAATTACCTATAAATAGCCTCACCATTCGAGTTCCTCACCACATTGCTTATTCATTGCTTACTTTCTTCACATACCTACTTTTTTCTGCTATCCATTACACACCTTTCAATATGCCAAGACAGAGAAGAAACTAGGGTGAATTTTCACACCAACAACCACCTTCCTCACTTGTGGAAATTGTGCAAGTGCCCCATGTTGGTCGCAACAATTTTGTTAGTGATGAAGCTGTTCATTGGTACAATGATAGATACAATAATTTGATGGTGGTTGAGAAACTGATTGATCCTAACTTAAATAAAGAGTTGGAAATTTCTCAAAGGTTTCAAACTTTACAATGGAGTTTTGTCCTTCAACTCCGAGGAAGCTATTATCCTAATATTGTGAAGATCTTCTATACCAATATACCCAAAGAAAAAGCAAGCTCAGACCTCACCATCCATTTAGCCTTACAAGGGCAATTTGTTTCCATTTTAGAGGAGGATATCAATGTTTTTCTTCGGATCAACTCTAGAGGGTATAGGCTCAACCTTGATAAGGGTATCACTATCTCGGATGTCACTTGGACCCGAGATATAGCAATTGAAAATTTTGATATTCCAACGGCTTTTGATCTTAGAGAATTTTCAGTGATCAAGGTAAAGTACATGGATATCAAGGACAGAATGCTCATTTACATGATCCAGCATAATGAAATTCCAAGGGCCAGTTCTATCAACACAGCTAGGGTGGCTGATCTTTATATTGCTGACAAAATGGCACATGGCTTGGGCATCTCCGGGGCATTCCTTTGGCCCCCATTATTTTGGAGTCTATGTGGGAGGTCGTCACTTCCCCATATAAGAATAAGAACTTTGTGTTTCTTGTCCTCATTTCTCAGATTCTTCAACGAAAAGGGGTCCCCCTTTTAGAGGAATTTTCTCTAAGTAATGAGGCCAACATCCTTTCAACTTCAACACTACTTCAGATGAATATGAGGGTCAGTAGACAAGGATTTTGGGAGAATCCTAGACGCGGACAAAAGCTTATGGGATATCAACGCAACCAAGGGTTCCCCTAAACTACATTGTTGATCCTCTTGAAGGGTATGACCAGCCAGAGCCATAGCTAAAGCCACAGCAAGAGCCAGAACAACCTTCCCCTGTTGAAAATAATGAGGCTAACCAACTCAGTGAAGATATGGAAGAAATTCATGAGAGACTAAATGCTTTTGCTGATGTCCTTCAACCAATGAACAATAATTTGAATCGGTTAGCTGGAGTTAAGCATGGACTTTTCCAAAGTCTTGAGCAATTCAAGAATGACATGGAACAATACATGGCTAACAATCCTCCTTAAGCCATTTAAGAAATCATCAACAATCAGAGGAAGTTAACTGAAAAGGTTGATCACATCATGGCTTATCTGTTTGGAAACAAATCGAGAAAATGAACAAGGCAAG